>CM076967.1:30739734-30834734 GCA_039105355.1 Benthosema pterotum | reverse complement strand
CTACCACACCCGCCCCCAACCCTCTTCACTGTGACACTTTTAACTAAACTAGGTATTGGCCCCCTTGGAAAAAAAAAGAATGACTCTTTGTCCGCTGGGGAATCGATACGCAGTCTCTCTGACATTCACAGAGAACACATGTAAACCAGCCGGACCCGCCGTACGACTATCTTGTCTTGTTGGAGACTGGCAAACATCACCATATATTATCCCCTTTGATTTGTTGTCAATACCCAATCAGGGAGAGGGGCGGCACGTCCAGCGGAGCACAAAGACGCTAAGGAGTGTAAAACAGACAAATGGGCCGGGACGACATCAATCCGAAGGGCACGTCACCCCGGCCCCTGATGAAATAGGCCCCCGTGTCAGCGGCAGAAATTTATAGACAGTAACACGTGAAAGTGTTCACTCCTCCCAGCCCTCGGGAGAGGTCGATACTCTGACGCCTCTGTCCGAAAGGGGCTCTCATTAAGGCAGTTTCATTCTGTAAGGAATGGGACAGTTGTTTTTTTTTTTTTTTTAAGAAAATAGAAAAGAGAAAGAAACACGGGAAAGAATACAGTGTAAGGGCCTGCATTGTTTGTGATTTGAAACCAAAAAATCATTAGCTGGTCTTCCTTTTACAAAAGCTTTGTCTAATGGAAATTGGCCAACACCAGCTGACATGCCCGCCTTTGTTTGTGAAACTTGCTTATTGTGTCTCCTTTTTTTCCAACTGGTTGTACTTATATATCTTTTCTTTTTTCATCTTTATCCCCCCTCCCTGTCTACATTCTGAAATATCTTATCTCAGTCGCCATCTTGTCTGTGCTGTGTGAAAAAGAGTCTACACAAATAAGAGTTCCTTTGTTACTGTTGATAGGAACCCACTTCACACAGGGTCCCTGTGGAGATGTCTCTCTTCTGGAAGTTTGTAGATCCACCACCCCACCCTATGCGCTAAGTTTGGAGTGCTACTGCAGTTTTTTTTAGGTCACTGTGTGGCGCTGCTGGAAACAAGAAACAACAATATTTCCAGGAAACACAATCAAATAAAGCTTTTACTTTGTGTCGACTACATTTCCTGGCAGAGACAATAACGATGCTCTGGAGATCTGATCAGTGTTTCGGTGACGGTGTATCTACGATATGTGAGTCCAATAAATTACATACAATATGAGGGGGTTTGGCTCCAGCTGACAGACCTCATACAATCTAAGAGAAAACACTGACATCTCTGCCCACAAATGCACACATGCGCGCACACAGAAAATAAATATAATCTTGTCACTCCCCTCAAGCCTTCACTGTCAAGACGGGGCTACAAGTAATTCAAAGTAATCGGGAGTCTGCGTAACAAAAATAAATTTGGGGCTTGACACGCTGTAGGAAAAGAATAGCAATCAGCCAATGTAATGCATTTCTGATGTATATTTAAGGCCCTGACACTAGGCCACAGATGTACATGTGTTGGGTTTCTATTTTGCAAAAGATATGGCTTGTGATAACCTATTATGGGACATCGTCAGCTTCCCCGCTGCCTCGGCTACAGATAGGAAAAATTCCATCACATGCTCAGTCCCACGGATGTAATATAGAAACAAATTATGTCTGGAATTGAAAAGTCACCATCTTATTCCATCTTGATCAAACCGCAGCCCAGAGACTAAGTGCGGCACTAGGAGATACTTCCAAAATGCTTTTCATTGTGTTATCATCGCTGACATCTACGGTATAGTCCAAGTTCCCGCACCTTTAGATGCAGTTATATATGGATCCTCTGTATTCTGTGTTGTGTATCGAGACAGAGACTAAGAGAATAGATGAAAAGAAAAAGTTTCAAACCTGGCGGCTTTGACCGTTGAATGTGTGCATATGGGGAGAGACTCCTAGCTTCCCATATGCACGTTCAACAGTCAAAGCTGCCATCATAATTCTAAAGTGTTATCATAACTCCTCTAAGAGATAAAAATGTAGAATTGTGATGCCAAAATGCAATTAAGTGTTACGGTACCATAAAAGTTCAAGGTATGCCAACATGGAAATTAGACTACGGTACATAATACCATAAACTATATAAGTGACTGCAAATGCTTCTGCAATAATATTCCTTTCTCTTCCAATCCATCAGTGTTACAGTGTCTCAGTCCGGCCCAACAAGCAAACGAGCCGTTAATGTGACCCCGCAGACGAATGTTATTTCGGCAGGGCATCGTTTGTAAGACGTAACAATCCCATCCCCGTTGTACCAACGTAGCATTTGATTAGATGGCAGGAGTTCATTCTGGCAGCGACGATAATAAAAGAAGGCCCCATCTTGTTTTTATAGTCGAGCATATTGAACTATCTGCGAGCAGCCTCGGTTTCTACGGTGGCCTGGAGGCACTTATTCCGCTCAACACTGATCAATTCTGACACGTAAGAGGTCTGCCGAGACCCAGTTAAAGATTTCTATTATCATATCAAATCACCCACCGTTGCTCTCGTTATAAATGACACATCTAAAACAGCGGCTGAAGACTGCTCTACATAATGCATAATTAGAACATTTTCTTTCTTTTTTTTAGAGGGGTGGGGGGGGGCACTTTCTGTATTATGGTAATATATGATAAGAGGCGGCAAAAGCTGATGTTAAGGAGAGCAGCCTTGGCAGGACATTAAAAAGATCTCTTCAAAGTTAGTGGATTCTGGTTCGGTACAGTGACCTCCTGACCTGGCTGGATTCCCTGTAGATGCACCGAGCCGCTACAAGGCTGGGTCTGCACGGACGGACAGGCGTGAAAAGGACCCGTTTCTTTCCTCGTCCTTCTCCGAGACCTCGTTAGCAGCTTAGAAGAGCCATCAATATTTAACAACTCTGTGATTGAAATTTCAAATTCATCTCCTCGACGATAATCACAAAGCTGAGGGAGATGGGGAGAGAAAGAGAGAGAGAGGGTATAGCCAGAAGAGACAGAAAGGGTGAGAGACGAGGGAGAGAGACAGACAAAGACAGTGGAGAGAGAGAGAGACAGAGAGAAAGGGGGGAGATATCAAGTCGATTTATTGGGCAGCTATCTTGAATGAAGGCAGTGATTTAGTGAAGCCATGCTAAGTCAATTAGGAGAGGAATCTGGGCTCTGTTCAACAGTAGTTTCTGAATCATCGTATTCGATGGACGATAGCTGTCCTACAAAAAACATACTTTGTCCCCTGATGGGGTGATGCCAGCGTGTGTGGGTTATAGAGGAAGAGAAAATACCCTTCCTTCCTTTGTTCTTCTGCTCGTCATCTCGTTCCCCCCTCTCCTTTTTTCCCCACTCTCCTTCCATCGCTACATCCGTTTTTCTTTTTTTTTTCTTTTTTTCGTTTCTCCATTTCTTAACCCGAGTGCCCTCCCCTGTTCGTTCGACAGACTCGGGTCAGGGGCCAAGAGATAGCTGTTACTATTTTATGAAGGTATGAGACGCGGTTGGCAGCATCAAAGTTACTAGTGTGTCCTACACAGTCCTCTCTCTCACAGAGAACTCAAACCACAGCCGCACATTGAAATGCATCGCCGGGCTCTGGTGCGAGGAGGATTAAGCAGGCCTTGTTGGGTAGATGCCCTCCAAATGTCATCGCGCGTTACTGATTACCCTGCTCAGCGCCGCGCACGGCCGAGTAATCTATTACATTACCCAATCTCAGATTCACTCCAGATGTGTAAACAAAACATGTGAACCAATGTTGTAGCTATGGATACTTATAATATTGTGCATTTGGGAGTCAGCAGGGCTGTCAGAGAATTAAGAGCAATATCACAACACACCAGGGCTGCATTCTTTAGTTTAACAAAGCCTACATTACAGGCAGTGATAATGTCTTCCACAATATTTTGATTTTGTCTTAGTCTTTTGACTAACACACTTAAGACACACGTCTTAGCCCTA
This sequence comes from Benthosema pterotum, assembly GCA_039105355.1. Taxonomy (NCBI): domain Eukaryota; kingdom Metazoa; phylum Chordata; class Actinopteri; order Myctophiformes; family Myctophidae; genus Benthosema; species Benthosema pterotum. The sequence continues at coordinate 30,830,844 of CM076967.1, read as the reverse complement.
TTTTAGTCTGCTGAAAAACGTTAGCCCTATTAGTCTTTAGCCTTAGTCAACAAAATTAACACGGATTACAAGACAAAATCCTCAGTGGTCATCTGTACATTTATGCCTTATTTGACAAATGGAACCAAATGGAACCTTAGAGGTCTATTTTTGGTTACTGTTCACACTCAGAGTTAAATAAACACTGAGGATATTACAGTGTTTCCTACTAATTATTTGGGAGTGTCCCTGCATACAAGCCTCTACCAGTGGTTTTCAACCAGTGGTCCGGGGACCATCAGTGGTCCTTGAGAGTGTTTCAGATGATCCCCAGCTAAATGATAGAAAGTTGGTTAACCGGATGAGAGCGTAAACATGAAACCAAATGGACCCTTGCGAGTCCATTTGGTTTCATGTTTACACTCTAAAGAGTGTAATTCATATGAATTAGCCCAAGTCTACACAACTAGAAAATGTAGAAGATTAATGGTCATTTTGGTCTGTATGTTTGCCTGTTTTGTTTCTGAAATGCAGCCTGGAATTGTGGACAAAAGCAAAAATGAATCTTTTTGGGGTCTGTGGGGCTAGAATGTCATCGGACGGTGGTCCGTGGCTCAAATTCTGAATAAATAGTGGGCCCTGGTATGAAAAAAAAGGTTGAAAACCCCTGCTCTATACCCTCCCTCCCTGTCAGGCAGGCACGTGAGGTTTGGTTCAGTGGAGGTCACGGTGATCATTCACCTCAAGGCCTGAGGGCACCTATATACTCTCTCACATTTATGAGCACATAAAGAAAGCCAAGTGCTGAGGCGTGCCTGATTAGCTGCCCTAATATGCTATTTGTGACTAATTTCAGAGGAGCTAAGTCACAGGTGACGGTCGCAGACCGTAAATCTAAGTCGGCCAAGCCTTTTGTGTTGTGCACGTGTGTATGTTGTACGTGTGCGCGTCTGCGTGTGTGTGTGTGTGTCCTATCACCCCAGGAAGCAGTAGTAAGCCCTGCAGTGAATATGCTCAGGCCATTTAGGTGACAGGGAGGGTGTACACGTAATGGATGGAGGATGAAGCCATCTCAGGCTGACAAGTCACAACCTCTGTGTGTGTGTGTGTGTGTGTGTGTGTGTGTGTGTGTGTGTGTGTGTGTGTGTGTGTGTGTGTGTGTGTGTGTGTGTGTGTGTGTGTGTGTGTGTGTGTGTGTGTGTGTGTGTGTGTGTGTGTCTTGGTGAACCGCTATGGTTCTGTCTTACCATAATGATTACTCTTTCTTTGCCTCGAGCGTTGATATATTTTCACTACTGAAATTTGCCAGTGTCACAATCGTAGATTTTTATGTGCTGTACTCATTGACCAGTTCACACCATGCAAATCACAATATGGTTAACGCCGGTTAATGAGTGTCTTTCGGCGGTATCGGAATGTAACAAAGTATTTACATGACGTGCTGCAAGGAGATGTTCACCTTGTCCAACATTACTTGTAGCTGATGTTGATGTATAAAACATTGATTGATTGATTAATTTGTATCAGCTATAATCAGTGGTTTCAGTTCTTTCAGTGTTTTCAGTTTTCTGAGGTTCAAACTTCACAGTGTTCCTAAAATGCATAGGAAAATGCTTTTTGGCACAATTATAACTAACCTAGAGCATAATATAAGACACAACAGGTCTGCCTTACGCCTGCATTAACACTACCTACTTAGCTACTAAGCTACACTTAGTATAAAATGATTGATTGTAACAAGTTAGAATTCCTAGTATTGTCTTACAGTATACCATAGTAACAAGGTACAGTATAAATTACAAATGAGATTAAAAAAAGACAATTTACAGCAGTGGTTTTCAACGGTTTCATATCAAGGCCCACTATTTATTCCACTTTTTAGCTAAAGACCACTATTTGATGAGATCCAGCCTTTCAGACCCAGAACTAAATAATATTTTGTGGTCATTGGATAAGATTTTGTGCTACCAATTATTCCCATACAGGTCCATTTGGTGTTATTTTACACTATCAAGAGTTAAAAACCTATAAGGCTCCTGTTGGTTGAAAACCACTGATTTACATCATCCATGTTGTACAGCTAGCATCAATTAAAGGCATGTGTATTTTGGGGGTTTTAAACCAGTGGTACTTGAGAGGGTTCCAGGTGGTCCCCAGGCTAAATGATGGAAAGTTGGTTAACCAGATGTAACTCTTTGAGAGGGTAAAAATGAGCGTAAAAATGTTTACACTCTCAAGAGTTAAAATATTCACCATCTGAATTAACCCAAGTCTACACAAGTAGAGAATGTAGAAGATTAATGGTCATTTTGATGTGTATGTTTGACTGTTTTGTTTTCTCTGAAATCCAGCCTGGAATTGTGGACAAAAGTAAAAGAAATCTTTTAGTTCTACTTTTGGGGTCTGTGGGGCTAAAATGTCATCAAATGATGGTCTCTGGCTCAAATTCTGAATAAATAGTGGGCCCTGGTATATAAAAAGGTTGAAAACCACTGGTATATTTTCATCAAAGATGTGTCTGTTTTTGCAGAGCCCCTCTACTGCTGCTACAGTGTTTAAATTAGGGATGGCCAAATGGAAAGATTTTCTTAACCGATCGTCGTCAGACCTCTGCCGGTTAATCACCGTTAACCGATAAGGGAAAAATGCGCTATTTTAATCCATTAAAAAAGGCCAATTATACGCGGCTACAACCGCCTTTTTCCGAGTCCCTTTTCCACCTCAAGCACTAAGCAATAACAATGGCTGCATTATGTACATCGCATCTGAGTTGTCCCCCAATCCCCAATTGTGAAATGTTAGATCCAAAAAAAAAAAAACATCTTCGAGTTTGAACGCCGCTCCGCTCCAAAGACTCTTACTTTCGCATTACTTTCACATTAGAACGGTCAGTCCCAGTCACTGGCGTAGCTACGGGTGGGCTGAGGTGGGCCGCGGCCCACCTAAATAGAGAGCTGGCCCACTCGATCATTGAAAACATGACTAGGAACTTGAGAAAACAAAGGACAAAGACCAGAGAGCCTCTAGAGAGAGCTTGAGAGGTCTGGACTCACTATAGTTATAATGGGTGATTTACATGTGCCCACCCTGAAATGCTCATACCCACCCTGAATTGAGTTTCTGGCTACGCCACATTTCATCCGATACACAACGTTCTCCAAACATATAACACAGACGCGGGGCCGTCTTGCTGCGGAACAAATCCTTAGTCAGAGACAGGAATATTTGTGCCTTTTTAGCCATGTTTATAATGTTCTCTCACACGGAGCTAAATCACAGCAACGTGCGTAGTCCCACACTCGATCCTGCGTATACTGTATGATGCAATGTTAAGAGCTGTGCGCTGCGCGATAAATGTACAATCTACAAGCTCAAGGAGCATTATAAGTGAGCTGCAGCACCTACTTCTAAAACTAGATGAATTATACCGCGCGAATACTGCAGTGTAGTAGGCCTATTTATTTTACAACGTAGACATCTAAACATCACACATCTGTGGTGAGTCATTATTGAACGAGCCACGTGCGTAATCTCCATACAGCCATACAAATGCGCAGCGTGTGCCGTGATGCAGACAGACAGATAGAGCAATGGCCTTACTGACATCCATAAAATAAAACTATAGGCTTAAATACATACAAAGATAGTTATTACCAAAGTTTAGTGAAAGCTCAGTGGCTGCTGGCTGCAGCGCACACACTCTGCTCCCCTGGCTATTGGGTAATAACGTGGATGAAATTGGAATAGTCCAGCGTGCCCCGACAGCCACGTGCGCTTTTATTTTTATTTATCAGTTAATCATTAGCCGTTAATGTTGTCGATAACCGAAATTCTTAACGATTAACGGTTAACGGTTAACTGTTGGACATCCCTACAGTGTTTAAATGTGGCCGCGTTGCTCCTCTGCTGTGTGCAGAAGAGATGATCCTCTTTCCTTCAACGTGTTACTTCCTCCTAATGTGTCAACAGTTCCCTGTTTCAACTGCTTCCAAATGATCCCCCAGAACGCTGTTTTCATGACCCCACAGCGGAGGGCTGACAGGATACCACCCCTAAGAGAGGGGCAGCTGGCAGGGCAATGTGGCTGATGTACCATTGTCTGTGTGTGTGTGTGTGTGTGTGTGTGTGTGTGTGTGTGTGTGTGTGTGTGTGTGTGTGTGTGTGTGTGTGTGTTAATTCATCCCTATTAATTAAAAGACAGACAGACAAGTATATGGATATGAGTGTGTGTAAACTAGAAAAGTGTGCGTGTGTGTGTGCGTGTGCGTGTGCGTGTGCGTGTGCGTGTGTGTGTGTGTGTGCGCGCGCGCGCGGATGTGGAGGTGCGCGTCCGTGCCCATGAAGCATGTGCATGAGACATGAGTGCACGTGTACATACGTGCGTGTGCGGCGTGCGTGCACAGTGACCTCTGTGCTGGCTGTGCTGTGTCCTCCAGGCTGACAGAGGGTTTTTTTCCTCCCCTACAGCTTCTCAGTGTTTAACACCCAGGGTCTACTCCCAGATGGACAGCCTGCACCTCCCGCTGCACGCACGAACACACACACACACACACGATGGCATGCACAAGCATACACACACATCAGGATACAGATAAACCTGTATAACCGCACATACAAAAACTCCCTCTCCCCCTCTCTCTCTCTCTGTGTCTCTCTGTCTCTCTGTCCGTCAGTCACACATGCACGCGCGTGCTACATTGCTGAGAGGATTCACACTCCTCACCCTACAGCGCTTCAGCTACAGAGAGGTGAACGCCAAGGTGAGAGACTGAGCTACACTCACCTCAAAGCAGCACAACCCAAAGGTTAACAGTCCTGCTAGACGTGAGGTCACCAATGGGGAGGGGGGGGGGGGGGGGTAGGAAATCATATTATTTCTATATGAATGACAATGTACAGCCCTGAGACATTTGGACTTGTATTTATTCAACAGGACTGACAGAATGTGGCACCCGAGACATTTCTCTACCCGGTGAATTGTTGAGATATATACAGTACGCCATGCATATGAGGGGTGACGCCATGCATTTTTTTTTGCTTTTAAAGTCGTTTGCAGTCATGGGACATGAATGACAATATATACAGTGAGGCATTTTTTAAGGAAGCAGATTTACGTCCCGCGCCTTGGCATAATTCCTTGTATCTAATATTTTTTTTTATTTTTCACTATCTTTCCATAATTTCTGATGTTATTGTGCCAGCCCATAAATGATGCTTGCACGCTATTGCCTGCCAGACTTACCAGTTGTGTATACCTTATCAAATAACCCCCTTTTTTAGGTTACAAACCTACTATAGCCTAAAGTATTGGGACTTGAGAAGGGTGTGTCACGGTGGTTTCATATAAAATATTCTTGTCAAGTAATCACTATACAGCTGAAGCAACTATAGGTGTTTCTTTCATCACAACAATCAACATAATAATTATGTTGTATATTCCTTTTCTTATTTTATACTTATTACACCCATTTCTTGCTGAAAATGTGCACAGCAAAACGAACAGGCCTAGTGTCTGGGTACTTGTTTGTGTGAAATGACTGTATAATGTGTCTGATGTGCGTGTGATTACTCGTGTGTCACATTTCACATACAGCCGATACCTGACTTTCCCCACTTCCTGCGGATTCCTTTCAGCAAAGCCATCCTTCTGTCTCAAGGCCCCCATGGGAAACTTTACCCCGGCAGTCAGCTCACAAACAGCCTCAGTCTCACACAATTAAACAGCTGAGGTTAAACAATAGTCCATATAATAAGATGCAAACCTCCAAGTCTGGTAAATCAGTGTAAAAGACCTTCTTCCCTGCAGCCAAAATGCTTCAACTCCTCCCGCCTCCCTGTTTTGAAATCATAAACAGCCCCTCTCTCTCTCTCTGTCTCTCTCACTGATGGTAATGACATGCAAAACGCTTTGTAAGAGAGGAAAATATCAAAACCCCGGCCCCTTCATCGACAGAAAATGCCCCTCAGAAATGCAAGAGGTAACGCGTACATGCATCGCACGGAACACAGGTTCTGTCAGGGCCAAATTAGAGGCGGTCAAAATCACGGGCGGAGAAGCTTGCTAATTATTACACCTGCTTGCGAGCAGACAGGCAGAGCGGCGAGCCACTGACTGACTCTCAATGTCACTTTCTCTGGGTAACAAATATCCAAAGGTCAAAGTGTGCACTCCAGAGGAATAGCGAAAAGGCTCAACGGGGGCTAAGTGGTGTGTGTGGATGTGTGTGCGCGCACACACACGTACTAGCTGCGCATGGGCGTGCGTGGGCATGCGTGTATGCGCACAAGCCTGTGTGTGTGTATCCTTTTTAAAAAAAAAAGAAATCTACTATATCTTGTCCTCTAAGTCTATGCTGCCACCTGCAGCTCTGGGTTCGAACAAAGACACAGCTGCTGCCAAAGGAGACAGCAGGAGGAAATACTATAGTACCATGCTAAAGTTGCTAAGTATGCTAAGCTCAATTAAACAATTTCACTGTAACAATATAACATGCTAACAATTTAAAGAAATAAACACACAATACATTTTGCTAGATGAGGTATAATAAGGATTGTTCATCAATTATTCTTGCTAGACCGAATTGTTACTAATAGTAATTCAGTTATACCTATACAGTCTGCACTGCACTTATGGAAGACATCAATCTACAGTCAAAGAGATTAGAAGAACAGTATTCAACATTTTCACAGCATCTTACAAATTGCCACGCAACTCCCCTTGTATCAACACACAGATTGAACACGTTTCCATTCTAATTATTCTAACTATTAACCTTTCATGAAATGATTGCAGGGTGCAAACCACAGCCGTGAATTCCTACCTGAGCGCATTCAGCCAGATCGCCCTAAGCTCCTGGTGGATGGTACCTGGCCGTGCTCGCTTTGCACTGACTTATCTCATCCCAAAAGCCTGCATATTGTATCACAGCCCCACTTATTGTTCCAAGGGACAGCAAGATGTATGGCCCTGCGGCAATTAAAATATTAGATATCAAAGTGCCGATGCCACGGCCTGTTAAAGAAACGTGATAGTGAGCATGAGTAATGATGCACAGAAGAGTTGTCACATATAGAAGAGGAAGAAAAAAAAAAGGGTCTGGGGGTGGTTTGGGTTGTGGGGGGACCTCAATTGCAAGAGTTGAGCGTATAACAATATTCTGTTGGCTAACAATGAGACACACTGTTTAGGCAAAGGATCTCGTTCACACAGATTCCGGTGAACTTTGGACTGACATTTTGCACTGATGTGGTGAAAAGGCTCCGAGCCACGCTGTAATTAAAGCACTCACCCTGGGAAGAAAAGGTGCGATCCTCTGTCATATTTTGACAAGGCCCCGAGCAGCAGGGCAAAGCCAAATAGTTACATGCTTGGTAGCAGCTGGGAGAAGAATGACTTAATGTTTGATTGCCCTGATAGCCAGCCTGTATCTCGGAGCTATTGTTTTTAGGTGATGCTGATCAAAGGCGGTATTCGCCGCATGTGCGCACATGTGTGTATACGTGTGTGTGTACTGTGCGCATGCCTAAGATATGCTTCCAATGTGTCTTGTGTGCAGAAATGCATGCATGGCTATTTACAAAGCCATGATGACAATTGCATTTTAATTATTTATAACTTTTTTGGGGTGGAGGGGCATTGTTTGAATTACAATAGGATGAAAACAGGATTTCTTTTTTTTTCATTCGTGACATTTGTTACAACTGGAACATAATCAGGTTCGTATTGAATGTCCTCATCATAAGACATACGGCGATGTAACCAAATCTCCCCCTCCCCCCGCCTTTAAGTCGATGAGCATTTCAGTGTTCATTAAATCTATTTTGACTTGACTTCACTGCCCCGTGGAAACCTGAGACAGATACCATATATGCTCTGTCAGAATCATTAAGTCAACGTTCCGTCAGGTTCAACTCAAGAGGCTTCTCCTCACCATGTGAGAATGATACAGCCTGACGCGGCTTGAACTTTTCCTGCGTCTGCCAGGAGGGGCTATTCTCTATACGACTGCACCGTTCTCCCATGGCTTTAAATATTGTAGGCATCTTGGGGATGTGGAGACGCATTTGTCATCCTTGTTTGACAGGCTTGATGAAGGGGGTTGTCTGTCAGTGTTTCACAAATCCAAGCGGACCGCCATGCCCTCAGGTGGCACCCAGACAGTCACCATGCAGCAACAACGGGGAGTTCCCTCCCTCCCCTCCCCTCGCCTCCCCTCCCCGTCCCGCCGAGACGAGGCTCGCAGGGGTAATTGTAATAATACCGCGATGGAAAATTATAGAGGGGGTAAGATAAGGTGATACTTGAGTTAAACGCAGAGGCTTGACACCCACCGCTGGAGAGTGTGGGTGGTCTGAGACGGCGGAGAGAGGGGCAAGTTCTTACAGAGCCTTTCTTAAATGCCACGGTAGTTATAGCTTTTATAACGTGTGCTCTGGTATTAAGTCTAATAAGCTGAGCCCTTTTTAACAGCTACAGACAGCCCCCCCCCCAGCAGCTTTTAAATTGGTCTCGCGGCATTAAGTCTGTGTTTTTAAACATGACACTTAATAGAGGTGCGTACGAATGCTGACTTTGAACTTCGAAATTGTTTTAAAAAAGAAAAAGAAAAAGTAAGGTCATGACGTACATGATGGATTTGAAGCGACTTTTCCGTCGCTCCTTTTTTTTTTTGGATAGAGCGGTTCCTATCCGGCTCCCGTACCACATATTGAAATGACCTAACTGTCAGCAAACAGCATAACATTCCTGTAAACTATAACTTCAACTGGAAATATACAACAAACTCTCTGCAGCCCCCCCTCCATCCCCTTCTCTCTCCTGCTCTCACTCACTCGCTCCTTCTCTCTCTCACTCTCTGCTGTTGCTGACATAAGGGTCAACCTAGCGTATAATAGACAAACTTGGCAGTAATCTGGGGACTCTGAGAGTGAGGGTCCGGGAGATTTATCAATCAACTGGCCACATTAAACGGATTTCCTAATGAAGTGAAGTCTTTACAGGGATTAATCCTCCACCACCTGCAAGGAGCCACCTGCTCTAGCGCCATAATTGGCATGGATGGCACCGCCACCATCAGCAGAAAGTGGAGAGGCACAGAGAGAGAGAGAGAGAGAGAAAGAGGAAGGGAAGGAGGGAGGGAGAGAGAGAGGGAGAGAGAGAGAGAGAGAGAGAGAGAGAGAGAGAGAGAGAGAGAGAGAGAGAAAACGAGTTGGAGAGGACAAAGACGCTAGACACTGGGGTGTCAAACTCATGCAAATGATGACACTCAGTGTGTTGCAACGACACAACGAGGGGGGGAGAGGAGGAGGAAGGAGGAGAGGAGGGGTAAAAAAAAAGAGCCGAGACAGCGCCAGGTCTCTTATGACACGGCGATGAGCATCCAACCCTTAGTTTGTGCCAGTCTTGCAGCATTCCAAGACCTTGACAGCAGCTCCTCGCTACATCTTCCAGCTGTGTCAAATCTGCCTATGTGCTAATGAACGTGTCAGCCCCCCGATCGTGTCATTGCTGTGTGTGTTTCAATTCACCTCCGAGCGCTGAAATTCTGCCCAGGTGTACAAGCCTGCACATTACAGTCGCCCACAAATGCCTTCGCATTGAAAAATCCCGGGGCCTATAGCTATAGCTCTGCCGCCGCGCGCACACAATTAAAATACCGGTTTATTATTATACTGCTTATATACCAATTTATTTATTTTTCCTTACGCCCCCTCCTCCTCCTCCCCCGCGCCGTGATGGTTGAATGTTGACTGTTTTGACAGGACGGGGTCAATGCTTGCGTAAGCAGCATGGACACACATTTATCATGTCTGCACTGGGAATAAGCAATCTGCTGAGTTCCTGATTTCCTTTATCTGACACCCCAGTAGGCTGGTGGCCACCTGGTGGAAGAGAGACTCTTTCCTATTCCTCCCAGGGTTTGAAGAGCAGCAGGCTGAAACAATGCTGTATATAAAGCGTAGATAGACTGGTTGGTTGTCACTGTGCTTTGCCCTCTTGGCCATGTCATTGCTATTGTGTGTGTGTGTGTGTGTGTGTGTGTGTGTGTGTGTGTGTGTGTGTGTGTGTGTGTGTGTGTGTGTGTGTGTGTGTGTGTGTGTGTGTGTGTGTGTGTGTGTGTGTGTGTCGGTGGGTGGGGGGGATCACAAACGAAACCCTGGCGGTCCTGAAATCTGTCCAAAAAGCTATTTTAAAAGGCTTGCTTCTTGTTAAGTTAAGGTGACTTCTAAGAGATACAAAGTTTTCATCAGACTGCAACAATGTTCGACTCGTTTGGCGTTGGTGAGATCAGTCACTCCTGAGCCGTATTTTGTGTGTGTGCATGTGTGTGTGTGTGTGGGTGTGTGTGTGTGTGTGATTACTGACTAATGACCAGCTCTCCAGTGTCATAGCTCCTGGGGAGGAAGGGTTATTTTGCAGAGTGTGCCAAGGAGCTGAGTCTGTTGCCACAGCTAGCATGCCCCTCATTCGTTATAGTGCCATCTTGCTGCCTTGCCAAAACAGGTGCCAGACCAAGGACAGGCGGTAAGCGTGCGTGTCTGTGTGTGTCTGTGTCTGTGTCTGTGTCTGTGTGTGTGTGTGTGTGTGTGTGTGTGTGTGTGTGTGTGTGTGTGTGTGTGTGTGTGTGTGTGTGTGTGTGTGTGTGTGTGCACGCAAGTCTGGGTGTGTATGTGAGTGAGAGAGGGATAGCTAGCGTGCACAAGCGAGCATGTCCACACTTTTCTGAGTGTGTGTGCACGTGTGTATGTGTGTGTGTGTGTGGGGGGGGGGGGGGTCTGACCGCTCTCCTAAAATGACTCTTTGTATGAAGAAAAAACTCTATTTCAAACTTTTTGCGGACTCAAACTAATCACTCATAAAACTCTTTAGCTAATGCTCAATCAACTAGTTTGAGTGAAAAATGCAACATGGGCAAAGGCACTTAATCTACAAGCTCAAAATGGATCAATTTTGAATGATGCCATGTCCAAAGTGGTAAAACAACTTTAACCAAAACAGGTTCAAGTTGTTGAAATTAAATTGGTCAGTGAACTATATGAACTAGGTCAGATAGTTTTGATGGATTGAATACTATAAGTTAAAAATGCAAAGAGCTGGTGGTATACAGTATATGACAGGAAAGCTAAAAGTTAAACAATAAAGTCACAGGAATTTGTTTCCATTTCAATTTCTTCGGCTATTCGGTCAAAAATATAGCTATAGTGACTTCAAACAAAAAAACGTCAATAAGCAGACATTTTGGATCACAACCCTTTCAATTCATGTGATCCACATGATGCGCAACGCACACACGCACGCGCACACACACACACACACACACACACACACACACACACACACACACACACACACACACACACACACACACACACACACACACACACACACACACACACACACACACACACACAGCTTCATCCTCCTCTTGCTCTAACTCCTCCAGCGGTGTTGTTTTGAGTGAAAGAAGAACCGTTCCTAATCCACTTCATGGATCAGTTTCACAGAGACGGGTAAACCCATTCTCCTTCCAACCTAAAGCAATTCAGATGAGACACCTTGATGTCTCAAAGAGCACACAGTGAGCTCTTGTTTTCTGTTTTGACTGCTGGGAATCCATGCCAGACAGCGCCCCTGATTCCTGCTCAAAGATAAAAACTAATGAGGTTTTCACTCTGGCCCATTTAAAACAATGGCGGCGTCATCGCCAGACGTGGCTGTTTTCACTAACACCCGAGCCGCTGTGATCCGCTAATCTTAGATTTTGGGGACGCAATTCGCTTTCTCAAACTAAAGATAAAATCTGTACAATTCATATAATCTCAAATGACTGCCATTTCCTTCTGGTCTCTTTTTTTAATGAGTCAGTTAATTACCTGTTGACTCTGTTGATGCCTATTATAAACAATGTAATTATGCAAGAGAGTGTCTTACATGCATCAGGGTGCTTTAAAGGACAGTATGGAAAACATCTCCAGTAGCAGGGCTTGACACTAACACTTGCCCGCTTGCCCGGGGCAAGTAAAAAAAATGGTAGGGCAAGTGAAGATTGCTACCTGGTTGCCCGATCGGGCAAGTGTGCAACTTAGTGCACTATAACACAACACAAGATAAATTTGTCTTGAAGGCAGTCATTGCACTCTGCCTCTGTGTCTTTCCCTGCTTTCTAGCTATCCACAATTCCAGGCTGGATTTGGGAAACAAAACAGGCAAATTAACATACACATCAAAATGACCTAATCTTCTACATTCTCTAGTTGTGTAGACCTGGGCTAATTAAGATGATGAATTTTAACTGTAAAAATGAAACCAAATGGACCCGCAAGGTTCCATTTGGTTTCATGTGGTTTCATCTGGTTAAACTTAAATGCAAAATTTACAATATAATTTTGGGGGGCAAGTGCCATGACCTGAGGGCAAGTAGAACCTGACTTGCACTTGCCCGATGGGCAAGTGCCTCGGAGACCTTAGTGTCAACCCTGGCCTGAGTAGCCCAACTCATCCTCAAATAGGCGTATTGCAAAAAAAACATTCATTTAACACAACTTGTCAGTCCTACATTAGTTTGTTTTAATCATTATTTATTTGTATCGTATGTGGCTAAAATGAATGTATTAATAGCTAGAAGTTTACAATGCATCAGAATGAAAAATGTTGACAGCTTGCAGATCTGCAAATTTCCGCAGAATATTATTTCTGTATGATGACACTGTTCATGTGGTATTTTTTGTGTTATCCTTTTAGCTTAACTTTTGAACTGCACTGTAGTGTGTACCTGTGGAAACAAAACTGCCAATAAAATCAAACAAACAATCAAATGTGATGATTAGTAGTTTAGTAGTCGGCCTACTACTGTATACAGGTAATACCAACATCATTCTCACAGTTGCCGTTAATTAAAAGGTGCCACTGGCATTAATGAATTGTAGTCGTAATTAGCCTGTGGTAGGTTAATGAAAGCTTTTAAACTGAATTATATTATAATATTCTGATGAGCCTTTTAATTACAGCATTGTTAATGTCAGACTCATTGAGCAAGACATTAAATCTCCACATGCCCACTCACTTAAGAGGATAAAAGCATTGGCAAATTTCTTTTTAAATAAAGTAGTGCATCTATGGTTTATCATAGGCAATTTTGTACTTAGTGCCTGCTTTGTCAAATGTTGTAACATTTCATGATACTCTAATTAGAGTGTAATTACCAAACACTAAGCTGTACTCAAGTGTAAACACAAGTTCTTTACTACTAAAACCCTGTAGATCCAGTAAGGTGGACCGCAGATGGCTGTTTTTTCATCTATACTCCTTTCCAAAAATAGTCAAGCTCACAATGTACTGTGCTGCTACATGCAGTGAGCTTGTGGATCTGTTATTTTTGTCTGTCCCAGAATATTGTAGATCGATGCTGGGATAAGGATTCAGTGAATTACGATCACAGCAGTCTCCACTCCCTCACTATTGCTGTTCAAGAGTCACGGCATTAACAAACAAACCAGTGACTAATTCTCTGCAGAACATAATAATAACGATGATATTGCGTTACACAGCAATCAGCAAACCCATGCTAGTCAACCAGGGATGATGACACAGGCATTAGCATGTGACTTTAAGATCAAAGACGAGGCTTAAATCCACTGATAATAACCCTGGGATGTCCCCGCAAAGACACTGTTTGTTTACACAGAAAGCTCAACCGACCACAATCTATGCCTCCAGGAGTATGACTCTGTTGTCAGCAGCATGGCTCAGACCTGTGGCGAATGCAGGTACAACTGTCTGTCAGTGAAACATCCATCCAGGGCTGTATAAAGGCTTTGACCACATCCATGCAGCACAACCTCTCAAACCAATGAGTCTGGCATTGCAGTGACATTATTTGATTTTGTAAAAAAAAAAAAAAAACAAATGAAAACATAATAAAGTCACAAAGCTTTTAATTGTTCTTGTGCCCCAACGACACTGTAGCAACAGTACACAGCTTGTTACAGCTTGTTACATTACCATCCTATGAAAACTGTCGCTTAAATGCCATGTCTGAACTTGTTTTGGCTAATTACAGTTTTTGCTAGTGCTGAGTTGATGCGTGGCTTTTGTTCTTATAACCTCATCGGGTTTCCACTAGCAGCTTACAGTGCTTATACTGTACTGTATCATCCTGCTCAACTTCATTTTGCACTGCCACCTTGATAAAAGGCTGACGATTCAATTTAAAACAAAGAAAGCGGTGTTAAGGTGTAATAAATACAAGCGAAAGTTCCAACCATAAAGCAGTAAAACAAAACACTACCTACAAAACAGATGTGTTTTGCTACTATCCACAACAAGACTAAGACCAAATAACTTCTTTGAACTAAAATCTGACTTCATGGCCACAGGGTCACGAGTAAACATAAATAACAGATTGTCGTGCTGTTCCCCAGAGGTGACTGGGGTTAGATAGGCCAGATAGAGTAAAAGATATTGTATATAATATACAACTGGCAAAACAAAAGGGGCACAATCGTCTCCAATAGGATAATCAACCATGTATTCTCTAACCTGGTACTGTGAAAGTCCATCATCTCTCGCTAGTGTTTTTCTCGGGTGTACTGAATGTCCTGATAGGTCTTCTACCATAAAGACCTGTGAAACTGCGGTGGATATTGCGGTAAATCAGCTCTTTTCCCATATAGATTTTTCTCCAGACTGTATGAAACTTTCACACAGTTCTGGTTGCATCAGCAAGTTGCCGGTAACATTGCCTCATGCGTACGCCACTTTGAGTGTAGGGGTGAAGTGGTTCACATGATAGTTTTGATGACGTTTTGAGCTAGTGTTATTCCTACTTGGCCTCCAAAATAAGGTGCGGAAGTTTGGAAATCAGCACTTCAAATTAAAACGCTAAGATCATTAAGTTCTGATTTTAGATGGGATGAGACGAGATGAAACAGGCCTTCTGGACTGTTTTCACCAAATAGCACACGACTACACAGCGAAATCCTTCCACGTCCAGCTAAATGAACACCCTGACCTCTAGACCGACAGAATTCAATTGCTCCTAGTTAATCAAAAGTCATGAAAATGTCACTCTGGAGACGTAATTATAAAAGTCAATCTTTGTTCTGGCCGTTTGTGTGGCATACGCGCTGTCGGCATCTCAGAGCAGGTTCTCCCCCTGTATAGTGTTAACATTTCAAAGTAAGAATTCACCCCGCGCCCTGAATCAGAGGCTCAGTTAGCACACAGACTTAAATCTTATGTAACTCGGGGCTTTTGACAGGCAGACACCTCTGCTGACTACAGATAGGTAATTTGTTTTGATCTGTGATTATACCCCTCGTGTTCAGAGGAAGATGTAAACCCTCTTGTGGAGCTGTTAGGCAAATCCTCACAATGTGGGGAGAAGTGCCCCGGGGGTCTCAAGTTCTTCACCCTCCTCCTTCTACTTCTTCTGTTTCTTCTTCTTCTTCTTTTCTCTCCGTCATTCTTTCGTTTCTCCCCCCACCACCCCACCAACCCCTCCGATCTTGTATGAGAGACAAAGCCTCCTGCCAAACACTGGAGCCCCCCAGGAGCTCATCATACAGAAAACTAGCGCTCCTCAGAGAATGAAGAAGGAATGAGTGAGGAGGAGGAGGGCAGGCAGAAGTGAAGATGAGCACTTGTGTTAAAAAGGCAATGTTAAAAAGGGGAAGAAAAAGCGTGTGTGTGTTTGTTTGTGTGTGTGAGTGTGTGGGGTTAGGAGTAGCACTCACGTTAAAAACAAAAAACAAATAATCTTAAGGTCATTTAGTCTTCATATATTTAGACGTTATCTCGTGGTGGTGGGCTCCATTCATCAATAATGACTTTCGAGGATCAGTCAGATCAGCGGGGCACTTGACACGCCCCCCCCCCACCACGTCTGTACACCCCCTCCCAGAAAAAAAACCTCCCTGCTATTTTGCTTTGAAAGCGCCTCCTCTGTGCCCCGTGCCAGACATACCTGCGAAATGATCTACTAATTACCTACTAAATATGTTTGTTCATGTCGGTGGAACAGCTCACTTAATTGTAGGGGCACTCTGTCATTCTGCTCTCCCTCCGTATATACCCCTCCAAGCACAGGGTGGGTGGGTGGGTGGGTGGTGGGCTTAGCAGGGAGTGGCTTATCTCCAAGAGCTCGTTATATTAATGCCAGTAATTATGTGTTTTGCTTACTTTTGATGTGCCCCTGTTCAAACGGGGGAGAGTTAATAAGAGGATGACGGCGAGTATGTCAGAGGAGCCTATACGTGTTGTCTTTGGGCTCTGGAAGTTCCTTTGAGTTGTAGGTGGGTGGGTGGGGGGGTGTAGCCTGTAGGGGGTGGTGGTCGGTGCGTTTATGTTGCGCGTGTGCACCAGCAGCACATGCGCATTACTGCGCATACTACGCAGGGGCAGATCTAGGCATGGGCATGGGGGGGCAATGCCCCCCTAAATGCCCAGACTTCCCCACCAAACATGATGGTGTCAAAGAAAGTTGTAAGGTTAAGCTCAAAAAAAGACTGACAGCTGTGTTTATTTTCACACCTCTATTTTCTGTTCCTTTTTAAGATACTGTTTCTTGAGTTGTGTCCTAAGGTGGAGTTTATTTTGGTCAAACCCTTTTTTGTCACATGGGGGTGTGTTCTTTGTGTTCTGTAAAAGCTCTGTCATTTGGCTTTGTCAGTGTGATTGCTGACTAGGGAGATTCCCGATACGTCTGTGTAAGTCATTTTCACCTGTGGTACCACATTCAATATATCACTCATATTCTGAAGCTCTGGTGTGTCTCTCATTATTTCATGTGTCTTTTTGTCTCTTTATGAGTACTTTTGACAGATTGCAATAACAATGGCATGCAAAACAACCCAAGATATTTCAGTGCTTATATATAAAAGTATTTGAAACACTACTACTGCTCCTAACTAACTACAATCGTCTCACCACTAAACCAACATCATTTCAGCATTGAAAACAGAAAACTCTCTGAGTCAGACCTTTAGCTTTGCTGCTGCGTGTCTGTTGCAACTTCAACAACAACTGATGTTATTATATGGTATGGGTGCGGCTTCATCGCCCGTGGCGCAAAGCGACACGGGCGATGAAGCCTCCCCCATACCATTTTCTCCTGCCCCCCTAATTGGGAAATGTTACATCCGCCTCTGGTACTACAGAGGTCGGGGTTGAGGCACAAAGCTAGGGCGGGTCCAGCCATCGCAAGGACGGCATCACGTTGAGGAGGTTACGGGAGCTTTACCATCAAATCTCGTGTGTTCTTTTTTTTTTCTTGGATTATCCATCTCACAGGCCTGAACACCCACCCCCACCCACTCCCCACCACCCACACCCGTCCTGCACCACCCAATCCCCCCCAGTCCCACAGGCCTCAGATCAGAACAGGGTGGAGATATTTAGTGGAGAAGGAAGGGTGCAAGTGCTGTGAGAAGGAGCATATGCCACACTTTAATGTACAAGTAACAATACCACAATATAGTCCATGTGTTCCCAATTGGGATCCTGAGGGGTCTATTTCAGTGGTTTTCAACCTTTTTGATACCAGGGTCCACTATTTATTCAGCATTTGAGCCACAGACCACCATCTGAGGACATTTTAGCCCCATAGAGCCCAAATTAATTCACACACACACAATTCCAGGCTGAATTTTGGAAACAAAACAGGCAAACATACAGATCAAAATTCTACATTCTCTAGTTCTGTAGACCTGGGCAAATTCAGATGATGAATATTTTAACTCATGAGAGTGTGAATTTTTTACGCTCTCAAAGAGTTAGATCTGGTTAACAAACTTTCCATCATTTAGCCTCGGGACCACTTGCAACCCTCTTAAGGACCACTGGTGGCTGGATCACTGGTTGAAAACCACTGGTCTATTTGGTTCTATTTGTACACTCATTTGTACACATTTTACGACCTAAATCTTCCATTATGGGGGTCCCCTGCCATAGCTTTTCACATGGGCTAATATGTCGATTTGGGTGTCCTTGACATGAAAACTTTAGGAACCATTGCTATAGTGCAGCACAATTCTGCTTGAGTAAGAAAGTACCAGGAACAAGTATCAAATTTAGAAGTTAATAAAATAATTCATAATATTCATTATCAATGGTCCCATTTCACATTAATATCACATTTAATTTGTAATGTAGCCGTTTGGTGCAATACTGAATGTTGTATTGTCTTTGGGTGCACTGTGGAGGATAATGTCAGAAATACTCAAGTATTAGTGTAGTAGTAAAAGTGTTTCAGATTTGCTCTGTACTGTAATATAGTCAGTGGCGTCTCTAAGCAACTTGGAGCCCTAGGCAAGATTTTCCCTGAAAATCTCATGTAAAATGGCGCTCTGTCTCATGGTCGCCCCCCTCCCCTCATGGCGCCCTACTGCCGCCCTAGGCAACTGCCTAGGACAACTGCCTTTTGCCTAATGGCAAAAACGCCCCTGACTATAGTTTTCCACCAATGACAACAGGAATCAAGCTTTGCCAAGGACATAACAGACCTCTCTACTAGTATATCCCTGAGGAAAGAGCTGGCATGAACAGTCTCTCTGTAATGGAGAAGACACCAAACGAACCGCTAATGAGCAAAATAAATAATAACCCTAATGAAGGGGAGCAGAGGGACAGCACTGGGTGTGAGTGTGGAGTACATTAGACCATATTAAAGCAGCGTTCAGTTAATGTTAATTGTTTGTCGAAGGCAAGACAAAGGTTTCTGATATTTTGTCAACTATAAGACTACACTAAGACCAAACAAAAGGGGCTGAGACGAAATGGTGTGTTATTCAAACTAAATCTAAACCTGCTGAAATATTCAACACTATAGTATTAAGGCCAAATGCATACCTGGTCGCACGACGACGCAGACGAAATATGTATGCTGAAAATAGCAGACCTACAGGCTCACAACGGATGTGCCGCATTGTGAACTTGGAAGTCTGCTATTTTTGGCACATGACAGTGCCGTGCGACAGAGCATAAATTAGGCTTAATGTGGTGTGATCACCACATGCATGGACGCATGTTACCACACACGTGCACGTGCACACACAGACACACACACACACATACACAGGCAAAGCAGACAGACGCAGACGATGATGTTCAGCTGTCATTGCTAATGAGAGCGAGTGTGTGTGATGTAAGGATAGGTGTTCGCTGATGGAGATTCAGGAAGACAGTTGAATAACATTATCTCCTCCCTCATGTACACTGTTGATTTCTTTGTTTACTTTTTTTACATTCTTTGTCTCAACATAATGAATGATCTGGGGGGGATGTGTGTATACCAAGCTATTTTTATACAAGCATTGAGCTTCTATTCTCAAGAACTGTAAGTGTGGACAAGTGTGTATGTGTGCGTGTGTGTGTGTGTGTGTGTGTGTGTGTGTGTGTGTGTGTGTGTGTGTGCGTGCGTGCGTGCGTGCGTGTGTGTTGATGGAGTGTAACCTTGTTTACACCACATAGTAGGATTTATCAGTGCTCCATCGTATGATGTTGTCACACAGGAAGTACATCTACAAGCTCATCTGCAACGCATTGTGAGTTTGTACAGTAAGTGTTCTTTATTATTATTATTTCTGCTGCTGATGCAATCGGTGCGAAGTATAAATCAGGCCATACCTCTTAATGAGTTGTTAGCTGATCACACACAGCCATATCGATCGGTTATGCACGTGTCAATACAACCAGGCCGCGATGCAACCAAGACCCTGCCTGGGGCCTCCATAGTACGACCACAAGCAGGTCAAGTGTACACTACATTAATGCTTCTATATTAAACAAGACACATACTGGCACTTTGATTGCTGGTCCTCCTCCCACAACACTACTTCAAGTTCAACCACTCCAGCGAGGAACAATGCTGACAAGAGTGCCAGCTATAGAGATGAGCTAGTTATGTTAACATTAATTGCGTTGTTTCTATAACACTGTATGGACAAAATTGTATGCTTGTAACTGCACTGTAATATAGCTGCTGTGATTTTGTTTCTTTATTCTTTATATTTTAGTTTATACTGTTTTTGTCTCTTCTCTAAGTTACTGCACATCATTTCCTCTGGGACAGTGAAATTGTGTGGAGATAAACAGGAGTGAAGGACCTAACAGTAATTTCCTTCTGTGGGAATATTACCATTGCCTTAAACTTGGCATGCAGTCAGAAGTTCCAGTGGTTCAGGTTTTAACACCTTTTTTTTCTCCCCCGCCGACTACACTTGCAGGCATAGTTGCTAGCACTTGCTGGCATGCTTTCATGTTGCTTCTGATCAATGACGATTGCATCATTCTCTTAACTTTTCTATTTAATGCACAAGCTTTGATTTCTCTTGGTTTTGTTTTTATTTCTCTTCTCATCTCTCTCCGTCTCTCGCTCTCACACCACTTGAACTCTAGCATCCCTCTTCTCAGGTAGCATTCCCTCAAAACAGCCAATCTACAAGCTAAAAACACACTGCAACGTGCCGCTTTGTGAGCTTGTGGATCAGGTATTTTTTGACAACTTTAGATAAAGGCGTGTGGAGGGGGTAAAGTCTGCAGACAAAGTACAAAGCCGACCAGGCTCCATGCTCCTGTGTATCCTCTCAAGGACTGTGGAGGTGGATACGGGTTGAAACACACTGCGGTTTCGACATTCACATTCCACCTGTGTTTTGACAACACATTTCACAAGAGGGATCTGAAGCGGTTTTAGGGTTTCTCTTTTCTCCGTTTGATATCAAACAGTGATCCCCCATGCAACTGCAGAACACGCAGCACTCCATGGGACGGATTAAGGCAACATTAAAAGTAATCCCCAGAGTCAGACACGGCTCCTCAACCAAAGGGAAGAGACAAAAGGAAATCGGTACTGTACATCTTTATTGGAGGGCTTTCAGAAGTTCCCATGCGTGTCGTGAACAACGATGTACTCCTGTATGAAATGTTTGCGCGCCGCTAATATTAAATAGGTTGACAAGAGTAATAATTATCATTACACGCATGACTGCCGGCTGCCTCAGAGCTGAGCGAGAGATTAAACAGAGATTACTGTTTGTGTCATGGTTGCGTGCCCTTACAGCCATGGCTTTTCTAGAAAAAAAGAAAAGAAAAAAAAAATGTATATGAATCCAAATATTGAATCTAGGCCTAACAACTACATGAGAAGATCTCAACATTACATATGTAATAGACTACGATAACAAGGCTATTATCTGCACCATTTTATTTTTTCAGTAGTGGGTACAAAAAGAAATATACAGTAGACATAGAAATGCAAAGTGTGACACAACTCTTAACTTTGAAGCTAGACAGCTATTAAAGGGACATTGATATATTTTTGAAAAAAATGTTTATTTACATTTAGAAGATCACCCCCAGGAAAGAACACTTTCCCTGGGTTTTTGGGTACGTAATATGTGGTTGATTTTCTGGCGTCATCGACACTACTTCCTGGACTACATATTGTCTCAGTAAAAACAGCCCAACCTCTATCCACAAGGATAGCGAGAGCGATGTGGGAATTGTAGTCCAGGAGTGAGTGTCCATGACATTAGAGACACTGGGCTCACTGCTCAAATCTAAAATGTCGAAAACCAGATATTACACAAAGAAAGACCCTCACGTGTTCCAAATCTAAATTTAATTAAAAAATATTTATGAATGATTGAAGTGTCCCTTTAATGGGAGGAACCAAGGAAAACATACATTTTTAGCTAGTATCCTGAAAGGTCTGATTCATAAGTCCATGCTGATTCTGTCAAACAAGATGAGATACCGTACAAATAAGGGAAGTGATAACTATTATTACACATGTAAATTCAAATGAAGTACAAATGTCCCGAGCCTATGGCCAGGAAAAGCCACGTGCGGCAAGAAACAAGCTCTGGGTAACTCAGACAAAGACCTACACCCAAGTACGACTAGGCTCTGATCACAGAAACTACTTTAACACAAGTTTCCAGACTGAGATATGGCACTTCAGTTCTGCTGATTAGCATATAATTCAGGATTATTTCACTGTAAGGGCTGATGACTGAATACTCTCTTCAAAAACCCAGCGCACCCGTTCCTCTTAACCCCGAACTGATACAGGCGGTGACATTTAACACTGCTCCGTTCAACACCGGCTCATGATGTAACAATCTCCTTAAATATGTAAAGTATTAGACTTAATAGACCCGGTGGTGTGATTACGGCTTAAATCTTAAAAAAAAAAAAAAAAAAAACTCCTGGATGTGTGCAAGTTCTACACGGTGATCCATTTTAAATCGTTCCCTTATCCACAGGAACAAGGGGAGGAAAGTTCATGTGTAAATTACAGGAAGTCAATTTGGTGGAAGTTTGTAATAAAAGAGCTCTCTCTCTCTCTCATTTTCTCCAATTCAAATCTTCATTAAATAGAGTCAGGCAAGGGAAATGTCACAGGTGTTAAAAGCAATTAGTTTTCCTGCTCTATCGGAGTGTTAATCTGAGTGATGAGTGTGCTGATAGGAATACATGTGATAGCAGATATTGCCTTTATTAAAGATCAAACAACGAATGGATCGTGCATTAAAAAATAACTATCCGATGACTACCATCCCTGTGTAATTTTGTTGAACCTCTAATGTTTTTTTGATTAGATTAAACCACCGATAGGTTGCCACACACTCATTTTGAAGCGCTGGCTTCTATAATTGTAGCACAAACCTATTGTCAGTCAAGAAATTCACGTCAGTGTGGGTGCCCATGCACCGGCCCAGCCTGTTAGTGCACACACACAGTTTTTTCTCTCCCTGTGAGCCGTGAGGACCCGAGTTTGAATCAGACTCCTGCTCTTGTCTCGCACGTCTCTCTCTGTGCCTGCGGCTTCCTGTCTCTCTACACACTTTCCTAAGAAATAGAACGTAAACATGCCAAAAAAATATAACTTAAAGAAGAAGTACAAGTCAGATGCTAAACCGTAAACAAGCATCCAAAAATAACAATCCAACTTGTTCTCACTGATTTGGCCGCGGCGACACAAGACAGATCTCATTATCTCTCTTTGAAAAGCAACCTGAATGTCATTCTCGTGGAAAAAGAAAAAGAGAAACCAAGACGTTGCCACTCTAAAAGACTTGAATGCTTTCATGTCATGCCTAAACAGAGGAAGGTGAGAGAGAGGGAGAGAGAGGGAGAGAGTGGAGACAAAGATAGAGCGAGAGACAGAAAATGGCAAGGCGGAACAAAACAGGAGGAGGAGAGAAGAGAAGGTGAAAAGCGGAAAAAGCATAGCTAATGGTATTGGTATCAGATTTATTCCAAAGAGGCAGCGGCAGAAGGAGGCAGGAAGGCAGGCTGGCTGATTTCTTCGCCCCGTCTTCCCCTTCCCCTGATTATGAAAGGAGACATGGCGCGAGGTCGAGGGTCAAGCCAAAAGGAGACAGCATTGTGTAGAAACTGTCACGCACCGCCACCTATTTTGACATGCACAGGCCCGTTTGTTGTCTGTCGAACATGCAAATTGGCGAACCCCGGCTGTCATATAAAGGCAGGCAGATATGCGGCGGTCGGGGGAAAATGAGAGACCACCTGTAACCAAGTGAATGGGGAGTGATGGACAAGCATTCAGTCAGCCCGCCCGCTCGTCATTTCCAGGCCCGCCATTCAGCCATCAGCATCTCCACCTCCTCCTCCACCGACCCCCCCACCCACACCCCCCAAAAACAGCTCCACCACCATCAATCCCATCCCTGCAGCACACATATACATGTAAAAATCTATTCTTAATATTCAGAAGCAGGAAGTGAAGGGAAATAAATATATACGACGGCAGGGTGGCGGTGGCGGTGGTCGAGGGAGGGGGTTAGTGGTGGTGATTTCAACCTGCTGGCTCCCTAATAGGATCCTACATGGAGACAGCTGAGGGTCAAACCTGGATAATTAGTTGTCCAGGGAGAAAACATCACTCTTCCACGGGGACTGGACAGGAGTGGGGTCCTATAGGCTGGCCCTTATACACTCAATCCCAAAGACAGTCCAGAATGTGTCATGTAATCTATGCTGGATTCTTTTGTCTAAACTAGGCTAAGTGTTCCGCTGCCGCTAAGTGCTACGCTGAAAAGTGACCATACATGGTCCCCCCGCGGTCGTCTTCTTCCACTTCTAATTACAGCGGAAGCCTACAGTGTGTCATGTTAGCTGGAGTCTTTGACCAAGACCAAGCTAAGTGTTAAGTTGACCAAATAATTAGCTGTCCACTAGAAGCATCACTCCGCCAGAGAGCCTATGGGAAGGCAATCCACTGTGTGGTAGACAAATTCTTAGCTTACTGTAAGCAGTACAGTAGACAGGTTTTCGGTAGAAAAGAATTACTTAAAATTCCAGGCAAACTTTTACTTTTGCAAGTTACTTTGTTTCGTGGAAAAAAAATGTTGTTACACTACTTCACTTTGGTTCTTTCCCACTGTAGATCTGTTTATAGATGCCCCACTTAAGCCCGACTCATGCTTTGCCGTAAGACATCGTCCGTGTCTATCTACAAGCTCATAATGCGTCACACTGTGAGTTTGTAGATCTGCCATTTTTGGCAGTGGTACACCACAGTGTAATTTAGGCATTACAGCTGTGCCGTAGTGAGACTATAAGCTGATAACAATCCCTGCAATGTGCATGTCCAGCACGCTTCGACATGAAAGGGAGAGTGACCCCATTTTCTCTCTCGATTCCTGAAAACTTTTGCTCATTGAAGATGCAGTACAAGGCACAGTGACTGTATGAAGCTAAATGAAACACAAGTACAGAGTTGAACTCCTGTGGAGCCCCATATGAAGCCCATGGATCAGTCTGTTGGTCTTTGTTTGTGTGTGTGTGTGTGTGTGTGTGTGTGTGTGTGTGTGTGTGTGTGTGTGTGTGTGTGTGTGTGTGTGTGTGTGTGTGTGTGTGTGTGTGTGTGTGTGTGTGTAGTGTAACACTCTCAGGGGCAGTCATCTGAATGGTGACGTGTAAACGTTAATTCTGAGCCAGTAAATGAGACTCCTCCAAAGCCTTGAAGCGGTTTTGCTTCTTCTCGATTTGGCCAACACCTTGTGCCATCCAACCCTGCCAGTCATAGCTCCCAGGTTGCTAATTAATTATCACTAGCTAACACACAC
Source organism: Benthosema pterotum (assembly GCA_039105355.1). Lineage (NCBI taxonomy): Eukaryota > Metazoa > Chordata > Actinopteri > Myctophiformes > Myctophidae > Benthosema > Benthosema pterotum. The sequence goes on along the minus strand of CM076967.1, from coordinate 30,805,770 downwards.
ACACACACACACACACACACACACACACACACACACACACACACACACACACACACACACGCACATGCCATAGCATCACTTAATGTATGTGGCATGTGTTTTATCTCCTTTATTGTGATGTGTTTTTGAGGAGAGAAATAAAAAAAAGAATAATTTTATCCTCCAAAGACGCTCCATTTCTGAACTCGGCTACTAAGAACAAAAGGGTCGAGGTGGGAGAGCCATGCAGTATTTTTTTCCTCCGCAGTCAATTTAAGCTATAAGTCATTACCCGTGTAGACATAAGCTAATCACTGCTGTACAATGTTGTCAGTTCAGCGAGCGCAACATTTTTCTTTTGCCAAATGATCCATTAATATTGAGGGATTAGCTTCTCCTTTCTGTAATGATATAGGGTAGAAACTGGCTTTATTATATGATTTAGTCCAGTCAAATGTATTCAAATGCCACCTTTATTACCCTGGAGGTGCTTTGCATAAACTGAATAAATCCAGCGGCTACTCGGCAAGAGTCAAACATATCAAAGGTTTCCTGTCTTTGAAGTGAGGGTAGTCTCTAATTCCAAAACAGATTTTCGTGATAAATAAATACATTATTTATGAATTCTGGGGGCAGTGGCAAAAGAAGCATAAGAACAGGGGGTGGGGGGTGGATGGGAAAACGGGAATAAAAATGCATGAAACATTTTACGCCATGGAAATGTCAAGAGACGCAAAATGACACAGAGTGGCGCCTGCCGACCAACTGGCAAACAAACTGATTAACATATTCACATTGGAGCATATGTTGTGCTCATTTGCTTACACAAAGCCTCAATCAGAATAATACACCCTGCTCAAGTCATGTCATAAAAGTATGGAAATATGTTTATGGCAATGATGAAGTTCGGAAACGTTTCAATTATTTCATTTTTATGACAATCACATTGACAACGTGACACCCTCAACAACTAGCAAACAGCATGACCACTAACTACCCTGAGGACATAATGGGAGAAGAAGAAAACATTCCTAGGCTGCTGCAGCACCAGTTCATCATATTTATACTGAACATTATGCCACATAATGCCATTTGTCCGTGCTGTTGTTGTTTCTCCATGAATATGGTGTATCCAAGTGAGACACACACAGAAAGCGTACATTTTAAACGAAGGCAGACAACAATGTGTTTTTGGCCACTGATGGTGCTTTTCACCAGGAAAAAGCAAAGATGGCCCTGCTATGATTGGCCAGAAGTTACAGACCCACAAAGTTGGGTTGAAAACGCAGAAGTCAGTGACCTGACATGTCACAGCCACAAAACACAGGGACGCACATAGGCAAACTACGCATGCGACTTGGCCGTCCATGTTGCACACAAAGTGTGCAATCACAACTTGTCCAAATTCTCAATAAATGTAAATAATGAAAAGCCAAGTATACAATGACTGTCTGATCATCGTTTACCTTTGACCACTGTTAAGGGTAACAGTGCTAGATATAATGGCGCTACTCTAACAAAATACTTTTTTGGGGAACTGATTAGGTTTCAATTAGAGTAATCACATGGCTTTACTTTTAAGAACTATTCTGTTGCCCAAACTAATCCATCGGATGCATTTGCACTGCTTCTTGAATGAAAGAGCTGCCTGTCAAAACGCTGCATGCATTGTGGGTTACACAAAACTCAGTTACCCATGCTTTATCGTCTGTGGTGATTGCGCAAGGATTCTAATCAACTGTATTCAATAGGTCACCACTTTGGTGTGACACACACGGCCGGTCTTGTTTACATTCTATTGTTAAACTGTTTTCGACTTTCAATGGAGAGTAAAAATTGTATGCTGCAGTGGTTCTCAAAGATAACCACTCCTTGAGGGGGTTCCAGAAGGTCCCCAGCAAAATGATATAGCCTCAATGTGAGTTTAACCTTTACCCCTATACAGCAGCTACAGTATTTGAAAATATCAGCTATTGGAAAATAGCCAATCCACAAGTTTCAGACTTTACTACTATGGAAATATTTTAATTAATCAAATCTGGTATGGGTGTCCACGGCACAATATGTTTTCACATGCGTGTCGGGTCTGCGGCTAAATGCATATCAGTGTAGGTGTCCCTGAGATGAAAATGTTTAAGAACCACTGGTGTACTAACTGTATGAATGGGTGTAATGGATTCCTTGTGCAGTCATACTAGGAGGCCCATATGGAGTCATGTGGAACAATCCATGCAATGTGTTTGGAAATGTCCAGAATACATGAACATGAAAGGGAGAGTGACCCCATTTTCTCGCTCACTTCTTGACTCATTGAAGACACAGTACAGGTAGTGTAAAGTAACTAAGTACATTTACTCAAGCACTGCACTCAAGTAGAATGTTTGGGTATACAGGCGTTAGTTCAGACACTATTATTGGTCATACCTGTATATTGGCCAACAACCTACCTCAAACCCTAAACATAATCGCAACGCATAGCATGTCAGACTAATGCTCAGTTGGAATTACCATCGGATCCAGAATTGTTTTGATATTTTTGGTGGGATTTTACATTTTACATCGACTCAGGGGCACTGCCAGGGGGCAGATTTCTTTTAATGTAAATGCAGTCCATTCATGTACAGTGAAGTCTATGAACAACAAGGATTATATTCTATCAACAAGAAAATAATATACTGTGTACAGTATATACCACCTTTCTACAGTACAGCAGTCCAGTAGTAAAAAGTGGGACATCTATTATGAGGGGCAACAGTACGTCTGTAGGCGGGCATGGGGTGGGATTGAATGTCAGGGATTGATGGGAAATAGCAGTACATGGAGAAGTGAGGTGGGACCGAGGGTGGGTCAGCCAGTCAAGCCCGATTACCAGCGCGGCTGAGAAATGAAAAAAGCATTTAACATGGCATACAGATAGCATGGCCATACAAGGCCCACATTCGCCTTTGAAGTCCCCGGGTTTCAAAGAGGCAACAGCGCTACATTCTCTGAATAATTACACATTGGCTTATGAAAGCGGACCATCAGAGGAGCGTTTAGTCAAAGGTGGGCCATTTTTAGATCGCCGTAAAATACCTGAGCAGGTGTTCTGTCCCGATTGATCTTCTAGCTTGTCCTACATAGGTGACCGTGCTAATGTAATGTTCAACATCTTATAGAATTCGAGCTGCCGCGTCCTCTCGTTCGAATTACAAACCAAGACATATCAATTAAAGTTGGGAATGACCCTGTTTTGAAAATGCTTGATGCATTTTTTTTTACTTTATGAGAGAGCAAGGGAAATGAAAATAAATGACATTGGTAATAACAAAACCTTGGGTGGTACAATAGCAGTCATTTATCTACATGTGAAAAGTAATTGTTCGGGCAACACAATACATTATTCTCTTGGCATACAACCCCACATGGTGTGGTGTGATCAACCTTAAAATAATTGCCTAGGTTTTTGCACCCAAAGGGGATGTGTGTGTGTGTTAGGAATATTACAAAAAAAAAAAAAAAAAAACGTCTGAAAGGGGAAATTAATCAATTAAAGGTTTGAGTAAATAACCACAAAGGGGGTTCGTGTTGTAGGAAAGTAATAGAGGTTCTGCACCCACGTGAACGTTTATTTAACCTGTGAACTGCAAGGTTATTCCTGTTAGACGCTAGCGCACACGCACACGCACACACACACACACACACACACACGCACACACACACACACACGCATACACGCGGCAGCACAGAGGAAGGATGATTTATGTGGGAAGATCCATCTTCATCATCTCGCCGCTCACCTTGGTCTCCATCAGTGTTAATTAAAGGAAGGTCAGTGTCACCCTCCCTGCCCCCCCAACCAGCCCTTCTTTTACATAATAAATCACATCTGAGGCACAAAGGGGGTGTTGACATAAACAGAACGCTGCTAGCTAACTAGCTAACTGCACTTCGGTGGGGCTGAGGAGTTCATTCAAAGACTGCCATAAATAATGCTCAGTGTCAGTGTGTTGTGTCTTTGTCCAAGAACAATGGCAGCGAGACAAGACAGTTTATTCTGGAACGGAGAGAAAAGAAAAACAACAACGCTGAGATTACATGAACCCTGATTAAAATCATTTGGTGTTCTTTTGAATCGAACTTTCTTAATAATATTGGGGGAGGGGCTTTTTCGAAAGCAGGAATGCTTTAATAACCAATAATCCCTATATTGTTGAGCGGAGTCCCCCATGGGTCCCTACTTGTCCCCCTGCTTATTCCACTTCTCTTTGCAGAAAGTAGCCGATTTAGAAGCTCTCAACATGTTGCAGCGTGACAGATCTTGTAGTGTAAATCTGCTATTTTCACCACATAGGGTAGGGAGATGTAGAAGAAACATATTCACTGCCCTGATTGCCTGAAGCTATAGCAGCTTCATTCCTTCCCATTGCTTTCCTTAAGCCTTATTTCCCAAAAGAATACGTTTTATTTCACTGCACGACGGTGTCACTCACAAAAAAAATAACCAAACTTTCAAAATATATTCTTGCCGACAAACGACGCCACACCACTGTACTACAGCATGTCTATGGTGTATAAATTAGGCTCAACTCCAACTGTATATTCCACTTTTACATAGAATCAATTTCCATGCCCAAAAGAAGCAGGAAACACATGTATTGCTTTGTGCACGGTTTCCTAGCATTTCTGGTGCGCTGTCAGACTTGCATAATGAGGGCCACAGTGCTGCAGAGTTCCCCTCTTATCACAAACTAGCACGCATGGCCCCGGCTGGTCTCTCCTCAGTCATCAAGCAATTGATGTAATTGAACCAGCCTTTGCTGTCAAGCAAGCAGGGCGGCTCAATAGCATATGCTCCGAACACTCTGGACAATGAGAGGCGCACAGCCGGGCAGGAAGGCAGGCTCGCTCGTTGCTGTTCTGTCAATAAATTTCAATTCCACTAATTGTCCAGAATTCATTAACCGAGCCTTTGAGACAACACGCTCGCATGGAAAACAACAGAACAATACAGCGGGAAAAAAAGGCATAGGGGGGGTTGAGAGCTTAATGATGTCGAGGGACGTGTTGCATGTATTTTCCAACTGTTATTGTTGCATCTTGTTTGCGATATCTGATTGAAGTGAGTAAATGATATGTTGGGAATGTACTGTACTGGTGCTCGTGCTTGAACTGTAATTGAAAGGGAATAATGGCATGGGAATCTCCTTCAAGGTACTGTACAGTATGTACTGGACAAACAATTAGAATGAAGCCTGGTCTGGTACTTATATATGCACAGTATGTTCCTTTGCATGTGTCAAATAATTCAGAATGATATAAATAAAGTATTAAATTTTTACATGAATACGTTACCTAAAAAAAAATATTAACACTTGGCAGACATGGAAATCGATTGTCAATTACAATACATTCACTTCCCCCGGCTGTACCTGCCATGGATGAAAAAAAAAGCGAACTGAAATTTGGACCCTCCAAACAAAAACCTTGTTTACCTGCTAGAGTGGCTGGTAGGGTAGCCAACATCAAAGTCGTCCAATTTTTGCCGGCATGTGGCTGAAGGCTGGGTGTTGATTTTATTTTGTTTTGTTTGTTTTGCTCCGGACCGTGCAATAGCCCAGACCAAATAATTGCGTGCATTTCTCTCCTCCATCTGAAGTCACAATGACAAACAACAACAACAACAACAACAACACTAAGTCACTTCTTCCTTCGCCTGCTTCTTCATCTGATTAGCCCCGGCCTTGCTTTCAGCAGAGTCCTAGTCGCCCTCCAACAAAGTCCTCAACGTCCCCCCGTATCTGCCTAAGTGACCAGCAAGGGGTCAAGGGTCACCGTGCGCTGCCACTTCCCTTGTCACAGGAAACAAGCAGGAGGAGGAAAGGGAGGGAGGCAGGGAGGTGATATTCAAAACAACAATGACAAGGGAGGTGCACCGAATTTGCCTCTCTCTCTCCCTCCCTTTCCCTCTCTCTCTCCATTTATATCTACCTCTGCTGATTCTGTCTGTCTCTCTTTGGGGGCAGAGGTCTAGGGTGAATCACATCATTGCATGGAAATAGATATCGTACATTGTTGAAATAAACAAAAGGCTTTCACCAGTTTTGGGAGAACGTGAGCACTGTTGTGCTATGGCAATTTGTCCACATGATGCACTCTAGCGTCCCTATTCTGCAGATCTACGGGCGCACAATGTGTCTCAACACAATGCCTTGTGGGTTTGTATATCAACAGTTTTCTGTGAAGAAATTTGGTACAGAGGGAAGCCCTGGTGGTCCCCAGTTAATTAGGTACACGGTTTAAAATTCCAGGAAAGCATCTGTGTCATCTTCGATTCTAGCTACAATATATGAGCTGAGCAACCTAAGTTTTTCAGAAAACTCTATAACAGCATTTTATTTTATTTCCAAATACAACAGGAACATGTTAAAATAGCAGCAGGTATTGCATGATGCGAAGATCAAATGTGCGGTTATGTTCCAACTTCCTATACAAAATAAAATAAGATCCCCACAGTAAAAACAAAATAAAATAAAGTGGAAGAAGGGAAGGTCCTCAGGCAGTAAATGCTGCTCTTGCATGCTTTATTTGTAACCAATTATCAACGTTCTGATTGTTTAAATAAAACAAGGGAGATTAGTATTAAACTAAATGAATTACGGGAGATCAGGATGCAGGTGCTGTTATTTTCCTGTACCAAATCAACCCATCGCACTGTATGGAAGCACGTCGTGTATGCACATAAACACAGATGCAACCGCTGTACACATACAGTACACACACAAACGCCCACACACAGACACACACACTCCACTGCAATCTCTACCAGACACGTACGCACACACACACACACACACACACACACACACACACACACACACACACACACACACACACACACACACACACACACACACACACACACACACACACACACACACACACACACACACACACACACACACACACACACACACACACACACACACGACATGGATACAGGTCAACACACACACACAGGCGCGCACGCACACACACAATGCAATGTATATTGTAGTTGTGCAAAGCTGAATGATTGATAATGTGATCTAGTGATCCCCTCTGAGCAGCTCAGCCCTCCAGCTCAACAGCAGCAGTGGTTCCATGCTTACTCAACCAGAACACACCCTCTTCTCCCTGGGCCCTGCCACGCAGGCCCACAACACCCCACCCCTGAGCGTGTGTGTGTGTGTGTGTGTGTGTGTGTGTGTGTGTGTGTGTGTGTGTGTGTGTGTGTGTGTGTGTGTGTGTGTGTGTGTGTGTGTGTGTGTGGTGTGGTTTGTATCAGCAAGCCCCTTAATCTGACACATACATTGCACGGGACTTCCCAGAAAACATAATTACAGTGCATATACCTCGAGTGTGTGTGTCAGTGTGGCCTGTATACATCAATAACGATAATGATATTCTACTAATGTGTAAATCTTGTTATAGGCCCTTTCCTATGGCGTGTGTGCCACTGTAGAATGCCATGCAGCGCTACGCGTGCAGTAAAAATCCTCGGTGTGAATGTGCACACGCTGTAACTCACGAGGAATGTTATACCAATGCAACCCAGTGGACCCTTACGGGCCGCTCTCCGAGTTAAATTAACAATATAGATTTTACTGTGTAAGCATTAAAGCAGCCCACCCCGCCTCTGTATACATCAAAACGCGTCCCCTTTCGAGTGCATCGAAAACACAGCAGCAGCTAGCACGTAAAAAAAGGAAGGCGACGACGACGCGGAACGCCTACAGTATGATAGCTACATCTGTAGATCCACAAAACTTTACCATCCAGAACCACAGATTCTCTTTGTGGACATGAAAACACTACTTAGCACAGGGACACGCTGTCACCTCTTCATTGGTAAAGAAAAAGGCTCGGCGTCTCGACCCACAAAAGGAAAATAACTATTATCAAGAAGCTTCTGCCATGTGCAATCTGCCACAGACAGTGGAGGAAGAAAAAAAATGAAAAAGAGCCCTTTGTGAGGCTATAAGCTAAAACGTATGTGAGTGGAGTTATAAAAGTTTTTTAAATGCAGCGCACCTACTTATTTTGAAGGCCAGCCTGTTATTATGTTTGATGTCTGTGCATAGCCATATGCTCCTCTCCTCTTCCCCCCATCAAGTTTATTTGCCTTTGTCTGCCTCAGAGCAACATGGGATGGAGCCAGAAGTACAAGGCCGGAGAATACATGTACAGTATGAGAGAGAGAAGGAACACATTCATGCAAACATACACAGAGAGAGAGAGAGACACATACACACATTCTCTCCATCAATGCTCTTTCTGTGTGTGTGTGTGTGTGTGTGTGTGTGTGTGTGTGTGTGTGTGTGTGTGTGTGTGTGTGTGTGTGTGTGTGTGTGTGTGTGTGTGTGTGTGTGTGTGTGTGTGTGCATGAGCGAATGTGCGCATATGTGTGCACGTGCGTGGAAAGAAAAAGAGAAAATGAGAGTTATTTGAGTTGTGTGGTTTGCAAAGTCAATAGCGTCGTCCATATTTCTGCACAACTGAGACTCACAAATCAAAGTGAAAGAACATCTTGTCCGGGGGAAATGTACCCTCCATCTACATGTACATACAACACCTCAATAAATTACTAACTTTGAAACCTCTATGAGAAAAACAGAACCAATTTTGTTAAATATATCAGACACAGAGGCCAAGCAAAATATTTGCAGGACAGACCAGCTAATTGCACAATATGTTGGTTATGTTTCCAGCGCATTTTTGGAGTGTTTGCTAATACGTGATTAATTGATCACCAATTGACCTAAGCATATATTGATATTCTGCAATGTTGTTTTTTCAATAATCCATTCAGTATCTCATGTATTTTATTATCTCAATGATGGTACAGTTTGACACATTTTAGTTTAAAACATTTGTGTTGATTTCACCACTCTGTGCTCTGTGTTTAAATATTTATTGTAATGTCTAAAATAATAATAACATGGATAGCATCTCTTGCTAGATATTGTGCTGGTATAGATGCACATTGTATTTCTGTGTCAGTGCACTGTTCTGTATAACTGCATGGTTTAAGAGAGTGCAACGATCTTGTGGCATAAACAACACAACTCTTGGCATACTTACCTGCCAGGTCAACAACGGAAACTATTAAAAACAGTAAATGTTTAATGATGAATGGCCATAGTCACTGCAGATTGTGGGTTATTTTGCATATTTAAATTTAGAGTAAAATCAATGATATGCTGGTTTTAAAAAAATATATATACATCTCACAATGTCAACTGTATGTTGCCTAGTGTATAATATATATTATATAGTACACGTCTACCCAGTTAATAAATTACACTGTGTATCCAAATAAAAAATTCTGTTCATTGTAAAAGATGTAAGATGTTAAAAAAGGTTTCCTATAATTAAAAATCACTAATAATTTTTAATGAAACTATTTAAAAAAAATAATAATAATAAAGAATTTAACATTGGTTTTGAGAAAAAACTTTTATATCGATCAGCCGTCTCTCTCTATCAAGGGTAGGAGGGAACAGCATTGACCTTGTTAACTCAAAATATGTAACACATCTCCATTTTGGATTCCCAGAAATAAAAAAAAGATATATAAAATAAATAAATCTTTTACACCATTCCCCTTGTTAAAATCCAACAAACGAGGCAATGAGCCAGAACAATTCCCCCTGAACTCTTGAGACTGCACTGCCCTCACATGGCAGAATGAGGTCAGTGCAGACTCTGGGCCCTATAGAGCTCCTCTCACTTCCTCTCTCCTCGTGGCCTCAGAGCTCCTCCAGGACAACAAGGGGAAGAAAGCATTAATTAAGGACCAAGCATGAACAGCCAGGGAGCATAAAGAATATACAGACACCACACACTACCACCCCCAGCCTTCACACACACACACACACACACACACACACACACACACACACACACACACACACACACACACACACTCGTCCGCCCCGCCCCCCCTCCTATTCTCCACAGCTTCTGATAACTGTGAAATTCACTCCCTCTGCACAAAGACGCGGCCGCAGAGGAAAAATAATTTCGGTAATAGAGCTAATGGGTTTAAGTGAGACTGTAGAGCAGCCAAGGGGAGCTAAAGACCAAGAGAGAGAGAGAGAGGAGAGAGCGGCATGGGCTCCAAGGAAGAGGAGAGAGAGATAGAATGAGAGGAATGCCTGCCGTCTTTTTTGCATTGTCTCGTGATTAGAACGGAGCTCTCAGTTTATAAGCCCCCTCCTCCGTTTCCACTCACACGGTCACGATACGGTTGCTGATAACAGTCGTCTCCACAATGGAGGGATTTGGAATGGTACTTAATTTTAATTGATAAAAAGCAGAAACAATGGTACAATGCTCGCACTGACGATTACATTTTGCCCTATTTCTTAGAAAGGGTGTAATCGCCATAAATTGAGTTAAACAAAAGGGAAATGAGGCTTCCAGGCAATGTGTATTAACTCTATGACTGTATTATATCACACACACACACACACACACACACACACACACACACACACACACACACACACACACACACACACACACACACACAGTGTCATATTTTTTTATATATTATTTAGTTCACTCAGTATCAGCTTTCTTGACATCTAAATATCTACATGATAATATACAGTAAATACTTTGTGTTTGTAGAGCTTATGCCCTGAGGACGACAAGAGAGACCTATGCATGTCTACAATTCCAGTAAAATTAAGGTTTACTTCATAACTGTGAGAGGTGCAAGCTTGGAAAACGATTCAAGTGATGTGAGATCTGTCTGAAAGTCTTTCACGTCCAGACATTTTTTAAATGTGCTATTTTTGTTTTTCAATTACCGTGCACCAACATAGTCTTCATTTGGACAGTCAGGTGAAGTGTGGCAGCGTTTCAACAAATCAGTTGGACAGCAAAAGGAAGTGCATTTTCAGCTGCGTTGTGGTTAGAAAAGACAAAGAAAAGAGATAGAAATTATACATCTTCCAGCGGTTAGCTTTATGATAGATGTGATCACTTTAGAGACACGAGCTTGTGAGAAGGTCATCCTTGGCCTTCACTAATGACCCTCCAAATTATTATTGTCCACTTATACTGTGCAGCTACTGTGCGACCGCAACAATGTCACTGGTGGACACACACACGCACACACACACTTTTTTCCACAAAGCATTTCTATCTTTTTCAAAAGATTGCATATCCGTAAGGTTGCATGTCACACTGCAACCCGTTGTGAAGATATTTTCAATCAGCCGCAGTATAAAATAGGTGTCTCAGTGGTCAGATGGAGAGCAGCTTTTAGAAGACATACTGTAGGTGACTAGGTGCTATAGGCAATGTGCCCATATTACCCCTTAAAATCTAAAAGAAAGAATTAAACAGGTTGAAATACACACCAAGCTAAATTATGGTTGTTTTTTTTGGTAAACTCAATTGCACACCTGCATCCACCTGCTACTGTAGATGATCAATATGAGGAGGTTGCCCACACACCACATCGTACAGAAAAAAATAATCCTCATGTGTTAATGTAGCAGCACACACAGAACCGGACAGACATTTTAGTTATGCCAGTATACACTTTGCCCTGTACAGCAGGGGTTTTCAACAGGTGGTCCTGAGACCACCAATGGCCCCTGAGAGGATTCCAGGTGGTCCCCAGCTAAATGGAAAGTTGGTTAACCAGATGTAACTCTTTGAGAGCGTAAACATGAAACCAATTTGATTTCATGTTTAAGCTCTCAAGAGTAAAAATATTCATCACATGAATTAGCCCGAAGTCTACACAACTAGAAAATGTAGTAGATTAATGGTCATTTTGATCTGTATGTTTGGCTGTTTTGTTTTCCAAATCCATTATTGTGGACAAAGACATTGTATAGCTAAAATGTCCTCAAAATGGTGGTGCTTGGCTCAAATTCTGAAGAAATAGTGGGCCCTGGTATCAAAAAGGTTGAAAACCTCTGCTGTACAGAGTAACTGGACAATAATTAGTATATGGAAGGCCATTACAGATGGGCTTTCTCCTGTCCTACCCTGCCCTATACGTCCTGCCCTGTTCTATACGTCCTGCCCTGTTCTATACGTCCTACCCTGCCCTATACGTCCTGCCCTGTTCTATACGTCCTGCCCTGTCCTATACGTCCTGCCCTGTTCTATACGTCCTGCCCTGTTCTATACGTCCTACCCTGCCCTATACGTCCTGCCCTGTCCTATACGTCCTGTCCTGTCCTGTCCTGTCCCCTGTCCTGCCCTGCCCTGTCCCGTCCTCTTCCCGTTTACAAAGCATGCCATAGCCAGACAGCCAGCTAACCAACCAACCATCCCTGCATTAAGTGAGGCGAGCAACACAGATATGAATGTGATATTCCCACTGGTATTTTTAACCACCGTATTGAATTCATATAAAACACTTAAGACTCCTTGGCTTCTGGCTGACGGCAGCCTCTCACAGGGCTATCTCACAGCGTCTCTGGAGGGAACTTCTCTGCTCTCTCTCTCTCTCTCGCCACGGAACACTTCTTTTTCTTCTCCATCATCCATCCATCCTCCCTATATATACTCTAACCCGCTTTTTCCCCCTTTCGCTCTTTGCTGCATGGGGCGATTGCATGAGAAGAAACACGCACGTACATGCACACGACACATGCACATGCACACGCACACACACACACACACACACACGCACACGCACACACACACCTCCCATCCCTCATAAAAACCTAATGAAGTTAGTGGAAAAGTCCATAAAAATCTCATTAGGGGTTCACTTCCTGATACGGAATGGAAATCAAACTCAGATGCCCTCCTGAGGATTGGATATAATGGGTAGTGATAAGTAGCATGTCTTGGGGTAAAAAAAGGACCTCGCCATTTTGAAGACATGATGTGGAAAGAGGGCCGGTTAGGCCGTGTCGTGTTAAAAGCACAATAAAGACAATGAGTCCCCCCCTGCTAGGTAAAATTATCATGATAAAGATTAATTAACAATGGCTGTTTGCGGGTACTATACACTACTCTGTACTGTACTGTACTGTACTGTACTGTGCATACTGAACAGTACTGGAAATTGGCAAGATAGGTAAACAAATTAAACAATTTTACAAAATTCCTAATAACCTAATCAAAAGTAAACCATATTAATAAGCAATACAGTACAGTGGAGTAGGGTTATTAGGCCTATATATGATCTTCCTTTGAAAGCAATAATCAAAAGCTGACCTTCACTGTGGTCATTATGGGGTCTTGGCGGCCATGAGAATGGGAGGGGACACCTGTAATGATCTGGGCTTTGCATGTGGGAATATAAGACGCATATTATTATTAGGCCACGTGTATGAATAATGTAAACCCCCGAGACAGGCCTACACTGATCGAACACATCCTTATGAATTATACTGTGACAGATTTTCATATTCATCCCTGCATGGCCCCCGTGCTATTTCTCATGCTTGAGCGACGCTTATCACTTAACAATCAATTATTAACATGTGTCAGAGTAAGGAGTGCTATTACAGGGATTGAAATGCATGTTGTACTGTGGGGCCAGAACTGACAACACTTCTTGTTCTCTCTCGCTCACTCTCTTCTCTCCTTTCCGAAAGGCCTGATTTTTGAAGGTAGAAACTGAGCTTTCCCCAGCTTTTAATTTCTGAATAATACATCAGAATAATGCATTATCCCGGGGAGAAATGTATGAGCAAGTGCATCGTATTAATAACAAGGACTGTAAGAGGTTTCTAATTCTCGCATATACTTGCCTTTCCGTGACCAGTCGTCTTTTATTTTTTACTTCGCTGTCACGTGAAAACCGTATGTTTTTCCTACAGGGATGATTTAAAAATGTCAAACTGAATGTAAACACCGCCCCCCCTGAACAGTAAACAAGACAAACTGCTCACCTGTGTACGGGGGAAAAAGGTCAATTCTCCAGACATTTACAACACTTAAGTTTTGCATTTTCGAGCTACATCAATTCGCCAATCCGAAATAATTAATGGAAACAACAGCGAGATCACCCGATTAAAGGTTGAAACTAACACGGTGGCCTCCCGGAGAATTTTAATCAGCAAGGCAAGTCAGTCAAGAATATCATCACCGCATCCCCGTGTCCATCAACGGCGCTACAGATGTAAGCAGCGGTAAACCTAACGACCGCTAAACGAAGAGCACATTCATTATGCAGATAGAGCATCACCTCCTGTTCTGTTTATTTGCATATATCACAATCCTTTCTATTTGTATGATAATCTGACGGCTGATGAGGAGCGCATATTATGTTTTGATTGGGGGACTGCGAGAGGGAGAGGGGAAGGGAGAGAGAGAGGGAGGGAGGGAGGGGGAGAGAGAGAGAGGGACGGGTGCCTTAATGCAGGTTTTTGAATATGCAATGTGTGTCTGACCTCGCTGAGTCGGGAAGAGGAGGCATGTAAGATTTATAAGGCGTCTGTGGCCCCCTGATTGACTAAAACACAGGGGATCATTTAGATAATGCAGCCCACTCCTAACAACTGCTCAGGGTCAAAAAGTAAAATAACTCAAATCCTGACAGCCAGAGCGACGGGGGAAGCAAGTCAGCCGCGGCGATGGCAAACCAAATCACACAAGTTATTTTCCCTCAACTTCCTACTAGAATACAGCTGTTTACTTTCGGCAGGTATACATGCACGTGTGATCTGAATCTGATGTTACAGTTTTTTTTTGTATACGTGTGACCTGAAACTCACAGAAGCGCGAGGGAGGACCCTCACTGATTTTTTTCCCCTCTTTTACTTTTTTTGCAATGGCAATCTGGGTATGGGAGATAACGGAGTGAAAAATGTTGGAAGCAATCCACTCTGCCTCGGAGTAAGACCTTTACAATTTCACCACTTCATTAGGAAGTGGCTAATCTCTCCACTCGAGAGGCCTGATAAGGACCCCGCGCTAATGCAGCAGGAGTCAAAGTTCAAACAGCCTTCGATGTTTTGATGCTTAACTTACTAAAGTTCCTGTATGTTCATTAGACAGCTTTATCAGCAAACTCTTCTCTTACATTCCCCAATACCCATCAAGATTGGGAGGAGGAGGAGGAGGAGGAGGCGGTGGGGGCCAGCGAAAAGGAGGCAAGGAGGAGAGCAGCTCTGCGTCCATGAGCAGATAACAGATAACAGGGATAGCAGGGCTCTTGTCAGCGAAGAAGGTAAGAATGGAGGGAAGGGATGATGGGGAGGGAGAGAGAGAGAGAGAGAGAGAGAAATCGGTGCCTGGTCAAACCATCTTCCTTTCTGAGTATTCTCTCTCTCCATCTCGATTAAGCCTTTAACCCTGACTAGAGTGCTTAGTATAAAGCCCATATACTGTAGGTAAGGGACGTGTGTGTACTGTGCACGCATATGGACACATGCGTGTGTCTACGTGTGTGGTGTGCGTTTGTGCATTTGTGCATGCGCGTGCGCACACCAGGCCTTGATGTCCTCATGTGGTCGCATCTTGAGCCGCTCAACACCAGCCGAGGCCCCTGCACTCATCAATTTTGCATTGCCATTTTAAAAAAGCCTATCACCAGTTCCCCATCAGATTCAAATCGGCGCCTGGCACACATAAAAAGGCCTATTTATACTGATCCCCCCTTTCCCTGAAATTGTTTTTCAAAGGCAAGATATTATTTTGTGCCCTTCTAGTATCAAAGGCTGGTTGGCACTCCAGAGAGTCAACTACATATATCAAAGTAACACAGGAGCACAGCGCGGGCGAGATAACAAATTTAGCATGAACTACTTTGGATGTTTTTGCTGCTCTTATTTTTGTTTACTGAATCTGAACGCTGTCACTTCATGTCGGGTGACATCCACATCTACATCTTAATTGGGTCTGACATGTTTCTCATCTAAGGCTGACTTTACCAGTGTAAAAACATGCTGTTTACGGCGCTTCACAGAGGAAGTTACGAAAAATATAGCCTAGAAACTCCAGAGAGTGACTGAATCAAAGGTTACAAAATGTTCAGACATAGCAAAGTGTGTTTATGCTGGGAGCTACCTCTAGAGCATAGGTATGTTTAATTGAGTCATGGTTCCACTACAGAGGAAACAAAGACAGCAATCATGCAGTTATAGACATTATATATATTTCAAAATGTAAAATATTGCTTCTTGTGTTGAGTAGTGGTAGGAAAAATACTACTACTTGTATCAATGTATCAATTCCGCAATACATAAAACATGTAAAAGTCCAGAATTCTAAATCTACTTGAGTTAAAGGAACTAAATCTAAAGTTCTTTTTTTATATATAATTGCTGTGAAGTAAAAGTACAACATTTTCCTCTGAGATAGTATATGTTAAAGTATAACTCACTCACTCACTGTATACAGTAAAAATTACCAAAAAAACAAAAACAAAAAATACCTAAAAATTGTAATTAAGTAAATATACTACTTAGTTACTTTACACCACTAGTTCTGTGAAAAATAATCCAATCATGATCAGAGGAACAGCATGATGGATTCAATGTGGATCTCAGATTCCTTGTGATGTGATGACTGACCAGCCGGTTAGCAGTCGTCTAATGACATACTTTATATCTACAACTGATTCAAATTTTATATTCAGCCCCGTTTGATTCCATTTTAAAAAGAGTTAAACGTTTGAAAAGTATGAAATATATTATATGAAGCATTAATGGGAGGTACGTCTGTGTGTAATGTGTAGTGCATCAGCCAATTAAACAATTATCATACCAGTGCATATCATCAGTATACTAGTGTGTGGATCAAGATTAGCTCTAAATTTTATTTGAGGGAAAAACACAACAGCATGTCTTTCTGTGGCGAAGTCTTTGCTATGAATGTCCAGTTATTCACTTGAGACTTAAAGTAAAATACATGGATCTGGTAAATTAAGTATTTACATGCTTGGATTCTGCAAGATCTGACAGTGAGGTATAGGCTCTGAGATAACAGTAGGTGTCACTGACTGGCTTTCTGTTTTAATTAGCATCAACATGTGTATGAAATGAAGAGAGAGATAACAGGAAAATGTTGATACAAATAAAAACCTTTCTACAGTGTGCAGAAGTCTTGTAAAGTTGGACTGAGGATTAGTTAATTAGGGTTAATTAGGGTTAACATTTGGTTACAGACTACCATCATGGGACCACCTGGAATCCCGTCAAGAACCATGGGTTGAAAACCACTGCAATAATAATGCTAGCAACAGTAGACATGTTACACATTATACATATACAGCATACAGGGCTGCATTATTGCTGCATGTTTAGATTAAAAATGTAGCATTTGATTGGATTTTTTTGTTATTTTAGGCAGACATACAGTAGTATCATGTGGCATTCTATAACATACTGAATACTCATAGCTTAACACATTATCATGTGTTGTTCTTGCTTACTGTCGCTCTCTGGATTAATCCATTTACAGTAGACTTGCCTCCTATAGGGCTGTTCATGCTGTCTCTGACCTCTGAACATTTTGTTGTTTTTATTATAAAAAAAAGATTAGTTTAGTTTTTTTTTCTATGATCACTGATGCAAGACTGTGAAACGAAGTTAAGAAACCTTTATTAGGCTACCTCCACACAAAACTGCTTTTTGGTGGACAGGTACATGGGTATTTTGGTACTGGTCTATGTACTGTACAGTATGTATGAGCTAAGAAACATGAAGGCTACTGCTCTGCTTTCATTCATACTGTATGTTGGATGCAAATCAAACTACACACACTTTTGAAATCTGAATCTGTTACTGGTAACAATATCTCCATTTCTATACAGTAAGGGTAGGATACAACACCTGGGTGCTTACTAGTGAAGAGTGGATCTCATTAGATGCACTCATGCTGGAGGGACCTCATTACATTGTCAGGTCAACGAAGGACATCCAAATTGTATTCCATTTTGATAGTTCACACCATCTGACTAGAAAGCCATAGACCCCTATAGGAGAACATCTGTCAAGATTATCCTTGTTTTGTTTTTGCTTTTAAATTGACAAGCTCACAACACAGTAATGCAATGCATCGTGAGCTAGTCGGCTGTTTTCCTACTGCCTAAAAATAAAGTTTTAAGGTTTAAATTCAATTTGTTGCAGACGCCCCTGACCCCCACTTAGGGTCAGGGTCCCCGCACCTCACTTTGAGAACCAGGGCACTACATTTGTCTGTTCACCACACACACAGAAGACATCAAATTTGCATATATGCACAACAAGAAGGTTCTAATGAAGTACTGTCACCTCATGAACACACGCGCGCGCGTGCACACGCACAAGACGTGCGAATGTGGGAATGAGCACATCTTGGAGCAGTGCCTGTGGTGGCTCTACAGCGAGGCCCGTTGGGCACTGACTGGCCTACTTGGAACGATGCAAGTTGGAAACGTGTATCCACACTGGAGAAAAACCATAGCAGTTAGCTACAATGTCTTCACCCATTGAAGAAAAGAGGTCCAAAGTTCTGGGGCAGCAGCGACAGGCAAAATCCAACATATCCACCACCCAACAAGTGTTTGCGGGAAACATCCCTTGCACCATACGTAGATGAAGATGAGTCCAGGAAGTCTCTTATTTGAAGACCCAAGGACTGTACAGCTGGTCCTCAGTAAGAGGTCCATATGGTTACATGATATCAGGTGGTTGATGATTTCAGATGGTTTCATCTCAACATGGACCAGGTGAGACCTACGAGGAAGGCACCACCGCCCCATGTTACACCACAGTTCACCGTGTGGGACAGACTGGGAAAGCTTCCCTCACACCTTAGTTAAGAAGAAGCAGCAGCAGCAGCAACATACTGGAGACACATACAGTATTATAAAAAAATAAAATAAAAATAAATACAAAGCCCTGTATTCTGTTTAAAAAATAATACAATCTAACAATTATATGACTTCATAAGGCCAGTCAGTCTATGACATAAATCATCTATGATGTTGCATTTAATGACACCAGTCTCATATTTGGGCAAAGTTTCAGTCCAATCCATACCTTCATTGATTTCCTCTACATAGAATGAAAAGTTAAAAATAGCATGTAGGAATTAATTCTACATACAAACAAAACAAGTGAAACAAGTGAGGAAAAGTGTCGATATGTCTTAATCGCTAGGGTTTCATCGGGTAAACCGACCAAACTGTTTCAGCTGACATGAGAGTGTCTGTGACTATTGTTTATGGAAGCAGTAGAGAATGGCAACATCAAACGGTCGATCTGCTGTAAACTCAGCATGGAATGGAATGGCTGCTCTATCCTGAGAGCGCATGACACTACGGCAGGCAGAGAGGGACAAGTCAGGCGAAATGTGAATATGACTGACAATACATTACAATTGGAAAAGGCACATGACCATGTAAATATTAAATAGACAAGTCTCTGGCAAAACCAGAGACAGGTGTTTCGGTAGTAGTAGTAGAAATGTAGTGTACGGTATAGACTATGTTCAACATTCGGAGGTCATTAATCCCATGAAAGAATCAGAACTGTGTGTAATCATAGTCACAATCATCTGAATCCTGCCCATAATTATGCATGTAAAGCTATGCCCTGTAATCAAATGTAATGAATTACATTGGGTAACACATACAATGCAACCAGTCTATGCTTCAAATCTGGTACATTGCTTTGACATTGTGATTCCCCATACATAATACACCAAATATCAACAAGAAGGTCTGAATATCTCTCAGATTTCTTTATTCTGACATTTCTCTCTACCTCCACTGACTGTATACCTCAGTGTATCTGAGCAGATAACAAATGAGAGTGCCAAGCAGGCCACAAAATGCCATGGAGATAATCTGCTATCAGCGAGTCTCACTGATCCCAGGGAAAAGAAATGGGGCTTAGAGGGCGAAGTGTCAACACCTTAGATATCTGTACATACTTAGCCCTGGAATCAAAGCTAAGGTGGCAGGACTGGCTTCACTGCTTAGCCTCATATTGCCACCACACTGACATCTCTGTACTAGAAACTGAAGTGCCTCTTAACTTTTAACCCTGAGAACACTGTTTCTACAGCTGCACAACTGAGATTTATTGTTTTATTTTTTATGTCAACTATCAGTTGTTGTCTTTCTTTTATTGAGACTTTTATGACACTTACAAACTGCCTTTTGTTTGCCTTGAGATTAGTTTTTGTGCTTTTAATTTATGAACACAATTTTCCCTAAACAGAACCCCAAATTGTGTTTTCTTTGTTTTCCCCAATTATAATTAGATTAAGGGTAAACAAAAAGAACAAATGATCCTGTCATTTACTACCTGAGCGTATCCAGCCCTGGGCTGACCATTGCCTGGTTAATCATCTATATAAGTGAACACATTTTCAAGCTGAAATCCCTTATTGTATTATAGAACAATAATTCCAATAAAACCAAGAGGTGATCAGATTGATGTAGAATATTCTACGTCGCTCCATTCCACACATACCCTCAAATGATACTCGCAGATGTCCTTTAATTTGGCAATAATCATGGTCCATACACAACAAACCGATGGAAAGATACAGGGTGTGATTGCATTATAGTGGTGTTTTCCAACAGAAAACACTCACTTGCATTTGAGACTTTTTAAGAGTGCCCCTCACTTCACATGGGTGTGATTTTGTTCTGCCACTCGGACGTCAGCAACAACTCTGTTTCTCCTATATGAAAACCTACTGGTCCTTTTAAGATTCATTGAAAACTCCTGTGTGTCTCTCGCTCTCTTTTTCCCTCCCTTCATCCAACCTGTATATCTCTACAAATGTCCCAGTCTGCATAAATGTGCATCATAACCAGCATACGTTAGAGGCCACTGGTGGTGTTTGTCCCCTCGGGGTAGGGGTGGCAAGGAATTGCTATCCAATGTCCATCCAACTTAGGAGAGAGGAGAGTAGACACTCAGCACCGTGAGGGGAAGAACGTCTTTACCAAATCAAAGTCAGACAAAAATAAGCACAGGTCACACTTAAGATCAAACTCAAGTAATGTTGAGTGCTATTAATTATAGTAACTACAACTATCTGTCAGGCATGCCCCAATTATGGAGAAGAAAGAGAAGATATATTATTTGATGTGCATATAACGGATAAATACATTGTGTGCATCCATCCATTTTTGTTTCTTTTTAACAAAGAGGTGTAGAGTTGAATAGGCAATATGAGAAGTATGAGAAGCTATACTTTGCATCCATCCATCCATCCATGGACCCATAGACATTTCATTGCAAGAGAATTATTATTGATCACCGTTTCCCTCCTATGGTACCCATAGGGGAGAGAGAGAAACGGATTGAAATCAAGATGTCGCTTTGGCATTTCCATTCAAAGTAATACATGCACGTCATACCCATCTATCTTTCCAAATGATGGAGAGTTGGTAACCAAATTCTAATAACATTAACAACACTATTCTGTTAAAAAACACAACGTAGTTTCCCAGCCTGGCTGCCTGCCTGGCTGACAGCCCATCAAATTAAGACGGCTGTGGGAGTACCTCTAAGAGGCCACGCCTCCTGCTTCGTTTCATGTGGGATCCGAAAACTAGCCTCTCTGACCACCTGAAAGCAACACTTTATTTTACAAAAGGTGCAAAAAAAAACTTAATTTTAACAAGGCATCTGCCCTAGATGGCCTTATGTGCCTTCTTAGCTGTATATTATTTGACCACTGACTTTTTGGCAAAGTAGAACTTTGAGATTTGTCAAATATATAAGTGTGTTATAAATAATATAATAAATAATGTATTATTATCCAAGAGTAATAGATTCACAACTTTTACAGAACACCACCAAATACAGTGTAGGAGTATAAAATTCTACTTCAGTTGAAACAATGCCACCTGTTGTAAAAAGCTAAAATCATAAAAACGAAGGGGAGGGGGGTGTGTAGAAAGAAGTATGAGCGAAATTGTGTTTTGGTTGGTGTGTTTGTGTGTATGTGTGTGTGCGTGTGTGCGCGTGTGGTTGGGTGGGTGTTGGGGCTGCGGCGGGTTAGACAGACAAAGATGTGTCAGTGTATCAAACATGAGTTTTCCTTTATCCACCTTTCCATTTTCCATTGATCTTTGCACAGTCACTTCAAAAGAGCTGCAGAACAAAGCGGGACTCAAACCCGTCCTCTGCATCTAAAGGACAGCTTTGGCCCTGGACGGTTCAGCTCTTAACCCAGCACTGCTGACAGCCTGGCCTCGGCTTTATTATACCTGGCAGTTTGAACTCGGGCAGAACAGAAGATACACCAGGAAAAAAAAATCAATTTGCTTCAGGCATCAAAAGTTTTTGGCCATGTCCATAAATCACCTTTCTCATCCTCTGTGTGTGCATGTATGCGTGTGTGCATATGTGCGTGTGTGTGTGTCTGACTGTGTAACTCTTTGAGCTTTCAGAAGGTCAATGTAGAAGGACAACGGATGGAGATGCAGACCATGCATGCCTCCACACAGTAAAAACCCTCAGCATTCATTTATCCATTTGCAACGCTGACAGTGGTTACAGAATATGTAATGTTGTTACATCTGTACCCTCTCAGAGTTAAATGAACACTGCACCTTTTTCACTGTGTATTTTCCTAACAAAACTCTTGTGAAGTTACAACCACACCGTACCCCGGTACATATGCATATACACACGCAACATGCGCACACTATGCAAGACACAAGACACACACACACACACACACACACACACACACACACGCACACACACACACGCACACACACACACACACACACACGCACACACACGCGCACGCACACACACGCACACGCACACACACGCACACACACACGCACGTCCTCCACCACCTTCAAATTGGAGCCCAACAGCTCGATCTTTAGAAGTCCTCTTAATCAAAGTGTGAGGCGAGGCTAATCAAAGGCCCCTAAATAACTCCATCTCCCAACACAGGCCACCGGAGGATTAAAAATCCACTAGCCAGAACTGGGTTTCTTCGATCTGGGGGCGGCTAACGCCTAATGAGAACTCCCCAAAGCCCCAGATCACAGCTGAGCGGCCAGGCCTGGCGTTTTGAGGCCCCTCTTTAAATCCTGAGGAGATCCTATCAGGAGCAGATGAAGATAGATACTGGCCTCTCTGGGTGTCAGATGATTAAAAGAATGGCAGAGGATTATAGGGTCCCCCGGTTTGGAAGATGGTTCTGGAAGTTAGAAAGAAATAAATATATATAATGTGTATGATGTGTGTGTTTGTGTGTGTAGCGCCGCACGTGACCATACTATTATCACTGTGGCCTTTTTTTTGGCGCCAGCAGATTCATGTGGTCCCAGACTAGTGAGTTATACCCCGACCGGTAAGGGATGTTTTGTACCGATCCGATACCAATGTAGGCTATATGAGCAAACAAATTTAGACACTATGTAATTATTATTGTATTATTACCTGACAACTTGTTTACATTGGGCACCATAATATAATTGGTCAAAAGTTGGGCAGATACAATATATTAGTTGGTAGGCCAGGGTATACCTTAGGCCAGGTGCAAATATGTGAATACAGTGCTCTGATTTATGGATTTAATTGGATTTATTTTCTGTAATGAGATTCTCAAGGGATTATGGAACTGTTGACTCCTGTGACTCTGGCTAACTGTACCTACTAATCACAGCTACCTTGAAGTGATCATGATTTAAAACAGCAGTCTCAGTCTACAGTCTCACAGGGTCAGATCTATTGATTTTACACCATAAATTCCAGCTTTGTATTTCAAGTTCTGATTGATTGATTGATTGATTGAGTGATTGATTGAAAGAAAGAAAACACGCCATTACATTCTAATTCTTTGAGAGGTATTCTAATGAGCACCAATATGCAAAAATCTGATGACCTGCTTGATGCCTGCAACACAAAAGCCCCAAATAGATTGAAACCACTAGAAAGTTAAATGAACAAACTATTATTCTTTGTTATAGGCCTATTTATAAGGCACAAAACCTTAGATCTCTGGCCATCACACCTCATCTACAGTATATAGAATACACCAGGGCCAATATTGGTTATTCTTAAGTCTTATTAAAAAGATCTTGACATACTGTTACTCTTTATATTAACTAAACTTCTGAAGACATGACCAGCTGAATACCCAACTCTACTATTTCCACTTTAGAAAGGTAAAACCTATTATTGCTAGTGATGTAGACACCTACAATGTAGCTTCACTACATAATGCATGCAAAGGGCCTACGTACATGCATTATTTGTACGCCTACGCATCGGCATTAATATTCATGGCGACAAACATTAGTGATCTGACAATTAGTCAATCATTTCCTTCGCCCCCCCATGCTGGCAGCTTATCAGCCTGTCTATCTCTGCGAGAGAGAAGGCTGTGTGCTCTAACTAGACTAACACAGATCTGACAAGGTGGCGCGCACCTGTCATGTCCCACTCTCCTAGAACTTTAACGTGTTCATGTCTGGGCCTGGCAGGTCATTATAATAAATGAGGTGGGCTCAGTGGACAGCCAAGCCTCGTTCCTCTTCCCTAATGGGATACGGAGAAATCTGCAAGCCAATACTTTACATTGACTGATGTTGAAGGCTGAAAGAAACTGGCTAAAGTGGACAATTAGGATGAGTGGGGAGGGGGTATATTTTCCGTACCCAGGCCAAAATGAAATACTCCTTGTTATTTTAATAATTCAGACGGCAGCTAATTTCCACAGCCTGATTGTGTCATGGTAATGTGCGGCTTGCATGTCCGGGGCGACGTGTCACTTTGAACTCTGTCCCTGCAGCTTCTACTGTAGAACACAGCTGACAGCTTTCCTGGTGTGGAAGATGGTTTGGACTTTTAATTAAATCAAGCAGGGCTAAGGTTGTGCGGGAGAGGAGGAACAGGTTGAACGTCTACAAAGGTGAGTTGCATTGTATTGTCCCCCTGGTTACTAATACATAATAGCCTAATGTATAACAATATTGAACAAGGTATTTGTGAGAACAGAATGAATTCTGCTTTGTAGATTTATATTTTAGGGTTATGAAATCTAAAATGCCATAGTGACACAATGACAACACTAGGAAAACAAACTTCCAGATCACTGACTTAGAACGTAATACAAAGGACTTCTCAGGAATTCTCGTGTAAAGCAATCTATCTACATTCTCTATGTATCTACCTACTATCTACCTACCTACCTACCTACGTACTATACTGCAATGGGACACAATGGCTTTTAATTTGAGATAAATTATTTGGAAAACATAACAAGGTATTTTTGCCAGGTGCTCTAAAAGCACCTGAACTACAATTGGTATTTCTCCAATAATGACCGTATTGATGATGATCTTTGTATATTTTTCATCTGTAGGCCAGCTGGAGCCAGTTGTGGTCATCTTATAAAGGCTATTTTTATATAATTCTCTTTATAACTCATGAATGAATAGAATACATTTTATTGAATATAAAGTGAGCAATGTTTTATTATGGTTTGATGATTAATTGAATCTGCATTCTCTCTCAATGGAATAATACAGTATGTCTGATTTGAATAATACATGCATGTCTAAATGCTCATTTTCCTTATTCTTCAATGTACATGTACCTTAGTGATAACACCCAACGAACCGGTGATCGCAGCCGATCACCTTGGATGCGCCTCGGTCCATTATTAGGAAACAAATCACTGGTTTGAAGGGTGTTATCCCACTTATTACATGGCTTGCCTTAATACATTAATAAATAACTAATAATTGACAGAAATTGTACACAACAAGGCTGCTTATATTTATCTGTAGTTGTGTTGTGTTCTTCTGCGCAAGGAGGTCCGATGTTGAGTGGAGCGGTCCGTTGTTGTGACATACAGTATGTGACTGCTCACGTGACCAGAACGCTAGCTTTTGATTGGAGTGTTCATTCAAGCCAGGTAATAATATACAATAACTAACTGTTGTCAAGTCCCCATATATTTAAATCCTTGCAAGACATCACTGCTAGGACCAAGCCTACCAGTACTCCCTGAGCCACCACTGGGACTAGCACTAGTAGATGGGCTTTTGTACTGTCCACAGCCGTCAAATGAAACACAGACTAGAGAAAGAAATTGTACCAAATTATAATGCGCATTAGTGAGGACCAAATACAGTATATGAAGATAGGTTGAAAATGGGTGAAGTCGTTATTTAACTGTTTAGTTGAGAACACCTGCTTCATACTTGCTTGCATACTGTTAGACTGCTTGCAGTCCAACACTGAAAATAGAATATCTACAAGCTTCAGTTACGACGTGTGCTGTGGATTGTCTGTTCCCGGCATGAGATACAATGCAGAACTAAGAATATATCAGGCTTAACTTGTCCTAAAGTACACCTGCCAACTGTCTATCTCCATACAGAATTTTAGCACTAGTGCACGCTTCCTTCCGAGATCCATTATAGCTAGTGGTGATAGTAGCATACATACATCCCTATGGCAAAAATCTCAAAACCTCAGCAAATCACACCAAAACTACCTGAATGGATTGATAGCACATAGTGGGAGGACATAGATATTTTTGTATTATGGGTGAACTTCTTAACTCCACTGGAGCAGATGGCATCAACTGCCTCGGTAGAACATCCCTTGTCATTGTGAAGGAGTTGTGATTATCACTCATTCACTTTCCTCGGTGCAACTCTAACATGGATAAACTTAAAGTAAGACCTAGCCTAGTCGATACAGTAAGGTGGTGAATCACCACTTTTCTTGATACTTTTCTTGTTGCCTTGTAATACTTTCCAATAAATATTAGTTCATACTTACAGTAGACTTTTCTTTTTACTTTTCCCTTTCTTTTTCATTGCCAGTAGTGCATGAAGTTTTATTTTTCTGGTATCATGTTCAATGACATGAATGTGCCACAACATACAGTATGGGCTACAGGGGCTATACCGACATCACAAAATACAAGACGATTTTTATCGACTGTGATGTTCTTTTACCAGAAATGAGTTCGTTCCAGACAAGCATATAGCATATAGTCTTCTCCTATTCCGTTGACATGCTGAGAAAGTTTCAAACAAAACTATAGCCTAAATAAAATAAACATTTTTTTATGCCGACAATCCAGTCACAATTGCAAAGCATTTCCTTAATTTCCCAAAACGATGAGTTTTCATCCCACAGTGACAATGTTACGCACTGTTCAGCGGCGACTGTCCACTTCAGCACCGCAAAACCTGTATGAAATTCAAGCGCTGCCCCTTCTGGGCCAATATTATGCCCTCGGTTCTTACACCGCTCAACAACAGACCTACACACAGACCTCAATGCTCCAGTCTAAGGCTGTTAGACCTTCCACTCACATCTGAAGTGGCTTAGCACAAGTGCAAATCTCTCCAAACCAGACCCTGAGGACTCTATTTCATACTCCCAGCCCTTCCCTGCCACTTCCTCTGCAATATGCCTGACCTGAAATGTCTGCACTCCTTTCATCCACATTCCCATGGAAACTCATTTAGCCTGGCTAGAGGGAGAGAGAAGCCCTGAGTTCAATTGGCTGGATTTACACTTGAGATATTATTCATTACATTAGCTGCCATGCCGATTTCCTCCGCCCCCCCAAACCCAACCTCCCCCATCTCTCTCTCTCATTGTCTGGTATCGGGGTTTTTTCAATATATTCCTTGTCTTAAAATTCATGGACTAGCCTACTTCTCAATGCATATATATATATATATATATATATATATATATCACCTATATTCAGGTTTCCGCTATTGTCGCCCTGCTGTATTGCACTGCCTAATGGAAATTGCATTGTTGAATGTCAAGAGCAATGTTTTCAAGGGCAAATGAATCCAACGGCACAAAGCTGCCACATGCATGACTACACCCTTCAAAAAAATCTGAATATATACCCCACTGATCATAACAGTATGCAAATAAAACAGAAATTATACCCCTTTTCCCTGGGAAAAAATAATAATAATTGAATTGTCGATGCTTGTTAGGACAATTCAACATGGTGTCCAGACAATGTACCAGTAAAGAGGTTTTCTTTTTTCTTTTTTTATCTTCAAAAGCCAATGTGTGGCTATCAGTAGCAGGGGAATGTAATGGCTAATTGTCCCTGCTGCTGCAGATTTTATGCTCTTTAAGCTTATTATATAATTGCTTGCCAGAGCCTCCTTCCTGTAGAGAGCAGTGGCATAATGAGTGTGTGTCCGTGTGTGTGTGTGTGTGTGTGTGTGTGTGTGTGTGTGTGTGTGTGTGTGTGTGTGTGTGTGTGTGTGTGTGTGAATGTGCGTGCGTGCATGTGTGCGTGCGCGCGCGCGTGCGTGCGTGCGTGATAGGAACTGTTTGTTCTCCCACAATCCTCTCCTCCTGTGTCCTCCTCCACTAGTTGTATATTATTTCATTGTTTGTCCTTCTCCCAGCTCAATCCCAGCTGTAGGGGGAAGTTATGTTTAAAGGGAAATTCCACCCATTTTCAACATTTTACTATGTCATTAATATACCTTAGAGATGTCGTGTGGACATGATAAAAAGTTCCCCTAGGGCCTTTTGACCTGTTGAAAATGGATGGAATTCCCCTTTAACCGAAATCCTCAACGTGGTGACGTCCCAATTTCAGGAATGTTCTTCTAAAATTGACAAAATACCAGATCTACAAGCATATGACGCATTTGTGGGCATGTAGATTGGCCATTTCTGCTGTTGTGAGATTGCAGAACGGCTATTTCTGCCGTTTGTCATGCAACCAAGCAATGCATTATGGTGGGCTAAGTTGATGGACATTACGGGAGGGGAAACATGACCAGTATGTTTGAATGTCTATCCATAATGTTCAGCTGTAAAACTGCCGCAGGCCATCTGATGTACCCTACAGAAAGAGGAGTGGCTGTCAGTGATTACCGCACGTGTGTGTGTGTGTGTGTGTGTGTGTGTGTGTGTGTGTGTGTGTGTGTGTGTGCGCGCGCGCGTGCGTGTGCGCGTGCCCACACACACACACACACACACACAAGTACAGCACATTCATGCATTCAAGTATGAAATTCTAATGCAAAAAAAAAATAAACAGATTTCTGCATGAGGGATGCTGTCAGTCAGAGGACGCCACGCACACCTGTGTGTGCGTGTGTGCGTGCATGTGTAACTCATGTACTTTACGTGTATCCATTCCTTAGTATTGCATCCTATGTATGCATATTTATGCATTCTTATTTGTACTCCACGCGCACTCGCACACAACACTGCAAACAGGCATTGAGTGCTCATGTCACTGCTTGTGCATGTGCTTATGTGTGTGTATGTGTGCGCGCACATGCACGCATGCATGCGTGCATACATGCAAGGTGCTCTTCCTGAGAGAGAAGGGGATTGTATCCATCCTTCCTAGCCCCCTTTTTTTAGATAATGATGGCCATTTTTTTCTTCCCAGTGACTGATGACAGGCAGAACTAACTGCTAATGGCATGCCAGCACTGGAGCGCGCCACTTATGTTATTTTTCCTGACAAGGCTCAGGGTAAGGCTTCATTTTTTTGACATTTGACCATGCAAATTCACTCCTGCTACATTATTCCACATTTACGGCTCCCCCCTCCCCCCTCCTCCGCCCACCACCACCCCCATCACCTCCACCACCACTGCACACACTCCGCCCCTTGTCTTTCTCCCTCCCTCTCTCTCTCCGCAGCCCTGTTCTATCTTTCCATCTCTTTCTCCCTCTCTCTCTCTCTCTCTCTCTCTCTCTATCAGTGCTGGTGGTTAACCACATGAACACCGGTGTCCCTATTCTGGGGTGAACTTTCACCAGAAAACAGCTAATCTACAAGCTCAGAGCCCGTCATAACACAACAACATGTGGGCCTATAGAATGCTGCCGTTGTTGCATGTAGGATTGTCAAAGCATTGTGATATTTCTATGCATTGTGTATTTGTTTATGTATTGAGATGTTTGTGTCCTGAATGCTTGCTTGTTGCAAAATGAATTTCCACCAAGATAGATAAAGCATCTAGAAAGCTATAGCCAGCCTAATTTTTGGCCAAATATTTGGTGTTCAGGGAATTATAAAAGGTCAAGGACAGTCTAAATGAAGAAGCCGGTTCTTTTCTCCTATATTTAACCTTTCCATCTACCATCACACTGCTCATGCAGTCAAATGGAAAGCTGCGTTAATGCGAGGGGATGAGGTAAATATGAGGTGTGTCGAGATGAGGAGCAAGCGCCATTACCAAATAATTCATTGACACAGGAAAATTCAATTTGCATCTTTCGTGAGTTTGTTCGTATTAGGTCTCGGGAATCGCGACAAACCCTTGTACCGTAACTGTACATTATGGGGGCGTCCGTCGATCGGGGAAGCCACTTGGACGATTTGCAAGATTTATCACTGAACTCTGGGAGTGGGTGAAGTAATATATGCATAGCTTCTGGTGAAGGACAGTTTCTTAGTCAGGTCAGATCATCATAAACAGCATGTTGAAGTCAAAACACACTCAAGGGACGCACATGCGCACACACACGCACACCAGGGCCGGATGTAACATTTCCCATTGGGGGGGGGCAAGCAAAATGGTATGGGGGCAACTTCATCGCCCATGGCGCCACGGGCCATACCATTTTCGGTTACAGGACCTATATTAGAGAAGCATAAGCGTCAATAATAACATCAGCTGTTGAAGTTGCAACAGACACGCAGCATGCACAAAGCTAAAGGTCTGACTCAGACAGTTTTCTGTGTTGAATGATGAAATGGTGTTGGTTTAGTGGTACAATTGTAGTTAGTTAGTAGCAAAGTAGTAGTGTTTCAAATATATCATATACATAATTTCAATTATGAGCACTTTAATTTGAAATATATTTGAAATTCAGGTCATTTGCGTGACATCATCATCACCCCCCATGCCCATGGCTAGATCCGCCACTGACGCGCACACACACACACACACGCACACAGGATATACATAACATGCATTCCTGCACTACAGCTCTAACTCCTAGCGTTCTCGGCTCCATACTCTAGGCAGCCGTGGCTAGACCACTCATACAGCCATGTCCGAAACCTTTTAGACCTCCCCCGCCATATGTGGACATCGCCACATGGCAGAATTCACTCCATGTCATCACCCTGTTCATTTATTCATCTGACAAGTTAACCTCATTAATGCAAAGACCATCATCTCCCTCACATACTGCATTGAGTGCCTCAGTGGGTGGTATTTTATGCGTTGTTTACGGCAGACGCATAAGTTTGCATGCTGTCAAGACCGGTGCGCATTGTGTGCGTTACGTGTGTTAAGTACGTTTATGAGGCCCAGCTGAGACTAAAGTCTAAGTGTGTGTGTGTGTGTGTGTGTGTGTGTTTGGGGGAGGGTGTATGAGGGGCTGAGGAGGAGTTGGAGGGGGAGGAGGGGGTTGGTTGATGGGTCTCGGTAGGTCAGCACACCTGCTGTGGCTACAAGCACTCTGGGACGGCTAATGTTCTCTGAGCTGACAGGAGCCAGGGCCCCCCTCCTCCCCTCCCTTTTAGTCTGGGACCCAGATAGATTGCCCTTGTAACGGGGCTAATAATGTGGGCCGGCACACCTTTTTTAATAGGGAAGACTTTGATAGGTTTTTCCAGCCGAACAGAAAGAAAGAAGCCACAGAAAAAGAAGAAGAAGAAGTAGAGGTGGAGCAGGAAGCCATTATGCATATATAAAAAAAACGTGCGCACAAGACAAGAACGGACACACGCATTCATTCACACACCCGCATACATGCCACCGAACAAGCACGCGTGCATGTGGGCGAACACACCCACACACACAAACAAATGCAAGTGCACACACATTCAAAGAGAGGCATGCACACGCGCACACACAGAGACACAGACACACACACATGTGCGCGCGCATGCTACCTGTCTGCTTGCTTTACCACATTATTATGGCTGGCAGGGGGGCTCTGGACCTCTGCTGTTTTCCAAAGGCAGTCTGTAATGTGTCAAGAGGGAGGAAATGAGCGAGGAGGAGGGGTATGGGGTAGAAGGAGGAGAAGAAAGGGGGTAAAAAGAGGATGGGGTGCAGGAGGAGGAACAGGAGGAGGTAGACTGCTGGTTGACAATGAAATAAAGCCCATTAGAGAGGAGTAGAATAACACAGGGAATAAAGTGACAGCGTGGCTGTTACACACAGCTTTACTGTCTTTAACTACTGTCAGCCTCAATGGATGACAGCTCGCTACCGTCACACACACACACACACACACACACACACACACACACACACACACACACACACACACACACACACACACACACACACACACACACACACACACACACACACACACACACACACACACACACACACACACACACACACACACACACTCTATAGGCATAGGTAAGCAAACATACGAATGTCTGCATATGCAGGTACATACGCATACATGTTGGACTGCGCGTGCACACACACACACACACACACACACACACACACACACACACACACACACACACACACACACACACACACACACACACACTTTTTGAAGCTCTTTGTCTCTATAGTTATTGTTGTTTTTAACGAAGACGAAAGGCGTAAACAACAGAAAGCGTTGAATCAACTGCCACGCGGTTCAAAGGAAACCCCAAGCCACGCATGGAAAGAAAAATCAACATACAACACGCTACGTCAGCCATGCCACCTATAAGACATGTCACCTGTTCTCCTGTGTAATGAGGAGTCCACACCGTAAAATCCTCCATGCTAATTCATCTGTTTGGAACCATGAGGGCCCTGCACAGCTGCATTTGGTTACATTT
The DNA here is from genome assembly GCA_039105355.1 of Benthosema pterotum. Lineage (NCBI taxonomy): Eukaryota > Metazoa > Chordata > Actinopteri > Myctophiformes > Myctophidae > Benthosema > Benthosema pterotum. Next base: position 30,773,079 of record CM076967.1, on the reverse strand, counting down.
GTACACTCCCGGGGATAAATTAACAGGCAAGGGGGCAAACTGAGTCACAAACCGCAAATGACCACGGCCAACGGAAAAACATGATTAAAATGATATGAGAAGCTTTTGAGAGGGTGGAAAATGGACTTCTTCTAAGTGATTTAGACAGGCAACACGTAAAGCCCAGGTTTCACTAATATTCACATCACCCTGATCATTGAAATGCATGTCTTAAAGTGACTCAAGGCTGGCCTGTCAGAGAAAAGATGGACTTTTAAATGATATAGACAGATGACATGTAAAGGCTGGGTCTCACTAATGTAGTGAAATATTAATGTGCACCTCCATCAATGCCTGAGTGAGGGATATTCTAATAGACACTCAATTATTCATATCCATCAATAAGTTACCTAGATTAGGGCTGAAAAATCCTCTCCTCATAACAGCAGTGATGTATTATGAAGTTTATAATGTATGTATGCAAAGGATTCTGCTGTTCAGCTGTACTTGCACTCTAGTCTGGGCTTCAGAAAAAGGGGGCTGTCACAACTAAAAGCATGCATGGAGACCAGATCCATTTATTACACCCTGCAGTTACATGGCTTTCAGGACGCGACAAATATTGGAAAGCAGCTGATCTGTTCTGAGACACATGAGAACTGTTTTCTGGTACTGGTAATTAGATTACAAGTTGATTGAACAATTGATGTTTTTACTGACAGAAATATTGTAAAATAATAATAACAATAATAACAATAACAACATTCATTGTATCATTAAATAATGGAAGCCTATCTTGGCTTCTCTCTCAAACTGGATCTCAGCAAGATTTTATTTTTTGTTTGATACCATTTTGATACCAGGGCACACTATTTATTCTGCGTTTTAGCCACGGACCACCATTTGATGTTGAGTTTAGTCAACATCAGGAATTTCAAGTTTTTGTTTTGAGGTAAGTGTAGATTCTTGAAAATGAAGTAATTCAGATGTTTAAATCAAGAGTTATCAAGAGTTACAGATCTATAAGGGTCCATTTCGTTACCAACTGTCCATCATTTAGCTGGCGACCACCTGGAATCCTCTCAGGGATTACTGGTGGTCTCCGGACCACTGATTGAAAACCACTGCTATAGCAGGTGTTATTGATGAAGCAACACAAATAATGGGACACAACTTAATGCCGTAAAACGTCTCCATACATTTAGTATAATGTGCAGTATTAGAATAGCCTAAAGGTGGTCGTTCATTTATAGTTGCAGGCAACATCCATTTTCAGAGGAATAATTAATAATGATAACTAATTGTAAATTTAAGCAGACATTCTGAATTGAAGTGGCTGTTTCCCTCAGCTGACATGTTTGTTTTGTTGGATCCTCCATCTCCGTCTAGTTGTGACTGAGAATTAAACGCTAATGAGTTTTAGTTGTGGGCTGTTAATATTTAATTGAATGCACAAGCAGACAGACACAAACAATTTAATGGGAAGTATTATAATGATAATGTTTCACAACCCCACTTTGCTTAAAGTTCTGTAAGGGAAAATGTTAATTACTGTTTACCAAATTAATCACACTGTAATTACGATGTATGGGAATGCAGATGAAAAGTAGGCTAAACAGTAAACATTTAAACTCTATCTTCTGTGAAGTTTTTAATCTTTAGGTAATTAAATTCCATAAAATGAACCCAATTTATTCAAATTCATGAATTGTAATTATTAAGGGCGGGACTTTAGCGCGTTAATTGAGACTAATTAATTACAGAAAATATAACGCGTTATAAAAAATAACGCATTTATTCACACCTTTTCTTTATCCACCATTGGAACGGAACGTTTGTCACTGATGGCCCATTCACACCATTGAAGTGGAACGTTTCTCACTGTATCACCGTTCACACCTACACAATACGCTAACGCACACGGAAGCGGCAGTCCACCCGGAGTCACGACATTGAGGAGTCAGAAACTGAGCGCTTGAGCGCTGTTCAAATGGCCTGAATAGGGACAAACTGCAGTTGAAGTCAATGTAGAAGAATCGCCATTGGTCTACTAGCTCTATGGAGTAAACGTAACTCAGTCTATACTCTAAAGCTCCGTCCGCCTCCTCGTCCTCTTCCCCCGCAGCAAAAACAAAACAAAACAACTCGCAACATGAGTGTGCGTTCCCACAGTTGAAATCCTTGAAATCCTAGAAACCAGTGGTAGCATGGGTTTCATGGGTCTGTGCAACCATTTCCCACAATGCTTTGGCATGATGTGGGCAAGGCAGGAAATGAGGAAACAGACCCACATGTTTGCCTTGTAGTTCTCTTTGTCCACTTGTGTTGTAAAGAAGAAAGAACATATTTTTGAGAAATTATCCTAGGGGGGAGGGGGGGGGGGGTTGCCCCAGGTCCATACAATAGTGAATGAATAAATGAAATATGAACTCCCTACAGTAGCCTACATGTCCAAGTTGGACTGCTACAACAAAAGTGATAAAAGCTTGGAGAATTACAGTACAATTCAAGTACAACTACAACAAATTGAAAAAATGTGATTGGACACATTAGTTAGCAACAGTTGTTTACCGGCCACTTTGTTCAAAAAGTTAACTCCATAGAGAGGAATCGAACCCGGGCCGCCATGTTGCAAGACCAATGTCTTAACCACTAGACTATCACTGATTGTTGTGTGAAGTGTTCAAGGCTTGTACAATGCGAACTTTTAATTGGGTAGGTTACTGGAAATTTAGAATGTCAAAATTTAATATTTTTGTATATGCACCTTGAATTCTGAGGTTTTGTTTTTCTGTTGTGCCAGGGTTTATATTATCCTGTTGAATTGCTTAATGGACAGGGCCTGAATATGTCATACTTTAAATGAAAATCATTTCTGTTTAAAAGATGCCAATAAGCTGTTCTTTGACAGCAGTCAATAAAGAGTGAAGACTAGAGTCTAAAAAGACTACAACATAAACCCTGCCTAATGACATCAAAGATGCGACTTTTCTACTACTGGTTGGCTGTTTGCCCAACCCTTTTTGGGTTGTCATGGACTCTGTAGTCCGACTTGCCTACAACTGGTTTCATGCAGGCCCTTGAAGAAACCGGAAATGACGTCATCCCCATAGGGAATGACTGGAATGGTTTCAAGATGGCCACCTCCATTAGACTTTCGATTTCTTAGATGTGAACGCAGCCTGAACGACAAACCAGATGAGCAAGCATTACTCGGCCCCGTTGATGGCAAATTTAGATTTAAGCAAAGAACGGATGGAAGCGTGGACAAAAAGCAGTTTATGCAACAAACAATTTGCATACCATCGCAGCAGCTCGAACCTCAAATCACATCCAACATGTTGGAGCTAGTGTTACTGTCCCCGTTTCGTAGAAATCTATGTAGAAGAGCCACCATTGGACTGACCCCGTGAAGAGAAGGGAGCTTGGGTAAGTCTTTCTGCATTCTGGCTAGTACCAGAGCGACGTTGAGGTGTCCGACATTCAATGGCTTGAATAGGGACAAACTGGAGTTGGCGACCGGCGCTCATCAGTGCAGCTGGAGTCGAGTTCATATTGGCTGTAGCCGTGTGTGTGTGCTCAGATGATCAACTGACGTGGGCTTTGGGCAAACAAATCCTCCGTGAGCGGTTTGATCATAGTAGCCTAGTTCAGAGTAGTTCACTTCACTGTGTTTATCTGACGCTAAATTGCATGATAATAATGACTGCTAAATGTACGCAAATGTATGCTCCAGAACAATCAGCGCTGTGTGTGTGGCACTGCCTTTCTTACCAGCTAGTCTTCCAAGTACCACTACCAGTATTTTATTTATTTTGCCCCAGAGTCAATTATTGTACTGGACTGACTGAGAAATGCTAACGTTTGTACTTGAATTTGGTAAATAAGAAGGAAAAAAGAAAAGAGGAAAGCTTTGGAATTGGGGAATCTTTTTGAATCGAGAATTTTAAAAAATCTAGAAATCTAGTTTTTGGATCGAATCGTGACCCAGAAAATTGATACTGAATTGTATCGTGGGACACCCACAGATTCACAGGCCTAGTATTCAGTTCATTGCTTCACTCATTCAGTTCATTGCTTCACTCGTAATATCAAATTCAGTTCAAAAATGTGCTTTCTCACTTTTCTCAGGTAAATAATAATATGCGATTAAAATGAGATTAATTGAGATTAATTAACCCATTGTAGACTATCCCGATTCTAAAAATGTCTCTGAAATACTAACCTAAGTGTACTGGAAAACTTCAAATTATTGTGTAACACCACCAAACTTTGACATTTTTTGATACTGTACATACTGTACAGAACGCATATTGGTGTTCCCGTCAACTAGGGTAAAACTACCACTAGGGGTTCCCGTCTACTATGGGTTAATTATTGAGCCTCTAATTAATTAGATCAAAATTTTTAATCGAGTCCCACCCCTAGTAATTATATTTATTTATTTTTGTTTTTCGCATTACATTGCCATGCCTTCGTTGACCTACACAAAGTCCTCTTGTAAACACAAGAGAACAACAAAAAATCAATTGGAGATCAATTTATGTTTAAACATTATTTCTAGAGATCAGAGCTCAGCATTTTTTTCTTTTTCTTTTTTTAAAGGGTAGGTAGTGTATCATATAAGGCTTTCAGTAGACAAACATAATTAAATGTATATTTTAGAAGTTGATAATTCATGACAATTCTCAAAGGTCATGAGTGTCAAAGGTCATGAGAATGATTCAAACAAACAAAGATTGGCAATTCTTTACATACAGTACATGTCTAGAAAACCCTGAAATCTGTACATATTGCCATAGATGGATCTAGAAATTATGGGCCCCTGGGTCACCACCAGCCAAAGGGCCCCCCTACTCCGGAGGATTTTTCTTCCTGACCCAGCGCTTAGCATCTGCATATCAATTAAGGGGAACTCCACCCATTTTCAACATTCTAATATGTCATTACTATAAAAAAGTTCCCCGATTCTGTGTTCCCAAGAAATGGAGTTCTGAAGAAAATCATTAACATGGTGAAACATCTTGATGACATCATCAAGATGTATCTTCACCATGTTAATGGATTTCTTTAGATGCTTCTTTTTTATGAGAGCGTACACATGAAACCAAATGAACCCGTTAGGGTTCATTTGTTTGCATTTGTAAAAATGGGTGGAATTCCCCTTTATAAAATATAGCCATGCGATATTCACCTGCATTTCAGCAGGGATTGCTTGAAAATAATAAACAGCCAAACTAACTAAGCCAAATAAATTGAAACACTTGCAGTAATGTACCATATCATGATGGTTTAGGCCTGTTGGGTTATTGTGTTGACACAAAATGAATAAGCCCATTGTAAATAACAGTGAAAAGAACCGTGTGTGCCACTGCTATTCCCCCTATACCCCTTTTTGGGAGGGCCCTGAGCTTGAGCCTCTTGGCTATCACAGCGACACTCAACCTCAGGACCCCCCCTAGCTCAGGGGCCCCTGGGCCTGGGCCCAATATCCCCATTGGATAATCCTCCCCTACATATTGCAGTACTACAGTTCTGTATGGTGAGGGGCGGAGAGTGGAGACGTGGCTTTCACTAGTATTTTAGGGTTTGACATTAATTACAATTCTGTGCTATTGGGTTATAACTTGAAGAGCACTACCAAACTTCACAACTTTCGACACACACACACACACACACACACACACACACACACACACACACACACACACACACACACACACACACTTTCGACACACACACACACACACTCTCTTTAGGTCGCTCGATGGGCTTCCATGGCTCAAGATTGGGAGAAACGTTGCCCTTCTGTCATAGTCTATGGGGAGGATTTTAGCATAATATGTATGGATTTTGTATGTTTTGTAAGTGTCTACGTACGGAAATGCCAATCCGTGTTATCCCACCGCCTTTGGATGAAACCGGGTTAGAAACACAGTTTTGCCAATACATGATGAGGTCTAGATTGCATAACAGCCCAACGGACATCTGAAACACAGCCAAAGAAATAATTACAAATCCTATATGCTACCGTGCAATTAGCTTGGCACGAAATATCGACTTGGTTTTAAAGCCCATCGGCTTTACAATCAAGCTCTTTTTTCTCACTATTGATCCTGGATGGTGTTAAATGTGTCACTCGCTAAAGAGACTACTTTCTCATCAACGGCCCTGTGTAGATCAAAGCACAGCAAGACTCAGCCCAGTTTCCTTCATCTCCATAGACCTCCTCCATCAAGCCAGCGTGTAATAAGGATCTGCATGAATCCCTACATTACAAGAAGCCGGTCTTCTCAACCAACATCACCACTGTATATCACCACAGTAGCTCTAATGGGGGCTACCTAAATCCCCTGGGTCAGTGGTCTCAAACTGCTGTGGCAGCGTGCACAGTACTGCTGCTCGAATGACCTTCAGTGGTCAAATGCTTGCATTTGAATTTGTTTAATTAGCCTAATTAAACTGAACTTGGAATGAAACTTTCCTCCACCGTGTTCAGGCAACCCACGGTTATAATATGTCCAGCTGCATAGTGCCTTTACAAGTCATTTTGTACATGCAGAAGTGTGTGTGTGGGTGACTCCAGTATGATTTACACTTGGTTGCACACCTGTGTCAGTGCAAATGAAGGGCAAGACGTCAAACACTGATAAAGTCTTTACCAACAGAGACATTGTTTTGGTGTGTTTGTTCGCGTGCTTGTGTACATGGATGTATCTTCCATAATTGTTATAGTGTACATTACTAGTAAAAAAAAAAAGAAAATTACAATATAGAGAGAGAGAGAGAGAGAGAGAGAGAGAGAGAGAGAGAGAGAGAGAGAGAGAGAGAGAGATGTTTCCATCTTAATAAAGCAGCAGGGTGTGAGATGGGCATGCTGTGCCCTCCTGTGGTCATAGATGTGAAATATCACCTGTCCTACTTTTCTCTGTTCCCTTAATTGAAAGGCTCTGGGTGGCGTTAACCATTAACTAATCTCTCAAAAACAGATTCTGAGGAACCGCAGAGGGTTCTGTTTTTTTTTTTTGCAAATGGGTTCCATTGATTGACCATTAGCTAGCATTGTACAATGTAACTCCAAAGTTAATTTAACTCACCAGGGAGGTCACAAACTCAACTAAATCCTCCTGAATATTGCAACACTATACTATCTCAGTTATAGTGACAATATAAATGAACAGGCTTTAACTTCATTCTGCATTCCACTCCTCAAAAAAAAAAAAGAGGACATGCAGGACATGCTTGATATGGCCAAACACTTATGGGGATCCCCAGCTAAAAACAACATTGACAACCATGGATATATGCAACCATGCAATACATCTCCAGGTTAGGGTAAACGCTGGAAATGTGATCCATTAGGGAGTAGGACATACAAAACTGCAGCTTTAAAGGATGGCTGTTGTCAATATCAGAACTGACAAAGATGGAATTTAAAAAGTCCATCATGTTGATTGTCAGAATGGACTTGACTACGTGGTAACATATTCCCCATGAAGAGAATAAGGTTAGCTAGATCAATAATACTGAACAAACGGTACTGTACTTAGAGCAACAATCAATGGTTTCAACAACAGCCAAAATGTCTAAAAATAATAGGGGTTGAAAAAATGACTTCCCGTATCATATCCCTGTTGATCATTAAAAGCTTGCTTTTTGTATTAAAGGATTCATTTAAAGTACACTCTGGTGGACCCAAGTGCAATTATTCTTACAACAAAGAGTCCCGTGTAAGTGTAAGGAGAAATAATAATCATTCCTCTGTGTGTTGTTGTTGGATAAAAGAAACACAAACCTCTAATGAAGGGATGTCCATTTAGTCCCCATTACAGCTAACCTAATTGGCATGGTAACAACAAAAAAGCTCTAATGTCACCAGAGTTATCTCTGCCGTTATAAAAATAGCATTCTCTGTTGTTAAAAAGAAGATGGGAGTATGTGATTATATCTTCCCATTTGCATGTGTTTTTCATTTTTAATAGTGTAGGGAGAGACAGGAAGGCTATAGTACAGAGAGGGGAACAAACCACTGGATCCAGTCAAAATTGAACCGGAGACCATATGGTTGTTACATGAGCAATTCACTCATTTGCATGTTTGTTGGAGAGTGTACTACTGTAACCATCAAGTCAGACATCCATAATGACTTAAAATCTGTCACTCAAAATGTACACTCCTACCGTAGACACCCATCCATACAACCAACCATCCAGACTAACTGTCATTCTGCCAGCTAGTCAATCATTGAATCCAATCCAGGAAGTCCAAATGATACAATCATGTCAAAACATAATTGGTTAAGACTGAGGTTAGGGTAAGTAGAGCTTCACAATTAATCGAAATCGGAGGTTTCAGAACTTGGCCAATGTAAAAATCAAAAATCGTGGTTTCCCCTTTCCTAGCACATTTACAGCAGAACTGTGACACTCGCTCACGGCCTATAGGCTACCTTACCGTAAAATGTGTTCTGAAAAGAAATGTGTTCTATTGTTTACTTTAACAAAAGGTAGCCCAAGACTCAAATCAGAGATTGGGAGGGAGAAAAAAATCTAATTGAATGTTCATTAAAAGACAGAAAAGTGAGGTTTGCACTTCCATCATCTTTGTTCAATAAGAACCACTCTATTCTCTGTTGGAGGGTGGAGAATCAAATAAAAAAAAATACCGGTATTTAAAATAATCTAATTTCATACTTTTACCCAAAAGTACTCCCAAAAAAATCAACATTGAAACTGAAGTTTCAGAGAAACTAGGCAAAATCGTGAAGCCCTAGGGGTAGGTCTAGGGTTAGAGTTGGGCTTATTCGGCACACCTACATTTGGTTTGGTTAGTTCTGGACAAACAGAACTAACCAAATGTGCCTGCACTGTGCAAACCAAAACATTCTGTCCCTTTTTCAAACTGCAGTCAGTCACTGCCACTAGTGTTGATAATAAATAATCAGGCCATTAAGATTGTTGTTATTTCCCAGAATGCAAGCCAGCTATTCAGCAGGGCTCCAGCTATTGGCTAGCCTATTAAGTAACAATACAACAAGTTAATCACTGAAAGTCAGCCCATAGGTTTAACCAATAATACAAGTTACTAACTCAGTGGTTATTAAGTATGGCAGGATAATCACCATGACCTTTTTCACGTGTGATGTGGATAGGCCATGTCATTAATATTACCATGGCAGATGCCCAGGGCAGAGACATAAACTGGTGATAAATAAAGACTGAATCATTTAAGGGAGGAGGGGGTCCTCACACACACACACACACACACACACACACACACACACACACACACACACACACACACACACACACACACACACACACACACAGTTAGGCTGACATGTGCTCATCTCCTCTGTTCTGCCCTTGGAGAATCGAAATGCTAAATGTATGTGCATATTTTCTCATAGCAAGAGACATATTAGAATTTTCCAGTGACCCCCTCCTCGTCTGCCCTCCCCATACCGAGGACATGAAAGAGTCTGGAGTGCATAATGTTGCAGGAATTAAGGGATCCCTTGGTGGCCCCGAGTACTAGGGGCCATCGTAATGACGCGCCGGGCTTAAAGCGTGCATCTCCTCTCTTTACCCGTCTCCATTTTCACTGCTTTGCTCCAATGGTTTCCATTTTCCATATTTTCACAGAGGTTGTTTTCTTTAAATATTCATCCCAGGGTACAGTAATGATCATGTGTTTGTTATTGAAAGGGACAGATGTATTAGAACACAGGAGGAGAAGAAATAGATGTGCGCCCTTGTTTGGAATGGGAAGAGACAGTCGGGGGTCAGTGTGTGTGTGTGTGTGTGTGTGTGTGTGTGTGTGTGTGTGTGTGTGTGTGTGTGTGTGTGTGTGTGTGTGTGTGTGTGTGTGTGTGTATACACTTGTGTATGCATGTGAGAAGAGAAGAGAAAAACAGAGAGAGAAAGAGAAAGAGAAAGAGAGAGAGAGAGAGAGAGAGAGAGAGAGAGAGAGAGACAGACAGACAGACAGACAGACAGACAGACAGACAGACAGACAGACAGACAGACAGACAGACAGACAGACAGACAGACAGACAGACAGACAGACAGACAGAGGGGGTTTGTTTGTGAATGCCAGATCAAAGACCATCTTAATTAAGGAACTTAAAACACTGTGTGTCATTGCTCTTGGTTTTCTAAATAATTTAACTAATGTACACAAACAGGACGATAGGCTGCTGCCACAAAGAGAAAACAGGTCACCATCTGTGTTTTATGCTGTTTTGCTGTTCTCTGGAAGGTGATCTTACTGTTCTGTTCTGCTCTCCCCCCCTCTCTCTCTCTCTCCAATGATGGCTATTGATCTGGGTCAAAAGCACAGGCACGGGCAAAATTGATTGAGGAACGTTGCCCTGCTCGATAGAGAAATATTCCCACAGGATCTAATGATGTGGTTCATATGAACTTCTCTCCTTACATCAGAGGCCACTTGGCATATCATCCCAACTGTCAAACAAAATATCGTTGTGCGCAGACTGATGGTTTGTCTTGTTTTGAAAGAGAGATCAGAGTTAACCACTGTATGAACTCCTATGAAGGCCTATTCTGGGGTGAACATTCAGCAAAAACAGCAAATCTACAAATTAGTAGCCCACAAATTGTCACAATGCATCACAACCACATTATGAACTTGTAGTTCAGGCAGCTCTTTTTCAGATATTTAGTGTAGAAAGAGAAAGTATGGCGGGACAAATTATACCCCTGGGGATCTCTGGTCAATGGTGCATAAAGGGTTTACTTGGTTGATCAACACAAAAATTAAAATATCAATCATAATCTCACTGTAGGTATGGTATGTGGGGAAATGAGCGTCACAAATTCACACTCACTGTACAATAGGCATGATGTAAAAAAAAATACTGCTTCATATGACACTATGCCAAATTATGAATTCATCAACTGAATTGGACAGACTTGAATCACATGCATGACTTCTTGATACAATGTATGTATATTGTGTAAATATATATAACTCAACATTATTTGGTTTGTTTTTCCTCTATGGACTGAATTATGTTTGAGAGTGGCTATTAAAAAGATATCCACTAGAGGGGGTGATACAACAGTTTATTGACAACATCATGTAGTCATTGAAGTGGATCATGATCTTGAAATTATTGGAACTTTAATCAGTTACAGGCCAGTAACAGGCATGTACTTGTACTTACTGTACTAGGCCTATAGATTTACTTCAGTAGGATACTGTACTGTACTGGCCTACATGTTTCAGTTGCTGCAGGCTGTAAGGATAATTTACTCATTTGTCTCGTATGCCTACCTAGCTCTGAAACATGACTGTCATGCGATGCATGGCTAATGCCTACCTTTGAATACACTACAGTACATTTTTAAAGCTATTTTAAATACTGTACATATAAATATTTTGAAAAGCAAGTAGCCTAGGCCTACTACATTGAGTAATATTTGCCAATGAGTAGGCCTATGCTTGACTCAAGTAATCCTATGGGTTCTCAAAAAGACAGCCCACAAAGAGGACAGGTGATTCAATGTCTGATTAGGCTTTCAATTGGTCTGGTTAGCCTAACATACAGGTGTTTACACTATACACTGATTATCAGTAGTCTACACATGGGTCACATCTGTAGTCCTCCACCAGCCATGTTTAGGACCTCACAGGTGATTCGTTTCATGCAGAACTGCCGAAACCAGCAATTCCATAAAAAACATGAGTTGCAAAAACCAGCATAGGGAAGTGAAAGTTCCATTTCTTACCTTTGCCGTCTTCCTCCAACTCTCCCTGGAATTTCCGCGTATAGGTTAACTTCAACTTGACGACACAACATATCTAGGCTAATCCATCATAACTCAAGGCCTAGGACGATGTTAATCGAAGAACATATCAGACAGGGTAAGTGTGTTGTTGTTGTTGTTGTTGTTGTTGTTGTTGTTGTTGTTGTTGTCGTCGTCTTCGTCGTTGTTGTGGATAATGCTGTTTTCTACTTTCGCTTTGGGAGAACCACAGATAGCCACTTGATCAAACACAACATAAACACACAGAATGGGGAAAAATAGGTAAGCCTTGTCGAGCCATGAAGCCCATATGGGCCAGGTGCCTATTTCCTGTTTCTGTAGAGTGAGGCAGCCTGCTCCAATCAGTGTTGCCAACTTGCCAACTCTTAGGGGAAAATCTAGTGCTTTTTTTGCTGGTGATTTGGGGCGAAATTGGTTGACAGACGCCAGAAATAAAACCCTCGTTTTTCACCATTTTCCTCCTATGACAGTGGTTTTCAACCAGTGTCCTCCAGGCTAAATGATGGACAGTTGGTTAACCAAATGTAATGAAACCAAATGGACCCTTGCGGGTCCATTTCATTTTTACGCTCTCAAGAGTTAAAATTCATCATCCCAAGTCCACACAACTACAGAATGTAGAAGATTAATCGTCATTTTGGCCGGTATGATATACTGTACAGGTATATTCCCCTCCAGGCAAGCATCTAGTGCATTCTAGTGCATTTTGGAAGTGCCCCTAGTGCGTTTTGGATTTTGACAGTTGGCAACACTGGCTCTAATGCATTCACTAACTTCAGGCTGTCACTATTCATTGTCACTATCCAACAGAAGTCTATGTAGATGGACCTGCCCCATGAAGTGAACGGAGTTGGCGTGATTCTGTCTATCAAGGCTCTGGCGTGAGGCAGCCTGATGTACAAGTAGGCCTACACCTCCTCGACATGACGCTAGTAGGCTATGTCGCAGCAGGGACTTAACCAGGGGTGTAGTGGAGTGGGGACGCGGGGGGACGGCGTCCCCCCACTTCTCACATCTAAAATATTTTTGGGTCTGAAAAAAATCATTAGAATGGTGATGACATTGATGACATTATCAAGATGTGTTTCACCATGTTAATGAGTTTCCTTTTTTTCTGAGCGTGTAGGAAATGGAACCAAGAGGCGTCCACGGTCCCCCCACTTCTAAAACTACCACCACACCACTGGACTTAACCCCCAAACCAACCCTTGATGCTGAGTGCCAAGCAGGAAGGCATTGGGTCCCATTTTGGTTTGGTTTGACCCGGCGAGGAATCAAACCTCTCCCAGTCTCAGGGCAGACATACTCTAACTAACTACAATGCCACTGATTTGCTTTTTTTTTTTTTTTTACTTGGGCCAGTTTAGAATTGTAGCTGCCCAAGATGTCTACATTTTAGTGGCTAGATTGCACCAATTTTGGTGCCGAAATACAGGAGTGCAAATGAGTGCATAATTATGTCAAACCCCAGCTGCATGGGGTTACCTGGTTATAAATCCACGGGTCCACCCAGGTCTGACCACTAGGTTAGTGCTGGGAGAGCCTCCCTGGGTGCTTGCATCAGACACTGGGTTCACTGCTAAAATCTAAAATATCTAAAACCAGATATTGCACACATAAATACCCCCAGTCGCCCCATTCTGGCCAGACCCTCCATTCTGTCCAGTCACAATTTGCATCCTCTGCTTTGTGTTCAGTGTTTGTGTTTACACAAACACACAAGGCTGTCCATTCATTGTCAAAAAATGGGCTATAGCCTCCCATCTGTAGGAATTTGGATTGGTGAAAAACCAAGCACTCCAGTGGGTTACTTAACACCCCTCCTCCTCCTACTGTTTACTGTGCAAAATTATGTTTTTACTAGTGTTGATGCCGTGTATATTTTTGTAGGGTTATATGACTTTAAAGGTCACAATGGAAACAAGCTCTTACACTTTTAGCACCATAATTGCACTACTGTCATACCACTGACATACCATTTGGAAACTGTTCAATCATTCAATCATTCAAACTCAGTAGTCTGCCGTGTCATTACAGAATCTGCAGACAGTTGACCTATACACAAGAATACAATTATTTGGTTTTGATTAGTTTCTATAACAAAATTATAATTAAAAACAATAACAACTGTAGTAGGTGTACACACAGTAAGCAGAAGGCGGACACACAAGAATGAGCAGGTTAATGTGTCAACTGTGTTAGCTCCCTATTAAGAGAAAAGTGGGTTCTTTGTCGAAGTGTCACATCTAGTTGACACTTGTGATCAAAGCTGGCGCCCCTCCCTGGCCTCGAACCCTGCTGCTGCTGCTGCTGCTGCACACACTCCTCATGCACCCCAACACGCGCACGCAAACCTGCACAGAGATGTAGATGCATTTAACCTACTGCCCACTCTGTATGTAGTCTGCCCTGTATGCAAATACAAGTAAAGATGACCAAAACACACTTATGAAAGCATATTCAAAATTGATTAAAAGAAAAAGCATGTGGAAATACACACACACATGCACCTGTGCACACACAACACACTGGCATGCATGCACGCATGCACGCACAGACACATGCATGCACGCACGCACAGGATATAGGCTAAACGGATGCTGTATGGGACAGAAAAACAAAAGAAATGTTCTTCCCGGTGTTAATCCACTGTTATTGTTATCATTGTTAATTGAAAAAAATGAGCTCTATAATATGGACACCCACTGGGCGATTAAATAGCCTATGAATAGCCTGGCACATTCATAAACACTTCCAGGAACACTTGAATTTGAGCCATTCTTTGAACTATCACTTTTAATAAGGGAACAAACACCTCAGCTTAATGTGTCGCTGATATTGATATATGATTTTTGAGCCTACGCTTATCTATTTTCATATATTTTTATATTAACCTGTAAAACACATTAAGTCAGAAATCGAATTTTGGATTTTTTTTCTTCATTTGCAGTTTTCAAGATAATGGAAAGGTAGAAAGAAACATGATAAAGTCCAGATACATTAAAAATAATATTACTGGTACTGTATGAGTAAAATAAATGCATGTTGAATCCGTTATAAGAGAAGCAGTTTATCTAAGGTGAAATCTAAGGTGCATATAAGTTATTATGATCAATAGCAAAAAATAAATATATGCAAAACACCCATGTGGAAGACATATGGATAATTACTGTATCTCTAAAACTATTAAGGAAAATATTTTCCAAAATTAATATTAGGCCTAGATTTTATTATTATTAGTGTTGTTGTTATATGAAAATAAAGGTCAATAAGGAAGCACACAGACAGAAGCATTTAGCACATTTATTTAATTGCTTTCTAAATATTTGAGTTTATTGCGTTGAGAACGCTCACATTCACATCCGCTGGAGGGGTTATATTTCTGTGGGTGCAGCATTATGTGCTTCCACAGCGAGCATTATGTGCGTCCATGGGGATACGAATGTAAGAACAACCACTGAGCAGCTGTTCACAGGGTCTACTGGAGAAATGAAAGGCATCCTCCCAGAGGATTTGCACCTCACAGAACAGGCATGGGTCTGGTACACAGAAGAACCCAGGGATTTCCCTCTTTATTCAGCTCAAATAGTTTGGGGCAGAAGGCTAATCGCACGTCCTTTGGGAAGTTTGATATTGCTAAGGGTTAGTACTACAAGGGGATATCGAGTAATCACAGTACAGTAATCATTGATACTAAGGTTTTACTGATACGACCCATCAACTATTTGCATGGACCTGTCACAAGTACCTACACAAGTAACTACTGTATGTAATTCAGTATGTTACAGAGCTAAGCTTTCACTACTGCATGTTAGCCTATATAATGGCAATTAACCTGACTCTTAGGTGGATGAAATGTGTGTTCATTTAAATTACCGTAATTTATCTAGAATGTAATATTTAATGTAACCACTAATAAAACATTTTGAAGTTTTAGCTATTTTAAACAAACCTATTCTCATATTCTCAAACCATTGTACACAATATACAGTAATTTGTAGTGATAGTTATTACAATCTACAATACACAACATAAATCACCATATTTCTCAAAGAGTTTGCTTCCCTCTAGTGGAATTGTCAGGCCAATGCTACAAATGAGAGAGAAAAAGTAGCCTTTCACAAAAGGCAAAATCATGTGCGAGCAATTATAGTCAGTATTGATTGATATTGTGCTTGGCACACCCATTCCACAGTCGTAACTCCCACACTGAACCCTCTGGTCAAGGGAGCATAATGGTCAGGAAGACCAAGTTCAAAGCGGGTGAGTGTATACTGAAAAAGCACTATGTAACGCAATATGAACTACAGTCATTACAGAACAGATGCATCTAGTATGGGCACATATACACAGGCTCATTTCATCCTTCTATGTACTTGTATGTCATATAGAGCTATAATTAACTAATGGAATAGTATTTTTTTCTGAAAAATATTCACACCCTCATTCACTCTTTCTCTGTCATGATCGGAATGTAGCTTTGGCTCCATACATGCCTGTGTGTGTGTGTGTGTGTGTGTGTGTGTGTGTGTGTGTGTGTGTGTGTGTGTGTGTGTGTGTGTGTGTGTGTGTGTGTGTGTGTGTGTGTGTGTGTGTGTGTGTGTGTGTGTGTGCGTGCGTGTGTGCGTGCGCGTGTGTGCATGTGCGTGCATGCATGCCTGTTGCTATAGTGCACAGAGTGGTGGTAGTCAATCTTCAAACACTTGGCACAGGCCCTCCTTATGGAGCACCTGTGAGACTGATTTAACTATATGAACCCTAGCATCCTTAATCTGTGCAAGCCATAAGAGTTTCACATTCAGTGTTGTGAGATTAGAGAGGTTATTATAATTTATAACCTCAGACTATGGCGGATTAAACGGGAGTGAGTATACAGTTCAGATAGTAACCAGAAGTGCAGTCCATAGTTTTGGAGTTCAAAGTTTACTTCTCCTTCTCCCTTCCTTGCGTGGTCTGATCTGCGTGGGAGGGTTTGTAGGTTTTGATCATTCAAGATATCGGATGCATGTTTGGTTGCATTGAATGCCAGCATCAGAGTTTTGTATACCCTGTGCGCACATTGCCGTACCTTACCTTGTCATTAAATCTGCATACCAAAAGTATAAAATGAAACATAATTTGGGGGCATATTATAACTGTATATGACAGTGAATCCACGTGCAAAATCTATGTACAAAAATATCAGTCAAATCCAAATCTGTTGTTGTATAGAAGAAGCCATACATATAGGCTATGTGCATGTCACCTAGATATCCAAATAAACTAAACGGTTTAAGAGGTTGGATAAAAGGAAGCTAAATATTATCTTGTCAAAATATGAAGCACCAGTCAAAAAACGTGCTTTCTTTGTGATTTGTGGCCCTCAGGATGAATACCAAATGAATATCGATGTCTTACTGTCCAATCTTTAGATGTGGAGGAGGTGAAATAATGATAGGCAGTTGTTGCTGTCAAAATATAACCCCCAGTCAAAAAACACTTTGTGCTTTAAATAGACACTCATGCTTTCTAAGGTGTGGTTTGGGGCCTAAGGATAGAAACTGAATGTCAACACTGTGTCCAATCTTTAGAGTGGGTGGGATTATGACAGGTAGTTACATTAGTCATTTTTTGACAATTCGTCAAATGTTAGAGAAAGTATGTAGAGAGAAAAAATAGGGACATTGTATTATCCTCTGTTGTGACGTATTCGACAAAGTATATAGTATTGTAACCACTAAAACCATAGTATACTTACTGCCTGTAACACACCAGTTTTTTTTTAATTCGCTGAACATTCTCCCCAGAAAAGGGATGCCAAGATTCACATGATTAAGCGGGTTAAATGCATTTTCGTCTTAATATTAGCATATGAGGGTTTCCACTTGTGTATTGAAGGAGAAATTCTCACTCCAGCTTTCATCACAATGGACCAGATTCAGGGAGGCAAATACGCCCACGCACTGAAGCGTACCGACATTAACGCTCATTCTCTCCCCTCGCCGGTAATCAGAAAGAGGAATTTCACACCGCAGGACGAGAAGTTCATCGCGCAGCCGTCGGACAATACGCACATTGGCAAGTCAGCTCAGGAGGTGGTGTAAGGAGCACATGGCTTGCGTATATGTACCTGCAACAGTGGAGTTGATACCAGGGCACACTATTTAATCAGCATTTGAGCCACGGACCACCAAATGGACCACCTGTGTGTGTGTGTGTGTGTGTGTGTGTGTGTGTGTGTGTGTGTGTGTGTGTGTGTGTGTGTGTGTGTGTGTGTGTGTGTGTGTGTGTGTGTGTGTGTGTGTGTGTGTGTGAGAACAAATCGCCGATCACCGAAATCAAAGGCATTATAAAGGGATTTAATGACAATTCCAGCTCTCAAACAAGGCCCGGACCTCTATGGAAATAATAATACATAGGTATACCTTTTTCCTTTAACGGAAAAAAAATAAAACTTACATTAATCATGTCCCTAAACGATTTTTTTTTTGTAAGTTCAATTTTACCACTGTATTAAAATAACAATCCTACGGCCCATCACTGCTTTTCCAACTCCACACAGAATAGTTTAATGTGCCTAGTAACTTACCTCCTTACGTCTTTTCAAAGGACCGTTATATCCAACACTGGAGCCTATATCCACTATCCAGTGGAATGAATGCAGCTGACGCGCTAAATTAATTAAATCACTGGAGCAGGTCTGTAGCCTACATATTGGGCCAAATCAATGAACTGTGCAAAGGTCCAACACCACCTCAAACTCGCTGGATTATAATTCAACACCGAAAATTATTGTGTCTGTTTTTGTTTTATCATGGATGGGTCTGTGCGACTCTCCAATCTCACAAATACCACATGCAGAGGCTGCTCTGCTGGGTGGCGCCCTTGCCAGAAATAGGCTAATAAATGAATAGCCTAATAAATAAATGTGAGAATATGCTGTGCTTCGGGTTGAAATGCATGAGAAGGTAGGTATCCATATGTAGAAAACGGATGCTTTTGGTGCTGGTCCAGGACCCCCCCTGACTTTTTCGCTTAGTTTTGTAGTTCTTCACAATAGCCTATTATTTATTCGAGGACGAGGAGGAGTGATCAGTCCATCTAGCCTAGACCCTGATGTCCCCTGAACTTGATGATCAGCTGATTTTGACAGCAGATACGCAATAATAAATATTATTATTGCCTGTTATATTATATTTCATTTAATATTGTAGGCAGCGTTGCTTAATAGATCTGACCCACATTCAGACTGGCATGATTGACTGTAATTACTTAATTGGTTGCACAGCTGTGTAACATTCGATATTTTAACATTTTAAAATATTGTAATATAGCCTCAAACATGTAGCCTACAGTATATTCGTTCAATGAGGTTTTGCCTTATAGAATAGGCCTACATGGTTCTCAGTTTTTCAAATCAAGCCCTTGATAATTAATTGGCACGCACATGTGGTCTAAGCTGTCTAAGCTCTATAAGCTGCGCAGATAAAAAAGGACGACGCATTAGGCCTATCTCTTTTCATATTGTTTGAAGTCATATAAAACCTATACCTATACCTATACCCAATGAAATATAAAATATATAAAATATACACTGTATTGACACATTGGAATTAAAACAATCGCTTGCAAACTGAGTGAGTAAGGGACAATTGAAATCTCAAGTTTTGACGAGTCCATGCGGAGTTGATGCCTGTTGACAGATGCTTGGATTCATATTGGTAAGTGCCTGCTTACAACGCACACGCACACTTTGACAAAATATGCAGTCTGAACAATATTGTTGTACATAAGCGGTGTGTGGCAGAATTAAACATTATATTTTGAGGTGGAGGACTGCTGTCGCATTGGGACATGTGAGATGCTGAGGGCATGTGCGTCAGGCAGAAATGAGGAGATCTGCAAAGTAACGCCATAAGCTATAATAATAATAATAATAATAATAATAATAATAATAATAATAATAATAATAATAATAATAATAGTATTAATATGTTTGCAAATAACAGCTCATGGGCGCTTATTTGTACGTGGGCGATTATTTTGACAAGGCTAAGCAAAATGATGTGGGAACATGGGCCTTATTTAGTAGGCGGTTGTTTAAGTAAGGGCTGTTATTTGGTATTTTATGGTAGGCCTATGATCGTGCCTATAGCCTATATCTTTTTATTAGGCCTATATTATTGTTTACCTTTGCAAAGGTGAGAGTGAGCAATTGTTCAATAGAAAGGGCTTTTATATTTTAATTACCAAATAGCTGAGGTTGAACTAAATACTAAATAAATGCATTTGCATTATATAAGGGGCGGCTTATATTTTTTAGTGCTTGCATTCAATCAGTTGACATTGCAAGTGACTCTTCTGTCAAAATCAGCTGATCAACAAGTCCATGCGACATGGGGGACCACAGAGAGACCACAATGTTCAGTTGTAAAATTTCAGAACTCTGGGCTGCAGCTAGAGTTCAGACAAACTGCTGACTCACGTTTGTTGCCTTTTATGGTAAGAAATGGGGCGTGGAAGAATGAAAATGGGATGGTCCTGTCATTTGCGATCATTCTCACACGCTGGGAATGCTCGTGCACGGGCACCTGATGTACGCTACCTCCAGAGGATTACGCTCAGCGTACTCAGGGTTCTCTGTATTATACCGTTGGTTCGAGTGTAGCGTGTTTACGGGCACTTGGCACCCCCTATCGTTGAATTTGCGTATATTTTCTTTCCTGAATTAGTCACATTCTGACAATGTTAAGCAAAGTAGGAGGTCTTTTTGCAACTCACTCATTTTACCAGTCACTCAATTTAAGCATTAATTAAAGTTGAAGGCAGTGGAGCCGCATTAGTAGGGTTCATGATCTTCCCAGAAGAATGAAGATGCACAGGCATGGCATTCTACCCAGGAGTATGTTGTTTGGAGCAAAGAGTTGGAATGACAACAAGGCCTTGTCACTTGGGAGTTAAAAGATTTGGAGGCTGTGCAGACTAAAACAAAAACCTACCGCAGACACCGTTTCCTGATCTGTAATCAGCTTATTCTAATGATGTTTTCAATCTATTGACTAAGAGGCCAGTAGCTGCTCTGTAATTTGGTGATTGATTAGATTGAATGAAAGGTCTTTTCAGAACAGTATGAAGGAAACAATGCATACTAGTGATTGAGGAGTTTTGAAAGTGAGACTGGGTAGTCAGATCTTACATGATCTCATACAGCTCTCTCTCTCTCTCTCTCTCTCTCTCTCTCTCTCTCTCTCTCTTAATTAACTTTCCCTTAAGGCCCAACATCTACTGTACACACACACACACACACACACACACACACACACACACACACACACACACACACACACACACACACACACACACACACACACACACACACACACATACACAGACACACACGTTACCCTCCCATGCATCACACTTCTCTCATGGTACCCATCATAAGCCCTGCCAGTCACAGTGGAGCCTACATCTGGACAATGCCAGCCTTTGTCACAGAGATGAAGTCAGTGGGTATTCAGTAGACCTGGCACAGGGGAGCCTTGGCAGGAGGCGCCTATAGGACTGGACCACACCGGAGAGCAGAGGTGTAAGCAGTGAGCACTAGGAAGAATGAATTTCTGGATTTATTAAATGCACTTGGCTGAGCTCGGAATCTGATGTGTGATGATAACTCACTTCAAGTTCACTCAGGTGTGATTTTTCTATTGTCTATTTGTCTGCACAATCTTTCCCATTCCCATACGCCTTAACATCACAAAGCATCACAACATCAACATCAAAACTAGCAGGACCATACCCATCCATATGAACAGTTGAGAGGTAACTACAGTATGTTCTTTATGAATTGACAGTTTTATTAGTGATTATCGTTCTATCAATAATGTGAGCCCTATTTTATAATTGTTGCACAAAAGCAATTAGCTCACAGTGAGCTGCAAAGTGATGTTGTGATCATGTAGAAATACAATGTTCACATCTCATTTATTTTCTTTTATTTGGGGGGGATTACAATTTCTGAACACAAAATCTATTATTTTAAGAAAACCTGATGCATTTGTTGGTATAATCAATTAGTATAAATAATTGCTGCATCCCTGTTGCTATCCTTCATGAAAAAGCATAACACTATAAGGACCATGTAAAGAAATGAGAGACTGGAAGGGATGGAAGAAAAGAGGGATGGAAGAGCTAATGTAAGGAAATCCCCTGCTATTGCTGTCTGTTGAAAGGATAGCGAGTGGCTTCAGCATTGTCCTCCCAAGACCTTCACTGGGGTGATGGGATCAAATTCCTGGTAATTCCTGGCTGGCATACAAATCAAGCACCATTCAACAGACAACAGCTCGCTCTAAAACCATCCAAAATAGCCATTCTCACTAAAAAACAAGAAAAAGGATATTTGTAGTGATTCCCAGGAGAATATTACTTCTCTGCATTTGACCCAGCAGAGCACTCCTCCAAGGAGAGTGCACATGATCTCACTCTGAGTTGAACTAGAACATCCGCTCAAAGCCTGACAAATCAACCACCAAGACTATAGGAGCAAAAACCTGATAAAACACCTGTTGAGATAAATGATTCTCTTCGATTAGTGTCAAGTGCTATATTTCACCACAACAGGTGTTTTTCCTCTAAACTAGTCTTAGTTCTTTTCCCAAATATCAAACCCAACACCAGAAGAAAGGATGGGAAAGGGAAGTTCTCATGAAAAACAACTGTTGAGAGATGAATGTCACACGCCACATGGTGTGAAAACGCTGTTATTCGCTACTTGAGTCCCCATTCCTTCGTCAAGACATCAGACACTGCGAGTCTCCATGTCAAATCAACAACCCACCATCTCAAAGAAACATAAGCTAACTGCGTGATTGCAAAAAGGGATATTGACAACATGTGCTGAAACGTGTATATAAATTCAAGAGGGGTTTATTATTTGTCACACACTCATACAAGTGTTCATACATGCATTGAAATGTTGGGGCGACATATATTCCACACCACTAAGATGATAGTTATATAATGGATTTGAGAGAGCAGAAAAAGACAGAAAGAGAGAGAGAAAATTCACTATTGACAATGCTCAATTTATTATTCGCCATATGACAGCGTTGTGTGCCAGAAATACCCCCCACCTATACCTGGTCTAGGGGGCACTGCTCCATGGACATATCCACTGAGCCTTCATGCCCTGTAGTCCAGGTTTAGGCAATCAATACAGAGGTGTCGACATGCACGTAATGGTACACCTCAGTTATGATTGTGCCCAGGGCACACCTCTGTGGAATCACCTATAGGCAGAGAGTCTAAATAGAGGTGTTATTACCACAACAGCTTAGCGCAGTGACCCTCAACCTGGGGTCCCCAAGCATTCGCTGTGGATTATGGATCCAACTGCCGCTCCAGGCAAACCCTGCCCTTGCTGCACTGAACTCTCCAAGGTCCCAATCCCTGCAGGACTAGACTACCATTTTGTTTTCTGGGGCAGTTCCTTGTTGACACTTGGCCTAATATTAATCTGTTTACAACTTTACATTTAGTAAATAAGGCTATGATGCATTCATCGTTGCCCTTGGTTGGCTGACCTCAGGAAACGGTAAATGTGTGGGTGATAATCTGTGGATATATACTGTATATTTTTAATTCTTTATTTCTACTTAATTGCATTTTGTATTCATGTAAAGCACTTTAAATTGTGAAATAAGTTCCTATAATTTGGAAACCTCTAAGCCAATGGCGCTCTCTGAAAAGTCACAGGATTTCACCGTCATTACGGTTAGATCAACATGAACTACGTCTAAGACCACTGGCAACAGATGGTTCCTTTATTATGGCACAGTGGCCACCCAGAAATTGGGTGGCCAATAATTGACTCACTGATAAGTAGGTCTGCAGGCAACTGAGTTAAAAACATGACTGCATCTTTCCATTCATCACAAAGTCCTTTTCAAGATAGCTGTACAAGTGTGCCTTCTGTCACGCAGTCTGCTGTCAGGGAAAACAATATTCAAGGAGAGAGTCAGTTGACATCTTGAGCATAGGAACAAGTCTTGACAAAGTGTGAGACTGTACAACACTGATATGGCCACTGATATGGTGGTAGAGAGACTTTAACTTCACATGTTCAATTATAATTGTAATTGTCATGATGCAATACTGGTTACATTTGTCAATCTCGATGTTAATTGAATAAATGAAAGAGCTGGGCAAATTTATATTTAGTTCAAATTTGCAGTTTGTTGAGTTAAAATTGTCTCCTTAATGGTAAATCACCAACAGCAACACATTTAACAAGTGTATGCATCTAACACTAAGTGTAGGCGAGGCGTGCATAGTGTACACACTGCATAGAACACACTGCATAGATTATCCAAAAACATGCCTATTGCCCAGTTCAAAGTTTCCGGAGATCTTACTAAATAGTGCTGTGGTATTGCAGCTAGTAGCATAATTTATTTCAGCATTTAATCCGAAGTTGCATACATTCTATTTTACCATGCTACTGATATGTGGCCTTTTAGAGTATAGGTTATATCTGTGTTTCTTTCGGTGGTCTTCTGGCCCACTCTCTCATATTAGCCAATTTTAATATAGAATACCATTATGCCTTGTTTCCACACACAGCTGTGTTGTGTCCGTAAGTCCTGTCAATTAACTATTCCAGAAAATTATTCAAATAAGGTATA
Organism: Benthosema pterotum; assembly: GCA_039105355.1. Taxonomy (NCBI): domain Eukaryota; kingdom Metazoa; phylum Chordata; class Actinopteri; order Myctophiformes; family Myctophidae; genus Benthosema; species Benthosema pterotum. Next base: position 30,748,643 of record CM076967.1, on the reverse strand, counting down.
CAAAGCAATTATCTTCAATACTCAGGAAGCAAGGAAAGAGGCCCACACTTGTATGCCCTAACATATGATATTGTTTACAAAGCAGTACCATGGATGTTTGATTATGTAGAGCAACATTCTGCTGATGCATCAGCTGCCATATCTACATCTGTGGCAAATTTCTATATCCAACTTCAAATCAGTTGGAGATTACGTATGTTCCTCCACTGCAACCCTAGTCATGACAGCTGTTAAGGAGGCCTGTAGTGTAGACTATGAGATGAAATAGGCCCGGCAAAAAAAATCCAGTTGTCAGAGGATAGATGAGAGGCATAGAGTGTGTGTACGTGTGTGTACGTTTGTGTGTGCATGACCCACACGTGTCCATCCATATTGCATACGCATTTACATATATAGGTAGTACACATATACAATATATACTGCTGTATACCGTATATGCATGCACACAATTGATGCTCAAGTATGTGCTCTCTATGAAATTTAGATATGTGGGATTGTTGGTACTGTATGTTCCGACAGAGCCATTGGTTATATAGAATTACCTTAACAGAGCTATAGAAACCTTGGCCTGCAGCTGTTCCCCATGGATTATCTGCGAGTATCCCCCGCAGAACAATTTTGATAATTAATAGATCACTGTGTGTGTGTGTGTGTGTGTGTGTGTGTGTGTGTGTGTGTGTGTGTGTGTGTGTGTGTGTGTGTGTGCGTGTGTGTTAGTGTGTGTGTGTGTGTGTGTGTGTGTGTGTGTGTGTGTGTGTGTGTGTGTGTGTGTGTGTGTGTGTGTGTGTGTGTACGCGTGTGTGTGTGCACGTGTGTGTGTGTGTGTGTGTGTGTGTGCGCGTGTGTGTGGTTCGGAGGGTATGCAAATCCCAGACGAAATTCTGAATGGAATCATTGTAATTGTGACCTTTGTGAAGACTCTGTGTGGCAATAATTCATGAGTTTCAAACATGGAAAATCCTCATTCATATCTAAGACCCTGAGAAGCACAGATATAGCAGAGTTGGTGCATGGGCTACTTTACCGAGTAAAGAATTTCAGAGACACGATTTACAATCACAAATGCAGTATGTTTTATAAAATACTACTGTACAAACACCACCTACCCTACAAGATCTCATCACATAACTCTGATTTATTACAAAACCAAAGCGAAGCCCGAATTGTCTGTGTTATCAGTGTCATTCTTTCCCTCCACCCTCCCTCGACTCGTTTTTTCCTACAGTGTTAAAAGGTCTCATTTTTACCATTACTGAATCTGCAGACTTCCTTCGTGTGGGATCCCCAGTCAAATGCTCTTCATGCCAGAAGACTAATGATCTGCCATGTTTGAATAATAGTTTTTTTTAGACACCTCTGCTATTAAGCCAGGCCAGGTGACATTTATTTCCGGACAGCCCACACAAGAATGCTGGCCCTTTCAGAAAAAGGTTGGCAAGCCTGTGAAAGAGCCAAGTAGCTAACAGGTTGGCTGGTTTTGAGTGACCAGTCAAGTAACTGACTGATCGGTTGACTGATCAATTTGTTGGTGTAGGTTGCTTGGTATGGCATTTGGGTCTTTCATAATTTAGTTAATTACTTTCACACTCACATCTCTATTCTGCCTTTCTATAGACAGAAGTCATTCACGATGATGCTGTTTCTGATTTCTGTTTTTTCCCCAATAATTTAAAGGTTAACAAACACTTGTATTTCAAAGGTGATGCATATGTCTGATATAGCCTAAGCAAAATTACAATAGTTAACACATAAAACAAACCGAAAATACATCTGTGAGTATTTATCACCAACATACAATATTCATATATATTTGATGCAGTTTGATTATTTTTATCAAGTTGAGTCACCACCTAATATGGGGATGTACTCAACACTAGTTCGAAAAAATATATTTCTAAATTCAATTGTATAAAAGCAACGCTCCTTTGTGGAGGAAGGACTGTTGACATCTAGTTATGACAAATAATGAATGAAGAAAGAAGAGGGAAAAAAATCTATGTCAACCCTATATAAAGAAGTAGGACATACATACAAATCAGTGTCAGTAGTACTACCAGGCATCAGTCGTATCAACACAAAAAGAGTGCTATTACGTTTGTATGTGCATCCCTATACACTACAGCATATATGTCTGTGAATGTCAGATCTTAGCTGGCTTGTCAACGACAGATCTATTTCATCTTTTTTTCTCTGACCCAGACCGAAAGTAGGAATGTGTTTTTACCGGTGGAGACACAGATTTGTAAACTCTGTGCACTATGGGGTCAAAGGCCACACCGCATTCCAAAGGAGGCCCGTTTTAAAGACATAATAGGGACAGCACAAATACATATACTACTAATATTGAATGTGTATGCTTTGTTATTATTGAAATGTTGAACCAATTAAAGCAAGTTTCAAATTTTCAGTGTGGGTTTACATGTGATTAGTCTTTTGATATTGATTGATGGGCTGCCTTCAATTTCTAATGTGCAAATACTGTGGAAACACTCCCGTAAACATCAGCTGTCAATTATTTTTATTTTATATTTTCCCTGACAATGAATGGGTGAATATGGTCGTCTAAATGTTTTGACCTGTGCCCTACGCAATCCACTGAAACTTTTCTGTAGAGTCAACGTTTTCATGCAACAACACTGAACTTCATCCATGGAGTTGCCTCCGCTGTTTTGTGCATTCCCACTCAGACAGCCTCTGTCAACTCGCATTTCAAGACCTTTCAACCTCTCAGCCAAAATAAAGCTTAGCTCCCGCCATGGACGGTCACCTATTCTATCACTGATGGGTACAAACACTGACAGAGGTGCTGACCTGTGGCGACTGGTGACTGGCTGAAGAGTGTTGTTATTGTCGAGTCTGTGTGTGTGTGTGTGTGTGTGTGTGTGTGTGTGTGTGTGTGTGTGTGTGTGTGTGTGTGTGTGTGTGTGTGTGTGTGTGTGTGTGTGTGTGTGTGTTTTAGGATAAGTGACCCAGAGAAGGTTGCTGTTGCAACCAAATGCGCTGTAGTGATGTCAGTTGGAATGTTTGCTTAGCTATCCTCCTTCTCCTGGTGCCATTTGCCTATATTGAGCATCATGCATAAACATTTGGAATGAATAATTTGTTATTCAGCCCTTTATTTGACTTGGTTAAGACATGTAAAAGGACGCAAGGAGTGATACCATTGTCCGTTGTTGTGACCAGCTTGAGTCAACCAATCTAGTGCTGTATTCCAAATTGTTGATAATGTTGACTTAAACATTACTTTGACTTTTTACTTTGCAGTTTCTGCCTGAAATGGAAGCCTATGTGTTTCTCAACCAATCGACAAGACGACAAGGACTTTTTTCAGCTATCTGGTGTGTTTGACTATACCCTGTTCTGATTTCATTTATGTCTGACTGTACCCTGTACTGATTACACTTAATAAAATGCTCAATCAATCAAAGTCAACTCAGATGTTTGCTACAACATGGCTTATTTCTAACCTAGAATGTGTTCAGATATGTTGTATTTTAGCATGCTGATTATGTTTATAATGAGTAGGATATGTCATCTTGATGGAGATTAAAAACAGAGTGCAGTTCTCTAATCAAAATCAGCTGTGTTTGGAGGAATGGAAATGAAACAGGTGTATGAAATCAACATTCATTTCTATTCATGCAGGCCTCCATACATCAAACATCACATGTTCAAAGGAACCATTCAAAGGGACCATTGGACTTTTACTTTTTGAATACACACAAATGGACATTTTCCTTTGTTGTTTTAGCATTGTTTTGGCATTTATTATTATGTCGATGGCCACAGATATGCTCTAAAAGTGTGAAAAAACTATTTTTAATTTCAACACATCTTTATGTGGCCTCTCTGCCAAGCTTTAGGCAGTAGTGGAAGAAAAAAAAATGTAATTGAATTAATTGAGCTTGTATATCGGCTATTTTCAAATTCAACAAAATGTATAGAGCATAAGTATTTAATGTATGTTTTGTAATATAAAATGCTCTGAGGGTGAGAAGCGACCTCGCCTTACATGGCGGCTCCATATATGCAGATCTAGGTGATGATGATCCAGTCTTCTCCATGATATGCACCATGTATATAGAACGTGTCTTGGGTGTACAGGTTTTGATTGGGTGTGATTGGTTTTGATTGGACTTTTCCAACATATGGAATGTCAGAACAGCCATAGTCAAAAAATCCTATAGGATTCCAATAGAAAAGTCAGATTTGGGAACAATCCTATTGGATTTCCAATAGGAGTCCAGTAGGATTCCTATAAGAATCCTATAGGATCTTATAGGAATCCTATAAGAAAATTGTATAGGATTTTCTTATAGTATTCCTATGGGATTTTGGGGAAAATCCTATAGGATTCTATTGGAATCCTATTGGATTCCTATTGGAAATCCAAAGGAATCCAATAGGATTTGTTCCAAATTGGATTCCTTTGGATTTCCAATAGTGGAGGAATCCTATAGGATTTTTTGACTAGGGAGTTCAGCCCCATATAGGCCTATGGAGATTTAAGGGTTTGATGAGGTCAGATTAACCTATGGAATAATTTCTGTACTGTATATGTGTGGAGCGTGTCATGAGTCTATAGGGTTTGAGTCGCAATAATCACTATAGTATAGCCAGTGCAACCATCCATTCTGGCTATAGTATCAGAATAGCAGAGATGGAGCTAAGAATAACTGCAGAAACAATAACTATAGCTCAAATGTAGTAAATGAGGGATTGGCTTTACGCAGGGCGAATTTATGGATACAATTGAAATTATAAATGCAGTCATGTTCAGCTGTATTCTTTCTGTTTCTTTCTGTTTACTTCATGAGTTGTATTTACAAGCAACATGAAAGAATGCTATTCAATCTACCACCAGGGAACTCACCATGTCAAACATGGATGAACCTCAGCTGTCAAACATGGTTGCTGCGAATGATTTGGTTAAATTCACAGCAGAGGATAAACTGGAGTTTATCTGGGCCCAAAGGAACCAAAACAGCGGAAAACAGCAACCTTTGGCTGTTCACAGAATGAATTCATACCAACAAAGGCGAGGCATGCCAGCATTAACTTCTGAGCTCTATTCCCACTCCTATTCTGTTGGGAAATGGGACTATGGACTTTTTGTTTGCCCTTGGAAATGTTAAAGTGTTGAACAAATGCTATTTTATTGTTGTCTTTGGGAATAGAGGAATGTGCATGTGTGAAGTGAGCGGAGAATCAAGTGACAAAGTGAGTTTGTTGTTTACCATCAATTAACACAATATGACTTTTCTCTTTGGATGTATATCAGCTGTCAAGGTCAGAAAGTTGTTTTTTTGGTAACATACAGTGCATTTTAACAGTCCTATACAAAGTGCTGCTGCAGCCAGCCACTAACCACTATAGTGGCTCTGCTGTAACTCTTATATTTTGACAGTGTGCCATCTTGCACGTTTAAGCACTTAATAGAAGAGCCTATGTTTGGGGCATGTTGTTGTCGATGTTGGTAATGTAATTTCATCAACTGACACCAAGCGAGTTGTTTTACTAAGCAGATTGATAGCTCTTAAAACCCAATGGTTAAACACAACATTCTTGTATAAAATACCAAGTTCAAATTAGGCCCTATATATTTAACAAATATGGTTATCCCACCTTACACATAATCATGGGAAAATAATCTGCACATTATTGGTCAAGTTGATAGAAATGGGTTTTATGCAGGAAGACAATAAAGTCAGCGATCTGTAAAGCATTCCTCACCATTACTTGACATGTACGGTAACTAGGGCACAGACTGTCATGACTTGCCCTAAAGCATAATTCAAGAACTTAAAGGTCAACTTGAACCTTGTACATCCAATAGCAGTCAGACAATAGATGGAGGAGGTGTCATCCACTCCTACTATACCTACTATATTTCTCTTGTTGGTGATATTTTTGGGGTTTACTGTATCTGCCTTTATTTATTTTGGATAGTAGCGTAGAAACAGATTGAAACAAGAAGATGGGGAGTGGCATGCCGCAATAGTTGTCTTGTCAGGCTCAGTAAACAAAACCACAACAAACAATTTCTCAAACAACTTTTTACTTTCAAAGAGTCCCACTTTGGTGTGCACAGGAGCCTGTGTGCAGACTCCTGTGCATACCAAAGAGTCAATATGGTTCCTAACTATCAATCTTTCGTACTCCCAGGGGTCTCTGCTTCTCACTTTGAGAACCAAGGGACTATTGGGTGAATCTAGTGCCACTATTTGGTTCATTTGTTTGATTAATTTGTTATTGCATATAATGTTTATAAAGACTGAATAAAAGTAGTATTTGTATAGTACAATCATACTTTTGCACTTGACGTTACAGGGAAAAAAGGCAATCTACAAGGCACATCCTTCAAAAGAAATTATATATAACTGATATCCTCAAATCTTCAAACAGATCACATAATTTATCCTAGCCGTCTGTCTTGATCTCTTTTACTCAGAAGCTCATAATTCCCCTTTATGACCTTACAGCACCTGCTACATCTTTTACAAGTTCTTTCATGGGCAGTGACACTGATTTATTGTTGTCTGTAAATCTGAGATTAAATGGCTATTAGTATAATACTATTCGGCTTCTCTGCACCTTAAGGAAAAAGGGACGAAGAGAGCAAAGAAGATTCTTCATGGGGAACTTTCACAGAGCTTCTGTGACTGCATAGGAGGACATAAACTTCAAAAGAAATTGAATAGGCATCCATGGGAGCCATGGCTCATGACTGAAGAGGTGTGTGTGTGTGTGTGTGTGTGTGTGTGTGTGTGTGTGTGTGTGTGTGTGTGTGTGTGTGTGTGTGTGTGTGTGTGTGTGTGTGTGTGTGCGCGTGCGTGTGCGTGTGTGTGCGTGTGCGTGTGCGTGTGCGTGTGTTGTGTGCATGCATGCGTGTGTGCATGCGCGAGCTTATGTGCATACGTGCATGCGTGACGTGCGTACATGCATGCGCCTGTGTGCACGTGTGTGCGTGCATTCTGCCCGTGTACTGTACATGGTAACCATTCTCTTCATTGCCGGTGTCTTCACAGCTCCTGCTGGAAAAGTACAAGTTTTAGCACCATACGGCAGTCTAGGTTTGCACAACCTACTGTAGGTGCGTGCGTGCATGTGCCTGTCTGTGTGTATGTGTGGGTGGTCTGCGTACTTTCCATATTTTAGCCCCAGGGGGATTGTCACTAGCCACCAGTGAGGAGTGGAATTAGCGGTGCACCAGCCTATTCCATTCACATTCTACCATTCTGTGACAGGTAGCATAAAAGAAATTCCACAGAAGAACCAAAAGCCAGGTTTCTGGTTAGCATGGATTATTCATAATCAGACCATCCAAATCTGAATGTATACATCTCATTGTTTATACAACCACAACCACACTTTTTTTGAAATACATGACCAAGATGACACAACTGACCCACACAGCAGCCCATGCACTGCAGGGTCAGATAAAGGTGGTTAATTGGGTTATTGGGCTATAGATTGGAATTCTATGTTACTACCTGTCTGGAAGTAGGAACAGGATGTTTCCTCATCCTATTTCAGCCAAAAAAGGTCTGGCATTTTTCATCCGAAATATGATTTATTTGTAGGCAGAGATATTAGTCTTTAGCTTCTCTTTCTTGGTTTGTCTTGGTCAGTTTCATGAAGTGAGTCTTCTACTCCCCTTACTGCCCCTTCGTTTAACACTGTGCACACTCAGTCCTTTATCTAGCTAGCCTGTCCATACTTTGGCTGACCCAGAGCAATGGCTCAAAGACTGATCTGCCAGCATACACTGGAAATAAGCACGGAAGCCCCCAACTGCCTACACACACCCTGCATCTGCTCTCCATCAGTGATTTTCCAACAGCCAAAAGGTGGCCAAGTGAGGTAGACTGCACAAACTTAATCTATGACTGTCTTTAATTGCCCATTACTTGCCATTTAGTAAACATTTCTGCAAAAAATAATTCACAAGAAAAGGTACACAATCGCTGTGAGAGGTACAAAGTAATCAATCATTTTTATTAATCATAGTTTTTCATAATTCAGTAGCTTCCATTATAAACATCCAGCCATGACCACTGTGAGAGTGGAGGGTCTTTTTTTCTCCCTCTGGTAGAGGTTCCAGTTCCGTTCCACACTGTAGACACTGGGGGGTTGTGTCCGTCAGACACTCTTGGCCAGGCTTTGGCTCCCACAGTTTTGTCTTCCGACCAACAGTTTGCAGACATGCAAATGTTGAGAGTGTGTTCAGAGATTAACACGTTCCTGCAGACTGGGCAGTGTGAAAGGGATTCAGTGTACAGTGCAGAAGTTGAGCTTGGCATGGCTGTTGCACTATAGCCAGCAAAATGTGAGGATTTTTTTTGTGAAGTGGAACTCTAATGATTTCATTCAACTGTTTTCTCTAACTGTCACATGGGCGATTAAAATGTAATATTATGTGATTGTGAATGCTTGAGTTAATGTGGAGTTTCGTTATAACCATTTATCACTGTGTCTGTGTGCATCACGGTGTGGAAGTCCGCTGTGAATTAGTAATCAAGGCTCATTTTCACCTGCAGTCACCGATAAAAAAGTTAACCGTTTTGTCCGGTCCAAAATAAAGCCAGCAATTCTATCACAGTTGCTTACACAATATGGAGGTGATGAACTTTAGCAGACTCTCACCCCTGCAGAGTGTCATAAGACTGGCCACTTTGTTTTCAGATTTTGCCCCTTTAGAGATGCTCTTTCTGCCCCAGTGACCACATTCAGCTGACTACCAATAATTAGTCCGATTCTTCCTGGGTTCTCAGAACAGAGGGAGAGGTGTTAGCTTCTGAAAAGCACTGTAATCTGGCTTAGCATGACCAACAACACGCCTTTCATAAGAATTATTAGAAATTAAAGTTTTGCAACTGGACTATGACCCCCATTCAAACAGAACTAAA
>CM076967.1:30717234-30734734 GCA_039105355.1 Benthosema pterotum | reverse complement strand
GAACCTTTAACAAAAAGGTTCTTTAAAGAACCATTTTCTCTAATGGATTAATGAATAACATTTAAAGGTGCTTTAAAGAACCATCAAAAAACGGTTCTTTGGAGAACCGTTTTTGGTGCATCAAATAATGTATTGGTTCTTCAGCTAAAGATGGTTCTTTAGCTAATTCTTGGGTCATTTTCATCAGACCTTAAACTTTAAAATATACATTTATTGGAAAAGATTACATAATATTAGTTAGTTGTATCAAATGACAAACATTTTACAACTTTAAAACACTTTGATCCTAAATCACTTTATTTTAGATTGTATTGTAAAATTGTTGTACAACATAAATCTTAAAGAGAATTAACATTAAAACAGTCATGTTGCACAGATGGCTTGTGCCGCCCTCGTCCCTCGTTGAAAACAATTCCAACTCCAGTTTGTCCAATTGTATTGAGTCACTATTGACTCAATACAATTGGACAATTGGATTCAATACGCCAAACCACATCAAAGGGTCAAGATGGTTTTAGCAGGAACTGCTTGCAACCGTTTGGAACCAAGAAGTTGCATGGTGAAGATGTTTGAATTGATAAAATACATCTGTAAACTCATGTCGGGAGCCATGGCGTACTCATACACACTATTAAAAAGACACAGACAAGTAAAGCATTTTGAGAAAGATGGTTTACAATGCTAATTGTATCAATAAAAGTAAATGACAAGTCAAAAAACATATTTTTGCCCCAAAAATATTTTAGATGTGAGAGAAGTGGGGGGACGCCGTCCCCCGCGTCCCCCCTCCACTACACCCCTGAAACTACTTCTCTGGAGTGAGTGATGTCCACGAAGTAGTAGAAGTAGACATCAATACATTATTCACATCAATGATAAAAAAAAATAAATGTTTCCAGTCTGTCTGATACGACAGAAAGTTTAAAGCAGTTGCAGATATTGTGGGTGGTTCTGCACTCTGCAAAGATATAAATTTACCTCATGTTAAGGGAGAACAGATCTTAAATTTAGCCATAGGTTATTCCAAGACTCCAAGTGTTTGGGGCACTAAAACAAAAGGTTTTTCCCAGTTCAGCCAGTGTTTACTTTGGCCTCTGTGACCTTAGTGTGAGTCACTTGAGTGTGTTCTATATGTTACAGGGGTACAGTCCAGGAGATATTTAATATACAGTATAATGGTGAAGCCCCACCAACTGCCTTAAAATCGACATATCGATAGGCGAAACAAACAGTAGTGTTTGTTTCGCCTGTGTGTGTGTGTGTGTGTGTGTGTGTGTGTGTGTGTGTGTGTGTGTGTGTGTGTGTGTGTGTGTGTGTGTGTGTGTGTGTGTGCAAGTGTGCGTGTGTGCGTGCCTGTGAGAGAGAGAGAGAGAGAGAGAGAGAGAGAGAGAGAGAGAGAGAGAGAGAGAGAGAGACAGAGATGAGAGAGAGAGTAATATGACAGCACAGGGTGCATCTGTGAATTTGTGGAGGGGGCAATATAACTTCAGCAGCTGACACAGTAAAGATTTCCTGTGTCTTAAAACACATGGTATGAGTTGCCTTTATAATGGCATTTCATCAGTGATTAAATCCAGAATTGGCAAGCAACACTAGAAATCTGGAAGTATGTTTTGTATATGACTAGACCTGAAACATATTTCTTCCACTGTTCTCCAATGTACAGTATGCATGTTCACTATAAGCCCATCTTTTCTTCGGTCTGCAGGGAGTTTGCATTGAGGGCAATGTGATTCATTGTTCTGGCTCATGTATTGTGGTATTGTTTGATTTATTTCCCTCCTGTTTGTGATTTTAGTTCAAAATTAATGAATTGTTCACAAGTCAAGTCACACATGTGTCGGCACGTGATATATGATAATCCACCAAATGGTACGGTATATTAAACCATGTGGGGGATGTGTTTTCAGTGCAACAGTACCACGCATGCATTCGTTTTTTTGGAAGGAGTCAGCAGGTAGCACCCCCCCCCCCCCCCACACACACACACACACTGGCACGGTGTATATCATGTTAATGCTATACGTTCCATTGAGCTGTACTGTAAGCACCACAGAGTGGTAGCTACGCATATTACTGTACACGTCTTCTGACTCTAACTCTCTGACCCACATATTTTGCCCTGGGTTGGTGCCAGAATCTCATACTACAAACTGTCATCCATCCCCGGCTCCTGCTGCACAGCAGAAAATTCATCTGGTTTGCTTTTGTGGAGGATGAAATGCTGCATGGATATAAAACGAGTGCTCCCGATCCCCTTGACTCCCTGTCATAACCGTTTCCATGAATGATTGTGTGAAGTTTGGAAATGTTGGAATGTTGCCTATCATTGTATGTCAGCCAAACATGGTAGAGTAAAACTTTTACCATGTTTGCCTGCCATACAAATTCCATACAATGATACTATAATTAGCTCTTTTACTGCAAAAAGTTGATTAGGCAGACATCCCTGCAACATTTTAACCTCTTGGTATATGAAGCCTTATTCATATTACATTACATTTCGATCTATACAACCAGTGAGACGCCCTGAGGAAGAGAAGGCAGACTCCAGGGCAAGAGCTGCACTTTGGAATATACTGAGTGTGTCTTGAGTGTACAGGGTTTGATGAGGTCAGATCAACCATGCACCAAATAGTTGTGTATATCTGCATAGCTGTAATCCACCTAACTGGAAAACTGTTAGCCCCACCGGCTTTGGACTGGGACTAGTAATAGGCAAGTAATTGCACGAGTCCCTCCGAGCCGAGTCTCAAGCAAGCGCAAGTCATTTGGTCCCAAGTCTCAAGCAAGTCAAGTTTTTTTTAGGTTGTGGGCGAGTCAAGTCGAGTCGAGTCCACACAGTTGGGCGAGTCAAGTCGAGTCAAGTCGCATGGTTGTTTCGAGTCGCGTCGAGTCACAATGTTTTCAAGTCAAATGTAAAAAAAAATATCAGTTTTATCAGTTATCAGTTTTGTTGCAGTGTGTAACTTGAATTATATGAATGAAAGAAAAAATGTATTAATAGAGATGAGAGTTACAGTACAATTGTGCATGTGTAGCATTTTGTAGAGCAGGCATACCTGCACGCACACGGATCATTAATTTAACATACTGTTCATTTTTCATCAGGCACTAAGTTAGCTACCTACTCGTGTACTACACGCAGTGTTGCCAACTGCCAAAATCCAAAATGCACTAGTGGCACTTCCAAAACGCACTACAAGGAGCTAGAGCAGTGTTTTTCAACCCAGCTCACTATAAAAGCACTAGTAGTGAATATCACCTTGAGTTTTTCAATCATTTTGGCGCTAGGGGGGTCTGGAAAAAAAGCTAAATATAGTCTCAAATGCGTGAAGTTGGCAACACTGAGTCTATGACTACACGTGCATTTGTTTTGGTGGGGTCCTTACTCCTTCGGAGAGCAGAGCTGGCGAAATAATAACTGGACTAAATAAAACTATTTAGCGAGAAGAACGTACCGGTGGAAAGGGAAGGAATGAATAACTATTTTAGGTGGAGGTTGCGTGGAGTGAGGTTTTAACCCCAACAACTGGATACATGTTATGAGAAGTGAGAATTTTGGAAGATGGATTGCTGCCTTTCTAGTTTCTATTATGGATGAATGGATTATTTATGCAGCCAGTCACATACAGGAGCCCAAATCAGCGTTCGTGACAGTGGTGAGTGATATTGTTTTGTTTGGCCAATGTTCAAAACACGATCAACCGACACTGCAGTATCCCACACACACGCTTCTACTACTATTAGCTTTAGTTTGATGTGGTTCCTTCCTTGTCGCTGATTTTAGCGTTGCATGTTTTACATGCAGCCATCCTCCGTTTCCCATCAGAATGGAAGTTTTTAAAAGCAAATTTGACAACCTTTGGTGATTGTTGTGCAGACGAGGACGAGGTTGTCGAACGCTCAGGAGTAGCAGCAGTGCTTGTTTGTTTCTGTGTGTGGTGTAGTGTGGCTGCTGTGGCGTATGGCCTGATCAGAGTCTTTTGTGCTTGCGCTCTACATGCCTGTCTCCAATCACTCAATCAATCTATCAATCAATAAACGCGTGAACCTATAGCGTGGCGTTCAGACAGTTGGAGAGTTGTGGAAACTGGGAAGGCTGTTTTCTGACACCTCAATGTCGCAAGTCCTCTACTAGATCTAGATGGCAATGGCGTTCACCACCGCTCCGCTCCCGTCAGTCGTTCAGACCGTGGGTCGGACCCTCGCAAATAGGTGATCGTGTTAGCTCCCTGACTGGTTCATTTGGTTTCATTTGCACACCGTTGCCTCCCGCAATGGTGACTCGGACGATGACTCGGACGAGTCGCCGAGTCAGTTTGTCTCAAGTCAAGTCCGAGTCTCAAGTATTTTACCTACAAGTCCCAAGCGAGTCAAGTCGCCGAAAAATGCGACTTGGACTTGATTCGAGTCGAGTCAATACGACTCGAGTCCAATTGTCTGGTAATAGGCAAGTAATAACATCAGTTGTTGTTGAAGTTGCAACAGGCAAGCATGCAGCATGCATAAGGCTAAAAGGTCTGACTTACAAGTTTTCTGTTTTGAATGATGAAATGGCAATGGTAGTTAGTTGGTAGCATAGTGTTTCAAATAATTTCAATTATAAGCACTTTAATTTGAAATATCTTTGAAATTTGAGTTGTTGTGCAAGACATCATGTTTGGTGGGGCAGTCAGGGCCCCCATGCCCATGCCTAGATCCGGCCCTGTCTCTCTCTCTCTCTCTGAGAGCACGTCAACACGACCCCTCCATTCCGCACAGCATTCAATACAGGTGTGAAATCTGATTGGTTGTGGGCAGCATGCGCTCCTTGTAAACTCCCCCTCCCCTATAGGCTCTCGTGCAACAGTCGCTAAGCGCGCTTCACGCACCGAGCAAGAAAGCAAGAAAACCAGTCAGTCCCTCTGCACCAGCAGCCTCTCTGGGGAACAGAAGAAGAAAGCAACCTATATGAACCGAACGAGGACCAGTCACCGTTTTATGCCGGGGTTTATTGGACTTTTCATGACGAAGACGAGTTGTAGCGCAAGTCCACATGGAATCAATGAGTTCTACCGGCTCTGCTGCTGCAGCGGGGGGGCAGACAGGCAGGAAGGAGACCGACAACTCTGACTGACTGACAGACGGACAATGGCTTGGTTGGTTGGTGGAACAGAACAGATTCAACAGCAGGCTCTCCATGGTCTAGTCTAGCTTTGAACTGACTTTTTGTCTTTCACTGATGAAAATCACTACAGTGCTAGAGAGAGAGAGAGAGAGAGAGAGAGAGAGAGAGAGAGAGAGAGAGAGAGAGAGAGAGAGAGAGAGAGAGAGAGAGAGAGAGAGAGAGAGAGAGAGAGAGAGAGAGCACCTGATGCTCGTATCCTCTGACTGTTCAGAAGTAAAATAGGCTAAACTATAGGTGCTGCTGGTCAGTGAATTATAGCGTTCAGCCTGTCGGAGGTGATTTGGGAATTGCACTACCCGGAGAACTGTGTATGAGTTACAATAAAGCCATATCGCCTGTGAATTGACTGGACTGGAAGTCATGGCTTTCACGTGGATTGTGTGTGCACGACGATGGGGAATTAACTGGACGAGACGCTTTTCAATGTTCCATCTTTTTTGCTTTTCCATTCTGAGCAATGTAAGTTTAAAGTTAGAATAATGGCTGCACTGCAGGTGCTAACTCAGCATTATTATATTGTTGTTTACTAAACCAGTGGTTTTCAACCTTTTTGATACCAGACCACAAAACCAAATATTTAGGCTATTTTGCTTTTGTGCACAATACCAGGTTGGATTTGGGAAACAAAGCAGTCAAACAAGCAGATCAAAATGACCATTAATCTTCTACACTTGGAACCCTCTCAATGACCACTGGTGGTCCCGGACCACTGGTTGAAAACCACTGTAGGCCTACTGAACAAAAAATAAGCATATGATATTTGTCCCTCCTTGTAGAGTTTTGTTCTGAATGTTGCTGTTGAAGGTGTTGAAACTCTACAAGACCAACCAGCACTGCTGCAGGAACTCAATTTACCTCCAAACACAGGTAGGCTATGTACTCTGGCTGGTTCCCAAACTTTTTTCATTTTAAGGACCCCCTAGGCTATAGTCTGTGGACCCCTATTTTGGCATTTCTATGGGACCCCAATTAGGTCAGATTTGTTAGGAACCTTACCTTAACCTTACCGTGCATCTTTGATCAATATAAAGCTGAACAATGTTATACCTTTGCTGTCAGACTGTCAGTGATGTTGTGCAGGGAGACTGCATTCATCTATGCATGCAGTTTGTGTGGGGTATTGCTTTTCTCAAATTCGAGATCGAAGTGTCATTTCATGTGACCGCGGTGCAGGGGCTGATGTAACATTACCCAATTTGGGGGCTAGTCGCACCCATACCATTTTCGGTAAAAAAAACAAACAAACAAACAAAAAAAAACTTTTATTAGGCAAGTAAAGCATCAATAATAACATCAGTTGTTGTTGAAGTTGCAACAGACATGCAGCATGCATAAAGCTAAAGGTCTGACTCAGAGAGTTTTCTGTTTTCAATGATGAAATGCTGTTGGTTTAGTGGTGCCACAACTGTACTTAGTTAGTTAGGGGTAGTAGTGTTTCAAATCGTTTTAATAAGCAATTTGAAATATCATGGGTTGTTGTGTTTGTTGTTGTTGTGTTGTGGTGGGGTAGTAAGGGCATTTAGGGAGGGAATTCCCCCCCTATGCCCATGGCTAGATCCGCCCCTGCCGCGGTGACCGTGCACGATGCATTCTTGTAATACTGTTTCACCTGCGCTGAGGGTCACCCGGACTCACCATCTCTTGGCCGCTAGAGGGAGCACATTGTGCACACATACATACACAACACACACAATGCTGTCTCAACTGTGCTGTCTCAAGTGTGCAACTGTTCATTCACGCCGGTGCAAGCCAAGGCCTGCCCTGCAGCCTGCACGGACAACTGTCCATCATATGGAGACGTTATTATAGCGTGGGCTTTTATTGCCAATGCCACCCAGTAAAAGACAGCTGGCTGAACTGGGTCTGACAGGCACAAAGAAAAAAGTAAACTATTAAAAGAATTTGCTACTCTAATCTCCTTCCACAGAATCATCTGTTTGACCCACAATGTTAAAAATCTTGATAGTTCAGGTGTAAAATAAATAGTAAGTGAATGTAGCCTATTCTCTGCACAAGCTACAGCGATCGGTATAATAACAAAATTGTTTAAAAAGGCAGATCTTTTCCCAATGTCAAAAATACAATGTGCATGTGCTAAAAAAAGAAAAGGCAAAACATGACATGGCAGTTTCTTGTGCTGTTGGTAGCAGATAGATACAATGTAAGTGGTACCACTCTCCACTAAAGGCATAAATTACTTCCATGCTAAAGACAGACAGAGGTAGTATGACAAATATTCTAGCAATAACGTATAGCCGGCCCTACCATCAAAATAATACAGCTTTTCAACTTTTCACGTCAACACTGAACAAACTGACCACTGGAGGTCTGCACCCCCCATTGAGGCTAATGGCACTCAGAAGCCACTAAATCAACAACCAAACAACACGCAGGCTCATCTGTCAGTCCATAAGAGTGACTGTGTGTGTGTGTGTGTGTGTGTGTGTGTGTGTGTGTGTGTGTGTGTGTGTGTGTGTGTGTGTGTGTGTGTGTGTGTGTGTGTGTGCGAGCGCGCGACCGTGCGTGTAGTTCCCACAGGCTGTTTGTTTATATACTGTCAGACATGGGTCACTGCAGCTGGTTTGGTAGTTAGGGATGCCCAAATAGTGTTGTCTAAGTGTGTGTGTGTGTGTGTGTGTGTGCGTGTGTGTGTGTGTGTGTGTGTGTGTGTGTGTGTGTGTGTGTGTGTGTGTGTGTGTGCTCGTGTGCATGTGCGTGTGTGCGTGCATGTGTGTGCATGTGTGAGTTCCTGCCTCCATGCACAGTCAGTGCACACACATGCATGTGCCAGCATGGGTTTGTGTACTCATCTGTATATGTGTGTGCACAGGGAACAGTATGTGTAAACGCTAACAGCAACAATAATTTGTTTACTAAAATAGCCCAGGATTCAATCAAGACGCCATTATGATGTGCAGAAATCCCAAGATCCAATCTCAGCCATTCGCGCTGCCAGTGATGACACACTGTCTGTCACCCTGCATGCTTCCCCCACTTCAACATGTCTGTCTCCATGCTAAATATACCCATTATTTGGGTTGACTAAAGCAGGTCACAGTGTACAGTAACTGAGACCGGCTCTTGTTGACTGTACTGTTAGCCCAAGGTTGCTGTTATTTCAGTGTGCTCTCAGGTGATAAAGTAGCCCACATATCATTTTCCCAGGCAAGGCTGAACAGATTGATGCCCGATTCTGGACCAAAGTCTACAGCAGGGGCGGATCTACACATGGGGGCATGGGGGGGCAATGCCCCCCTAAATACCCAGTCTGCCCCCCCAAACACGATGGGGGAAAACAACCCATGCAAAACAACCCAATATATTTCAAATTAAATCATCATTGAAAACAGAAAACTCTGAGTCAGACCTTTAGCTTTATGCATGCTGCGTGTCTGTTGCAACTTCAACAACAACTGATGTTATTATTGATGCTTTACTTGACTAATAAAAGTCCTGTAACTGAAAATGGTATGGGTGTGGCTTCATCGCCCATGGCGCGAAGCGACACGGGCGATGAAGCCCCCATACCATTTTCTCTTGCCCCCCCAAATGGGACATGTTATATCCGCCCCTGGTCTACAGTAAACGTATTAGTTGTTTGCTTATTAAAAGCACCTACTGCGTGATATGGTTACCAGGCTCTATCTTTCCCACCCTTGAAACATACAAAGTCCTGACCAGTCATTGTTCCGACAACAGCAACCTACATTAAACCCTAACCTAACCATAACCGCAAGCACGGAGCAGCGTATGTTTGCCAAACTTAATGCATGTTCACCAACCTGAATCTGCATGTTGGAAAAGTGCACACACCCCACTCCAATTGTTTGCTTATTGACAGCATCTACAGTACAGTATGTGATATGCTTACCGCACTCTGCCTGTCCCACCCTTGAAAAAATCCTTCCTTTTTATCAGTACATAAAGTATATTTAATTATTCAGAACACAAATTGTATCGAACTCTGCACAAACTTCATTTGCTAATGTTAATTTCATCCAGGATAGATAGCATTATTTTTCAGGCCCCAAAGCAATCTTGCACCTGCTGCAAAATGATGCAAAGCTCAGTGCAACTAAGTGCCATTGCAAGTTTACAACCAACAACCAACAGAGTTTTAATTTTCACGGCCGGTTGGCCACGTGGTGAAAGCAGTGCCATCAAATGCACATGGGCTCATCTGTGAGCTCATATTAAGTGTGTTGGGCTTAACGAGGTGTGGTCAGTTGCAAGTTGTTGGCACACTGCTATCTCAGGGGGATTGGGGGAATTAGAAAAGTGAGAAAGTCAGCACACTACAGCGTACAGTAGCTCCCAGAGCCATTTAAAGAGAGTTGCGTCATCTTCGTTCACTTCATCGATGCCGTGTGTGCGCGTGTGCTCACACACACACACACACACACACACACACACACACACACACACACACACACACACACACACACACACACACACACACACACACACACACACACACACACACACACACACACACACACACACACACACACACACACACACCTATTGGCAAACAGGTGTGTATGTGAAGTTTGTAACCGAAGAAAGTTATTCTCCATATTCACATTCTGAGGAAGATTAAACTACTTGAGTGTCTACATTGCAGGAATAGGTGCGTTATTTACCTTGTCCCACTGCTACGTAAAGCGGCTTTGATTTAACTGAATTATTTTACATGCTAACTCAAAGGTGTACGCAATGAGTAGTCCAGAGTTCCCTGGCTAACCAATTCCGTTGGTTGGCTGAAGAATTCAGCTATACTCTAAGATGACCTTTGGAGGAAAGCCCACTAGTTTCACTAGCATTACCATCACTATCAGACATTTAAGTGGTCTGAGTGGCCAGCCCAGTGACCTGCTACCCGCTCCCTTTATGACCTGCACTTATACTGCTTGAACTGTAGTAAAAAATCTAGTAAAACACCAGGTCAAATGCGATACACTTTGTGCTGAAGTGCCTGTGTTGGAATGGTCTAAAGCCCTTCCTTTTCTTGTAACTCTTCCTTGACCTTGGCTGCAAAAAGTATATGATGGTGGTCAAGGAGAATTTACAAGCGAAAGGAAAAGGTTGGTTTTCTTTTTTGATGGGCCATTGTGCCGTGAAGGTCTTGTCTTGTGTCTCCCCTGTCTCTCTGCCTCCAGGAAATGTGTATTATGCCTGCACACGTGTGTGCACGAGTGAGTGTGTGCATGTCTGACAGGATCTTACCAAGGGGTTATGGTGTTATGTTCTTTCTCTGTGTTTCTTTGTCTCTCTCTCTCTTTCTCTCACATTATATGCAAACAAACAGAAAAAACAGTCACCATGAGGCTAGATGAAGGTCATCAAATCATTTCTTTTGGTTGATAATCTTAAAACAGTTGTCGATGCTTTGGTCTACTCTCGATTAGATTTTTGCAATGCCTTATTAGGCTTTTAGGTCCAAAATCTGGTACATCGCCTGCAACTGGTCCAGAATGTGACAGCTAGGTTAATTACTGTTACCAGGAGGTTTGGTCACATAACTACGGTACTGGCTGAACTCCACTGGCTGCCAGTGTCTTTTAGGACTGATTTTAAGATTTTATTATTAACCTTTAAAGCTCTTAATGCTCTTAATGTTTAAGTTTTAAATCTCTCTTAAAAACACATTTCTACAGGTTTAATTGTTCAAGCACTTTGAAACTTTATTTTAAAAAGTGCTATATCTATGCTATATATCTTTCTCTCACTGTTTCTGCTGTTTCCTCCACTCTGTCCCTCCAGTGTATGAGGTCGTGGCTCCGTACGAGGTTGACCACCACGGTCAGTATATCTCTCACGAGGTCGCCCACCACCAGCGCAGGAGGCGGCGCAGATCCCTGCTCGTCGGCGAAACCCCATCGGCAGACCCTGTGACTGCGGGCGAAACGGTGCACTTCCAACTGAGGGGCATGGGGCAGGACTTCCACATGGAGCTGAGGGAGGTGTCGGGAAGCCTGATTGCACCTGGCTTCACCATCCAAGTGCTGGGAAAAAACGGTACAAAGAGCCTCAGGGCCTACCACCAGGACGACCTCTGCTTTTACCAGGGGTCACTGAGGTCAAGGGTGAACTCCTCGGTGGCGCTCTCCACATGCACTGGGATGGTGAGTCTGAGTGTGCGCGCAGTGTTGTGGGCGGACTGTGAGGAAGTGTGTGTGTGCGTGTGTCTGTGCGTGCCTGTGCGCGTGTGAGCACACTTCTCAGTTTGCATGGCAATGGCTGTGTGTTTTTGTACATACATGTGGGAGTGTCATTCACATCAGTAAACAATAGTGAAAAGAACAGAACAATGGGATCAATGAATCTCCGGTCTTTATCTTTGTTCTGTTGCTGACGCTTTTGAATTAAAGCAGAGAGAGACAAGGAGAGACAGTAATTAGACCTACAGAAAAAGAGCTGGGAGTTCTACAGCATTTTTCAGCCTCATATGATCCAAATGTAGGGTAGTTTAGACTTGCACTGGGACCCGTAAATATTAGCATTCCTGTGTGTGGATCCTCATCAGAAACAGGCCGAATCTAGTGTCTGCTGGACATTTTATTTTACTAACATTTGAACCCAAAGCGGCCCTGCTCTGGACTTCATAGAAGTCAGATGAACATTCTGGCAGAAATTGAAGAACGTCCAGAAAAAATAGCTGATCTTCAAGCACAAATTGCTCTGTGAGCTCTTGTGGGGGTGGGGTTTGGGTTTGGGGGACCCCTAAGGCAGTCCAGTCAACTAAGTGTTACGTTTAGCTGGTAAAAGAGCCTCCTATTAAAACAAGCCCACCGAAGGAGAGGCATTTGAATGAATAATACCAATCCATAATACAACTCAATTTTTTTAGGTTTTTATTAATAATAATAATAATAATAATAATAATAATACTTAATAATAATAATATCATTATTAATTTAGTTTTCTTCATAAATCAGTGCTATTGAACACCCTTTGCATATGTGTGTCACCACTATTGTTCATTTGTTCAGTAACAACATAGTTTGTTTGTTATTGCTGTTAATTGGCATACCGTAGATTTGACCCATGTGTGTTCATTTGTTGTTTATATTTCCACTGTGAAGGACCACTACTGTCTGAGAATGTCCAGTACGTCTGGACGAAGAGAATATCACGTCTCTAGGGATGCTGCTCCTGCTGTGTGTGTGTGTGTGTGTGTGTGTGTGTGTGTGTGTGTGCGCGCGTGCGTGTGCGTCCGTGCGTGTGTGTGTGTGTGTGTGTGTGTGTGTGTGTGTGCACTAATGTGTCTGTACAGTATGTGTCTACAGCTCAGAGCAGAACAAGAATCAGGCCAAAGGTCCAGAGGTCTATGAGACTTTTATGAGGTTCTCACGATAGGGTCATTTCAATAGGGACAGAGTCTGTACTGTACATCAATTAGGATTTAACTTGTCAGTGACCTTCATAAATTAGACCACCAGAGAAAGGGCTGTTGTACTTTTGTAAAGCTAAAGCCTGAGTTTCTGAGTTTTTAGGGGCACGGTGGCACAGTGCTAGTGCTGTCGCCTCACAGCTAGAAGGTTCTGGGTTTGATTCCCACTAGGGATGCTATGCTGGTGACGTGACAAGCCTCTGCGCCATCAATGCCCGTTGGCGAGGCGGCCTTTCCTCCCCCTGGCCAGCGGGGGCCTGATGGAGGGGACAGGAACTAGTTGGAATACCGTGGTCTTTCCACACGCTACGTCCAAATCAGGGAAACTCCCCGATGTCGGGTGAAATAAGGCATCTTGGATGCCTCATGCATTGAAGGAAGCATGAGGTCTAATCTGCTACCTCAACAGGTTGGCCGTAGCCCAGGATGTAGAGCTCAGGATCAATAATACAACGTAATTGGCATGGGTGAAAAGCAATTATCTGTAGAGATAGTAACAAGCTGAGTGTGTGCGTGTGTGCGTGTGTGCATGTGTGCGTGTGTGTATGTTTCTGTGTTTGTATGTGTAGGTGTTTCCGTACAAGCAAACCTATGTGTGTGTGTATATGATTGTGGAGATTTGTCCAAACCTTCCAGATTGAAGGTCTTTGCTGCACGACTAGACCACCTGACAGTTCACAGAAGACTTTGGTCTGTGGCCAGCTTCCTGTTAGGCAGAGGCCAGGTAAATATTGACTGGAGGAGGTCAGATCAATAGCTGCTATTGATTCTCCAGCCCACCTGGCCTCCATTTGTAACATGATTCCAGTCAGATCGAACCTTTCCCAACTTTTCACCCAGTAGCCTTGTTGTGCACAGATGTTCACATTACACACATCACAGGGACCTCTCAAAAGCTAGGTTGAACACAGGCTCAATGTGCAAAAAAAAGACAATCATGCGACCATCTTCAAGCCTATTTACAACACATTCTTAATGTCAAAAATGAAACCAGAATTTGAAGCAAAAAAAAAGAAACATTCATTCATTCATGCAATCACATTTGACCCTACACTCAGTGGCTCATTGCTCTTTATTTACGACTGAGACTATGAGAATTTTCTGCAACACCAACAAAGGTCTTAACATGTGTAATTGTGTATGTGCACATGAATTTCTCAGTATGTCCTTTGTGTCATTGTTCTGCAACAGAGGAGAGAGAGAGAGACAGACAGAGAGAGGCTGAACGAGAGAGAGATGAAGAGAGAGGGACATTGAGGGTCATTGTTCTCTTGACATTTTCAATGGCTGAAACCGCCTTGTAAGAAGGAGTGCCATGTTGTAAAGCCTATGTATATAAAGTCCCTTTTCAACCCCACTCCTCTGGCAGGCCTGAGCCGCGGTTAGCCCCACTTTGATGACAGTAGGGAGCTTGGCCATAAAGACCTCTTACTTACAAGTAAAAGCGGTTGAACTGAATAAAAGAATCACACCATGCACGCACGACTCCACTGTTCATCTGCCAGACGCTCGGAAACTCTGCAGACACAGTGGCCCACGTGTAGAAGAAGAGGTCATAAAAGTTGGTCCTTCTGTGCATCAAATTTATGCTATAGCTTTATTCGCTTTAGCCTGTGTTTTATGAGGGTGCGATCAGGGGTAAGGGGCCGAGGGGTGAGCAAAGGACATGCAGGTTCTGTTCAGTGCTGCTATGTTGTTTTCTTATTAAGAAAACACCTACTGTGTAGTTGTAGGGAAAGTTGTGGTTGTGGTCTTTTTAGGTCATTGAGGGAACTTAGGGAAGTAATATGGATGTAATTGAGTGTCTATCATGTAGTGTTAGTCTTTATCGAGGCCCACACAATATAAACTGTTGATTTAGACAATGTAAACATGTACAATGCAGTATGTACTGTTTACATTGTAGATCTGTATGGATTTGTATGCATCTACAAAAGAATTTGGCTAATATGCATCTATAGCCAAATTCTCTGATGATGGTGCTGCAGCAACAGCTTAGTGTGACTGGAGCTGGTCAGGTTATTCTTGCATAAAGGCACTACCGTGATGGTATGTCTGATTGTCTGTCTGTGCCAGCTGTCACAATGAATGGACAACATGCAAGACAGCAAGAGTGATGAATCTGACCCGTGTTTGATCAAGGCCTCCTTCTGTGCAAAGAAGCTTTTCTGTTCATGTCTTCACACTTTAACACTTGTTTGAGTCTCTGTCCTGTGCAGATCATGGTAGCACCTACTTTGCGATGTGTGTTTTAGGTGTATGAGTAAGTTGCTGATCATTCTCTGATCATAGGCCTATATATATATACCTATTATTTGTAACCAAAGGAAAATGCTAAATGTCCGCCCCCTACAAATCACTTGGAGGTCATGTTTTTTCCTCTTGTAAAAAAAAGACGGCTGTGTGTTTTGTTTTGCCCCAGGCCTAGTAGTAGTAAGTAATACCAGAATGTGCCACACTTGTCCCACCTCTTTCCTGGGATTTCCACGGGTATATGAGACATACTCTATTGATGTCATGAGCCTTTGATAAACAGTCAGTGTGGTCTTCTTGGATGCTTGCTGTCAGCTTGAGCTCAGTCAAAGGTAGACCACGATTCTTCCTATACATTATGCTTTTATCATCAGAAATGACACCTTCTGACTTCTACAATCAAAGTAAATACGAATATTACATTATCAAGTATATTAAATTATACGCATATGCTGCATTCAGTATTGACTGGAATTGAGCCTGCTTGGAAAATGGCATGCCTCAAATAGCTAGATCTCCAGATTGAGTAATGTATTCTGGACAGCTAGCCAACAGATGACTTAAGATATGGCTTGAATTAGAGGCGCAAACTGATTAAGAATTGGCATCCTGGGGTGAGCTGTGGTCTTGTGCTCTTCTGTGTGTGCCAATAACCCATGTCACCATTTAGTTCCCTGCCTTGAACTTCATACAGAAAGAGCAGGGCCTCCCACATTGTGCTGTATTCACTGAACCAAGAAGGGAATTAGTCCTCCACTTCTGCTCTGCCCCAAGAAGAATTGTTTGGAAAATATTTCCCCCTTTGTTGTCAGGTGCCAGAGGATAAGACGCACGCAAGACTTGCTTGAGAGACACAGAGATCGAGAGAACTTTTGACATTTCAAAATTTAAACATCTCTCTGTATATTCACACATTACATCATGAGACAGAATGGACTGCAGTCATCACAGCCTTCGTGCAATGTAGAGTTTAGTCATTTATCAGACGCTCTTAATCCAGAGAGACGAGTATGATGCCACTTACTGTAGTTCTGCAGCCAGACGGTGTTGTGTTTTCTCTAGTTACTGTGCATTAAAATTAAGGGAGGCTAATAAATTAGTTGTGTTTTGTGTATTTGTTAATTTCCAATGTATACATTGATTATCTTGTCATCAGATGGGATACGGTTACAGAATAGGGCAGCTATGCTAGCTACAGTACTACTCCTGAACTTGCGCTTAATTGAAAAGCATGCTTGTTAGGCCAAGGGGATTAGCAAATAGTGATGAATCTGAATCACCCTGAGTTTATTGTGATTTATTGTGATTCTCCTGAAGCCCTCCTTTCTATAGGAAGTTGAAGAGAGAGAGAACTCACATACTGAGAGAGAGAACTCACATACTGCATTCATTCAGTCAGGTGCATCTTTTAATGCTCTGAACGTTTCTCCCCTCGTTTCCGTTTCGCTATTTTTTCTTTTTTCCCGTCCATCCCTGATGTTTTTCCTGTCGCTGCATGTCTGGATGTGCCTGACTCCACAGAGTCCAGCTGTTTGCACCCTCCCAGGTAGCGTTTCAGGGTTTTATGACTGCTATTTGCACCTTGGAGCACAGCGTGTAATCTGATGACTTTGTCTATTTAGGAAGAGGCACTAGTATGAGCTAATCTCTTAACTTAGAGTCTCACACAAATCCAAACACATGCATGCACACACGCACGTGCGAATGCACACACATTTGTAGGGGAAGTAGTAGATGTTATGGGTAGCAAGTGGACAAATCAGACAGTCACATGTACATGCTTCACAGAATAATACTGCACAAAATGGTCAAATAAATGGGTATCAACTGTTAAGTTGTGTAGGAAAAAGTGAGCGGGCCGCATTGAGGATGAATGCCACTTTGTGTTAGGCCATAAGAGGTTGAATCTCATTTACATCATTGCATTTGGTGGTTGCTGTCTGTTTGTTGGACTGGGAGTAGGTGCAGGTGCTTTATAAAGGTTGCCAGTACAGTAACATCTAAGCTGAAAAGACATTGAGTGCAGCTTTCTTTCACAAAGCTGCTCTTACTAATGACAGTATGTTCAATCAGTGCTGGTATATGGTAACATTGCTTTGGAAGATTTTAGTTTATCCTGACAGCTACTGGATACATGTTGTTTTAGCATGACTTCAGGAGGACGTAATCAAAATGATCAGTAGTCTTGTATTTCTTCTTCTTCTTCTTCTTCTTCTTCTTCTTCTTCTTCTTCTTCTTCTTCTTCTTCTTCTTCTTCTTCTTCTTCTTCTTCTTCTTCTTCTTCTTCTTCTTCTTCTTCTTCTTCTTCTTCTTCTTCTCTTCTTCTTCTTCTTCTTCTTCTTCTTCTTCTTCTTCTTCTTCTACACTATAATTACTATTTCCAATATCCAATGGCTAAAATAGAAAATAACATAAACATGGATATGGAACCTGCTACAACTCAGTGTATGAGTAGCATTAACAAAGTTCTGGACATAGCTGGCCCAGTGCTATGCCAGACTTAATCTAGGTAACTAGATAATTGGCTTCAGGGTTTAACCTTTTGATCCAGACGTTGCTGTTGATCGACCCTCTCTTTTGTCTTCCTTCTCTTGTTATTTTTCCCTCCTTTTCCCACTCCCAATTGCCTTTGTTGTCTCCACTGGGCGGAAGGCATGGGGAGAGGTGTGTGTGTGTGTGTGTGT
>CM076967.1:30699734-30714734 GCA_039105355.1 Benthosema pterotum | reverse complement strand
GACAGAGAGAAGGGGAGAGACATGCAGCAAAGGTTGTCATGAACGGTAGTATAAAACCTAACTTAGGTGTTAGTGAAATTAGGTTTAGGCAGACGCCCAGTGTCTGGGCACCTGACCTGGATAAAAAGACATTCGTCAGCTGAATATACAGCGCCAATGTTACGATATTTCATATTTTGAAGGATTTTAACATGTTTACAATGATGAGTCAAGCTTTTGGTATTCTGATTGAAAGCTTGGCCTTTTATATATGCAATAAGTCACACCGACCTTCGCGTAAATAACTTTATTACTTTAGACTAAACCACCACCATTTGCCTTGACATGACTTGTGTGATCGCTACATTTCACTTAATTCCACTCGGATTTTCTCATCACACTAGGGGATTTACAGTCGTCGTGGCCGCAGGTTACAGCCCTTTATTGGCAAACGCTCGCACAAGTTCATCATTCTCAACTCCAGTGCTTTAACACAGTCGTAACCTATTCCAGGGGCCTTACTGTAGCTGTTCCACTGGCTTCCTGATCTGTGGTTGATGGGTTGGCGGAGGCAGCGGTGTTAGTTAGTGGTGATGAAATGTGGAAAATCAGCCGTGTGGCTCATTATAACAACATCAAACACATCACTGATACAGCCCTGTGTTGGCAGCACTGGCTGATTGGAAGTAGACACACCCACGGTGTCAGGCATACGCACACACACATACTGCACGAACGGACACACACCCATACGTCACACACCTTTGGCCAGCCGCGGTCTGCCACTCTGGCCGGCGGGAGCTGTCCTTCACTGTGACAGCTGCGGTGACAAAAGAACTCACGCTCAACTCGCCGTAGAGACTGCAGTCA
Source organism: Benthosema pterotum (assembly GCA_039105355.1). Classification (NCBI taxonomy): domain Eukaryota; kingdom Metazoa; phylum Chordata; class Actinopteri; order Myctophiformes; family Myctophidae; genus Benthosema; species Benthosema pterotum. The sequence continues at coordinate 30,713,885 of CM076967.1, read as the reverse complement.
ATTAAACAGGGATCTTTTTCCTTTTTTTTCACCCTTTTTGGATACCACTATTCCTGCCAAGAACATTTACAGTACTAACTCAATGGGGCCAATTGACTGTCAACACAGATGTGGCACGTGTACGGAGAGACGAGGGGGAGGAGGAGGGAAGGGGTTCAAAGAAAACGTTGAAAAGGGAATACATGGGAAATTTAGAAATGCTCTAACCATACGAGGGGAACGGATTGAGAGAACCCGAAGCAAGCACAGACAGAGAGAGGCAGAACACTTGGAAGGAGCATGTTTTTGTTTGTAATTGTAGCCGTGTTAAAATGACAAAGTAGCTTTGTTTGCTTAATAATTTTCTAAAGTAACACATTGTGATGTATCGCATTTGTGTGCAGCCATTCATGTTAGATCTTATCCATTCATTCTCTTTAGATTAAAACACCCCTGCTTCAGAATAACTGGATTTCTTTCTCTTTTTTCCCTCCTTTGTGAAGCCACATCCCTTATCAAACCACTGGCTTTGTTTGACAGAACCCAACCTGTGTCTAGCTATCCAAGTCTTATTTAGATATGGCAGAGATAACTTTTGACCCTGGGCAGCTAAAACAGATGTTGAACATGCAGGAACGCAGCCAATAATTGGGTCTCTTGATCAGGTCAATGTAAGGAGTGGGTCAGCTTGCAGTGACCTTAGAGGTGAATGTTGACTAATTGTTGACAGAAGTCAGACTGGGATGGTAAATGAATGGTAGGACAGTGTCATTCACCTCCCTGCAAGGCTCAACACAACAGCATGATGTCCACATGCTGTCAGGGCTGTTTGTTACCAAGTGGGATGTTGTAGACGATACTGTACTGTATGTGTGTTTGTGTGTGTGTGTGTGTGTGTGTGTGTGTGTGTGTGTGTGTGTGTGTGTGTGTGTGTGTGTGTGTGTGTGTGTGTGTTAATGATATAAGAATACTATGTGTTTTATGTGTGTAATATCGGTTTTACATAGCAATTACATAGCAATTACCATGATTCTTTGGTGCACTCTATCTCCTTGTGGATAGCGGGAGGTGCTGTCATGTAGTCCAGGGAGTAGTGTCAGTGACCTCAAAGACATTGGGCTCACTGCTAAAATCTAAAACCACATTTTACACACATAAAGACCCCCCAGGAGAGTGTTCTAAACCATGTCTTTTTTTGTTTGTAAAAAATAGTGAATGATATAGTCAACATGAAAAATACAGGTTTTTATTTTAATTCTTGACAACATGAAAACATTAAGGTCGACTCAAAGCTAACTTAACACAAGTTTCCGGTATTTGGTTTCTTACTTTCTTTCCCTGTCTCCACCACAAGGCAAAACTATCAACAGTTTTATTGAGCCTGGCAGTGCTAAAGAGACGCATCTACCCAGTTTGATTGAAGAACCACTGCTAAAACTCTCTGTTTTGTCTCTAGTCAGGTTTGATCCGGACACAGGATGCGGACTACTTCCTCAGACCCATCTCCCCCGAGCTGGCCAAGAGGGAGAACTTTACTGGCGCCTCCACTCATCAACCACACGTCCTCTACAGGAGCAACCCGGAGTCACTGACACGTCAGTCAAGTCAACAGCAATATAGACCGCATTATAGGAGGTCTACATTCACGCAGAGAGACTCTGCCGGTCCCGAACAGCGCGACGATCGTCAGGAGCACACCATGTACACACAAACCGACTCGACCCATCGTAGCGCACACGTTCTGAACAAGAGGTCCACACGTTCACAGACAGAACCCACCTACAGCAGGGCTGCAGAAGGCCGCCCAGCGAGCCCACAGCAGCATGGCGTTCATCATCAACACCATAACAGCAGTGACCACACGCAGCACCAACAACATCAACATCAACGCCACACAGATGACTACAGGCACGGGGAGAAGCAGAAACAACACTTCTGCGGTAGACGGAGGAAATGTATGTAAGGGCAATCTCTAATAATTCATTTTAATGATGGCGTCACACATTGGATATAGCCCGTTTACAAGCTGTAAATGGGCAGTGTGGGTGTGGGCTTCTAGATGGGCCGTTTCATGTAATTGTTGTCGCTTAACCGGCACCTGAATCCAGTGTCGGGGTTATTTCAGAAAATAGCAGATCAACGAGCTCACAACGCATATTAACACGTGCACAGAATAGGGGCACCAGGAAGAAAGTGGAATATTGTGATGTCATCAGTGCACCGCCGATGAACTCTTCATCACCAAATTAGGAACACGAGGTGTAGTAGGCCCAACTGAACAATTTGCCCTGCTATGGCTGGATGGGAGATTTGATATTTGCTTTATCCAAGGAATGAGTGTTTTCTCTCAAGGACAAAATTAGACCGACATTATTGCAATAACTTCCTCCGTGGCGTGACCTCGAAGGCAATTGAAGGAAGGCGTACAGTCGGTGTATGACAAAATGTAAAGGAATGATCTCAAATTCTCTTGGCATATTTTGCTTGACTTCATGGATGACTTAACTCGGGGGGCGATTAGAGGCTTGTGGAGGGATTTTCCTCCAACACAGTTATATGTACGTTGTTTGCTCTCCCTAAATTTAATCTCATGATCAGTTGACATGGTTGATGTCGTGGAGGTCATTGGGGTGGTTTCAAAGAGAGGTTCGAGGAACCGGAGAGAGAGCAGCACCATCACCGTCACACCAAAGAACGCCAGCTGCCTGTCCCCTGTGAAAACACACCCATGTTTACATTCTCCTAGGATGACATCACTGAACACCTGTGTGCCGCGGTTTATCCCAAACGGCACTTTGGTCACTCACCTGCTTTCCGGCTGTGTAAGCAAACTTTCTACCCTTTCTAGTTTTATCGCACTCTGCCTGCTGGGGGTGAAAGTTTATGATAACCTGCAGGAAAAAAATGTGCAAGGAGATCTTAGAGTTGGTGATTGTCTCAAGAGTAATGGTTTTTGACCTTAACTTGCTTTCATTGGTGTGTACCGCTGACCTCACGTGCTTGTGTCTTAAGTGAGTTTGGAAGTGAGAAGTTACTCCTTTTTCCCAGCGGTGGCTCGACTTCAAAAGCGTTAGTTAAAAACAGGGCAGAGCTGGCCAGTCGATGTGGAGATATATATGTCTTTGTTCCTGTTTGAGTCACATGTTGACTCAACCAGGCTCTGATAAGTCACCATGTTAGTTTAGTAGAGTTGTAGCAGATTGAACAGAGATTTTCTTCACCCTTAAACTGCTCTGTTACAAATAAATTCAGCTAAGATGGTGCGTGGTGTGCAGTGCGCACCATCGGGCTAATCGGGATGCCCCAATCAGGGCATTCTGATTGGCCACATGTAATGGTGACTTAATTGGGTGATTGGCGGATGTAATGGTGACTTAATTGCAAGGTAAATAAGAGTACTTTTTAACTAATGTCATGAGTATTAGCCCGCTCCGCTCACTCACAAGTACTGGGCCATATATACTGTAGTTACTTGCATGAGCAGAGTGGGTGCAAGTTAGGCGATTGGTGCGCTGTGTTCGATGGTTCCTCGGGGTACTCTGATTGGCGATGACGTAATGGTGATGTAAGAAACCTTTATAACTAATGTTATGAGTTTTAGCTCGCTCCACTCACGCACAAGTAGGCCATGACCTGCTTGTGTGCAACGCGCAAGTTTACTTGAGAAGCGATCGGTTTGTGGTCTTTGATCGTCCCTCAAAGTATTCCGATTGGCTGACTCGTTTGCTGCTGGCAGTCAGGGGTGAAGGCCGACTGAATAGTGGCGTAATTAAGAGACCTTTAGAACTAAAGTCATAACTCAAGTCATAAGAATGATCTCCCGAAGGAGATTCTGCAGTACAATCTTAATTTAACATGCGTTCACTGTATGTGGGAGAAACCCTAAGGGCTATCACGTTTTTGTCACTGTGTGCCCCATATAATGAATTCACCCTTTGGTCTCTCTCACCAGACATGCCCAAGCCTCCTGTGGAGGAGATCTTCATCCTTCCTGATGAGTACAGGTTCATCCCCAGGAACAAACGGGCCGTGTTGACCAAGCACCAGTCCAACCAGAAGCTCAACGTGGAGACCCTGGTGGTGGTGGACAGGAAGATGATGGACAATCACGGCCACGAGAACATCACCACCTACGTCCTCACTGTGCTCAACATGGTGAGAGGAACATAGTTGACCTGTGAACTCCATTTGAGGGAGAGAGACGGTATACCCAAAACAGTGCATTTGAATACTGCATCCATGTCTAATTGTTCGTCCAAGTGTTTTTGATTTACATGTTTTCACTCGATTGTAGTTTACTTTACAAAGAGGTGCATGCTTGCATAAAATTCCACTGAAGATAGTTCTTTTTGCTTGACCTTTAGTGTGCACACTGTGCTTTTAAATACTGTGCAAATGGGAGAGTTTTCCATATCTTCCACCCTTAACCTATCTGAAAGGAAACATGTAAGGAAATCAAAACCCACATATCGGTGAGGTCATCATCACAACACTCTCTCTGTCTCCCTTTCGCCTGTCAGGTGATCTCCAACAGATCTCGTCACGCTCGTTCGGCTACTTAATGACTGACTGACAAATCCGCAGATAATCCATCTATTTTCAAAACACTAGTGGAGAGCAGGCCGGTCAGAGCAGACACAGCCCGTCTTACAAAGTCATCTAAATACAGTATGGAGTTTCACAGACTTACATCCCCTTCTGATCTCTCTCGCTTGATCCCTAAGAGAGATTGGACTTCAGATAACTTCATATTTTGGTCTGCTACAGCATACTACTGCTGCAGTACATAATGATATACTCCTTTGCTATGATTAGCAAGAGACAGTTGAAAATGGGTACTCAATGGGTATTTCTTTCATTTAAAATGTTCCTGCCATGGTGGGAAAACATCTTAACTCAGCTCTTTAGCCATATGAAACTAAAACCTTTCACTGAAACAACAGATACATATTACTTTCTTTTGAGGTGGTAAGGAAAACACTGCTTCACTGTTGATTGCTGAAGGGAGAGCAAATCCCAAATGTTATTACTAGAGCATATTAGGCAATCGTTTACACAACTAGAACTCGCTACAAGAAAGCAACTTGCGCTGCTTCTCTGGCTTCGGGATCTTTGCTTTATCCCAGTAACAATCTAGTTCAGCCCCATGTCAATCTACTGTAAGAGTGGAAGTCAGGAAACGTAAGGAAAGAATGAAAGATTTCCTGTAGAAAAAAAATCTATGCAGTGAATGGCACCTGGGATATTCACTGGACCCGAGAGAAAGAGGTGGAAAGACAGAGAAAGAAGGGGGGAAGAGAGATCAGCAGGCCAGTTTCAAAGCACAAATCCGCCGCTCTGATTGATGTAAAGATATCCCAAAGAATAAGCTGAATTGGGAACAGCAGTTGTGAGTCTATTGCTTCAGTCATACTGTATCAGTGTTATCATATCTTGGACGACTGGAGATCACTTAAAGCGTCCCAGCCTCCTGTGACCCTGTCACCCCCATTCACATTCCTGAACCCTGAAGAAGAGATCTACGCTCATCTCTACCAGAGTAGTTCCCGTCAAAATGTGTTCCACCTGTGTTGTTGTTGGTGGGAATCGCCGCAGTGCCTCTTTCACTGTGAAAGGAGCCAATTGTTAACACCGGCGCGCAATGACATTTGCTTGCAATCAGAACATACAGTATGTGCAAAAAGAAAATGTCTTAATTTGTTGGCTGGGTTTTAAAGGGGACTTTAACTTGAGGACTATAAACAAAGATGTGTTTTACGACAGGAGGCCATACTTTTATAGGCAATTACAGACAAATGAAAGTATTCATGGCATGTTGCCAAATCATGCATTAGAGCCTGTAGATTAAATATTTGTTTTTCTATTCTTGTGGTTAATTAGAACTGCATAGGACATAAACTTCAACAAAAGAAATGTAAAAATAGGCATCTATTGTGTTTGCATGCATGCGTGCGTGCGTGCGTGCGTGTGTGTGTGTGTGTGTGTGTGTGTGTGTGTGTGTGTGTGTGTGTGTGTGTGTGTGTGTGTGTGCGTGTGTGTGTGTGTGTATGCATGCGTGTCTGTCTTGCAGGTATCCACTCTCTACAAAGACGGAACAATTGGAGGAAACATCAACATAGTGATAGTGGGTCTGGTGCTGTTGGATGAGGAACAGGTAACTGGCTCATTGTGTGTTTGCCCTGTGGAATTATTTACTTGCTTAAAGTACAATGTGGATGTATTTGTTTGTTTTTATTTTCTATTTTTCAAATACTTTGTCTACTACTCCACTATGTCTAAGAGGCAGAGATTGTACCTTTAGTCCACTACAATTATTTGAAAACTTGAGTTACTACTATAGTTATTCTGTATATTTACTAGTATTATCACAAAACAAACAATTAACCACTTCAGCTCTATATACAATTGGACAATTTGAAAAACGCGAAATGGAGCAAAAAATATTCTTCACAATGAATAACCTACTTTTGCTTTTGGGATACTTAATTACATTTTGACAATACCTTTGAACCTTTACCTTAAGTACAGTTTTCATGCCATTGAAATAGATCTACGTCTCCCGTTATCATTATGATTTACAGTAACAATTGATGCCGCTGACGTTAACGCTACTGTACGTGACGTAGTTACCGGCGCCGGTTTAATTCGATCCCATGCTAACAGCAGCTAGCAGCGACCGCATCCACCATTGATAGACAATAACAAGAGACCCACCAAACCGCAACCGGAAGTGTGTGTCGCCAACTAACTTGTCCGTGGGGAAACATGGACCGAAATATGAAATATGAGTTTTTGATGAAAAAAACTGGCACTGGCTACCTCCAAAAATATGAAAAAGGGCTGGCACGGAGAGTGCCTTTGAACCTTTACCTTAAGTACATTTAGAATTGCAGTATTGTAGGGACCAAACTTCGTAAAGGACCAGACAAGTTGAAGTATATACAATACACAATGCATTTAATCTTAAATGTCATACATGGAATCTTAAATTCATGAAAATGCTGTTTGTTTATTTGCCCCCAGCATCACAGTATCGCCCCCTTAGGCCCAAAGCGCTCAAGTCCCTCTGAGAGTTTCCTTAGGTTGCCTTAACAACTAAGTATTTATACAGCGATTCATTAATTACAGGCTATACATTTCATTGGGTCTTTGCCAGATTTAGGGGGAATTCTCTGAGACAGAGAAAGAGAGCGAGATGGAGAGAGAGGGAGTGCAGGTGGGATGTATTGTAAGATTTGGGTGAGGAGAAAAGTTTCCATCAACCTGCATGAAATGGGTTTGAGTCTTCTACAAGAAGCCAACATTAAGGATAGGAATTTCAAAAGTGAACATTTTTACCCAAATTTACCCAGTGCTTTACCTACGTGTTCATAGCAGGATGATGGATCTGCACCTGTGCTATATTACATGCTGCCTTTAAAAGAAGAAGAGTCAGAGGATATTGCAAATTCATTGTTGAGAAGGGACTAGGATCTGTTTGGCATGAGAACCATTTTCAGACGTCAATATCCCATAGGCACTCACACAGCACTGACCCTTATCACTCTCATGTTGTTTAGTTATTTAATTGGATTCAATGTTAAATTCAGTTCAATGTCATACGGTTCTTTTCTAGGAGGTATAATGATTCCTGCGTGACTTTTTCTTACATTGTGAAATTAGTTGACATGCACACATTCTCCAGTACACATTTCCACCCCTTATTAACTCCCATTCTCTCTTTGTATTCCCCTCTCATTACATCTTTCTTTCCTAATCCTCTCACAATAGGTTTTTTGCCAGTGGCACATACCCATGTTGTATCCTCCTAATCTCTCTCACTCTCTCCCTCATCCCCCGATTTCTCCCTGGCTTTTCTTCTCTCACTCCTCTGAAGCTCTCTCTACCCCCCCCCTCTCTCTCTCTCTCTCTCTCTCTCTCTCTCTCTCTCTGACTTTCACTTCTACAATACATCTCTGGGGAAAAAGTTGTACTTTTACTCCAGCCCACTGTGATGCCTTCTGATTGTATTCTGAATACTTTGTACTACATGTTGGTATATTACACACAGTACATTTGACCCATACACAATGTTTTTCAACCTTTTTCATACCAGGGCCCACTATTTAGCCTGAATTTTAGCCACGGAGCACCATTTGATGTTGAGTTTAGTCTCTCGGACCCAAACTAAGGATTTTCGTGGAGTTCATGTCCACAATTTAGGGGAGATAACTGTCAAAACATTGGCCAAAAAACATTTCTACATTTCTTTTACATTTTCTAAATGTCTACATTCTTGAAAATTAAGCAATTCAGAATTCAGTTTAAATATAACTCCTAACTCTTGAGATCGTAAAATGAAACCAAATGGACCTGTGAGGGTCAATTTGGTGCAGATCTATAAGGGCCCACTGGGGCTACTAGATGTGTTCATTTCTGCATTGCGTTGTTATGGTAAATCCAAAACGTGTGTACGTGTCCTTCCTCTGTGTGTGTTTCAGGACGGCCTGGCCATCAACCACCATGCGGACCACACACTGAACAGCTTCTGCCAGTGGCAGTCCACGCTGGCGGGCGGCGAGGGCCGTCGGCATGACCACGCCATCCTGCTCACCGGCCTGGACATCTGCTCCTGGAAGAACGAACCCTGTGACACTCTGGGTATATACTGTATAGTAGTACAGCGCATACTGTCTGTCCACCTCTGTCTCTTTGTGTTGCTGGGATTCATTTTAAAATGAAAGTTGCTGCTTGGCAAATGTAATACAAGGCCAACTGTCTGTATTCACATATACGCTGTGTGTGTGTGCGTGTGTGTGCGTGTGCTTTGAACTCAAGGGAGTGCGTTGCCCGGTGAGAAGCCTTGGCATGAGAAAACATGCGTTTACATTGCCAAAGCAAAAAGTACAATACAACAGTACAGCAATTACAATCAAGACGGTATACACAGTACATACAGTATACAGTATGATGATGATGTCAGTGCTATATATTGCATATGCACTGTTCCCAATAGTAGGTCTGCTGGTACTTATGTAGTGTACAGTGTGGGATACAAGGATGAAAAACTTTGAGTACTTGAGTCTGTCTCTTTTTCCCTCCAGAAATAGTGAGCGATTATTTATGACTGGAAGGTGACACACGGTGCCCTTTTGTGTGTGTCTCTTGCTCTCTCTCTCTGTCACGCAAACACACATGCATGTACGCACACATGCATGTACATGTACACACACATGCATGTACATACACACACACACACACACACACACACACACACACACACACACACACACACACACACACACACACACCCTCTCAACACTACTCTGGGAAGGTGTGTCTCTCCTCTGTCTCACGGTATGTCCTAATGTCCTGGAGAAGAGACCAGATGTTCAGGACTTTAAGGTCTACTGTAGCATTAAATATTAAACTGTTCATGTCATCGGGTTGACATGGGTGAAGGTGTTGTAACTTTTCTAACGGTACAATAAATTCAGAAGTCATTTTGGACATTCTGCAGCTTCCCAAGACAAACACGGGATTCTAGTTGTAGGCTAGCTGTAGGAAATGTAAAGAAGGATAATACATTCGGAAAATTGTCTGAATGTGAAAGGGTAGCTGTAACATAAAAACGTAACACGCCATGAAAGACTCACCCTAGTCCATAACTAAGAGCAGGTGTGCAAAGCTGCATTGAAGAGTAGTGACAGTCCATTTTCTCTAAAAGCTATTTTGCAGTGGTAGTTGTTATAATATGTTAACTACTATATTGTGGTTTTGGAAAAAAGTGTAGTTGCTCTTAGGTGAGCGACTGTACAGAAGGTCAACTTGCTTTACCTGCTAACTCTCAGTCTCTGTGATTGTACATTGTGTTAACCATCCAACAGCAGCCTGGGGTGCTAATGACAATGCAACACTATGTTGTCTTCTACACTTAACTATGTTGTCTTCTACACTTACATCTTCTGTTTAGAGAACAACAAACAAATGCATGCATGCGCACGCACACACACACACACACACACACACACACACACACACACACACACACACACACACACACACACACACACACACACACACACACACACACACACACACACACACACACACACACACACACACACACACACACACACACAACACAAAAAACATACCTTTGAACTCGGCTTTCACAGTAAAGACTGGGGCTAATATTAGCTGGTGCAAAGACCAAACTTTGAAGTTAAAGTTGGAGGTGGAATTGTAATTTTGTCTTTGTGTGTGTGTGTGTGTGTGTGTGTGTGTGTGTGTGTGTGTGTGTGTGTGTGTGTGTGTGTGTGTGTGTGTGTGTGCGTGTGTGTGTGTGTGTGTGTGTGTGTGTGTGTGTGTGTGTGTGTGTGTGTAGGGGAGTCTTTTGTCTTAAAGGAAAAGTATAAGAAGTGTGATTCCCACATGTGCAAGATAAAGCTGAAGCGGCCATTAGCACCATCACTATTAGAGCTATACTTAAATACAGATTTCATCAAATGCATGTCAGGTTGTCCCCCTGCGTCATGTTTATTTTCTTTACGTTTTATGATTCATATGTGATATCATGTCACTGATCTAGTTTTCTTTACACACGATAGGTGTAAAAAGAACATTCTCACAGGCTGTCAGGCTTGACGTTGAGGTGGAGTGTGATTGTTATTCAGTTCAACACATTCATTCATAATTAATTCCAGGGGTGTTTGGTGCTCTGTGGAGAATGACTTGACTCTGGGAGTCCAAGACGTGGAATAACACAAGATTAAGTTCTCACCAAGACAAAGACATTAAAGGGGTCCCTCATGGGTCCTTTCCTTTTTGACTGAAGGCCAGGAGTACTTACTGTGTGTGTGTGTGTGTGTGTGTGTGTGTGTGTGTGTGTGTGTGTGTGTGTGTGTGTGTGTGTGTGTGTGTGTGTGTGCGTGCGCGCGCACGCGTGTCTGTCTGTCTGTCACACAGGCATGCACGTTGCACGCAGACACACGCTGTGTTGTGTATGCCAGACAGCCAGCCAGCCAGACAGACAGCTTGACAGACTGTCAGACAGACAAACAGACATAGAGACAAGGTTACTGACGAAGTGATGTAGGGACAGAGAGAGGGGAAAAGAATAATAGACTGGATTTGTCTTTGTTTGTTAAAATGAGGGGCGAGACGGTGCAGTGGGACCTGGGGATGTTCCCATATAATTCATCCAGAGCCCGTAGAGCCCCGTACTTTAACAGGTTAGAGGGGTTCACCCGTCACATGGACTCTTCTGATAGCTCTTCTACATGCATTCCACAGCTAACAGGCAACTGTTAGCTGTCGCATCTGCTTAAGAGCAGAAGAGCTACAGAGAGCAGGCTATACTTTGAAGCACAGGGTTCTTTGTGGCTTAGTTAAACTGCATGGCTTGCTTTTATCCTCAATTTCATGGTGAATAAAAAGCAAGTAAAAGTGCCACAACTATAACCGCCTGACAACAATGAAGAATAGAATGGAATAAAATACCATGTGTTCAATATACCACATTTGCATAATAAACGGTGTTGAAATGATTTACTGCCAATATTGGCAAGAGACTTAAAAAGGCCAATAAAGTCTGATTATATTGTATTGAATTGCTGATTGTTGTAGTGAATCGTTTCAAATTTAGCTGACAAGAACAGTCTGAACAGCTGCGGATATTTTTTTCCAGGGATTTGCAGACAGTCAGACACCCTGCTAATTTCAAACTCAAACTTCGTATGAACTTAGGCGTTAAGACAGTAAGTAGGTTAGCCCAGGGTTTCATAACATGGTACGGCGCCTCTGTCTCCATTCATTTATTTCTTCCTCTGCTCCTGTTGTGTGTCTCTGTGCAGGTTTCGCTCCAATCAGTGGGATGTGCAGCAAATACAGGAGCTGCACCATAAATGAAGACACTGGACTGGGCTTAGCCTTCACCATCGCCCACGAGTCTGGACACAAGTAAGCATCTACTGAAAACATACAGCATAGTTTGTACTGTATAACGGTGGTTCCCTTAACTTATACATGTCAAGGACCCCCAAAATGATACTCATTATAGCCTGCGGAACCCCATTTGAAAATATATGTACCAAGTACCCCCATAAGAGAAGACTTTTTACTACTCTAGCAATGATTTTAGTCTATGATCCCCTATTTAATGGCACATCTACCCGAGACCCTGGTGTACTGTATATTGTAAAAAAGTTAATTTAACTCTTGAGAGTATACAAATGGAACCAAATGGGCCCGTTTTAGTCTGTTTTATTGTTTCTGAACATTTCAATAAAAATGTCTTCTTCACTTTCCAGTTTTGGAATGGTCCACGATGGGGAGGGGAATGTCTGCAAGAAGTCTGAGGGTAATATCATGTCTCCCACCCTGGCTGGACACAATGGAATCTTCTCCTGGTCTGCCTGCAGCCGACAGTACCTCAGCCGCTTCCTCAAGTGAGCAACATTTACAACAGTAATACCGTAATAAGTTGTGTGTCAGACTGGTATAAAGAGACGATTATAGTGATCATTTCGAACTTCAGTTGGGAAAATGGCGAATGTGTGTCACAAACAGTACATGCAAGACAAACTTAATTTATATCTTGCCTGAGTATACAGAAAATGGATTGTAATTGTTTTTTTCAACTACAGACAATATAAAATACAAATACAGATTGGAACCAAAGCGCACAACTGACAGCTCCTGTGTGTCCTGTGATTCCAATAGCATTTGCCAGTCCATGACATCTGCTGCCATCATTTGGGCAAAGTTGTAGCAGTAGGCAATCACCTGTGGCTTTCAGATTATTAATATTAAAGTTGAATAATCACAAAAATAAAATAAATACACTTGAGCGCAGTTTGTGTGTGTGCACGTGGGTGTGTGTGCATGCCTACATGCATGTGTTACAGTATTAATGCTTAGTCTTAAATATAGCTAATGTAGCAGCCATGCCGACTGCTATGCAGTGCTACTATTTTGCTGTCTTGTATTACAGATAGTGTCTGGGTATGATGTATTTATGTGTGAAAGTGCAACATCTCTGACTGAGAGAGATGATTAATGTGGGTGTCTGTGTGTGCATGCGTCTGTGCGGCCATGTGTGTGCATTACACAAGATCCAGTTCATGTAAGTGTGCAAGCATGTCTACAATAACCTTTATGTACTGTATGTTCTTGTCTTTTGGGGATGTATGCTCATGTACAGTATGTGTCATGGACGTGTCTGAATGTATCTGTTTGTGTTTCTGTGTGTTCTGTTTATGCGTGCATGCTTTTTGTGTGCGCGTGCGTGTGCATGTGCGTGTGTGTGTGTGTGCGTGGGGGTCCACGTTGCTGTCTCATGGAAACCTTGTATATGTTACTTTTCGGGAGGACTTTTCCCAACAAAGGACCCAATGTTGCAGTTATTTGTCAAACACTTTTGATAATACTTGTATTTGTGCAATATTTTGTATTCATTAAATGCACAGACACACGTAACCACTTTCACTTTCGTGAATGTTCAAAAAATATCAGACTTACAAGCTCACAATGCATGAGCTTGTAGATTTCATATGACAGAAAAGTAATTATGTTGAAATATGGAGCTACATGGTTTGTGCCAGACGTGTGTGTGTGTGTGTGTGTCTGCGTGTCTGCATGTCTGCGTGCGTGCGTGCCCAGGCCTCCACGCCTGCGTGCACGTGAAACCAGATATCCCCGGACCGGAGCCTTCCACTAAATTTACCAGTGTGTTAAGTGAAGTGTCAGCTCTCCCTGCAGAGCTGTGTGACTGCTGGGGACAGACAGTGTATTTCCTCGCTGGGTTATTAGAGCCAGGATGACCTCACTCTCGTTAGGCCTGTCAGCCTTATATTAAACTCCTGTCACCCCGGAGGCCACGTGGCAGTGTGCTCTGTGCCAACGTAGTTCCCTTACACTCATTCACTGACAAACACTGACAAACACGCAGTATTGGATGTCAGTGGTTCTCTAAGATTTTTTTAATTCCTGGGATCCGCGGTTTGGTATGAATTGGGACATGGATCCCCATAACTCTAAGAGTGTGCAAATTCAGCCAAAAGGAGGGATATGGGTCCACAATGGACTCTTAATGCACCCTCATTTGGTCCATTTATTTTCCTGATAAAACATCCCCAGACCCCACTCTGCAAACCACTGTAGTATGTGATGCGATTATTGAACTTTTTTCCG
>CM076967.1:30554734-30694734 GCA_039105355.1 Benthosema pterotum | reverse complement strand
GCAAAACAGCTGCACAAATAGGCCTTGGGATGGGATCCATGATGGCTTTTGGCAGCGAGCACAAGGGGCAGGGGTGCCTGTCTGCATCTGCACAGAGTTGTCAGAATCTGATATAGTCATTCATATAGTAACAATGTGGACATGTAAAAAAAAAAGAAAAAGAAAAAAGTAGCAGGCCATGTTTCTCAAGCAACCCAGACACAGTTTTGAGAAAGGGGGAAGTTCCCGGTCCTCCCATGTGAACGTGCAATATACCACTGAGGAATACAACCAGCCATGATAGCCAGCCTATCGAATCTGCTGTTGAAGTTGTGCACTTGTGCATTTCATGCTTATTTATTTAACATATTTGCCTTTATTTACAATACTTGTAAATCTTGCTTAGTCTATGTGATATTGATGTATGCAAATGTAGGTATGCCAAGTTTTAGTTCGGGGGGAACATTACAAACAATGACAACGTTGTTGAAGAGTTTATTTAGAGTCATCTACTGGGATCGTTCCATCTCCCAGATCATTTTTTGTGACCCTGAATGGGACCAAGCCAAACCACTGGCAGACATATTGGCTTTGCTTTTTCTCTTCTATATATATATTTCAATAGTCCTGTTTGGCTGAACTCCTAAAGAGTTGAACATTTGGAAACACAAACATGAACACAAAGGAAGACCTCAGATTGGCCAAATGATCATTATTAACGCAAGTTGTCTTTCACAGAGTTCCCATCCCTGACTTTTTATAGCACACAAGATTATTCCTGACATTTCGGTTTTCCCATCGCTGGCTTTGTGTACAGCTGTTGTAAGGAGTATTCTAATAACAATCCAGCTACTGTAATTTGGTGCCAGAAAGCATGTTTTGAACATAATAATAGTGTCATATAACCTGCTGAAAGGTCCACTCATTACTGAGACCTACAATAGTGCAGAGTACAGACTATCGCCATGTCTTACTAGTAAGTCAACTTCCTCTTACTAACTTTGAAGCCTTTGAGGTTTAAGTTTCCGTCCTATAGCAACCTAGTTCATATAAATCAGTTATTTCTAGGTCTATTTCAAATGTGTTTATCTACCACCATTAAACTAAACACCCTTTACTTGCCATGTTCTACCGGCTAATTTAATACTTTATTAAGGGCTTTTCACAGGCAGAGTAATAAATTGCGCCTCTAGTTCATTTTCAACGTGACGTCAGCGTTTTGTGCAGAAGATACGCCATGTGATAAAAGCAAGAGTGTGACGTGGTGCATCATCTCACAGAGCCTTGTGTTTGTTGTTGTGCACATGCTCGTTTCGTGCACACAACCAAGTCTGATTCTGGTGTGCTTTTTTCTTACACTGATTGTGTGATTATCGCCCAGTCAGACTCATCAGGTGGCACAGTGGAATCTCCGCCGTAATACATGCATATATCACTCCCTGTCTGTAATGGCCTTTACAGTGGTTTTAAACCTTGTTTACAGCCAATGTAAACAAGGTTGTTTAAGTCCAATATTTATTCAGCATTTAAGAGAAAAATAACAATTCTTCTACGTGTGTGTGTGTGTGTGTGTGTGTGTGTGTGTGTGTGTGTGTGTGTGTGTGTGTGTGTGTGTGTGTGTGTGTGTGTGTGTGTGTGTGTGTGTGTGCGTGTGTGCAGGACATCTGTAAAGCTCTGTGGTGTCATCGTGTTGGGAGGAAGTGTGAGACAAAATTCATGCCAGCTGCCGAGGGCTCTGCCTGTGGGCCTGACATGGTGAGTTATTACATTGTGCTTGCATGCATGTGTGTAATCTACTGTATGTATCTTTGCTTGTGTGCACAAAGTTTGCAAGAGGGAAAAGGTACAATTTCATTGTATAGGGGGGATTTATGATAAAATAATCTCATTACTGAAATGGGTTTTACTACATTTGATTTCAGTGGTACCGATTGCATTTTATGGCTCACACACAGTTGGTCCAACACAGACTGTTTTTATCACTTGAGAAGTGTGTGTTTTAACTCTGTTGGAAACACATGATGCTCCATGGTAACATCTCACCAAACAAACGACGCGTTTAAGAGATCTCACTACCGACTTGATGGTTCAAACATGAATATAAAAACATGCCTACAGAAACCAGTACATACAGTAGATGCTGTTATGTTAAGCATAGCAATTTGAGGACACTATTATTGAAGGATGCTTAAATGACAAATTTACTTAAATTTAAACTTAAATTTGCTCATGTACTTTGTATCAAAAAAGAAGCAGAAACTCAAACCAAATCTCCATAATTTAATCATCCATGGTACTGTGACACAGTGTGTCACACAGAGCTGGTGGTACTGTAAGTGGGTCACAGAATGAGGACGTTGCCTGGGACAAACTATATAGAGAGCTCTGGATACTATGAGGGTTTATTAAACTTTATTGAGCTGTTAATTGCACCTGCAACAGATTTCAAATTTAAGTACTCGTCTGTTAATGGACTGTGAAATTCTGGTCAATGCACTGGCCTTCCGCTTCTTTTGACCTGTCCCTCTTTGAGTCTTTGTGACCGAAATCAGGCTAATAAACTTTCAAGTGTCCATGAAGAAGCTGAATTGTGCCTTATTGTGCTGGGAGGCAATGTTTTCTTTTTAATGGTGGTACCATTGTTGGCATTGTGTCGTTGTTTCTTGCATCCCTCTTTCCCACAGGTTCTCCCATTCCCCATTCTCTCTCTCTCTTCTCTCTCTCTCTCTCTCTCCCTCTCTCTCTCTCTCCCTCTTCCTCTCCTTCACTGAGAGCTGATTTGCTTTTCTCAATGTATTGAACTTGATGGTTTAATCCCATATACTCCCTCAGCGGGACAATTGACTGAATGCAAACAATGACACGCTCACTTAGGAATTCATGGCACTCCACCGCAGGGGGAAAATAGTTAGGGGAAATCAGCTGTTCTGGTTCTCCCTGAAGCACCATGAGATCAGTCTGTGGGGTAAGCATGAGTGTGCCTATGTTTTTGTTTATCTTCCCTTGTGGATTTTTTTAATCACTGAAACCTGTTAAGTTCTGCGAAGACATTTGATACGTGCCTCTTTGAGCACACCCACTGATGTCCTCTCAAAGCACCCCACATCTTCATACCAAGCACACAAAAACAGGCCTGTCCTCCACTAAAACATTTCATAGGAGTTGAGTAACCAAACTAACTACTCAAAGTTGAGTATCCAACATAAAGATGAAGGAGGGTACTTAATGTACCCTCATCTGTTGCTTCAACACAGGCTTTTTTCTGTGAAACTCTTGACACTTTGTGTCGTCTAACCCCCTCTCTCTGTCTCTCTCTCTGTCCCACCACCCCTGTGTCTCTTGCAGTGGTGTCGCAGGGGCCAGTGTGTCAAACAGGGAGACGAGGGGCCCAGGCCTCAGCATGGTCAGTGGTCACAATGGTCAGAATGGTCAGCCTGCTCCAGAAGCTGTGAAAGCGGCATCACCTACAGAGAGAGGCAGTGCAACAACCCCAGGTAGAAATACACCAAACACCACACGCACTGCGCATGTATGACGCGCACGCATGTAAGCACACACGTGTAAAGAATTACACTGTTCGACTAATGTGCAAACCAGACGTACACTTTTAAATTCACTCCGGTACATACAAAAACACATACAGCTATTAGACGTTTTGTTTTAGTTGAAAATTGCATCAGTTAATGTTTATCCCTCATAAATCCCCAAAACCCAATGCCCATCTGGAGGCAGCAGAGTAAGACGCATTACTGAAATAGTGAAGATCGCTGACACAGATCTCTCACTTCCGTTGCTTACTGCTCGCTCTCCAGTCTTTCGCTCTTTGAGTCTTTACAGTACGCACTCAATCAGTCACTCAGTCAGTCCTCCACAAACGCTGGGGCCACCTCTTCATCACCGAACTACCCTGCCCTGCCAAGATTCTGTCAAGTGCTGGGATAGATTGGACAGAGACAGACAGACAGAGAGAGAGAGAGAGAGTGTCAGAGGGAGAGCAAGAGGAGGAATGATAAAGTAGGGAATAATAGATGTGGGAGAAAGGGAGGAGGGAAGCTGGCAAGGAGAGAAAGGGACATATAAAAGACTTGAGGGACAGAGAGGATGAAACGGTTAAGTAGGGAAAGACAGAGATGGCACAGAAAGAAGGAAACAATGAGAGGAAAATAAGTGTGGGTGTAAGTGAGATGGGGCGAGAAAGAGACAGAGAGCTCAGTGATGGTGTGATTGGAGGGCTTAGAGAAGATGTAATTGTCCTGAGCCAAGGATTAGTTGGAGCATAGCCTGGGGATATGCACCTGCGAACGGAATGGTCCTCCACGCGGTTATTAGATACACAAACATTTCAAAGTTTTATGCATTACAGTTAACTATACAGTTTTTGCAGATCTTGTGTTTGTCTCCCTTAGTTTTAGATGACAAGTCATTTATCTATTGAGTCATTTTTCATGTGGTACCTTTGGGAACTGCTGGTTCCAGTGTTAACTTGTGTTGTTCACTATTGAACATTTTATGACTGTCTATGACAGTTCTTTACAGCAATACACATATATGTGTATTGCTGTTCACATCTGCCTATGCGCAGTTGGCAGATGTGAATTGTGGAGGGGACTGGAGTTTACATGTTGTGCTAGTGTAATAAAATTGAAAGAAACTGAATAAACTGTTCATTAAGTCGTGATCAACATCCAGGTCCATGGAGTCCATACAAGAGCCCATTTCCTGTTTCTGTAGATGGGGCTGCTGGATGTACAAGTACACCTCCTGGCCTGGACATGGCGTTAGTATGTTCACTAACTGTATCCCCAAGCCGACCCTTAATTCTGAGTGCCAAGCAGTGAGGCACTTGGTACTATTATTTGTATTGTCTCTGGTATGCCATGGCCAGGGATTAAACCCTGACCACCCAGCATCAGGGTGGACATTATCTAACCACAGGGCCACTGAGCTATAGCTAAACTGTATCCCCACAAATGAAACTGCATTCTTGAGGTTGCGCAGAGAGCTCTCTTGTCATTTGACAATTGAGACCATTCACTGCATTCCCATTTGGGAAATTCAGATGGCCGTAATGTGGGAGCTTGCAGAGCGCACAGCTGATGCAAACCATGTCTCGTTTGTTGGAGCGTCTCAACGTTCCAAAATAAAATGTAGGCGTGGAGATTATGGCAACATGCAACAGCTGTGTCTCGTTTGGTGATCTAGATAGCGTTTATCAACACGCAGCTTTTTATAGTAGAACAGATGCACCATGCACATATATTATCAGTAGTAGTAGTATGACAACCTATACATACAGTCCCTTGAAAACCTTGCATGCGGGGTATGCTTTTGTATAACATTTTGCCTTGTTTTGGTGTTAGAGTTTGTCACAGCTTGGCACTGTGTTAGCCACAGTTCTTTTTTTGTAAATTGCAAAACAATGACCACACACTGGCACACTGAGACTGTATCTACAACAGACCATCAGAGTGGATTTACAAGCTCAACAATAGATGGATAGAGGGACAGATCCCTTTATATTTACTTTCTTTTAGGGGCAATCAAGTCTATTATTTTTTATTGTTTGTTTATAGTGTTTATAACCTAATCATTTGCCAACCAGTTCTATGGATTTAAGGATGTTACAATGTCTGTTTAGACTAGAACTAGAGCTTTTATGATGTAAAACATTTACCAGCCAAGTCTATGGACATTAGTATGAACATTAACTCACAAGTGAGCTCCATACTAATCTCAGTGGTTGTAATCCTGTTTTTTCCCCTTCTTTCCTTCCCTTTCCTGCAGACCTATGTATGGAGGGAAGTATTGTGACGGCACCTCCAGGTCCTACAAGCTGTGTAACACAGAGGACTGTCCGTCCAACGCCATAGATTACAGAGCCCAGCAGTGTGCCGAGTTCAACAGCAAACAGTTCAGAGGATGGTACTACAACTGGAGGCCTTACACCAGAGTGGACGGTAAGGGTGATGGATGACCTTTTCCCGTCTTTGGAAAGTCTCTCTCTAATCCATTCTTTTCATATCACGCAAAGAGGCGATGGAGAACTCGCGGTCCCAGCAAGCTCATCAGCGTGGATATTTAATCTACTCTCTCTCCTCCCAGATCAAGACTTGTGTAAGCTGTATTGCTTTGCTGAGGGCTATGATTTCTTCTTTGCCCTGGCCAGCAAAGTTAAGGATGGAACGCTGTGCTCCCAGGACAGCTCCAACGTCTGCATCGACGGCCTGTGTGAGGTAATGAGACATGTCAGGCGATGACAACGGAACGTAAAAATTAAAGTCGTGGACTGATTTGAAAGCTTTTTTTTTCAGTTTGGTGGCCGTTTCCTGTATCACTCGAACGTCTGCTAAATGTGTTCTCTTCGACAGAGAGTTGGGTGCGACCGTGTGCTGGGCTCCGCTGCAGTGCCAGATGCATGCGGTGTGTGTAAGGGAGACAACTCCACGTGCAAGGTCTTCAAGGGACAGTACACCAAACAGCATTATACAAACCGTAGGTCATACTCTCCAAGTTTATAATAGTTCCGGTCTGTTGTTGATCATATTTTTTATCCATTTGATTATTTGTTCGTTTTAAGGCAGTTTGTGTAATCCTTTTTAGTCTCGTGTGTATAAACTGCAATTCTTTCTCTTGTTAAATTGCTTTGAATTATTTAGAAATCAGATGGGGTCTAATAATGTGCATTGGGAACTTCCAGTGTGGCCAGTCTGTGACGTTAGTCATTTATGACATATCTAAGATGTATGACTCCGTATTTGGACACGGTTTCAGCCTAATCCCACTTCGATTATAAAATGAAAGTTAAATATTTCAAAAAAGTGCAAAACATATGTGAATAATATTCAGGGATTGTCTTTCTTGGCCTATACTGGCAGCCTGCGTAAGACATTTGGCGCTGTTTGGCCTAGTAGAAGCAGAAAGAGAGACACACCGACAGAGACCGCCTTGACCCCTTATAGTGCCATCCACGTTGTAAAAAACAGAACAAAAAAACAGACCTCTAACTGTCAGACCCCACACGTTTCCTGTGGGGTCAGGAACCACACAAAGCTGCTTATAGAAACACAAGTTTCAGTGCTCCAGATCTCTATTGTAGGCCTCCTACTGTCCTACTGTTTTCACTTCACAGTAAATATCGCTGAAAATAGCCATTGTAAATGAGCTATTTTTGCCGGATGTTCACACCAGAATAGAGTGGTTAAAAGTGGTTAATGAGGAAATGCTACATGTCAGACAGATTGACCTGTATTTGATATACAGCTCAATCCGTCTGAAATGTAGCATTTCTTGATGTTGTTGTCCATATGTTAGCCTTTTTTGTGCCAATTAATTGACATTAATCATTAATCAATCACATTAATCAATTACACTTAAGTAACAACTTTGGACGTATGCGTATCCACCCGACAGAGGCGTTTATTATCTTATTTATCCATAGAGTATTATGGGGTGGTGACCATCCCAGCCGGTGCTCGGAGCATCCGCGTGGTGGAGCTCAACACCTCCAGCTCCTACCTGGCCATCAGAGACACCCAGAGACGATACTACCTGAACGGCCGCTGGACGGTGGACTGGCCTGGCAGACACCCCATCGCCGGAGCCCTGTTTGAATACAAGAGGCCGTACAACCGACCGGAGAGCCTCACCTCCACTGGCCCTACCAACGAAACACTGGTCATAGAGGTACTGTACATAACAGTGTGTGTGGAGACACACAAGAGACCTCAGTAGTTCTTTACATTGATGTTGTCAATGTCTATTCATAGTCCTCCTGCTCTGCTCTCTCTCCATTGTAGATTCTGCTGCAGGGCTGGAACCCTGGTGTGCGCTGGGAATACACTCTGAAGAAGACCCACATCAAGCACAATTATTCCTGGGCCATCATACGCTCCCAGTGCTCAGCAACATGCGCTGGAGGTAACCACCTTTACCTTATTGAGCTATTTTAATGCTATTTCTGAATATAATTTTCACCTTAAAAGGTATGCAAACAAACACCTCCATTGATGTTCCTTTTACGCTCATTGCCGAGTGGTGTGTTACTTTTATTCATATCCTTTCCATTTGTTGATAGCCATTGTGTTTCAGCATCATTAACCATCATAGTCATTATAGAACAGCAAAATTGTCAAATTAAAGAGATGTTGAAAACAACATTTCATAAGAATCCGGTATTGCTCCTTGACCGAAGAGGCTACAAGAAAATCGGAATCTAATGCATTAAATCAATGGTTTTCAACCACTTGTCTGGAGACCACCAGTGGTCCTTGAGAGAGTTCCAGGTGGTCCACAGGCTAAATGATGGAAAGTTGGTTAACCAGGTGTAACTATTTGAGTCCGTAAACATGAAACCAAATGGACCGTTGGGGGTCCATTTGGTTTCATGTTTATGCTCTCAAGAATTAAAATTAAAATATTCATAATCTGAATTAGACCTACTGTAGTCTACACAACTAGAGAATGTAGGAGATTAGTGGTCATTTTGACCTGTATGTCAGACTGTTTTGTTTCCCAAATCCAGCCTGGAATTGTGGACAAAAGCAAAAATAAATCTTGGGATCTGTGGGGCTAAAATGTCATCAAATGGTGGTCCATAGTTCAAATAGTGGGCCCTGGTATCAAAAAGGTTGAAAACCACTGCCACACTATTGTGTGGTTTTGAGCCACAACCAGGTTGCAGTGATACTGTGTTTCCCACCACCAATGAAAGCAGCCTGCCAGTAGATCAGTAGATCAGTGGTCCACTGTGTCCCTCTGTGATCTGTAATGAGCCTCTGTAGTTGCAGGTTAAATGGACTGACCAGAGGGGAGCGTCCCCATCATTACAGAGGGCATTACTAGGACATTTGTCCTTCTTATCCAACTAGAGACCTGCTATTATACCCCCCCCCCCAACACACACACACACACACACACACACACACACACACACACACACACACACACACACACACACACACACACACACACACACACACACACACACACACACACACACACACACACACACACAGGGGGTCACACACACCTGGGTGTAACCTGGGGTGTATACAAAGGTTTAAGGTTGGTACTGTGTGTGTGTGTGTGTGTGTGTGTGTGTGTGTGTGTGTGTGTGTGTGTGTGTGCGTGTGCGTGTGCGTGTGCACGTATGTGTGTGTGTGTGTGTGTGTGTGTGTGTGTGTGTGTGTGTGTGTGTGTGTGTGTGTGTGTGTGTGTGTGTGTTCATGAGTACATGTGTACGGTATCGGAGTGCACGTCCGCCTGCATTCACACACACAATAACACACATGTGTGTGTGTTATTGTGTGAACAAAGCCCTCAGTGTGCAGTGCTCACCGTGTGACCCTTGCAGGTTAAAGTTCCTCCACCCCAGTCTATTTAGGTTTACCTCGACCACCTCCATCATTGGCTACTGATTGTAGCCCCTAATGGTTCAAAGGGTCATTTGCTTTATTAAAGAGTGTGACTAAGTAGCTAGAAAACAATGTTGTGAGCCTGATATTTGCAAACTGACCTTGCCCGAGGCCAAATACCAACCTCGAATTTAGGTTTCACATACGTCAGGTCTGACAAATGACACAGGATTGATTAAGGAAGCAGGCAGCATGTGCTTTTTACGTACCAACGTTGTATTCTTATTTTTTTTGAATATCCATGCATACAACAAAATGGCTTTGTTTTTGGTGGCTTTTTTGTGGTTAAACCATGTGGAACAGTGGTTTTCAACCAGTATCCACCTGGAATCTGGGGACCACCATTCCAAATGGACCCTTATAGATCTGTAACTCTTGAGATGGTAAAATGATACCAAATGGACCCTTATGGGTCCATTTGGTATCATATTACGCTCTCAAGAGTTAAATTATATTTAAAAGTATGAATTACTTCATTTTCAAGAATCTACACACTTAGAAAATGTAGAAGAATTGTTATTTTGACCAACGATTGGTCACTTTTCTAAATTTTAAAATCCTTAGTTCTGGGTCCGAGAGCCTAAACTCAACATCAAATGGTGGTCCATATAGTATACAGTACTATACTAAATTGTGGTCCCTGGTATGAAAAAGGTTGAAAACCACTCATATGGATGATTAACACAGAATTATTTAACAGAATACTTTCCAACAATGTTTGCAGGCCACAAAAGACAGTCACAGTAGTACGCAAACAAAGCATATACTGTACCAATGCATACAACACACAAACGCATATGCAAGCATTTCCTAGCATTACTCATGACTTCATGCTGTGGATATGCTGTAGTGAAACCAGGTGCCTCGTATTTATATTTGCAGCCTCGGCTTTATGTGAATGTGAACGTCTCGTCCTCATGCAGGCCAGATGAACACCAAGTCAGCGTGCTACAAAGATATGAGGATCCAGGTGAACACCTCCTACTGCAACCCCAGGACCAGACCAGCTACTGGACTGATGCCCTGCAACACCCAGCCCTGTCCTGCCAGGTTAGTGTCAGGAGCATAAAATATACAGTATATACCGCAAGGCTCTCAATCCTTAATTAATCTAGTAGTTATATTCGCAAATCAGTTGTCCCGTTGACCTCTATTGCAGTAGTTTTCAACCATTTTGATGCCAGGGCCCACTGATTATTCATAATTTTGAGCCATGAATTGTGTTTTTGTCCACAATAGCAGGCTGGATTTCAGAAACAAAACAGGCAAACATAGAGATAAAAATGACTATTCTTCATTCTCTAATTGGGCTAATTCAGACGATGAATATTTTGAGAGTGTAAACATGAGTCATTTTTAAGGTCTCAAGAGTTACATCTGGTTAACCAACTTTCCATCATTTAGCTGGGGACCACCTGGAACCCTCTCAAGGGCCACTGGTGGTCCCCGGACCACCTGTTGAAAGCCCCTGTATCACACCAATACAATACAAAAACAGGTCCACTGTATACAAGGCCATCCCATCATACATATAAACTACCAGTGCACAGAACCTTGAGGGTGGACAGGGTAGGTTTGAGGGGCAGTCCGGTCACATGATATTTTGAAATGTGGAAGCAATGCATATTTATATTATATATTGCCACCATAAAGCAATAGAATTCTTATGACTTGAAAATATGTATTAAGCTACTTCAAGATTTCCGCCCCGACAAGCGATCAAGTGATATACACTGTAGCTGTGAAACATCAAAAGTGAAGTGAAAGAGTGATGCAGGCATTCCTTCATTTGTAGAAATCACAAGTCACAGATTGAGACCATCTGATTTAAGTCCTTCGTGCTGTGCCAGAGATTATCTCCTCATCATCTCATAGCAACAGTGTTTTGGTTGGCTGCAGGCCTGGTGCCTAGGTCTCTCTCACTCTCTCAATCTCTCTCTCATATTCGTTCCCGTTCTCTTTACTGCTCTGTATCGTCTCTGTCGGTCGGGTGGAGACCTTGTATGTCCAAAAAAAAAAAAAAAAAAAAAGCATATCACAAGCTTGTGGATCGACTATTTTTGCTACCTTTTGTGCAACACTTTAGTATCAGGAAGTTGGTATGGTAAAAAATGGAAATGCTGTATATGGAGATACGAGGTTCTCCCTGACATCAGCGATCTCATGCCTCTGTCTCCTTTTATTGCCTTCTCCACTGCAGACGCAGCAGGTTTGGTTTTGACCTCTCTCTCCTGTGCCCCCCCAGAACTCTGTATCTCACTATTCAAACCACCTGCTGCTTCTTTCTGGGCGTTATTGCCCTACAAAACCCACACATCTGTGGTGACATTCAGGATGTCAAAAGCAACTGTTTATTGGTTGAGTCAACCTCTGTGAGCCTCTCACACAATCTGATTTTAATGTATCTACGCAGGCCGCGCTGCCCCTAGAAGCACCTGTTATGGAAGGATGGCTCCGCTCTAACGTCACGTAAAGTTAATTTATGGTGCGGTGGAAGGATGTGGCACGTTCTGGGTCCATTCTGTACACTTTCCTGAGTTCAATTAACGCACAGGGATTTCACTGTGTGATGACTTCAACCTATAAGACTTTCCCACGCGAAAGGAACAGTTAACTTCTGCGCTGACCGTAATATGTTTCTCATTCATTCGGCCCCGGGATCCAGCACGTCGAACACATTTTGAATCACACTCTTCTCTGACACTGTGGATGCCCTCAAATAGACAAGCCAGGGTTGGGGTTTTGGACTTGCGCTGTGCAAAGCTGCAAGTGCCAGTTTGTTGTGGGTGCGGGACGCAGACTGGTGGCCACATGGTCGCATGAGGTCAGCGCTGTCACCTTGAGTGGTATGATAAACAGTGTGTCTCTGGGATATGATGATGATGATACCAAAGGCAGAGAGAGAGAGAGACATCCATGGTTCTGGTGTTGGTCCAGGGTGTGTCTCTGTGGGATCTTGGCTCAGCTCAGTCCAGTCCCTGCCAGAAGCCCTCATGACAGACTGGGCCAGGTCTGAGGTCGGACTGTGTCAGGGCCGAGGCACACAGACTGAAGGACCAGCCAGTGTTAGCTGGTAACACACTGATCATAGGGAGTGGTCCACACACTGGCTGTCAGACCATGTGTCACACACGTGCAAGCACGCACGTACGCATGCACACACCAGGGGGGCGGATCTAGGCATGGGCATGGGGGGGCAATGCCCCCCTAAATGCCATGCAAAACAACCCAAGATATTTCAAATTAAAGTGCTTATATTTAAAATGATTTGAACCACTACTACTGCTACTAACTAACTACAGCTGTGACACCACTAAACCAACAGCATTTCATCATTGAAAACAGAAAACTCTCTGAGTCAGACCTTTAGCTTTATGCATGCTGCATGTCTGTTGCAAATTCAACAACAACTGATGTTATTATTGATGCTTTACTTGACTAATAAAAGTCTCCGGTAACTGAAAATGGTATGGGTGCGGCTTCATCGCCTGTGGCGCAAAGCGACACGGGCGATGAAGCCGCACCCATACCCCCCCCCCCCCCCCCCCACCACCACCATTTTCTCCCCCCCCCAATTGGGACATGTTACATCCGCCCCTGGCACACACACACACACACACGCATGCAGACGCGCATACATGGATACACGTGTGGGAGTGATTTGTCCTCCTCGTCTCTGCTGCTCTGGACAGTGTCACAAATGGTAAAACCCTGAACAGGAACATTCATAAACGGAGGACAATTTCAGGTCACGATTGGGTAATTAATGAGGGAGGGAGTTGTCCTCTGCTCTGTAACATCTGTTTTTCCTTTTTTCTTCCCCTTCTTTTATTTACATTCATTATTTCCCCAGGTATAACAGTTCAGTTTTAGGAATTTCACTACATTTTTCATGTGTGTGGGTTACAATACAGACAGCTATGAATTAAAATATTCATGATGTCAATAATTTCGACATTGTAACTGATTATGGCTTTGATGACAGTTTTGAGGTACAGACTCCTTCCCGTAGCATTTGACTAGACAGGGACAGGGCCCCTGTCCAGACTGGGTGGGACATACTGTATATTATACTGTATATTAACTTAATTGTTTCAGTAGGTCAGTGCCCAACAGGGCATAGGGACAAGGACTGACCAATAGAGATCCACATATATCAGTATCAAACATATATCAGACAGTGTGAATTGAAAATAGTGGAAATGCAGTCAGTCTACATTTGAAAAAAGGACCAAAAGGGGTGTGTGTGTGTTTGCTTGTGCATGTGTGTGTGTGCGTGTGTGTGTGTGTGTGTGTGTTAGTTCAGTTTGGAGCAGGGATAAAAGCCTATCCTCATCCGTGATCAAAATGAATGGGCAACAGGGGAGCAGCCCAAGTCCAACTTGTATCTAACTTCATCCAAATGTATGCTTTGTCGTACAGTGAAATAGCAGACCTACCAAGCTCACAGTGTGACACATCCACCGCGCAATGTCAGTCGGTTATTTTCGATGCATAACGCTGTCGTGCATCGGAAGTTTTAATCAGGCTTTATATATCTTCTTGCAGCTAACAACAACAAAGTGCCGAGTCCAACTATCCAAATGTATTCCCTTGTCTGCCTGATTTGATTAACACAACGGACTGGCTGCAATGACCTTGAATTTCAGCCATATCTCTCCGATAAACATTTGTGACAAAATGCAGCATATCTGGAGAGACCCTCGCTATGCGTGTTTTAAACAGCTGCTGGTGTCAGGTCTTCTGAGTACATTTAATTTATCCCTTTCATACATATATATATATATATATATATATATATATATATATATATATATATATATATATATCCCTTTCATATATATATATATATATATTTGGAGTAATGTTCTCCAGGGCACCAGCCAAAGAGCTGTTTTGGGATTTTTCTGTTGTACTTTGATTGTCCCTGCTCTGTGAATGAACCAGGGTCCTACAAGGTAATGGCTAGACATGTGTTTTGTTGGCCCAGCCTTATTATTTGACTACAGTGCTATTGAAAAATGCATTCATAGTTCACTGGTAAAGACCACGCCTTCAAATAATTGAGTGTGTTTATTTATTGATGTAAGAAACGTTGTTGTGGAGATAACTGGGATGAATGGTGTGCAGTGGGATGAGGGAAGGAGGGATAGGCTGGTGAGAAGGGACCAGGGTCCATGAAGACATGGGTTTTAGGAACAGATAACAAGATGGATGGAGAGTGAGATGGACAGTGTTACAAGGAGATGGGAAGACGCAGGTGCAGGACAATATCAAGGGTGGGAGTCTTTGGCTTGAGAGTGTGTTGATTATTGTCTGGTTTGTTTTTGCAGTGCCACCCAGCTAGCTGATGGTTGCTCACAAACACCAGTAAGCTTGTGATGTGATAATTATAACTATTTTGCTGCCACTATTGATCTTATGTGCTGTGTTTTTGTTTTTTAAGACCCCCAAATTCACCCCAACAAGGACCTGAACTAGAATGTTAATTTAAAAGTAATCAAAGCGTTAATATTGTGAGTAACCGTGAGATGCTGATGTTTTAATAATGAGCCTGTAACATCAACGTTGTGTTATAACAGCTCAATCCAAGGCTCAGTTCAGAGAAGAATGCGCCTTAAGATCATAATGGTGGCAGACAGCAGGGAATCATTTCATTGGCAGACTGCAGGCGAGCCAAGCGTTACCTAGTGACAGGGGCGATGCTAGACGGTGAATATCAGTTTATGTCTATAAACTGTCTTTTAAATCCATTTTAAAAGACTTCAAAAAACATTCTTGGCCACAAGCGCCATGGAATCTGATTCAGAAGGCTCTGAAGAGCTGTCAGGAATTAGGGAAGTGTCTTGCTCAGAGACACTTTGACATATATACACTGGCCAAGCTGAGGGTCAAACCAATGACCTGCTGATTACCAGACAGACTCTCTGTCTACAGTCAGCTACAACTGTCACCCCATTAGGAACTTGAAAGTACGTGCGAAAGTTGAAAGACAGGGTAAAACAGAGTAGACTGGGGTGCTGGAAGGATGCAACAAAAAAAGATCAAATGGCAGGTAGACATAGGTATACTGTATGTAGGTATAAATACCTCAGTGATTGGCAGGAGGGGAGGAGATAAGAGAGTGGTTGTTAAGCACCAGGTGAGATTGATATCAGATGAGCATTTGAGGACATCTCTGAGAGCTGCTGTAGTATTAAAACTGGGAACGCTGCACTAACATTGTAACACAATATAAAGTGAAAGAAGGGCTATGTGAGAGTGATACACACCATATAGCATGTATTTATTTGACTCCTTATTTCTTATGACAAAATGACTATGTGCCAGGTCAGATTGGGTGCATAACGTTGTATGAAGGCCACCATTAGCACTGGTACAGAATAGATGCAGAATTGTACACATGGGGCGAACAACTGTCAACAATGCATGTCCCTGAAGAAATAACACTAGCATTTATCAAGAGGCCGGGGCAGCTGCTGTATAGGCGTCAATTCCTCCCTGTGCCTCTATTCTGAGTATTCCCATGCAGGTACACTCTTAGCATTGGTCTAGAATATCATCCAGATTCTTGCTAATGAAATGGACACTGCTGACAAGTTGTGTCTTGATTTATGAGCATAGCGGCTTAGCCGAGATAATGACCTCATCTTCGCTATGATTGTGTATTTTCTGTGTCTCGCGAAGATGATGATGTTGTTCAGTACCCAATTGTGATCATGTTCCCCTGCTGCATGTGTAGGCCTGTTTGGTTATCTTGGGACGGAGTCAAACTGTGGAAGATGGATTGCAAAAGCTGTCATAAATCCATGGGTGTTGAGTGGACAATCAACAATGTTCTCCTAGTTCCTGAACAAGACAGTGCTGATACTACACACAGCAGACTTAATAGTCCCTGGACATCAGCACATCTACTGTTTTCACTTATGCCTGATTTACTACATGCTCAGTTGTGCATCATGTCATTCGTCAAACGTAGCCAATCTACAAACTCACCATGTTTCGTAGCGTGAAGCATTGTGGGCTTGCAGATCGGCTGATCTCGATGTGCGCCACCGCCTCACAACTAACTACAAATGAGGCCATGTCGTATTCCAAGTCACTCTCTGTGAGAGCTTCAGTTAAATGCCTGAAAAGCAGTGTAATGTAATGTAATCATGGGGATTGCCTCACTCTTAAGAAGTGCTGAAAGGCTAGGTGGCACAGTTTATGTAGTGCTGGCATTGTGTGCTTTTTGAGCCACACTTTCATAATGTTGATGTCCAGAAGAGGAATGGCTATGCATATGCAAGAGCACTTACACAGCACGCACGCACGCACACACACACACACACACACACATGCACGCACACGCACACACACACACGCACACGCACACACGCACACACACACACACACACACACACACACCCCTTCAATAACGTGTAGGCAAAGACCCTATATAGCATGATTAACTATCATGTGTTGTGGGACGTACACATGGTACGCTAGACACACAGAGCCAGTCTTGAAGACAAAGCAGGGAAGGAGAATAAGGGTGCTGGTGTCGTGTTACCATGTAGGGAAACTTGGGAAATACTCATTCCCTCCCTCTCCCCCCTGGGACAATGTCCTGTGACTCCCTACCCCACCCCACCCTAGGAATGGTTCAGTCAAAAGACCAAAACTTTAAACACAAAACCCTTATGACTGACACACCTAATTAAGAAGATGTATTTTCTCTCTCTCTCTCTCTCTCTCTCTCTCTCTCTCTCTCTCTCTCTCTCTCTCTCTCTCTCTCTCTCTCTCTCTCTCTCTCTCTCTCTCTCTCTCTCTCTCTCTCTCTCTCTCTCTCTCTCTCTCTCTCTCTCTCTCTCTCTCTCTCTCTCTCTCTCTCTCTCTCTCTCTCTCTCTCTCTCTCTCTCTCTCTCTCTCTCTCTCTCTCTCTCTCTCTCTCTCTCTCTCTCTCTCTCTCTCTCTCTCTCTCTCCCTCCCTCCCTTCTTCTCTCCCTCTCCGTGTGCTCTCGTTTTGTCTGGGGAATCTCCCTTCTCTCACTCTTCCCACTCCAACTGTGTTGCCATTGCTGTCTTCCCAACATCTGCTTAAGTCATTCCTAAACCATAGCTTTGATACTTTGTTCAAGGCTGAATGAATCTGGTCAGAAACGTTCAGTGGCACAGACACTCCGTTCAAAATAAAATGCCATCAAAACGTAATATCTGGATGTTGCAGAGTGAGGGTTAACGTTAGGGACAGCTTTGTAGTGTGTATAGTAAAAATAACACCCATTTAAAGTGAGGGGCGCTCTTGACATAACATGACATAAAATAGACGCTGTCTCTTTTCTCAAACACTATGACGTAACATTTTCCATTCATTGTCAAATGTGTAGGACAAAAGTGCCCCTCAAAAAAAAAACAATTGGGGGAAAGACAGAAGAGAAGAAAAGGCATACTGGAAACATTTCAAACCACGCCATTCTCTATTCTTCCAAAGTGAGCCCTAATTTCTCCAGCCTTGACTAGACAGCATTTTGTGTCTTCACTATTATCTCCCATCTCCACTTGATCCTAGTTTTACTGCAATTTACAAATCACCTTGTCACCCAAAGAAAATGTGCTCTGACCCTGGGGCCAAACCACACTTCTCAGAAATGCATGGGAGAATCAGCCATTTGGGTTTATGAAGTCTAAGTAGGGCATTGATGATAATAAATGACGACTGAAATAATGGTTTCCCGAACAAGCTACCATTTATCTCATGTTTTATGGTAACCACCAGCTAGTCAACAGGGCAGACAGTGAACATATTAAGTTGCTCATTTTCCTCTGCAGAATAGTAAAAGTAAGTCATTGCCCTGGTAATTCCCCCTTTCCCGGTTTGAATCCTGCGAGTGCGTCTGTGTTTTGGAGCAGGTAGCATAGGAAACCCCTGCATGATGTCATCAGCAGAATCCTCTGCCTTTCACTTGACACACATTGGCGTCAGCATTGAAAAAGTAATAAAGAAAAAAACAGTCACATCACACACACAAACAGACAGACAGAAATATACAGAGCGTCTGGCAATCAGTCATTTAACGGACACAAGTTTGGCTGCTGCTCGTCTCAGTTCACCCCCTAGGCTTTCACAGCACAGCACTGCTGAGCGCTATGTGTTGGGAAACACCAAAGCACTGTTTTTGACAGAAGGCTTCAACAAAGAAAGAAAGAAAGATTAAATGAAAAGAACCCTGAATAGTCGTAACTGAATTTGTCAATTATGCCTTTTTTGCAAATACGATTATGCCAAACATGATAAACTAAATGTGTGAATTCAATTTATGCATTATGCTATACTCATAGAGGAAAATTAAATTAGCCTGCTATTGGTATGGTGAGTGTTCTTTGCTCGATGATGATCGAGGCCCATCGAGACTTCCATCTCCGCTCTCCCTCGTAACCCCGTCGTCCTCGTGTCATGGAGCCATTAAGCAATGGAGATCGTGAAAGCAGGAAACTCTTGCTCACGATGTTTAGGCCAACAAACACAACACTCCAAGCATTATCTAGAGATTTACAACAAGCATTATGTTGCCAGTAGTCTGGGTGACTGTGTGACATTTCCATAGGACAGATGGATAGAAAGAGCACTGTCAGCACTTAACCGCTCACTCATCTAATTAGTAGAGCAGAGCCTTCTTTCAGCTCCCTTTCTTTTGTCTTTTTGCCTTCCATTCTTTCTTTCTTTCTGTCTGTCTCACCCACTTCTTCAAATCTCGGATTACTTCCATGAGCACACACACCCACTCACCTATAGACAGTTCCACGCAAGTGCACACACACACACACACACACACACGCACATGTGTAGGCAGAAAAATTACATTCAAATGCTAACAGACATCCTCACCATAACTGTAACCTTATGAAACAGCAGTAAAATCAAATTGGGGACGCCGGAATGTGTCCCCAAGTCAGTCATGCATCCCAATGTTCTACATCACATGTGTCAAAGTCAAGGCCCGCGGGCCAGATCCGGCCCGCGAGATGATTTAATCCGGCCCCAGGCTTGTAGAGCAAAAATGTCTGAGTCTATTAAAAAAAAAGTAAGTCTCTAGCACGTTCCTATCAAAAGTTATGATCGTTTAAAGAAATGCTTTTGAGCTCTCTTCTGAACGGCATGTAATGCATGTTGTCCAGCAGGGGGAGTCGTTTTACCAGGCTAGGCTGCTGGCACTGCAAAGTGAGAACTATATTTCAGCAGTACAAGGGTGTGTAACCGAGAACTATACTTCAGCAGTACAAGGGTGTGTAACCGAGAGAACTATACTTCAGCAGTACAAGGGTGTGTAACCGAGAGAACTATACTTCAGCAGTACAAGGGTGTGTAACCGAGGGAACTATACTTCAGCAGTACAAGGGTGTGTAACCGAGAACTATACTTAGTTAACTATACATACTTACTTAAATTTAGTATTTGAAATTTAACTGCTATTTTCGTATGGTTTATTGATGCTCTGTAAATAAAAATAGCATCTTTCATAGCAAATGTCTTAATCTAGGCTACAAGTATAAAACCAATAATGAAAAGTCATTAATATATATTAATAGCTATTCTTCATAATAAATATGACTTGTGTGATATACTGTATAGAAGTAACGGCTGTGTACATAAACATGTATGTGCCGTGCATGCTTGCGGTCTGCGACTGGTTGCACCGCGGCACTCCGGCCCCCATGAAGTCACATTAAGTCCAATGCGGCCCCCACCCCAAATGACTTTGACACCACTGCTGTACATCAAACCAGATGTACCGTACCAAAATTGATCCAAAATCTGTCTTATTTCAGAAAAACACAAAGAGACCCCACACACCCAGACTCGCACGTGCACAGGCACCAATGCTCGTGAGCACACACACACACGCACGCACGCACACGCACGCACGCACATGCACGCACGCACGCACATGCACGCACACACACACACACACACACACACACACACACACACACACACACACACACACACACACACACACACACACACACACACACACACACACACACACACACACACACACACACACACACACACACACACACACACACACACAACCCTAATAGGTTCATGTATTTACAGTTATTTACAGTTAGGCGGTCCAGCAGTGATAATAGTTAAAATCACCTCTAGGCTGTTTACACATCATTGTCTTATCTATGTCATTATTTACAACTGGAGCTGTTTAGGAAGTGTGTGTGTTTGTATGCCTCTCTGCATGTGTGTGCATGTGTCATTGGATAGCGGCCATATGACTCTATACGCTCAGTCTCAACTTTCATCAGTATCAGTATCTCTTAAATAGTGAGTCTTTGTGTTCGTGACTAATATTACTCTGAGAGCAAGGGCCTTTATAAAAAATATACCTTCTACTGTGTATCCTGAACTTAACTCAGTTAATTATTTGTATAGCTTTATGTTAAATCGTTACCAAATGTTCATTCAACACAAGGAGTTTGTTGAAATGATTTGTTGAATGCCACCTCTTGACTAGACTTCATAAACTGCAACAGGGACTGGCAATATAGCATCAGACTCACAATTCTCATCTTGGACAGTCGGTCAGTTGTCAGTCTATCAGTCGGTCAGGCAGTCAGTCTTCAGGAGTCGGAGTCATTCTGAGTTGCCTGGTCTACAGTTATCCGCTATTGGTCTCTGAAATTTGTGCCTGTGCAGTTCGACTGTAGAGACATTACAACATGGAGATAGGTGTCTGCTGCCCAGTCCGATTTAGAGGATGATATCATTCTCTATCACCGATGCACGTGGATGCACACGTTGAGACAGCACACACACACACACACACACACACACACACACACACACACACACACACACACACACACACACACACACACACACACACACACACACACACACACACACACACACACACACACACACACACACACAGGTCAGAGGTTATTTATTTAATGCTCCGACTAGAACTTGTCGGTTATCCAGACAGCACTGCGGTCACACAGTGCCACAGAGGCTATCAGATACCCACAGGCTATCTGATCTCCTGGCTACACAGCAAAGTGTGGAGTTTTTATTGAACTTGGAGAGTGTAAATACAGACCCACAGGTCACCCTTTAGACAGCTATAACACTCCAGATTTGACTGAGCAGAGAGCGTGAGGTTTGGTCATACTCCAACCATGCTTATAGTCAACAGCCAAGGCAGGTCTATAATTTGATACGACATTAACTAGTGCATTATGTCAATGCCCAATGCCACTGGGGTCACTTAGGTGATAAACCAGACATATTAAATGGTGGATGAGTGAAACAGGAAGGGTCGTCCCTAGATTTAGATCAAATAGAATGAGCACTTAAATCATGATATGAATATCTTCTTTGCTGTGGTTAGGATGAATGTCGTAGCATTTTAGCGATGGAATTAAGCAAGGAATTAAGCTTTGTTCCAATGTTGGGGGCGTCTCGTCTGAGTTTTAGACCATTAAGCACAATTTATGTTACGAAATTATGGCATTTCCAATGCAGTCCATTTCTTCTGTATGTTAACCACTTACATCCTGTCAAATCCAGTGTTTTATACTTGGTCCCCCTCATTTTTCTCTCTCTACATCAAACCTTTTTGCTGAAAAATGAACCTTCAGTCATTTTCAGTTTGAATTGGAAATGGCCTTTCTAACCCTCTCAGCTCTATGTTCCATGCCCACCAACACAAATCTAATGCCCAGTGCAGATCAGATCACTTTACTTTGTTATTTATACGTGCAGAGATGTTTTTGTGACATTTTCTATTTTATACGATATTTGAGATCTGCAGTAGTGATGTCGTTTGGACCAAAATAATGTTTTAGTGCCATACTGTGGCACAGTAAATGTATGAACTAACTGCTACCACACATACATTGCATTGAGTGCGAGAATGCTCTTTCATATAAAGCATTGAAATATTTATGGAGAAACAAAATCCTACAAAAACCTATGATGAATTTTATTTCCACTGATGTCAACATTAATTATAAAACCGTATGTAATTGTGCTGCGTCCATTTCAATTCCACTTCACAGATTGCACTGTCCACAGTATAACATTTTTCACAGTAAATAACAAAATTTATTAGAATAAGTTATCCTGCACTTATGTATCCTCTACTTAGTCTACTAGCTAATGCATCTCTGTTATTCTTTGCTACTTTTGCCTCACTCGATGGTGATGAGGTATAAAATAAGCCATTTTAAAAAAGATTAAAAATGCAGTTGCTATATGAGAGCACACCAAAAGCGTTTGAACCTTTAGTAGCTTACAATGGAATGCCATTTATTATCTCTACTGAAAGCTGAGGTGCATTCCACTTATCCCCACTCAAATCACACTTTGATAATACAGTATGCATTTCCCATGTCACCAGACCTGAGATATCTTTAACCACAGCTCTGCCCCCTTTTTCTATAAATTAAACTAAAGGCCTCGCTGTGCACGTCTATATTCGTGATACAAGAGTCCAAGAACAGATGGAATTTCTCCTCCTATATTTATTTACGCTCAAGGAGCTCTCATAATGCTCCTCAGAGCTATACTGTACTCATCCTCTTTATAGAGCATTCCAAACCACTGATGCACTGAATCAATACGCACAGCGCTTAGGCGCCGTGTATATACAACTGTATGTGCTGACAGAAAACTGTTGAGTTGTTTGGTGTAGATCTAAAGCGGCTGGGCGTGTGTAAGTTTCAAAGGGTACTTTGGGGGTAACATTCGGTGGGATGATATCTGGCTTTTTGGGATAGATGCAAAAAGGTTGTGAAGAATGAGAATGGCAGATTGAATAGGGACGAGGGAATAGACTGTTATGCTAATATGATTTTGATCTCTCTACCTTTCCTGCTTACAATCTAAAGAAAGGACGTAGGCGATATTTCCCTGCAGTAGCTATAAATGTGCAGACCCTGTGCTAAAGATGTGCTCATACTAGCGCCACCGTTACGTATTTATTGAAGCCATAGGTTTTGCTGCTTTCAACATGTCTATTTAGCACAAAAGAACACCTAAGGAATGTGAGTGGCTGAGAAGATGTGGAAAAGACATGTTTTCATCCAGATTAAGGCCGAGTATAGGTGACGAGGGGGTTTAAGGTTTTGCAGTGGGGGATCCAGTTTAGGTTACAGTTTGAAAGCATGATGTTCGGGCTGTTCCAACTTGCTCTGAAGCGATTCAGCCATCAACAAATGTCTCAAGCCCTGATCCCTTTGCAAGGCCTCGCAGCAACATTCTATATTGTCATCTCATGCCAACAATACCCTATATGAGACCATGTATAGAGTCCTATTGAGTAAGCCAGACAGCTAATCAGTGATGTGACATAGCCTACTCATACACTATTTCCATTGCTCCATAACTATTTCATCCACATTGACCCTGTTTCATAATTTAATAATGTGCACTGTCTTATCTCATCATTTTACCGGTACTAAGGATATATATTTTGTCTCTGCTGACAGTTAAACACACAGGGAATACAATTCAAGGGAGGTGAATTATCATTCCAGTTGGACCACATCTCGTAAAGCTCACCAGGACTAAAATGATTGAGAAGCTGCTAGTTTAGAAACAAGAAGGTCTTTGTTACAACATTCATATCATCGCCAATGTGTAGAAGCCTCGTATGTCCAAAAACGCTTAGTTTGATGACGATCCAAACAATCCACTTTAGTTATTATTTAGTCAAAGGCTGTTATTAATAGTTGCCTCATTTCTTAAATGTGTGCTTCTGTGTACAGTATGTGTGTGTGTGTGTGTGTGTGTGTGTGTGTGTGTGTGTGTGTGTGTGTGTGTGTGTGTGTGTGTGTGTGTGTGTGTGTTGTATATGTTTGTGATAGAGCCGTCCATGCCCATAATGGACTAGCTGTCCTGCGTTGACTCAGCAGCCATGTGTTGTCTTGCAGCTGGTCGGTGGGGGAGTGGGGGTCGTGCAGCCGGAGCTGTGGTGGAGGTGAGCAGACACGGCAGGTTCAGTGTGTCCAGAAAACCAGCCTGACCAATGTGGATGTCCTGCCTGACCCCCAGTGTGTCCAGCCCACCCCGCCCAGACGGCAGGCCTGCAGCTCAAACAGCTGCCCACCGGTTTGGAACACTGGGCCATGGTCACAGGTGAGTATTTGTATGGTGATATGTGGTCTATGTGGAAATGATGGATGCTCATGAGTTAGTGATGGGCATACTGATGTACAGAGAGACATGCTGTAGACAGACAGCCTGAAAACATAATGCCCCTGGCCATGGCTGTCCAACTTGGAGGCACACAAACGTAAATGGAATGAGGTCATCTTACTCAAAATGTCCCTAACTAGCTGCTATAAACCATGTCCGGCTCACTTTATCACTTCCTCTCCATTCTTCCAAGGTGTCTATGACTCAGAGGAGTGTGTCGCTTTGTAAACCTTTAGCTCTGGAACTTGATTCATCCCATAGGATGCCATTAATTGGCTGCCGTGAAACACTCAAGGATTTGGTAATGATCTAGGCTGTATGGTTATGTGTGCGTATAAGCACAGTGGCCACATCCTGGTAATGTCCTGGGAAAGACTTATAAATCTAGGGAAGGATACTGTATATACTGTACCTCATTGTTGGGAGACAGTATGGAAGCCAAACTGGGGGAAATGAAAAAGAAAAACCTGAAACCTTTATTTGTGCTTTGCAGTGCTCGCGTAAGTGCGGAAAAGGCCTGAGGAAGAGAACAGTGCTGTGCATGAACACAAACCCCAACAGTGGAACACACACACTGCCGGACAGTTCCTGTGTGGGCCTGCAGAAACCTGCCAGTCAAGACTCGTGTTTCATCAAACGTTGCCAGAAACAACGTAAAGTCCAGTGGTTTGTCTCCACGTGGCAGGAAGTAAGTCTTTAGTACTTTAACAAGCACTTATTTTTATTACGATATTTTTTTTAACATTGCAGGCGGTCGAGACAGTCGTTTAGAATGGCTCGATCAAAATGAATAGTGGAGAGCAAGTTCCTGATGTCGTCAGTGGAGAACATTTGTGGATTATGATTAGGATTTCTCTATCCGACTCCAAACCGTAAACTGATGTCTGTACTTCTGTTTTCGCCTCTCTCCTTTAATTCTCCTGCAGTGTTCAGTAACCTGTGGTCGTGGCTCGCAGATGCGATTCATCAAATGTGCAGAGAAGGTAACATTATGCTATGTCTGTGTCTCTTATTAATTACACATTATTATAAACTGACTTCATGTTCAGTCATAGTGAATATGCAGGCTTATTACAGGGAGAATATTTGATTTTTGGATGATGACATCTTACACAGGCAGAATAATTGTTGTCTTTCTCTCTTTTCATCCTTATAAAACAACAAAAAAGGACACTGCAGGGAAGTACAGAGAACTGGCAGCCAAGAAGTGCCACCATGTCCCCAAGCCCTCTGTGGAGGTCCGGAGGCCCTGTGTCATGGCTGACTGCCCCTCCCGTACCACCCCAGCTGTCCACCCCTGGAATACCTACCACCACTACCGCCCTCCCCAACCTCTGCCTCAACCAGGCTGGTACTCATCTGCATGGTCACAGGTAAGCCCACTTAAATCTCTATTAAGGGGCTTACAGACGGCGAGGAATAAATCGCCCACTCTAATTCATTCTCAATGGGGCCGGCGTTTTTTTAGCACAAAAGTTCAAAAATCGACCCGCGTTCAAGAGAGCGTTTATCGTCGGTCGTTTTCCGCCCGGCGTCACTGATTTTGGCCGCGCGCGCGTGCACGAAAGTTGTGGCAATTCTGCTCTAAAGTTCTAATGTTTACAATGCATTTTTGCCCGACGTGTTGTGAGTTTGTCACGGCCACGCTATATGACAAAGTGAAGCATGTTGATATTGGTTACATGCATTTAGCCAGCAGAGTTTATTATACAACATACAGTATTTAAACCGTGCTGGATGCTGCCCATCTTATTTTAGCCTAGGCTACACACCTTGGAATAATTATAGTCTACGTTCAAATATCAACCTCTAGCCATCATTATAGGTGAGTCATTAATTGATTGTAAATGAATTGTAAATTCAGCGTGATCATGATCAGGTAGCCTGCTTGACCGGAGCCAGCACCCCCCCCCCCCCCCCCCCCCCCCCCCCTCCCCTCCCGACATAAAACGCCGGCGTTTATCGACGGCGCGATTTTCCTTATGTCGGCAAAAAAAACTCGCCCGGCGATAACGCCGGCGTTTATCGTTGCCGTCTGGAAGCCCCTTAAATCTCTATTAGTCCGGCAGCCTTGTGTGGAAGATTTGGTATATAGATTTTATTGGAATCAAATATTCTGTCCATATATATCCACCTGCTCACTGTCTGTTAAGCGTTGAGCAATTTCTTTTATAGGGTGTTATATGTAGTCTCACATAGCCGGACAACTATTCCACAATGTCTGAAGGCTGTAGTTTAGAACTACACCTCCTGAAATCTGAGTAAGGAAGCTGCCATTTCCATTCACAGAAACATCTTTTAAAATATCATTACATTTTGTAACACACAAAAAGGGCTTTGGAAAAAAGGATTTGTATCCGTTTGGATTTTTGCATTTGCTATTAAAATAGAAAATGTACATTGTGTCATAAGGTGAGCTTGCACATTTGCTATTCATTGAACATTTTTGAAAAGTATTGAAGTTTTGAGAACTATTGATTTTTCGGTCTAGAGTATTAATGGGTTCAAATAAGGTGTGGTCTGGTGCATTGCTATCTTAAGCACGGTGAGATTGCACTTTGACCATCCCGAAGCTGGTCTTAAATCTGGTGTAGTGACAGCACAGGCATCTCCTTTATACTATTTAGAGAGAGCATTATTTGTAGGCGCCAAGGCGGGTTTGCAATGCATGTACACTGGTTGACAAGTGCTGGTGATAAAAATCCAGCTGAATACAAAAACACTTGTTGACAGAGAGAGGAAGAGAGAGTGACAAAAATAAATGTTCATCCAGTTTATTCAATAAGCAGTATGTTCAGATACCTCTCGCTGCGTAGGAATATCATAAATCTTAACAGCTAATTTAAAACTCAAGCCTTCCGCTAATAAATAGTTGAAAAAAAGAATTGTAATGTCTGTCTGTTAAAGTACCATGTGCCTCAT
Organism: Benthosema pterotum; assembly: GCA_039105355.1. Classification (NCBI taxonomy): domain Eukaryota; kingdom Metazoa; phylum Chordata; class Actinopteri; order Myctophiformes; family Myctophidae; genus Benthosema; species Benthosema pterotum. The sequence goes on along the minus strand of CM076967.1, from coordinate 30,667,215 downwards.
TGAAGCCTTTTCTTTCCGCAGTGCACAGTGACATGTGGAGGAGGGGTGCAGGCCAGGACTGTCCAGTGTTTGGCCCAGGGGAAGCCATCCTCTGGGTGTACTCTTCACCAGAAACCTGCCATGTCCCAGGCCTGCAACACCAACTTCTGCCCACAACCAGAGAAGAAAGGTACTTTAATACAATGTGCACTTACGACTACGATTTCTACAGATTGTGTGTGTAACACATCATGGGTAATGCAATACAAAAAGTACAGTCTATTTAAGGGCTTGCTTTGAAATAACAAATGTCCCTTCCACAGTTGATGTAGGTGAAATAAGCTCTTCAGATGTTTTTATCCTTTACCTTTTTTTTTCAACAGACTTGGTATGCAAAGATTACTTTAACTGGTGTTACCTGGTCCCGCAACATGGAGTCTGCAACCACAAGTTCTACGGCAAGCAGTGCTGCAAATCCTGTTCACATTCAAACCTATAATTGGGACATACTAGGTCTTCAGTGCTGGCAGGTTAGGTAGACGAAAGACTATGTTTGATGTCCATGCTTGCAAAGACGTTTTATTTCATTGAGCATTTGGCAAGCACTGAAAGACAAAATACATTTCAATGGAACTGAAAGAGCGTTGAAGTGCCCTTTCTTCTCCAAGCGATGCCGGACATCCTGATACTGAACGTGAATGTGTGATCAGGACAACGTAAATAAAGGAGGGAGTAATGGGAAGGACACAGGAAAACGGCTATTCTGATTGAAAGGTGAAAAAGACGGACACAGAAGAGATCGTTCTCCCAGTAAGTAAGGCAAAGGGAAAACCTTACTGGTCAAGAGGGATAATTACAGTATTCATTGTGTCTCAAGCAGGGCTATACTTGGCAAGATCAGAAGTGAGGATTTAAGCCCTTATCTACAGTGCAATTCATTACTAAGTTTACATACCTGACCAAGGGGGTACATTGGAAATCTGGAAGCTACAGCACACATGGAGGACAAAAGAAGCACAATAGACAAAATGCATTTTGATTGAAGACTTGACTTGGGATGGATCAAAGTGAGCTTCGTTTACATTTGGCCAGTGGCTGAATGTTATTGGTGTGTCACATAAACAAAAAAGAAAACTACTTTTTGAACCTCAGACACACAGTAAGAGGTCAAGGACAGTTGGTGTGCACTGGGATTTCCCCATACTCTTTCATTTAATGGTGCTAGAACATTATCTTGAATTGTGAAATCAATGCAGAATGCAAATCCTAAAATGTTTAGTTTGTTGATTTATTTATTGGCTTCATAATACAGTGTTGTTGAAAAGCTGTATTGCTAAGCAGCATAACGTGTCATGTTATTATTGTAAACCTCTCACCTTTTGTGTATTTTGTATGTTTCACAGGATTCCATACTGACAAGCTGCACCTTTTGTTCTTTTAGAATTGTAACCATCTATTTTATGCCATTTGTGCAAACATGTTCTGACATGTCAAAACCCCAACACAGACTCCCGCCTGTCAGTGAGGATTAGCCATTATTAGGAATGCGAGTAGATAAGCATCATGAACAATCGAATCTATGAGCATGTTTTTTCTGTTACATTTGTTTTCAAAATCTTTTGAAACCCCACAAGGCCATCATCGGTTGCATGCATTGGTATGGCACTAATGGATATTGGTTTTGTACAGGTTAGTGCTAAAAGCACTGAGAGATGTTGGCTCTAGATATATTAATGTGAATATTCAAACGTAACAGACATAATAAACAAACCTATGTTCAGGGTTTGGGTGTTTGGGTTGTGATTTTGGCTTCTACAGGTTTTGCAACACAATTGATGACTGGAAGAAATTTAACATCTAGTGATCATGCCATCACATATTTAACCTGGTAAAATTCTCAGTGAGATCTCTTTTCCAAGGTAGACCTGACCAAGAGAGCAGCATGACATACATGTGATCTATGGGCTCAAGAAATATGATGGTGATCAAAGTCAGTTACTGACCAACGCACCAAGAAACTAGCCTGCGTTCCAACCTGAATAACTGCATTCTGTGAACAGATTTATGGAGCACAGCAGCAATTCAGGCTGGAACCCAAGCTACCAAGAAGCAGTAGATTGAAAGAACCCTGTAGCCTAATTCAGGGGTTCCCAAATTTAGCCATAGCTTCTGGCTGTGAAATGGCTTTTCATAAGCCGATCCACTTGATTTATGATGTAAGAGCAAAATGGCTGCTGTGCAATTATGGTCTGTTCTATCAAATGTCAGAATTCTGAACACTTCTGTTGAGCGCATGCAGACGTAGACTACATACCGTAGGTCTGCACCCTGGCTAGCAATCATGCCAACATGGTGTTAACCATTTCAACACCTATGACATAAGTCTGGGCTCTCCCTTTAGTCATTTGTCAACAAGTGAAGGAGGAGAGACAGATGCCCATAGCATCGTCATTGCTTTATAGGACACAAGCCATGGTTGTGGGAGAGAGATTGCAAAGTACAAAGCCACAGAGAATAAAACTTATGAGAGAAGAGGGGGCATCATTGTATTCCAGGTCTGGGCATGGTGGGCCGTGGCCCATTTGGCCCCCAGGGGCCCTTCAGGGAAACTGGACTGCACGGTACTGGGCTCCTGGGAACATTCATTGGCTGTTGATTGTGATAACTTTTAACACATTTGTTTAAAAAAAAATACAAAAACATAGTGCATGGTGAACATAATGCTGTCATGGACTTTTTTTCCTCTGAGGAAAAAGGAGTGAGTAAGAGTGAGGTAGAACTGGGCAATGAGAAAGACAGGGGTTTTCCTCCCTCTTCACCTACCTCACTGTACAGTAGTTGATTTATTGCTGGTCAGCCGTGTGTGTGTGTGTGTGTGTGTGTGTGTGTGTGTGTGTGTGTGTCAGTAGTAAGCGCGAATGTAAGGCTTGGTCAGGATGTGTCTGTTCCCAGGAAAAGTTCTGCAGTGGGAATGGACTTCGGACATAACACCCCCCCCCCCACACACACACACAAATCTGTTTCATTATCTGTAACGTGTATGCAGTTCCCAGTGGAGGGGCACACGCATGCTGTGTTTGTCTGCAGACACAGTTTGGGGATTAATGTGCCAAGCTGTGTGTGTTCGCTTGTGTGTTTTTCACTGAGTCAGATGTGTCCAAATCCCTACCCCCAACATCTCTGGAATGCTCTATCAGCCTCTTTGTCAAAAAACCTCATTAGAAGTGAAGAAAGAAGAGCTTACTGAGCTGTTTAACCCTAAACTAAAATGTAGCTATAATAGTCACAAAGGTATATGGGACAAGCATATACTGTATGTGCATGTGGAAATGATTGAAATGTAACCTTAAAAAGGGTTACGAAGCCAAGTATTTGCAAAGGATATCAGACAGACTGTCTGACACCTTAGGACAGCGAGACAGAAAGCACAAAGACAACAATGTTATCTGTGGCTGTATCTCTTGGGATAACACCAACTGCCATTTAGCCTGGAGGCTACCCTCAGATGTGGGGCCTAATCTGAAGTTAGATTGCATTTTATCTGGTCATCAGGATGTATTGCTATTCCAGCATAGGTTGGGTAACACTTCCTCTGAAATACCAGAATGATGGAGCAGTGACAAGTGCTGTCAGGCTAATCAAGTGCATTTTGTAAAACAAGGAATTCATTTTATCTTTTTAACCCATGGGCATGCTTTGTTAACACTTGTACCTCAGTGCAGTAGTATGTTGCATGCTGTGTCTGTCCAACAGTGCCCTCTAGTGATAAAGTTATGGCCACATGATTGTCATATAACTTGTTGCAAGTGTAAAGTGACATTATTATTTTTTGTTGAGAAAAAAACAACAACAATTGTGGCAAAACAATGCCACCCAACAATTGTTTTATTCATGATTTGGGTGGGTAATTTCGGTCATGTTTAATAGCCTCAGAATAATAGCCTCAGATCCAAACTGTTCATCGAAGTCTCTGACGTTCAAAACCCAACGGATTAACAAATGGATTGGTTTATTACAAACGTTATCAACGTATCTATGATTCGGGATGGTAATTATAATTATTTTTAACCCATTTAGGCCTGACCTAAGGTTTCTGAAAAACTTGAAATATTTAAATTTCACGTGGAAAAAAAGTTAATTCTGGAATACTGTACATACTGTACAGAATCCAAATATGGATTCCCGGCCTGAAATATGTGCATTATATAGAAACTCATATGTACGTCGTATGTGGATGTCTCTGATGTTTACAACAAGCCATTCCATTTGAAAATTGGTTAAAAACCACATGCCCATAGACCCAATGTTATGCTATACTTCCGTAAGATGGCCACTATATAACAACGTCACTCTCCATTGGGCAGCAACGTGGCCAAGCCATGGAAGTGCTTGTGGTGATCCTTATGTGTAGCAGCCGAGTCATATTGCGGTACCCAACACTGTATCACAGAAAAAGTCAAATAGTGACTTTGTGTGGGGTCTGGAAAAAAGTCACTATTTGACTTTTGACATGTGATACAGTGTTGCAGTACCATGAGTGGCTCTGCAAGATGACTTCAGTACATCACACACACTTTAACATCGACTGCGACATGTGCTGCACATCACAGTACAACAGAATCTCACCATTGAGGAAGTAGCGCTGGTTCTCCAGGCCGGGATGTAACATTTCCCAATTGGGGAGGCAGGCGAAACACGGGTGATGAAGCCGTCACCATACCATTTTCATTTAAACTCTTTAGTTTTGTGATTTAGATCTTTTACATGATTTATATTAGGAAAGTTCAAGGTTTAAGGTTCTTTATTTGTCACTCCAGTGTATGTCAGGACATATACAGGGATGAAATATCGTTTCCATTGTTCCCCAGTGCAATAAGACAATAGACTGTGCAATAAGAAAAAAACAAATAATACAAGAAACAGTAAGTGACGTAGTGCAACAGACTAGAGCATTAAAGTGCAACTGTAACAGTATAAAGTGGGGTGAAGGTGCTAAGCTACAACCAGGTATAATTATAATTATAAAGTGGCAAGTAGTGAAGGTTAAACAGACAGCTAGACAGGAACTAGACAGGACATCTAAACTATACGGCTAAGACTAAACATACTACAACTAAGCAGCTAAAGGACACATATACTACAACTATGGAATACTACAACTAAAACTAAAACTATACATCTAACATACTAAAACATACTACAACTAAGCACTACTATACTAACGGCTAAGTTATGACAACTATGACAGAGTAGGGGTATTACTCTAGGCAGCAGGGGCGAAATCCAAAAGCGACCTCGCCCGCGGGCGCCCGTTTTCAAAAGCGGGCGCCCGTTTTCACAAACGGGCGCCCTTTTCAAAAGGTTATGGTTAGGGTTAGGTTAGGTTTAGGCATAGGTTTACTGAGGTTAAGTTTAGGGTTAGAGTTAGGTTTAGGCATAGCCTAGTTTGTGAAAACGGGCGCCCGCTTTTGAAAACGGGCGCCCGCTTTTGAAAACGGGCGCCCGTTTTTGTGAAACCGGGCGCCCGTTTTTGTGAAAACGGGCGCCCGGTTTTGAAAACGGGCGCCCGCGGGCGAGGGCTCAAATGGATTTCGCTGGCTCTCACTCTAGGGGTAGTGCTGTACATGTGGTACCCAAGTAACCATCAATAATAACATCCGTTGTTGTTGAACACGCACCATGCATAAAGCTAAAGTTCTGACTTAGAGAGTTTTCTGTTTTGAATGATGAAATGGTTGGTTTAGTGGTGCACAATTGTACTCTATTAGCATGGTGTTTCAAATCATTTTAAATATAAGCACTTTAATTTAAATGTGGATTGTGGGCATGCTATCATGTTTGGTGGGGCAGTCAGGGCTTTTAGGGGGGCATTGCTCCCCCATGCCCATGCCTAGATCTGGCCCAGTGGTTCTCTAGTATCTGGCTGACCTGGTAGGTCCAGACCTGCTGGAGTACAGGGTGTAGTTCTCCTGGCTGCCACTGGACGACCTGGAGGTCAGTGTGAACTTACAGGCGTCTTCTGGGTTCTTCTCCAGTCCCAGCCAGCTCACCTGAGAGCCAAGGAAGAAACAATGTCTCAGTGGGAGATGTTTCACAGTCTAAGCCAGTGATACCCAAACCATTTCATGGACCCCCAAATCCAAACTCATTCGCCTGCAGACCAAAGTTAATTTAACTCTGAGAGTGTACAAACAGAACCAAACAGACCCAGATTTCTATACTCTCTGAGGTACAGACCCATAGTGGTCGATTGGATTTGAAATTATATTTATTTTTAATACGGAGTACCCCTGGTACCCAGTCAAGGACCCACTGGGGTCCACAGGCCACACTTCCATAATTGCATAATTTAAACAACCCCCACCAGTTTGGTTGCCAAGATTGGCCACAGACCCGACCCCATAAAATGTGTGCACAAATAGAGATGGTTTTATTGACTTCATTTGTATACTCTTTAGTAAAGGTCTATAACCGGGCCCTTTGAGACCAATTTGCCATACCCAGAAGTTATGCAGGAAAAAGATGTATAATTTCTGGCCTACATACTGTACCTTGATGCTGTTCTTGAAGAGGAGTGCTAGCCAGGAGTACTGTAGACCATCTTTTTGTCAAGGGGTGACAAAAAGCAGATACCGGTAGTTATGCTGGAGATAACTATATCTGCTCAAAGAGGAAGACTCTCCTTTCCCTCATCCTGGACAGAAGGCTACCGTTCTAATCTGAAACCATGAAGGTGTCCTGAAAGAGCAATCTGCCCTGGGCAGACAGACAGATAAATGTTGGTTGTTCGTTCTATGATCTCAAATCTCAAAGCTTGGTTCACAGTCATATGCCTATACAGAGTATATAGCGTTTCAATTATTTTACACTTTGTAACCTAATGGAGTTAGCCTATTTGGGTTTACTTTATAGTAGGCCTAAATCAATTTAATTATAAAATGGCGAACTCCTAGAAAGCTACTGGACACTGGTTGATAGGGATGTGCAGAGCATTGATAAAAGGGGAAGCTGTCAGAGGTCATTGTTGGACAAAAATAGAGAAAATAGATTGTCAAGGTGTTCAATAAAATATCTCTTGCATGCATAAAATAAAACTAATTGTCAGTACTTTAGTCTGTGCTGCTCATCTGAGTTCACTGCATGTTTATATTAGCTGAAAACAAATATTGTACTGTTTGACTAGCAGTACCTGCAGGGCTGAGTAATTTGTATGTTATTTTGACTGTGCTGACATCAGGTCAAAAACATGATAACCAGTAGTGCAGGAATTACCAGCAGGGGCGAAATCCAAAAGCGACCTCGCCCGCGGGCGCCCGGTTTCAAAAGCGGGCGCCCGCTTTCACAAAAACGGGCGCCCGTTTTCGTGAAACCGGGCGCCCGTTTTTCACAAACGGGCGCCCTTTTCAAAAGGTTATGGTTAGGGTTAGGTTAGGTTTAGGCATAGGTTTACTGAGGTTAAGTTTAGGGTTAGAGTTAGGTTTAGGCATAGCCTAGTTTGTGAAAACGGGCGCCCGCTTTTGAAAACGGGCGCCCGCTTTTGAAAACGGGCGCCCGTTTTTGTGAAACGGGCGCCCGTTTTTGTGAAACCGGGCGCCCGTTTTTGTGAAAGCGGGCGCCCGCTTTTGAAACCGGGCGCCCGCGGGCGAGGTCGCTTTTGGATTTCGCTGGCTCTCGGAATTAGGGTGACCACTGACCAGATGTCCCTCTTTGCGTGGGCCAGTCAATCTTTTCCAAGACTTTTCAGTTGTCCCACAAATTGAGCTGCTGTCTGTCTCACACCGTGACTGACAGAGTTCAGTGTTCAAATGCCAGAATATTAGGCGTTCTGTATATAGATATGTTTTATTTAAGTCTGTTAAAATAACCCTAACCCTGGTGCCACTATATTTCAATCCAGAGGGGCTACATTGCATGTACTGTCATATCAAAAATAGCAAAATAGCTGACCCCCATTTTTCAAGACTCATTTGTGTAAAAAGAATAATGGGCCTCATGCACCAATAAATTCTTACATTTTCCTCTTAGATTTCTTCCTAAGAGAATTTCTAAGAGAAGTTCAGTCAGATTCATGAAGTGTTCTTAAGTAGGCATTTTGTTCGCAACATTTGTTCTTATGGTGATGAATCCAAATCCTTGTAAGTTGAAGGGGTGTGCCAGTTCCTTCAAATTATCATAGGTAGACACCCCACCTATCCTAAAATTGAGTTTTGGGGAGTTAAAAACGCATAGAAAACAGCATTTCAGCATCTTTTTGCTCTTTTAAAAAGGGCATGTTGGTCCAGAGAGGGCCACTAGGGGGTGCTCAAACCCCCCTTGACGTCTATGTATGCACGCCATTGAATGTCAAATAGTATAGAGCTGCGCAGTGACGTCACCACCCCTGTTCCGGAAGTCTTTTCCCAATTCATTTTTCTCATAGACTTTTCGAAAATAATTTATATCAAGACGATTACGCCGCGGACAAAGCCAACTCGAGTCGTGACGAATCATGATGACACACACAAACTTTTGGGACAATAAAATAATTTCTAAGATGAAAAACGAAACAAAAAGTCTTGTATCATGCCGTTTTCTACTTCTTCCCAATTATATATTATATGACGATATTGTGTTTGTTGTCATGATTTGTCACGACCTGAGTTGGCTTTGGCCGCGGCGTAATCGTCTTGATACAAATTATTTTCGAAAAGTCTATGAGAAAAATGAATGGGGAAAAGACTTCCGGAACAGGGGCGGTGACGTCACTGCGCAGCTCTATAGCCCCCAAATAGAAGATGACTGTGTGTGTAAAAACTGACATTTTTAGGATATTTATATATAAAAAAAACTTCTTATATTAAGGCCAATAGGGTAGTCCCACACATGCACTACGTTACTTAGGTCCCTCACAGTTTAGACTTGGTCACCCTAGCTGAAACTCGCAGGAAAATGTAAATAAGAATGAAATAAAAAATCTCACACTCCCCCCCAACCCCCCTTCCCCCATGGTAGCAGTCAAACTACGCCTATGGCTCCTGGTTGGTCTATTCTTCCCAAAACAATCTGACCTTTGTGCCTTTGTGGGGGCGATTCGTCACTCATCACATCAGGACAGTCACAGGACTTCACTGCGCCACGGTGGGGCACAGAGTTCGGACTATAGTTTAGCCACCTCCATGTTTGGGAATGATGACGATGTTTACCCTATATTATAAATTCACAATTGTTAATTTCTTCGTCGGTGGGATATCATGTTGTGTTGTTATTGATAATTTCAAGTCAAGAAGCGAGTCAAATATACCGACGATTGCCCACTATTTCAGCACGAAAGGAAGGTATGAGGAAGTGAATCCGTATCTCATCGAGGACATCCTCGCCGTAAACAGATCTCAGCTCCCTGCATCTGCAGAATGCCGCGAAGTCCATCTGACCGCCATAGTAAGACATGGCACGAGGTATCCCACGTCCAAGAACGTCAAGAAGATGCAGCGAGTCCACGGCGTTGTTTTGCACAACGCCACCGGCACAGAGCGCTGGCTGCGGGACATCCAGAACCACTGGAGCATGTGGTACACCGAGGACATGGACGGCCGCCTGGTGGAGAAAGGCGTCAACGATCTCAAACATCTGGCCGTCAGGATGTCCAGGTCAGAGGCGTGCGCACATAGTCATCATAGACAGGGTCGGATTGACCATTGGGCGCACAGGGAGGTCTTCCGGTGGGCCACGATCCGTAGGGGGCCGGTGGTATCACGGTATGACTAAAAGCAACCCTGGGATCAACCTTTTTGATGGTGCGGGGCTTATGCAGGATGGATTTCACAAATAGATCATAGTAGACTTCTTAATTAAGTGGTGCTAATTCAGATGGTGAATATTTTAACTCTTGAGTGTAAAAATTAAACCAAATGGACCTGCAAGGGTGCATTTGGTTTCATGTTTGTTTACGCTCTCAAAGAGTTACATCCGGTTAACAAACTTGCCATCATTTAGCCAGGGGACTACCTGGATCCTGGGACCCTCTCAAAGACCACTGGTTGAAAACTCCTGTCAGACATCAAAAGGTTAAAGGGGGATTTCACCAATTGTCTACATTTTACCATGTCATTATATATACACCTTTGAGATGTTGTGTGGACAAATTAAAAAAGGTTACCCCATTCTGTGTTTCCTAGAAATGGAGGTCTTTGGGAATGTATTAACCTGGTGAAACACAACTTGATGACATCATCAAGATCTGCTAATTTAATGCCACAATATCAATATTGAATCACCAAGTTCAGAATCGACTTTTCTGATGGTTTTCATGGTTAATATTCTTTAAAATGTTCTAGTATAATAAGAAATTACATCGCAATATATCAAATCCAATATAATTAAGAATCGCAATATCGATTCAACACCCTAAGTATCAATATTGTATCGTATTGTGTTGTGAGGCAAGTGAATCATCCCACCTCTACTATTCATGCCACCATTTAGGGCAATTGCTTTTTTCCTGAAGTCTCCTGAACTTGAACACAATATTTTGTTGTAATTTCTAATTTGTTTTGAAATCCATGTTCACATCCATTACATAGATGATCCACATACAAGCTCTTAATGCGTTGAGCTTGTAGATTTTGCTGTTATTGTCCAAAAGTGCAGATTTCAGCCTCTGCACCTCTAATAAGCCTCTCTGCCCATCTCTGGTCCAGGTTGTTTCCATCACTGGTCTCAGAGGAGAAGCTTCGAGGAGGACGCATCAAGTTCATCACTAGCTCAAAGCACAGGTGTGTCAACAGCACCTTATCCTTCCAGAAAGGTCTGACAGAACTGTGGAATATTGATGGTAGGTGATGTCAAAACTATGTTGTGATTATATACAGTAACTATAATAACTAATTTCGCTAGATGCGATTATTTTGCTTTGTAAGCTCACAAAATGCCAAATAGGAAGTGACAGTAACACCAGAGGCTTGCTTCCATTCTAAACATTCAAATATATAGATGAATAAACAGCACAAATAAACAATACAGTTGACCTGTTATTTTGTTATACAAATGTTGTTACACAAAGGCAAATGAAGACTGACCTGGGGCAGGTACTAAGTAGCTCGGTGAGATTGGTTGCAGGCAAAAATGATCTGGAGGTTGTGGACAAAATGCTTTGGTATGCCATTTTTCTTCATTTCTAAGGATGTTCAAAAAAGACAAAATCAAGGAAAAACGACACACTTTATTACATGGCTTGAATGAATGCTCCAATCAGAAGCCAGCGTTCTGGTCACGTGAGCGGTAACATATATTACACTGCAATTCACCGCTCTGCTCTATATCGGACCGCTGCATAATCAACGTCCCCAAAGTGCAAACAGCTGTGTTCATATCAATCCGCGGTGTGCTTCCGCATTCACTTCCAGCACGCCGTTAGCGGGTACATTTGGTTAGCTACGTATGTGGTTGTTTACATGCCGTTGCCATTTCAGGTGATGGGTATTATAACTCTCGAGAGAGTTTCATGTCTATGTTGCGGGTCCATTTGGTTTCATGTTTATTGCTCTCAAAGAGTTACGTCTGGTTAACCATCTCTCCATCATTTAGCCTGGGGACCACCTGGTTGAAAACCACTGAGGTAAAGCCATGTAATAAGCGACCCATGTAATAACTGACCTCGGCTGCGCCTCAGCCAGTTATTAGGAAACAAATCACCGGTTCGTCGGGTGTTATCCCTTACATAGTATGCCGTTTTTCATCATATTCGAGGATTTTCAAAAAAATGTCAAAATCGAGGAAAAAATACAGGCTATAGTACATGGTCTTGGACAACATACTCGATGAAAATAAAACAGCACAAATAGTTGCCCTGTAGCCATCCACAAATAACCATCCTTTTAGAGTACCTTGTGCTTAGGTATGTTGACAAGCTTCATGGAGATGCTTTTCCTATCCAGCTCGATTTGGCACCTGCCCACAGAGCCAAAACTACTAGTAACTGCTGTACTGACCATGGTATTACTGTGCTTAACTGACCAGCCAACTGTCCTGACTTGAACCGACTTGAATCTGGATTGTATTGTCAAGAGGAAAGTGTGAGACATAAGACTGAACAATACAAATTAATTTAAGGCCGTTATCAAAGCAAAACTGGGCTTCCGCAACGCCTCAACAGTGCCACAGGTTGATCATTCTTGTTTAAAACATTTTTTTAGTGGTCTTGTAAAATTATGCTAATTCATTGAGATAGTATTTGGGGTTTTTCATGAGCTGTACACCATAATCATCAGGATTAAAACAAAAAAAAGTTTTTAAATACTTCACTTAATGCATAATTGATTGAGAATATATTAAAGTTTCACTTATTATGGAAGAAAACCTTTACACAATATGCCAATTATTTGAGAAGGACCTGTACAGTATATTGCCGAATCATAACATTTGGTAGGAGCTGTGGGAGTATTAACTAGGCTTAAGTGTTTATCATATTATTATTATTAGGACATATGCTTAAGTTTCTGATTTCATTTTCCCATCCACAGACCAGGAATTTGACCATGAGGTGAATGATGCTCTGATGAGATTCTTTGACAGCTGCACCAAGTTTCTGAAAGACGTTGATGATAACCCATTGGCCACTGTAGAAGTCGACAAGTTCAATGCGGGACCAGAGATGAAGCGGGTCACAGAGAAGATTGCAGACCGTCTCAATGTCCCATACGGTCTCATCAATGATGGTCAGATCTATATGGAACTATGGTTCTCTAAACCTATGGATGTAGAATTCATTTATTTGTGGGGTTTCACTTGGTCACATATTTGTGTGAACTAAAATACCTGAAATGCTTTTGTGAATGCATTAGTTCTAACTCTTTTTTCTGCAGATATGGCCCAAGCTGCGTTTTATCTTTGTGCCTATGAATTTTCTATTAAGAATGAGAACTCGCCCTGGTGTCAGCTCTTCGATGTAGTTGATGCACAGGTATTTAAACTACACTGTACAACATATATTTCTGAATGCTTTATAGAAATGTATTGATGCTGCATGCCATAATAAGCAAGGTAAACTTACTAAAGAATTATATGAATAAGAAAGCTTTCCAGAAAAATGTCTCACAACCTGAATACTCATCATTTATTTAGCTCATGAGTCATGACTGTTCACACAGTTTGGAGCACAGAGTCATAAAAGTATACAATACAAAGTACGGGTATACAATTCAATATACCGTAGGCTATACATATTCAATATATACATATATCAATGCATGTTTCTCTACTTATACAGTGGAAGGACATTTTTCCAAGAAGGCACCCTATTTGTAAATTTCTATTTGTTTTCCAGATTTTAACAATGAGAGAAAATTGTACATGGATGGATTTTACTTTGTCATTGAACATCAATGGTATTAATGGCATACATGCATAGATCAGTCTGAAAAAGTAAAGTGACAAATGCCTTTGTCAACATAACAATGTTTGTATTCTTAAGGCTTAAACATACTTTAGGGTTAAGTGAGTATAGATAAAGCGGTTTCACCGCACAGTAGTTTTTTTTAAGGCTTGGCCTGGAGTATGTATGCGCTAGGGTGAAGCATTAAAAACTACACTGGTGAAAACTCTTCACCTAAACTCACTTCACCCTGAATTATGTGTGAGCCTTTACATTGCCACTTTTGCATAAACTGTTTTTTTCAGCTTTTGTCAACATCTTTACTAGGGATGTCCCAATACTGTATCGGTATCAGGAAAAGTATCAGATTGGCTCTTTTTTTGTCCCACAGAGACATGAATGTGTATCTTCTTCTACCAACAGGTTTTGGAGTATGCTCTTGACCTGAAGCACTTCTGGAAAAGAGGCTACGGTTATCCCATCAACAGCAAGTCAAGTTGCATTCTTTTCCATGATGTTTTTAGTCGACTGGACAAAGCAGCCCGTGAGAACAAGTGAGTTACCATGTAAAGCATAAACAAACATTGAAAAGCTAGTGCAATACTATAGTGCAATTACCATGCTAAAAGTACAATGTTTAGCAAAGCCGGTCTACATACCGGTACAAGTCCGCATTATTATCTTACACATTGAGAATTGGAAATAATACACAGGGAGGGTTAATAAATACACAATTTACAATTACCAGTAACTGATTTCATTATTAATAGTTAATTAGCCACACTTTCTGTCAATGTGATTCATTCAAAGTATCACAGTAGTAAAGCAACACTACTTGATTAATACTCTATGTCCCATCAGGACATTTTGAGAAGTATTTGGTGTAATTATTTGTACATAGACTGCATCTATTTAATTAAACTATAGCAATTATGCTATTCCACTTTTTCCCTAATTTCCTAATTTCTAGGGTTAAAATGACAGAATATCTTCGAACAGAATTCCTAACCCTGAAACCTTCCTGTACTTAAGGTTGGGGAATGTGTCTGAAGCTGTGACCATCCAGGTTGGCCATGCAGAGACCATTCTGCCCCTGTTGACTCTTCTGGGCTTCTTCAACGACACAGAACGCCTGACATCCACCAACTATGCCACACAAGCTCAGCGCACATTCCGCACAAGTCGGTTCTTACCCTATGCTGCTAATCTAGTGCTGGTGCTGTATGACTGTGGAGAAGATGGCCTGAGGCTGCAGCCACTGCTCAATGAGAAGTCTGTGGGTTTCCCTGGTATGGATCAGCAACAGGCATCCATCCCTCGATACCAAGATGTCAGAGATCACTACAAGAAACTGCTCCAGGAACATGGCTGTGACTTCGAGACCGAGTGTGAGCTCTTCTAGGAGACTACAAAGACATAGGAGTGAAGGGTTCATTACCTGCAGTTTATTCATCATGTGTAATCAATGTAACTCCGTTCACCTCACTGACTTCAATGCAGGGACACAGACACATACAGAAATATCAATATGTTGGAATACAAGGAACGCCGACAGATGGAACGGGTACGGTCCGTGTATTTTATGGCCATTTGAATTCTCATTTCATTTTTGGCAAACAGTATTCAGTTTAGGTTCTAGGAAAAGGGTTTCTTTTTCTTTATACCGTTTAGGAATGTTTCCTTACAACTTTGATTTTTTTTAATTGCGTATTACCCAATTCCTTATTCTTTGTTGTTGCGAATGAATTACAGTAGACTATATTAGTAGACTATATTAATTATTATGCATTTTTTATTATACATTTAACCTTACCCATTAGTGCTGCAGTCATTTTAAATGAAGTGTGCATTTTATTGCATGCATTTGCACATGCATTGTTTTTGCCAACTGTTAATAAAGTAAATAAACAGACAGACAGACGGCAATGAATACTAAACTTTCAAATTAATTATCATGCTAAAGTAGGCATGTTGTTTTCAACATATAAGTTCCTCATCATCGTCATCTGTGTCATTGTTATGCAACCCATGATGTGACGTTACAGTCTATCTGTAACATCCCACGTTTTCAATTAAATGTTTATTGAGGTGGGTCACTAAGATGCCACTAGGGCTGCTAAGATGCCAGCCAATCTAATCAGAAGAACACTGTAGTTGAACTGGAGTATAGGCAAGTCTTGCCTCATCATCAATTTGTACTGTACGCCAACCAACACGCCAAAGTGAACTATGTGGTGTGCGCAACAGCCTATGTAACTGTGTTGGAGGCTATTATGGAGTCTATGTTTTTTTTTGTTTAATACCTAATATACAATACTTGTGAATGAAAATCGATCCTGACATTTGAATTAAATAATAAATAGCGCGTCACATCATGTAATTGGAATGAGTTCTGAAGTGCACAGCCCGCTACAACCACAGCATCCACTTGATGCTGTTTTGTAATTGCCCTAGCGGTCTAGCCTATTGCATCTCCCCAGAATACTGTCCTGTGTGTCACTGTGGTCTGTGATCCGATGATCACGCTAAGAGTCCATTTGGTTTCATTTTACCATATCGAGTTACATCTATAAGGGTCCATTTGGTTGCCAGCTGTCCATCATTTAGCCTGGGGACCACCTGGAATTCTCTCAAGGAGCACTGGTGGTCCCTGAATCACTGGTTGAAAACCACCCACTGAGCACAAATGTACAAAAAAGATCTAAAGTGAAAGTTTTTCTAATCTTAGATTAGCCATCTAATAGTCTATTCTAAGATATGCGTTCATTAGACATCTAATCAACATCTAATCTAAGATTAGACATCTAAAACAAAACTCACATTCAGACCATTTTCAGACATTTTTTTTAGATCTGTGCTCAGTGGGCACAACTTCACGTAACCGAAAAGCCCAGTAAATGGTTCCACGAACAATGTCAGCAACACACAGCCTTCATAGTGTTACAGCCAATCCATTTTTAACACTCAGGACATAGGTCAACAAATGGGCAGTCACAAAATGACCCCCCCAACCCACAGGAATGAAGCAAATACACAACTGAGATAACAAACCTATAGGGACGTTTCTAAATGTTTATACCAAACATTTCCAGACAGTTGTATACTGTGTAGTGTTAGGCTGAAGTATATTTTAACAGACTTGTTATTTACAGTTACTGCGAAAACGTGCAGTCATTCCTGTCAGTCATTCGGTGGCCCAAGTCACACATCCATATATGGTCCTGCCTTGTGACATCATGGCGACACCAGAATCAGCAAAACCTGGATAGCCATACATGGGGAACATTGGACATGCATGTAGATCTGCAATATGTATCATGGATCTCCGTATAGGTAATCCATTTATGACATTCCATTATGTTGATTCTTCCCTACTTGTCCTCCCTCTTCAATGTCTGCCTTTTGACTGATAATCAATCTCACACCAAGATTATTAGTAGAGTTCTCAACAGGACTGAAAATGAAGGCCCTACCTAGGCCTTACCAGGGTTTATCAAGACCTGCTTACATATGGTACTACATATGGCGTACCCTAAAAAAATCCAACATTGGTTAAATTGTAATACATTACTTAAGAATGAAGCAAACAGTGAGAAAATACACACAAGACCACCCAAAAATGGGCTGAAGCGTTGTGCGCTTGAAAAATAAGTGAAAACTGTGAATGAAATTTCATATTAATCATCCAATTTAGCCAAGGTCTACACAACTAGAGAATGTAGAAGACTAATGGTCATTTTGATCTGATCTGTTTGCCTGTTTTGTTTCCGAAATCCAGCCTGGAATTGTGGGCATAAGCAAAAGAAATCTTTAGTTCAGACCGTCTGTGGGGCTAAAATGTCAAATGGTGGTCCGTGGCTCAAATGCTGAATAAATGGGGGGCCCTGGTATCAAAAAGGTTGAAACCCCCTGGTCTACACAGTATAGGTGGACTGAGACACAATGCCAACTAGTGCTCGGCACAACTGCACTTAAGTAGGGCTTCTCCAGGACTCCCACTGCAGAGGATAGGATGCTGCTGATGAGGTGGGTGGCCAGCGGACAGGTAGATTTCCACCCCCATCCACAGCACAGCAGAGACCTGTGACTCAAACTGGAGTCAGTACCTTATACAGATCTCACAGCACAGCGTGGCTGGTTTCTAATCTCACCATATTTAACACAAATTAATAACATAATTAACCAAATTATAATTATAATAATTAACAGTTACATCCTGGGGAAACAGTAGTAATAATATTAAATGATTCTAATAATCCTACATCCTAAGATTAAATATTTCTGAAGAAGAGCAAATAGAGGTTGCTGTGCATATGGACAATCACAATCGGTTGGAAATATATCATCAAGCGGTGCCATAATCAAACAATGTTGATATGGCACACCGAAGTTGAGAAAATAAATACACAGCACTTTGTCTTGAAAAGGTTGCCTACCCCTGCCGTATATTACTGTATATGCCTGCTAAACTTGAGATTCACAGGCAAATCTACTGCCCATAGTTGCCCATTAAAAGGGAATTCCACCCATTTTCAACATTTCACCATGACATTAATATACCTGGAACCAAATGGCCTGTCTTGGTTGAAAGCCAGCTCACCAACGACAAGGTGCAGGCCGCGAGCTGGGACGCCCCACCCACCGCCGCACAATGGGGGAGGGGTGGGGTTGGTGCAGACTAGGGATGTCCCGATCCTGTATCAGTATCGGAACAAGTATCCAATTTGTCTTTTTTTTCTCATATCGGTATTGGCAAATATACCAGTCTAACCACAGATCAGACATAGGGGTTAAGTGGTTGACACTATGGCAGTTAATTCGTTGGGACATGTGGAATTTATTTAGAGTTGCCCAAGTGCAAATCTGAGTGAGAAGTTCGTTATTTCCGGTTGGTGGACTTCATATATCTTTTTTTCTAATTTGTATTATACAGTATATTTTTATCCTCTGATAGGCATTTGGTATCGGTAAACACAGAAATTGTGGTATTGCGATTGGATTGGAAATGAAAAAAGTGGATCGGGGCATCCCTAGTGCAAATACATATTACAGTCAACATGAAGCATATTTGCATTTGTATTTATTTAGGACATAGGACAAACAAAGGAGCAGTGAGAATTTGACAAAATCTAAAAAAGGAAACACCTCAATATTACAATAATCACAAGAAGCATGCCGTTCCAAATCATGAGACGCATGCAGTTACAATCATCACTAAGCATCACAAAACATGCCATTACAATCATCACAAAGCATGTCATTACAATCATCACAAAGCATGTCATTACAATCATAGTATCTTCGTCCCGACCCTCACCTATGGTCATGAAGTGTGGATCATGACTGAAAGCATAAGGTCACGAATACAAGCGGCTGAAATGGATTTCTTCCAACGGTTGACTGGCACCTCCCTTAGAGATGAGGTGAGAAGTTTGGTCACATGGGAGAGACTCTTGAGTAAAGCCGCTACTCCTTCGCCTGGAAAGGAGCCAGCATAGGTGGTTCAAGCATCTGTTTAGGATTCCTCTCTAGTGTCTCCCTAGGGAGGTCCTCGATGCACGTCCCACTGGGAGGAGACCCCGGGGCAGACCAAGGACTAGATTGAGCGAATACATCAACTCTCTGGTCTTGGGCTGTCTCGGGATCCCCCGGGAGGAGGTCGCTGATGTTGCTAGGGACAGGAAAGTCTGGAGCTCTCATGTGGAGCTGTGGCCCCCACAACCTGACCTCGGATAAGCGGATGAAGATGGATGGATGAAGCACACAACCCCAGTCAGGGTCATGTCTATGCTCCCTCAGCTCTGTTCCCTCAATCCCTAAGAGTTAAGGTTAGGTTTAAGTAGGTTTGCTGAGGTTAAGGTTAGGTCTAAGCATAGTTTTACCGAGCATATGTTTTGAAAAAGTGTGCGTATTAATGACTAAGTTTAAGGAACTAAGTAAGTATGTTTAAGGTTTAGGTCCATGTTGTTTATGTTAGGTTTAGGTCTAGTTTTACTGACGTTAGGTTTAGGAATAGTTTTAGGCTGTCTAGCACAGCGAGACGATAGAGCTTAGGGAACATAGACATGACCCCTGACTGGGGACGTATGCATCCATCCATTCATCTGCTTATCCAAGGTCGGGTCATGGGGGCAACAGCTCCACATGAGAGCTCCAGACTTTCCTGTCCCTAGCAACATTAGTGACCTCCTCCTGGGGGTCCCCGAGACGATCCAAGGCCCGAGTGTCGATGTAATCTTTCCATCTGGTCCTTTGTCTGCCTCAGGGTCTCCTCCCAGTGGGACGTGCATCGAGGACCTCCCTAGGGAGACGCTCGAGAGGCATCCTGACCAGACGCCAGAACCACCTAAGCTGTCGCTTTTTCAGGCGAAGGAGCAGCGGCTCTACTCTGAGTCTCTCCCACATGACCAAACTTCTCACCTTATCTCTAAGGGAGGCGCCAGCCACCCATCAGAGAAAACTCATTTCGGCCGCTTGTACTCGTTACCTTATGCTTTCCGTCATGACCCAGGGTAGGGAGAAAGATGGCACAATCATGAAGCATGCCATTACAATAATCACGAAACATGCTGCAACAGGTGACTTCTGGAGGAGAGGAGGAGTTGTGTGACTTCTGGAAGGGGGGAGGAGACAGTTGACTTCTGGAGGGGGAAGACTTCTAGACTTCTAGATGGGAGAGACACAAAAGCAATGTCCATTATTATATCATAGCTTATGTATTATAGTCCCTACCCTTACCTATAGTCATGAAGTGTGGGTCATAACCAAAAGAATAAGGTCACAAATACAAGCGGCCGAAATGAGTTTTCTCTGACGGATGTCTGGCATCTCCCTTAGAGATAAGGTGTGAAGTTCAGTCATGTCGGAGAAACTCTGAGTAGAGTCGCTGTTCCTTTGCCTGGAAAGGAACCAGCTTAGGTGGTTCAGGCGTCTGGTTAGGATGCCTCTTGATCGTCTCCCTAGGGAGGTCCTCGATGCAGTCCCACTGGGAGGAGACTCCGGGGCAGACTAAGGACCAGATGGAGAGATTACATCGGCTCTCTGGTCTAATGGGCTGTCTTGGGATCCCCCAGAAGAAGGTTGCTAATGTTGCTTGGACAAGAAAGTCTGGAGATCTCATGTGGAGCTGTGGCACCCACGACCTGACCTTGGATAAGCGGATGAAGATGGATGAGCGGATGAAGCATGTCTATGTTCCCTCATCCCCAGTCAGGGTCATGTCTATGTTCCCTCATCCCCAGTCAGGGTCATATCTAATGTTCCCTCAGCTCTGTACCCTTAATCCCTAAGAGTTAAGGTTAGGTTTAAGTAGGTTTGCTGAGGTTAAGGTTAGGTCTAAGCATAGTTTTACCGAGCATATGTTTAGGAACAGGGTGTGTATTAATGACTAAGTCTAATGAACTAAGCCTAAGTATGTATGTTTAGGGTTTAGGTCTATGTTGTTTATGTTAGTTTTAGGTCTAGTTTTCTGAGGTTAGGTTTAGGTCAAGTTTTACTGAGTTAGTTTTAAGCTGTCTAGCACAGCGAGATAACAGAGCTGAGGGAACATAGACATGACCCTAACTGGGGACGTTTGCTTCATTCATCCATCTTCATCCGCTTATCCAAGATCGGGTCGTGGGGCAATAGCTCCACCAGAGAGCTCCACACGTCCTTGTCCCTAGCAACATCAGCGACTGGGGGGATCCCGAGACGATCCAAGGCTAGAGAGTCAATGTAATCTCTCCATTTGGTCCTTGGTCGGCCCCAGGGTCTCCTCCCGGTGGGACGTGCATCGAGGACCTCCCTAGGGTGACGCTCTAGAGGCATCCTAACCAGACGCCTGAACAAGATAAGCTGGCTCCTTTCCAGGCAAAGGAGCAGCGGCTCTACTCCAAGTATCTCCAGCGTGACTGAACTTCTCACCTCATCTCTAAGGGCGGCAGGAGCCACCCGTCGGAGAAACTCATTTCGGCCGCTTGTATTTGTGACCCAATTCTTTCGATGATGATCCACACTTCTGTGGGTGCATTCCACTGTGCTTCACACACTCTATATATGGTGTGCGCCAGTATAATATTATTGACAATTGCAACTTAGTCATTAAGAAGATACCCTTAGTAGCAGCACTTACCATGATGCGTCAAGTTGGGTTGACAAATCAAAAATAGTTCTTCAGGGAAGAATTTAAAAATCCTAAATTGCCTTGAAGAAATGAAAGATGTCAAATCGTCTTGAAGAAATGAAATTTGTCAAATTGTCTTGTAGAAATGAAATTAGACAAATCGCGAATGAAATTAGTGTTTCACACACACCCACAACAGACACACACCCACAACCGACACAACAAGGTCCTAACGCTCAGTACAACCTGGGTCGACTCTCCCTATATATGAGCAAAACAAATTCCAACGGCCAAATAAATAAACCTTGAACCTAATAATGTTTGCCAACTGAAAAGAACTAGAGATTCAAAGATAAAAATTACAAGAAAAAAACAACAACAACAACATTTGGGCACACACACCCACGATAAGCCTAGCTGTCACAATTATGACTCAATCGCTTAAGTATTTGTGATAATTGCAACACTTCTGGGATAATATATTCAATCATTTCCCTGTATAGTGGAAGTATGACATTGAGCTTACTAGAGCTACTTTCACAATTCTGGCATTATTATTATATTTTAGTTAGTATGATGCACTTAAATCACCAATGTTAACTTATTTGAGCATCAATTATTAATGCACTACAAAACAAGTCATAATTGTGACAGACCCATTGTACCTTAATGCACCCATGGTTGAGGTACATGTCTCCTGGGCGGGGAGACCCTCCAGGGTCTCAACCCAACCCCAACCGCCATCTCGACCCAGAGAATCCAGATAATATATTCCACACAGATAGGATCACCAGGCACCATTATCCTTTAAAAACAAATAAAATACAAGTATTAATAACAAAACAAGTAAACAACTGATGCTAGAAATCAGTTGAGTAGGGGTCCCCAGCATGTAGAAACTGCTGGACGCTAACTTGCATATGTTGAGCAATTAACAACCTACAACCTATCCAAAAAAGAAATAATCATGGTTTATGTAGCATGTGATACGTCTAACTAGGGGTTCAGGTTGGTAGTTGGGCATAGCACATGTTCATGGCTCAGGAGGTAGAGCAGGTCCAGTGGTTGCCGGTTCGAATCCCGGCGCCTCCTATCTGCATATCGAAGTGTCCTTGGGCAAGACACTGAACCCCACCTTGCCTCCTGCGGTTGCACCACTGGTGTATGAATGTGGGAAGTGGGGACGCTGGCATTGACTGTTAGCCGCTCTACTTCCCAATGTATGAATGAATGGACCATTGTAAGTGCTTTGAGTATACACATAGTGGCGCATAGAAAAGCACTATAAAATGCATTCCATTATTATTATTATTATTATTATTATCATCATTATTATTATTACTATTCAATTGTGGTCGCAAACTTGAAAACCCTTAGTTTTGGGCCCGGGTCTGTGGCTAAAATGCAGAATAAAAAGTGGGCCCTCATATGAAAAAGTTTGAAAACCACTGCTGTATAGTATGGAATATTAACAGAAAAAAAATACCTTTAGAAGTATTTTGTTGAAATAAATATCGTCTACTCACCATCATGTCTGCAGGGAAGAGGCAGACAAACTACCCCTCCCCACCCTAGCTAGGATTCCACACTGTAATCCAAAGCGATGCCTATATAAATATATTATTATATTATCATATAGGCCTATTACATCTACCTTCTCTCAAGTTATATTAGTACTGTAAATTACTGTTAAACTGGAGGTTTAATTGCCCATCAATTCACGCAGCTACAGGCACCACGTCCACACAACAGAACAAGATCAAACAGAGCTTCAGTGATCTCACGAGATTTAAACAGTCAAAACTACCGCTCTGCTCTGGGCAGGTTGGCTCCTCCAGGTCCTAATCTGTGCTCCTTGTTGCCGTCTGGTTATTATAAGCAACATTGTTGCAGCCGGGTGTAGGTGCCCTTTGAGAATGTCAAGGGATTTGCATGTTTTAATGACCGTTGGTAGGGCGTTCCACATTTTGGTGGCATTTGGTGCATATATTTAATTGGACCATTTGCATATTTGATTAAATGAGCTGTAAAAACACTGTCCCCCATGTCTTTTCATTTTTACCTCCTTGAATTGAAAAGGTTGTATACAAGCGTAAAAAAAACTTAATCAGCAATTAGTGTATCTGTCGTCGACATAGTTAACATTTTTGTAGGAGTTGTGCTTGAAATGTAAGCCTTTAATTCTGTCAATCTCTCAATCAATCAACATGCAACTCGACCTGTACATCATCACATACAAATGATTACTCATAAATTTCCAATATAAATTCCCAATATAAGGGGCTTAATTGACCCGAGAAAACATGGACCAAACATGAAGCAAAACGTGGAGCAAAATTAATATGATGACTCAAAATGTGTGGAGATTGATTCATAATATTACTGTGTAGGCGACTAGTGGCCACTAGATGACGCCCTTGTATTGGAAACAGATTGGCCTACTAGCCGGCATAGTGACAATTCTGACAATCAGTAGTAGTAGTTAAAGGGGAATTACACCCATTTATTTTTTTTCTGAGACACAACTTGATGATGTTATAAAATTGTGTTTCACCATGTTAATGACCTCCATTTCTAGGAAATACAGAATGGGGGACCTTTTTTTATCATGTACACACATTCACACAACATCATAAGGTATATTAATGGCATGAAAATTGGTGGGGATTCCCTGTTAATTATTATTTCTGCCAGGGACAATACTATAAATACTTCAAATGGTGAAGTAGCGTGGGGGAATCGAGTAGCTTATGTGCTGTTGACCTGTTGCACTTCCCCCCACTGTAAAATGTACTATGCATTTGCACATATGCTCCTGTAAATATTCTGGTGACACCTTTTTTTGTTAAAGATCTCCAAATATATTATGTATTTTGCCATTGTCGAGGTAAAAGCTCGAAAATGGCTGCATAGATGCATAAAAAAATCTATGCATCTACAGAGCTATGGGAAAGGGGAGGTAAAGTGAATGAACCAAGTACAATATAATCACAGTTTGGTGATTATCTTAATAATGGTATTAAGTAGAATCATGTGTAAAATAATAAAGTAAGATGAACTTCCAAAATGTGATTCATGACTATGCTTACTTAGTCATGCATACACCCATGCATATTCCATGCTCACTAAGAAACCTAACTGTGCCACCCACCTGATGATGTCACAATATCTCACTGGGTGGCAGCGGTAAATTAGGCCTCTTAAAAGGATCCCTGTCTAATAAGATGAACATCACTTAAAACATTATACTTTCCCTATATAACGAAAATAAACAAATAAAAACACCAATGGCATCTCATTTCATCATAAATAAAGAATATTTCACTCAACAGGAACTGCTGTTGGCGCAGGATGATGATGTCACGTGTGGTCTAGCTCTATGGAATATATGGATGAACATGCTCTGTGACATCATCATCCTGTGACAGGAGCACCTCCTATAGAGTGAAAGATTCTCTATTTATGAAAGAAATAAAGTATTGAAGGTGTTTTTATCTGCATGTTTTAGTTATAGAAGGCAAGTATAGTGTTTTAAGGCATATTTGTCTTATTAGGCAGGGATCCTTTTAAGTGATGATACAGAAATAGCAGTGAGTAATGTGGACTTTAGACATGCCTCCTGTATGACTAATAATGGTAATACGATTGAAAATTGGCAGCATTCCTTTAATTGATAAAACATGTACAAAGTTAAAGTCTTCTTTTGATTACAGACAAATCCTGATATTTGACAAATTAGGTTATAATATTAGAGAAGCAACAAAATGTCTTCAGGTAGCCACAGGCCTTCTGGAGTTGAACACCTTGACTCCCTTTTGCATGGAGGACCGAGCATACTTGGTCAGTAGAGCTCCAGTGGTTTGCTTCTCTCCACACAGGTCCCTGAATAATGAAAGAGAATAGCAAACTCTTGGTGAGGGACCGCCATAGTTTAAATAGTAATGTAGAGTACAATAGCCCATCTATATTTACAAATGACATGCTAAAGAAGAGGTGGGTTTAGATGTCAATGTTTTCCACTTTATTACATTTATTATTACCGGTACTTATAGTTTATTTAGTATTTGCAGTTACTTTTAGATGTCATAAGTAATTTCATAATTTAATTAGAATTGCACGCTGTCGAGTGCCAACTTATGCCTTGCACACAAGCAGGCACAAGTACCATGGACACCCTCAGGAGAGAATACCTACGATAATACTTATAATGGTATGTTAACCAAAATTACATCACCATCTACCGTAATCCCACCAATCAATGGGCAGATTTCCCATTCACTCACCTTGTCTACAACAATAATAGTGACACATGGCACATTTTCATTTTACAGATAATCTGACATATTATTATTTATTTATTTGATGGATAAATACTGTATTTTCTATTATTGGTCTCCCAACAACAAATGATGATTTTTGTTATTCTGGCATGATCAAATTATCATCTAGTAGTGACACCTACTGGATGTAAGGGGTAATGTCCTCCTCTGTCCATTTCTCTCTGAGGGTAAAAAGCTGATTGAAGCGTTCCAGGGTGTCTTCTGGGAGATCCTCCACCTTCAGCAGAGAGATGGTCTGTGGATGACAATTACGATCCACCAGGGCTACACTCTGGAAAACATACACAGAAAAAATAAATAAAATCAAGCATATGCTCAACATACAGTCTTTTTAGTCTAAAGCCTGGGGAATTAGTCAGGTAAACCTGATGTTGTAACTTGTCATTTTTCAAATCAATTGACGCATGTCTTGGGTAAATTACTTAAAATCTGTAGTTAGTTACAGTTACTAGCTTCTCCCTAGCAGGTCCACAGTTCACAACAAAAAGGCGTTTAGGCCCTGAGGCCTTCTTCAGCAAGTTTAGTAACTTATCTGTATGCATATGATGTATTGCAATGTATTTACTTAATTTAGTCGCTCTGGATTAAGAGCATCTGCTAAATGCCTAAATTGTGAATTCAAGTTGTTGGCTACTGGATACACTACTATTTAGATACAAAAAGTAGAGGGGTTACAGTATTACTATATAATGTGCTACTCCAAACACCAACCTTCAGCTGGTCCAATCTTGTGCCCATGCCTTCTGGGACACTCTGTTGCCAAACTTCTTGAAACTCCTTGAGGTTGAACTTGACAGAATTCTGCAGAAGCAGCAGGGCCATGGCTCTACACACTTTATCCTCATCCAAAGCATAAAACACTTCATCTGTAGGTAGGATGGTGGGAAGGGCAGGAAGGAGATGGAGGAGATGCAAGCAGAAAGCAGTTTTTTTTTAAACCGGGTACACAACATGCGGGCTCCTCTAATAATCTCTTAACAGGTATAACAATTAACTAGTCAGACACAAACATAAAGCCATTGACTACTACTGGAAAGTCCCCATTCAATTCACCAGTCAATACACTATGCGACATGTCTTCACTAGCTTACAGTTTTACAGGAATCTCATGATTCACATGAATAATCAAATATGATTTCTGTTCATGTAATGGTGCCCTTAAGGATTAATTGTAATTGTGTAAAAATAGTCGTACCATGTTCTGTGTAGCGTTTCCCATAGCAGTTCAAGCAGTGTTCTATCATTTCCCTTTCAGTGAAATGGAGAGAGTGAAAACGGACAATAATAAATAACATAATGACATAATGTTTACTTGTGTTCAAGTCTCAGATAATATGCATATACCTTTTTATACTTTTACATAAAGTTTAAATTGGTGATCATAACTGACTGATACTACTGCTTAAATAAACTGTAAACGTACTTAGGCTCCAGTGGTCCTAATTCCTCTAGACACGTTTTCAGATTAACCTTGCTGAAGGACCATGACTCAGAATCCACCAACTGAGTCACATGACCTAGCAGCTTCACCTCATAGTCAAACTCCAACACACGCCAGTAGCCTGGAAAAGAGAGAGCAAACAGTAGACTGTGTGGGAAAGAGACAGATTATGACAGACAGAGACAAAGTGGAAATACTGTACGACTGGTCATACCAACACAGTAACCTCACGCCACCAGGCTTTCCATCAAGGAGGAAAGCCATACCAGCAGATGTTAAATAAATATTCCATCTACACAATGATTAAATGGGTGAAATAGCCCAGCATACCATCTAGCTGACAGGCATGGAGAGCCTGGAGGTGGGTCTTGATCTCCTCTTCACTAGCCTGGATTGACTCCAACAGATCTGTCATAGTGTACTGGACACAGGAGAACATGGAGAAAACCATTTACCACTACAATCACATTCAGCATTCAGTATTTAACCTTTATCTACAGTACAACTGTTGGATTGGCAGTTGGACACACAACAGCAATACTGGTGCAGATCGACTAAATTAATGATTGTCCAAATGAAAAGTGCCAACCCAATCTACCCGGCTATATTCCGCAAAGACGTTTGGACTCGGAGTAGAGAGAAAAAAGCAGACCAAATACTGTGAGATTTTCTTCTTTTCTAAGTATTGACAGTTTAAGGTGTTCAATGTCTGAAAATATAAATTAACATGGATCCAACATACACTGATAATTATTTACAATATGTCATCTGTCTGCTCTTGGTCTGAAAAATGTTGAAATACAACTACTGTATGTACGAATACGATAGATTCACAATTGATCATGCAGGTGCACTGTTAGAATGTACCCTGTTTTCAGTGTTCTCCTCCTGCCCAGCTAGAGTAGGTCCTTCATAAGGATTCTCCATCAGAAGTCTCTTCAACTTCTTCAGTTTAGGTCGCTGCTTCCGCACTTCCCAGTAATTGTTACAAAATCCCCAGATCTAAAGCAGAAGAGGATATACAGTAGTTAGTTATTATGCAGTATAATGTGTACAAAATATGCATCTGGTGTGTGTATTATACATTTAATATACATTTATATAACACTTGACAATGTATTTCCCACACACCCATTCACACACACCGATGGCAGAGGAAAGGGGGTTCAATGTCTTGCTCTTTAAGGACACTTGGTCACATAGCCAGGAGGACCCACTGCTGTTCCTGAGTGTGATGGTGTGTGTGTGGGTTCTGTACCTGTGTGTGTGATGGTGTGTGTGTGTGGGTTCTGTCCCTGTGTGTGTGATGGTGTGTGTGTGGGTTCTGTACCTGTGTGTGTGATGGTGTGTATGTGTGGGTTCTGCCCCTGTGTGTGTGTGTGTGTGGATTCTGTCCCTCTGTGGGTGATGGTGTGTGGGTTCTGTACCTGTGTGTGATGGTGTGTGGATTCCGTACCTGTGTGTGCGTCAGATGAGTGCTGTCCTGACTGTTAGTGAGTTGGTCTGGTGTTTTGCATCCTGGTAAAAACAGCAGCAGGTTGGATGTGTCGGCTATCTTCAGATCATAGGTCTTGTCTCCAGTGCACAGTACAGCACGCTCATCCTTGTCCCCTCGAATAATTAGACTGATTTAGAAGCAACAAGAACAGCACATTAGTTTAATTAGTTCAATTCAATTTAATTTGAGTGTCAAATCACAACAAGTTGTCTCATGACACTTGACAAAAGAGAAAAAGAGAAGAAAAAGGAACCGACAAGATCCACCCAGAGCAAGCAGAGGTTGCAACAGTGTTAATGAAAAACTCCCCCAAAGGAACAAATGACTCTGAGGTGGCGACCATCTGCCTTGACCGTGTCTATGGAGAGAGGAGGGGTGGGGAGGAGAAAGGGTGGTGGGAAGGAACCCTCCTTCCCAAAAAGAGGGGAGGGGGGGCAGAGAGAGATGCATACGAAAACAAGTAACAAGAGACAGTGTAATAGTGTAATATGGGGGGATATGGTGGAACATTATTGATCGAACTACAGTGCATCTCTATTGTTCTGTTGATATCTTGTGAATCTGTTCCTTTTTCAAGTAATGACTCGGCATGTTTTGGCAGAATAACATATTAATTATTACACATTTTGGCAGAGTAATATCTTTACTTTTGCTGGAAAAGGAAATATTATTACAGTAATATGTAATATTTAATTAGTTAATGCCCAACACTGTAGTAGGCTACAAATACTTGAACCACTAAAAAGCAGGAAGAATGGAAATGACATACTAATCAGTATCAGTTAAACTCCAGGTAGATGTGCATTTATTTTGAATGTACTAATGTAAGATCATGATCTGTTACCTGTCCCCGGCTTCAATGTGTTTGCATAGATTGTCATCCAGCTCCATGAGACAGTAGTCACCAGAGGAAACATTTTCCCCAAAAGAGAGACACTGGACGGTGCTGTGCAGATCCTCCTCTTCGAGCTTGGCGATCTGAAGGGTGGCCTGCACCTCCTCTATAGTTCGCATTTTGTCTATTGACCAATATAATTCTTTACGGCTCGAGGTTGGCTGTGTTGAGAAGTTTTGTTGTGAGCAAAGGAAGAGAGAAGCAGTCAGTCAAATGATCCCCGCGCTGTGGATCGTCAACGGAAGTGACGACATAAAATACAGTACATTCTGACAAAAAACAAATAGCATTCAAATTATATTAATTCAAAAATAAATATTAAATGACTGCCTTAGGTTTGTATTAACGTAAATGTACAATAGAACAATTTATGCAGCAAGACGGAAATAAAAAGACGACAAAAATACAACATACAGGAACTTTTGCTTAGGACATGTTTCCGACCGGAGAGAGCACCGGTGCAACACACACATCACATTGGGGGTCAAATGTTCTTCCAGAAGAACTGAAGGATGTGTTCGTAGAGTAACCACACTGACACTGATACGATGTCCAGCTTCTCCAGATCTGCCCAGGTGATGTTATTATACACCTGTTACACATTGATCTGTTCTGACTGTCTGCGTTGTTGTAGCTGCACCGGGGGCTCGTTTATTATGCCTTATACCGTTGCGGGCTCGCCATGTTTGTCACTTCATGTGAGAGTAGCATTGCTAACGTGACTGTATTGTAGTGTGTAATTAACTGTAACTACCGTAACTGAAATTTTGTTAGATGGATAGAGATAGACAGAGAGACAGTACAGTCTAATCTAGACTGTAGGTTAGAGCCGATTAAGAATGGTTGCCCAGAATCCCAGAATTATGGGATTTGGAACCATTTATTTGGGTTTTCTGGAAGACTGCATGGGCACCTTCTCTGTTGGAACTATCGCCACCATACCTACCATTAGCCTCTAAATTCTAAATATAATGCAGAATTAAATTGTGGGTCTGCTCAGTGGTGAGTGTGATTTCTTTGACCTTTTAAATCTGTTTTGAAACTAGCATCAAATGGCAGAACGGAGTATTGACAGTTCAACTCCAACTGAATGGTGGATTTAAAAAAGGCTTGGATGATAAGACAAGCTTTAGCTTTGTGTGCAGTTGCAATATTGCAGAGCTTATCACTGTTTATGTACATAATACAATCTTCAAGTTCAAGTAGGACTTTTCTGTTTTAATGAATGGGGTGTCAGTGGAGCTTGTTGCAACTTGGATAAAGTGCATCAGCTAGCCCTGTTTAAAACCTCACCCTCCTTGAGTTTCTGACAACGTGTTGTTTTTTCTTTCCCTTCAGCAATGGGCGACTTTTGCCCGTTCGTGGTTCCTGATTGATGCCAGTATGCAGCCACCAGGGAAGGTAGCTGTTATGTGTTCTATTAGACTACAAGGAAAACACAAACCCATCTACCATGCCCTGAGTGAGTCAAACACACACACACACACACACACACACACACACACACACACACACACACACACACACATACACACACAATGGGACATCACATCACCGGATGGTAACCTCAAGGTTGCCGGTTCGATCCCGGGCTCCCGCAGAGTTAGTGTCGAAGTGTCCTTGAGCAAGACACTGAACCCCTAATTGCTCCTGATGTGCTAGTAGGTACCTTGCATGGTTTCCACTGCCATCAGTGTGTGAATGTGTGTGTGAATGGGTGAATGTGATGCACAATCTATATAAGGCGCTATATAAATGCACCATTTACCATTTACATCACAACTCTTAATTCTGAATCCAATATGGAGCATGATCTTGATCCCGGGCAACAGCATCAGTTGAATAATTTAAGCTAGCCTTACCGCACATCTCCACATGGTGGTAGTAGAGGATCAGTGTGAACTGTACTGTTCGAAAGCTCATAAGAGACATGCCTTACCAAAGTGCTTAATTCATTATTCTATTATACAGCTTGGTTACTTACAAATTTAAGCTGCTTCTGTTCATATTTGGAAGCAGCAATAATGCAGTCCCTTGAAAAACTGCCCCAGAGTCCCCTGAGAAACGGATTGTGAAAATAATGTACATGTATGTGTAAGTGCAGGACGTTGATCCCCTGGACCTCATATGGGGGTCTACAGTTACAGTTACATCCTTGTCCATGTCACCTCCTGCCCATACAGGTGACTGTGGTGACCATGTGGTGGTGATGAACACCAGACACATTGCCTTCTCTGGGAACAAGTGGGAACAGAAAGTTTACTCATCGCACACTGGGTAAATACAAGCATGTTGGATGGATTCATTATACCACTATTCCCAAACAATACCCTAATGTTTCACACAATTTGTAGACTTGTTTCTTCCCCAAAATGTATATGAATAAATATGTAAATATGTACCGGTATGATAATGTATATTAGCTTAGAATCAAACTCTCTAAAGAGACATTACTGCGTTTATTTATGGGGAACAGTTTGGTTTTGCTTGTACTATTTTGGGATAACAGCTCAGTTATACACCCTGCACTGATTT
Organism: Benthosema pterotum; assembly: GCA_039105355.1. Taxonomy (NCBI): domain Eukaryota; kingdom Metazoa; phylum Chordata; class Actinopteri; order Myctophiformes; family Myctophidae; genus Benthosema; species Benthosema pterotum. The sequence continues at coordinate 30,635,075 of CM076967.1, read as the reverse complement.
ATGATCTGCAAGTAGCACTGAATTTTACTGTGTTTCATTTCATTAGTCATTTAGCCTACTTTCGATGTACAATTTAGGTATACATTATTTATTTACTGTTGTCAACTTGACATTGACATTGCAGTTATTGTATAGTTCATGGGTAGGCAAACTTTGGCACCAGTGCCACCATTGGCACAAAGAAGAAGATCGCACTTCTTTGTGGTATAAGTGTGAGAGAGGATTTTTGGGATAAAATAAACTAAAAATTGTCAAATAAATTAAGTCCCTCACATTTGTAAATAAATTACATCCTGCACAATTTTCTGGGAGATGGCAGATCAGTATAATAATCATTATAACAATGTGAAAGACAAGAACATAAAAGGTTATAGCAAATTCCATATATTCGAATTTTCAGGTGGTATCATTAAAATAAATGTTGGCATGGCCCATTGCCGCCCTAGACATTATAAACATGGCAATTCATTTCCAAAAAGTTTTCAGACAACTGTTATTGTTGAGTCTATCATTCAACCCCAAGCTCTCAGACTCTAAAGCACACTGCTTGGTACAGGTACTCCATCAGGCACACCTCATTTGGCCCACTTGTGTCGCTCGGTGCGAATGCCTTTTTTTTCAGTTGATGTAAAAGGTCATTATAAGCCAAATGTTAGCAGCACATTTTGTCTTTTCTTTGTGATTCAAGTGTGAGTGGTTGATGGTTATCGTTCTAGCCTTGTCTTTGGGTTTAGCTCAACCCTTATTTGTGTTTGAGTCGGAGGAATCGTTATGTGCAGAAGTTGGTTGGGGAAACAACGCAGTTCGCAGGCAGTCATTCATAAAGTATAGTCAGTGTGTTCTTTAATAACTTTCATTAATTGTCCTCCATGGAAAAATACTAACAAATAATACAAGTTAATTCATACACCGTATTTACAGTCATATCCTTGGCTTTGGGACACATTTCCCAAGACCACAAAGTACTATTAAGTAGATATCTATTCTAAATAACTGATTATAGAAGTGCAAAACTGGGACTCTTATGGGTATTCTGATGGTCACTCTTGTACATTACATGGCTAACTGTGTTAGTTGCTCTTGTTAGTTTATTGTAGTGTACTATTGGTTTTCTAAAGTAAGTTGAAACAAAAGCAGTTTTCCCATATCATTATTTAAATACCATCTTAGTCATTTTTCATGTAAACATACTGATATAAGCTTTGTTTTTCTTTTCTAAAGGTATCCAGGTGGATTCAAACAAGTCACAGCTACACAGCTCCACCTTAAAGATCCGAAAGCTGTACGTATCAAGGCTTGAGTGTTTTCTTGCGTAAGCCAAGCTTTTTCCTAGATATGATTAAACCAACATCCATAGGGATTAGTTTAATTTTGACCAAGACACCACTACAGTACAGAGAAGATTGACACACTCATCTTCCCCTCCATATAGTCTACCGTATCCTTGCATATTAATGTTAAGCTTACCAAAATGGGGTCAAGCAGTGGGCAGGAGGAGGGGCTGAAAGATCATTCTTGAGGCATACTTGGTTGCATATTTATGGTTATGTGGAAGGACTTTATTTGGGTGTATGAAGAGTGGAGCTTGGCTTGGCAGCTATCTGAACACACATGCAGTGATTGTATTCAGTGCTTCAGTCATTTGGCATTACAATTTGGCAAACCACTGACAACTTACATTCCTTATTTCTCTATATTCAGACTATTGCACGAAACAAAGGAAGAAGCACATAACTAATTTATGTTGGCAACATTCCATTCAAGAAAGACTACTTTACTTTATTTTATTTATTTTTTATTTAGATGGTACAATGCAAGTCAATATACATTACATAAATGCAATGTAAATAGGCTGGATTTAGCAAACATACTGTAGTTTCAATTTAATGATAAGAAAATATCAGCTATTTCCACATCATGTTTTTCAGGCGAGCCTCGAACCAGAAACGACAGGCTTGTGGCCTGATGGGAGGGTTGGTTTCTATGAATTTTGAAATGAATTGATAGAGACATTAAATCACTCATACATGCATTAGCAAAATGTCTGTAGTAGCTGGGTCCTAGCTGAATTTGTGAGTCAATCACAAACCTCCTGTGATGCCAAGAAGTGGTACCTGGTTTTACCCATTGGGATGTCTGTTTTGGGCATTTAAAAAGGAATCATTGTTTAGGTAAAACCAAATTCCAAACATCATGATAAGCATTTCTTCCTGTGCACGTTCTCCAACACTCGGGTCTATACTTAGTAACTTAGATTGTAAAATCTGCTTATCCCAACAGATACTGAAATTGGCGGTTTATGGAATGCTACCTAGAAACCTACACAGGCGCACAATGATGCAACGCCTGCACCTCTTTCCTGATGACGTGAGTCCTTTTCCTTCTTGTCAGTAGTAACCCAGGATTCTTCCAGATGGTTTCTGGAAATTGAAGAGATCAAATCTGTGGCATGGAACACGTAGATATTTTGACAGCTGCGCATCCTGTGTTATCCTGGTGTTCAATGCCAGCACTGCATTAATACTGGTAACATGACATAGAAAGGAACGTCCTATGAACCCTGCAGAATGCACATTGTCTCATTCCGGCAGTGCAGCAAGAGAAGTATATGTCCTCTTCATTCAATGTCAATCTAACCATGAATATTTATGAGATTTTTGGTGTTTCTTGATTACTATTCATGTTTTTCACTCTTGCCTGTTTTCTACTTCAGCTTGTAAGCCTGCCTGCTAGACATGAATATTAATATCGGTACACCGTGGATTCTCATGAGTATACTCCTGTGTATGAGGTGTAGCGATTACCTCCGTCTGCTCCTTCCTTTCCCCCTGCCTCAACAACACTCTTCCTCCTCATTTATTCTCTCCCCCATTAGTTCATTTAAGATAAAACTTCATTGATCCCTGGGGGAAAATTCTGGACAACTATTGCCTTCACCTTTTTCTCCCTGTCCTCTCTCTCTCCTACCTTCTGTCTCAACGTCTTCTCCCCTTATCGTTTTTGTTGTCATGTTCTGTCAATTTCAACTTAACTACCTTCTCCTCATCTCCAGGTCATTCCAGAAGATATCCTGGCTAACCTGACAGAGGAGCTGCCTCAGCCCAGAAAAGTACCCAAGAGGCTGGATGAATACACACAAGAGGAGATAGATGCTTTCCCCATGCTGTGGACACCGTATGTCCACACACACACACACACACACACACACACACGCAACGTGCGCACCACGTGTTATAGTGCTCTCTAGATGTCCTCTATTGAAAGCCCAACTCGTAATGTACTGCTGTCAGCCACGAGGTGACACAAAGCATAAATCTCCCTGACTCAGAATGATGGATGAAAACACTCACATACACATTAACTATGTGAGGATAATTAATTTCATTCCTAACCTCAACCACTTAATGCCTGTCTGTACTGTACTGTACTCCTAGCCTATGTGAAGTAAGAACACACAAAACCTTAGCATCCACTCATTTTCACTGTCTTTTGAATCTTGTAAGCTTTCATCATGTGTGGTGCAGAAATTACTCAATATTTCTTCCTTTCATTTAAAATCTTCATCTTGACTAAAAATAGATCTGTGCCAACTGTAAAATGTAGTTTTATAATATACAATATATGCATTGCATTCTTGCACCCGCTTCGACCTCTATCCATCGATTGAATAGACACTTATCAACAGAAATGTTACGATCCAATCGTGCCGGTATAGCAGATATTCAGATACCCGCCGGGCAAGTAGATATTTTGTATTCATTGCATCGGTGGATCACGGATACTACTAGTAGGGCGGGGCGAAGGAAGTTTTACTGAAGTTATGGTTAGGGTTAGGTTAGGTTTAGGCATAAGTTTACTGAGGTTAAGTTTAGGGTTGGGGTTAGGTGTAGGCATAGCCTAGTTTTACTGGGGTTATGTTTAGGGTTTAGGATTAGGCTAGGGTTAGGGTTAGACGGCGCTTTATGCGGTTACTAACCCTAAACAAAACTTCAGTAAAACTATGCTTCGCCCCGCCCGACTAGTAGTATCCGTGATCCACCGATGCAATGAATACAAAATATCTACTTGCCCGGCGGGTATCTGAATATCTGCTATACCGGCACGATTGGATCGTAACATTTCTGTTGATAAGTGTCTATTCAATCGATGGATAGAGGTCGAAGCGGCTGATTCTTGCATACCTGTATATACCGGTACAAAATCACATTTGAGACTGATGTTTTCAACATTTCAACAAGTTGGGTCCTTTTGACGCTTTTACTCAAGTGTGTAAAAGTGTGTAGGACTAGTTAGGTGCTAAAGTTTTCTCTTGACAATGAAATGTTTTAGACAATGGAGGATTTTGATAGTACATTTGTTGTACAATATTCTGGGACCTTAACTGCTTTTGCACTACAGTATTTTGGCTTACAGTGACCCCACATTGTACCTGAGTGTGAACTATTTCTAGTTGACACTCAGGTACTGTACGTCAATTAGTTATTAAATTCTTCTTTCAAACTTTGGTAAGATACAGTTTCTCGTTGGGATGCTGACATGGCAACAAGAGATCAGATTCATAATCACATTCATGGATTTTCTGAGATGTATTTTGTGGTTGGAGATTAGAGTGACATTCCGGCGTGACCTGTGCTTTGCTGGCATCATAATACAGTCTTTTCTCATTTCTTTGGTCTTGTCTGTATGAAACATCACTCTGACAGGTTACCCGGCTTTTAGTGATATAATAATGCCTGCCTTTCTGGTATTCTCAGTACCATCAGTTTATAAAATATATCATTGTCTGCTATTCACAAGGTTATCATACTGCAAGTAGTATATCCAAGTTCATCTTATAGAGAGCGCCATATTTTTTATATTACAACTGACTGCTTAAAATGAAGTATCAATATCAATGGTAGTGATTGAATTTAGGAAATTAAACTATTTATTCTGTCCTCCATATACGGAAATGTTAATCAAGTCAGAATAGTGATCTGTATCTATAGTGGTGTCTATGGTGCCATTTTCCAAGGTGACCAGTGGGGGTGACATTTAGTTAAAACTGTTAAACTGTTTTTATGATAACATCTGTCTTGTTTCTCTTTCAATCTCCAATTTCCTAGTTCCTTTTCTTAATGTGTTGCTTTTCCTCTGTTTTCTTCTCAGACCTGAAGACTACAAGATGAAGTGAAATCATTATCATTTTCTCTTCATGTGTTGACAGTAGCATATGGCTGTCTTCACTTGAGCTCAGCTGCATCAGTTGTGTGTTGCCGAAGTGTCGTTCAAAACAATAATAAGGATCGATACATTTGTATTATGTTTTTGCTATATTATTGTAAAGTAATACTTACCTTCCTGTGTCACAGGTTTCACTGAAGAATAATTTAATTAAGCTTACTGTGTGTTATGATTTTCCTTCTTTTGACTGCATTGCTTTTTGGTTAGCCAACACAGTCCTTTTGAAGATATTTTTTCTACTGTCTATGCAGCATGTAAAATGAAAATAAATAATCTTTGCTGTTTTTACAGTTATATCTGGGTATTGTAAAATCCATGGTCAGAAATCCAATGAGCCACAGTGTTGCTATGCATCTCCAAATGAGTTTACTCAAACATGAGAGGTACTGGACCATTAATTTGTGCAAAGTAATTTGACTCCTGCTGTAGTTAATGTTTGCTTCATTTTATTTTCCACACTGAAGGGACAGTAGGGTTTTAATTTGTATTTTTAGGACTACTCATCCATTTAACTTGTTGGTGTGTGTGTGTACCACCAGTACACAGGAAACCCTGAAAGGCACCAAACCACTCACAACGGGAGCAATAGGTGATCAGTGACTTAAGGGCACACTACCGAGGCTACTTTGACAATAACTCTGGGTGAATATTCCGCTTCCCTTGGCCAATTGGCCACTTCACCTCCCGAGTCATTGTTGCCTGTGTGCTGTGTCAAAGTAGGGCTGTGGCAGTGCAAAAACTCTGCTGACATCAGAAATTACAGGCCTTCTCTCCTGGAAAGTTAACACACCAAAACTTAATTGTAATGTGAAACAGTAACAGACAACTACATAAATAGAATTGTCCTGGCTGTTTTCTTTGCATCTCCAGCCTCCTTTCCACCAGATGTCACTTTTTTTCTGAATTTTGACCAGTAAAATGTTTAACACAGTCAAACAATGCATACGACTTATTACAGTTTTAATGGTTATAAAAAACACAAAATAAATAACCTCTTATAGTGCCAAAGGTTTGGATGGTGGTGTGACACATTGCATGGGTAACTGTTCCTTCAACTTGATCTGGAATCTTAGTTTGTTTATTCATGTTTTATCTGTTAGAACTAGAAGACAACTGGGATGTTATTGGATCAATCACAACCAGAAACTGATTTTACTTCAAATAACTGGGTAGCGTTCTACCTCTATCAGGAGACAAAGGCCAAACTGCAGGCTCAACTACAGTAATTGGTAATCGACTTCCACAGTGAATAGGCCTTACTTTGCATAAGAACAACAATAACTAAATGGCCAAGTCAAGTTAGGGAATAATATATACATAAATCAGCAGATATTTAACTCACTAGGTTGATATCAGCAGATATTTAACTCACTAGGTTAATTTGTTCAGGAACAAATCCCATCCAACACAGTATAATGTCAAACAATACAATGTAATCTCATAAAACACAATGTTTTGTTCCACAGTGTTAACGTTGAAATTGGACACTGAACATTTTGCTTCAACACTGTCATTGGGGACAAAATACGTTAATTCAGTAAAAAAAAAAAAAAAAAAAAAAAACATGAAAAGCTAAGCCACTCAACAAATACTGAGAAATCACTTCGAAAATATTGTCTTGACACAACACAATTATGTATATCTGTATTTCCCTTTCTTCCATAATGCGTGGACACATTTATGATTTTCATTATAAAAAGCAGCCTGTACAAATGTACCAATCAGTTCATCTCATTCAAAGTTCATCTAGCTAGCTACGTACAACCAAATCAGAAATCAAGATGTACTTGTACATGTCCAGTTATAACTGTCAAGGATTGGCTCAAGAGTGACATGCAGCTTCACAAAATAAACAAAAGTCCTGAAATCAGCTGTAGATGGGTATATATTCTCTTTCTTTTACATAACCCCTCAACAGCAGTACTAGCATAAATCAGGCACTTTTTCGGATACCCCTCTGACAAAGTTAATATACAAGAGTCCACGCAGCTATTTACATGGTTTCACCTGGTGGAGCCACTTGGGGGGTAGGGGGCTGGGGGTTCTCACCACAGTTACAAATGGAGTCTATATGGACGGTATTCACACCGTTATGTACATGTGAATGTTATAATGTGTGTGTGTGTGTGTGTGTGTGTGTGTGTGTGTGTGTGTGTGTGTGTGTGTGTGTGTGTGTGTGTGTGTGTGTGTGTGTGTGCGTGTGCGTTTTTTGTCCATGTATGCATGCTTATCTTCGTGTGCAGGGCTCAAGCACTTGAGGTGAGTCTGTCCTTCCGTCGTTCCTCTAAATGCCTCCTTCCTGTGTGTCCTCCATCACAACCACGTCGCTACCCTCTCTCCCAGACAGATCACGTGGAAGCCTGCTCATAACACCCGGGGACCTCAGCTCCACATCGTCAGAGTGGACAGGTCTAGAACGATACCCCGCTGGGGCCTGTTGTTGAGGGTAGTACTGAGGGGGGTAAACGCGGTCATGATATGGGTCTTGCTCTTCATCCTCCTCCTCCTCCTCAGCCCCCTGGTCATTGTTGTAAGCCACCGCAGCAGGGTTGTACGGCGGGTTGTAGGACTGGTAGCCTCCACGGGGCAAAGGTCGGACTGATGGGGGATATTGTGGGTTCAGTTTGGTTAAGCAGCTAAAAGCATCTTATGAGCCACCACCATGGGCTGTGCTTAGCCAGCCAGCATGAAAACACAGAGGCGATGGGTTTAGTAGCGGGTTAGGAAGTTTTATAGGCAGATCGAGTTTGCCCTGTGACAAAAGAGATGTCTGGGAATGTTATAACAGAGGCCTGCGTGGAAGATGTACGTTTACGAGCACTATAGCAATGCAGTCAAAAATGTTCTGGATGTTGGACTGGCTTTGCTAGTTTTTTTTGCCATTTCATAGCAACAGAAATGAGCCAAGCGCCATAGGAGCCGGAGGCAAAGAATAGTGAGTGGTTGAAAAGCTAATTAAATTAACGTACTTAATAGAAAATTAAGAGGTTTGTTTTGTAAAGCTACATTAGCTTTGTAAAAAAAAAGTTCCTAGAAGCTCATATAAAGGTTGCAGCAGCGAAGCATTACACAAACTGTTGGATCAGACCAGGAGTTTGTTGACAGATGGCACTTAAACTGGATGGTGGTGATCATTATGCACTTTTTACTCCAAACGTCATGGCCCCAGGGGAGGATAAGCACTTATGTTTTTGTCTGCCAAATGACAAGTAATGGCATTGCAACCTTCAGGGGCAGCTTTGATTGGAACAACCACCACCTGTTACCTTAAACGATGCTAGAAATTAGCCCTGTTTCATTTCCAAATAACCATCCCAGGGTGCATTTTACGACATGGGAGTACCGTTTGGGAACTGCCACTCTGCATTTGAATAAGATCCAAATGAGCTGTAGCACCTTGTGCGGTAATACAACACACACTGCCAACCAAAACCTTGTTGGGTACTTGGCTCAGGACATCAACCTATACCAAGATTGAATATTCTGGCCTGTACAGTTTTGCTCAACAGAATACTTATTTGGAAAAATAGTGTACAAGTTGAAAGCCATTCTCAGGCAGACATATGGGCGCTTTTAGGAAATTAGTAACACATCTTTGAAATGGTTTCCTTTAAGAATGTTCTGTCTGTTATTGGACACACAGAGCTGGATAAGGAATGGAGTTTGGAGATGATAAGAGAAGGAGGAGAGGAGGACGGTTGAAGTGCTAGGAGAATGGTCCTCAGTAGTCATTCTCATAGTCCTGTTGTGCTTTGTTCACAAGAAGGATGGACAAAGGGAGGAGAGAAAGAACAGATGTTAGAAGGAAATTTCAGTGATCTCTGAAATCACATTCAAAGAACTTTCACCAGATGCTGGGTCATGGTTGTGGGGACTCAGGGACGGGAGGAGAGATTTAGTGTTATTTTAATACTCATTTTAGTAGGAGATATTTGACGAGTGTTAATGACACTTGAACCCAGAATTTAACCACCCAAACAAGAGAGAAAACACCAATTTAAAGCGTTTGGTTAAAACAAAAATGTGTTGCATTTAACCTCTATTTCTCTTTCTCTTTAAAAGAAAGTAAATACACATATCATTGGACACACTAGACAGTTTTATAACGAAAATGTGTTTTCTACAAGGGACCAGCAATATAAATATGCATCTGCAGCAATTAGAGAATAAAAGATCAATATCTCTTTGTCATACTTACTGTATGTGTGCAAGGTATTGCTGATCTAAAATTCAATACCCAAACTGTAAGCTAAGATTAGGACTTTAAAACTTCAGGGGTCTTATGTATGATAAAGACACATAATAAGTCAGTGAAAATGGTTCAGATCCATGGGCAGCATTCTCTTGTTTTATGAAAGAAAAAATAAGCCAAGAAAATATTTTTCTGAGTGGAATCCTGAATGCAGTTTGGATGATGTAACGTCTCACCCATCAGCATTTTTTTCCCCTTTTTTCTATAATATATCATGACGATGACTTGTCAAGCTGTCCGACTGTAGCAGGCTGGATGAGATGACCCAAGACACCAGTCATCCTTATGAAATTATGAAATATACAAAGAAAATGTGTGTGTGTGTGTGTGTGTGTGTGTGTGTGTGTGTGTGTGTGTGTGTGTGTGTGTGTGTGTGTGTGTGTGTGTGTGTGTGTGTGCGTGCGTGCGTGCGTGTGTGTGTGTGCATGCATGCGTGTGAGAGAGAGAGAGAGAGAGAGGGAGAGAGATGGTGTGTATGGTACCTACAGTATATTTATAAGATTAAAGAGTAGAGACATGGTCACAGTTAGTGACCCAGCCCTGTTAATCCATCACAGTTTAAACTTCATAGTGGAACAATGCTGTAAAATACACATTACACTGCAGTTCTCTGAGAGGTTTATGAGGACAATTAACCATCTTAAAGTCTGTTGTGTTGTCAGTGTGAAAAAGATGTATTCTTTTAAGCAAAACAAAATGTTTTATGAGCTGGAAAAACAGGGCAGGGTTGAACAATTAAGTTGTTTATGTCAGTAAAATGATCACATATAAAAAATAAATAAAATTAAAAAATTGAATGTCTGAGTAAATCCCCCAAATAAGAATATGGACAGTTAAATGTGTCATGAACAAATGGGGCTACTTTTAGCAAATTACATACTATATTATCTTTGATTTCATGAGAAAAAAATAAAACTCCTATCCCTGAGAGCAGGAATAGTGTGAATCCTGAGGATCCATTCCTAAAGACTACTGGTAAGACAGTGTCATCTGATGTAGTACAATGTAACAAGTATATTGTTATTATTGCAATGTATTTTAAATATTTAATAACCCAACTTTCTTAAAGAACATAATATTACAGGCACCCTTTTCATAAGGCATAAGAATGTTGCTGCTTCTGTTTTTATGGCCGAGTCCTGGCATGCAACTGCCTTTCCGTTCCAACATTTATTAATTACTCTAGCATAAAATCGGGTGATTTTCACTAGTAGATGTTTATGCCCATTGTCCATTGTTGGACCCCAAGAAGAACAGCCATGGTTTCGGGCAAGTGCTAATGGGGAATCTATAATAAAGTAAAGTCCATCAAGCTGATGTGGTTCCAAGTTGCGTTATCCAGACTAGTATTAGCATTAGCATTATAATGACATGCATGCATGTATGCATGTGAGATTGAGCATGTTTCTTTAGTCATGTTCAAATGTGTACATTCATATTGTATTTGCATCTACAATAGGGGATACCAGTGACAGCCAGCCATTTTACTGCTCTGGTTCCATCAATCAGACTGCATTTATTATTCCCATAGAGATTTCCAAAAATATTTCACACCACCACAAAAGCCTCCTGGGCTCTGGATTTGATCACTACTATATCTCCATATTGGAGCTGGCCTTTTCTGATAATTACATGATTAAATAACGTAATAGTATTGTATTTTTATTAAATGGCCTTAATATGGTAATAAAATGTTCTTTTAGTTTATTCCCTGCATATTTCCCTGTGTATTTTATATAACTCATGTTTTAATCTGTTCATGACTTTATTTTGGTTTCTCTAGTTATATGTAACTTCAGTGCTTGTTGAGTACTTTATAAAAGTTTATTATTACTGATAGCTAAATACGTCAAATGGACATGGACACATTAGCTTGATTCACACACACTTATTTGTGTGGTAAAAGTCCCTGTGTACCAGAAAGCTGTTCTCTAAAGATGGTTACCTCCAACATTGTATCCCATGCAGGAGTTCTGGTCACAGTAGCCTGGTGAACCAGCTGGTCCTGTGGATCCTGCAGTCCCTGGTCTTCCTGGGGTCCCCTGGATGCCAGGCCTTCCTGGTGGGCCCTGACTCCCTGTTCTACCTTCACCTGGCAAACCTAAAGGCATACAACAGTTACACAAGTTCAAGTGAAACTCCTCCAGGCCACTGCAAAACAAGCAGCATAAGGAAGAAGTGGGTTATAGGGAGTAGTAGAGCAAAGCTTTTCAACCTTCTGTGGATCAGGGCCCACTTGAAAACCAAACTTGAAAGTGTTTGTGGCCCGCCCATCTGACCACTTAACATGGCCTATTGCTACCATGTTAAGTGGAAAATAAAGATACTGCAAAATCATTTCCTGACCATGACTGTTGGTCGCGACCATTATAAAACGCTCATTAAAAATGAACCGTTATAAAATGGTTGTGACCATTGCCTGGTTGGGAAATGATTTAGCTTCTCCAAAACATGTTTGTTTTAATAATCGATTACTCAAGTGTGGCCAACGTTTTTTCCACCTTTCACCAGGTTGTTATATTATGATTAAAATTCAATTATTTGGGAACCGACTTGCAATATCCTCATTGTACACTTTGGAAGAAAAGGAGAGGTGAAGGAAGTTCAATGTATAAAGAATGCACTCTGTCTCCTAGTCCCACTCTATTCTATCTGGGCCATCAACGAGTAAAGGGTAGCAAATTCTTTATCGTTGCTTCTGGGTCCAGCAGACAAGAATGAATGTCCACATGCTGTTGTAACAAATGTGAACAGGCATAACACAAGATCAAAGCTGAAACTCAGTGGTATGGTATCCCCACATTAACCAAAGAACCCACTTTTCTGTTTGTATAAGTTAGAAACTGCTCCATCAGGAATCACTCTAACAGTCAGCATGAAATCAATATTTTTAAGGTTTTCAATTGCAGAGTTCTAGAACTATGATCCCTCAAACATTCCAGTGAAGCACAGTGGATAATGCCAGAGCCCACTAACCTATCCTTTCTTTCTTTCTTTCTTTCTTTCTTTCTTTCTTTCTTTCTTTCTTTCTTTCTTTCTTTCTTTCTTTCTTTCTTTCTTTCTTTCTTTCTTTCTTTCTTTCTTTCTTTCTTTCTTTCTGAAAGAGGCAGTTTTTCTCGTTATTTGATCAGAGAGAAACAGCTGAGTTTTCTTGGCTCGTTGTGCGCGTATTTTGATCATGTAAGATAAACATAAACCCACACTAACATGTTTCTCATGAACACAGACACGTTACATCTAGGGTGTGCAAAGAAATCGTTATGAAGAATTATATTCATGCGGTAGACAGACCAACCGACCAACACAGGCAGACACAGACTACCTTTAGGATTGTTACTACCTTTAGGATTGTTACCCCCCCCCCCCCACACACACACACACACGCACGCGCACACACACACACACACACACACACACACACACACACACACACACACACACACACACACACACACACACACACACACACACACACACACACACACACACACACACCCCACCTTCTCATTCCGGCCAATCACAATTTGCATCCATCGTCATCAATGTTTGTGTTATGCAATGATGTGTTTACACAAACACTCAAATTGTCCCTTTAGTTTGAATGACATTTAATTTTTGTGTTGGAAGGCATACCTGGTGGACCGGGTGGTCCTCGAGGTCCCTGAGACCCAACACCATGACTTCCCTTCTCTCCTTTTTCTCCAGTGAGACCTGAAAACAGACAGATCAGAGGTGCACTGTTACATCATTGATCATTGGTATATCATTGGTATATCACATTGTTATTGGTGCGTTTCAAACTTTCATAATAATGTTCTAGTTCTAATTCTGCTGTGTGTTTGTGCTGATACTACACAGAGGTCTTTGAATCAATTTAATGTGGTGATTTCCCAGTTGTTGCTTTTCTTTATCTGTCTTATGTTTATGTAGTCTTTGGATTGTATACACAGCACAAGCAAGGTCAGCACTAAAACACATATCTACGGCCAAGCCTATTCTGAAATATGATGATTACAGTAACTACACTCCATCAATCACCAACTGACACATCATAAACACGTGTATCCATGCATACGCCTTAAATTATTTATTTTGAACATAGCATGCAGTATAACATACAGCGCACACACATTCTACAGTACACACAGAGTACACTGCTACACAGACAGGGCCCTGTCTCAGTGAGTCAGATTGTGGTTGGTGGCTAACTGTTGGTTTTGGTTAGACATAAGAATGACATGAGGTTTCTGAGTGAAACACAGCCAGCCTTGCCATGAGTTGTTGTTTCTGCAAGGAACAAGGACCATTCCTTACAGTTACCCAAGTGCCCTGCAGTAATCTGCTAGATTAATTAGATTAGTCCAAGTACGTGGTTGCAAAAAAGCTCTAGGTTGCAAGATGAGTTCTTTGAAAATGGGACTCTCCAGAGAAAACATTGCCTTTGCTTTAAAGCCATTCTCACTCCACTGACTAGTATAGGCTACATTGAATTAGTGAAAATGTTTGTTTCAAGGTTAAACTGTACTGTATATTAATGTATGATGTTTCCTTTGATGAATCACTTCTGCAGCACGCAAGTTGTCAAACTGGATGACATCAATGAGAAATGCCCCACACCATAGAAAAGGGAAGGTAACCTGGTTCATTAGTGAAATACTGAAAATAGTATTTTATGAAGGTGTTGTCCATTATTGTTACATTCAATCTGCCAGCAGGTATTATGAATAACCTCGATTTAATTTACGATGAAACAAAGATCCTCATGATGTGTTTAAGAAACCAGCTCTTAAAATTCTTACAGACCTCTTGTACCCTGCCTGACCATCCGAGTATCAGCCCTCCATATAAAATGATCATTTAGTAGTTTATTTGTTTTAAAATAAAGTAGAATGGGCTACTGCTAGTCCCAGTGAAAATACGTCTAATCCATTTATTTGTGCTCTAAGAGTTATTTCTCCCCGCAGTGTCTGAATACTCTATTTGCAGTTGTTCGTGTAAAAAAAAATAAAGCCGTTGTGTGAGTTGGACCAGCGTGCAAATGTTATTGGGGAGAATTACATGGCCCTGAGGACCAAACGCTCTAAACCACCATTTTAGGGTAGAAGAGTGGTCAACTGTCTGGAATATGTTTTGACCATTACCATGAATAATCCTGGCTAAAGTGTATGAATGAATTACTTTTAGTTATATAGCAGAAATTAAAAAAAAACTGCAACAACAGCAGGCAGCCATTATTAGACTACAATAAAAACAGTAAAGGAGCCATCACCTCAAAGGCTCGGTCATGGTCCTGGGGACCATGAGGAGATGCTGATCGGCAGATCTGAGTGAGCAGGTATTAGTGTACAGTGGAATGAGTTCAGTGAGGGGCTTGGCCCATGCAATGAGGTTAGGATGGGAGTGACGTGGCATGACTTTTTTGACCTAGTGTGTAAAACTCAAGTCACACCAAAGGGTCGCAATGCATCTCATTGCAACCAAACGGTTGCATGTCATGCAACCCATTGGTGTGGTCTGTGCCATTGGATTGTTCCAGTCTGACTCACTTGGGTCAATTCTGGTTAACCTGGGTCAACGTGCAACAGGATATATCACACCTCTGGGGCGAATGCTAACACTGTCTCATGGTTTGGTTTGGGCTTAAGAACACACATATTATTACTGCATTGGAGCAGAAAGTAAGTTGTTTGAATAAGAGGTTACAGGAATATTGTGGGAAAATTGAATTACCACTGAAGTGACAAAATGTCTGTCTATACAGTAAATGGTGGTTTGACTGAAAAGTAAAGGAGACCACCTGACACAGACTGAGCCCAAATCACTATTATATTATCTCAACAAGAAACACTTGAGCACTGAATGCCATAATTATTTTGTGACAATTTTAGTGTTGTTTATAATACAGGCCATTCAGTTCAGTCTGACTCACTACATTTGCTGTCTAAACAATATGCTAATGTGTCTCAGTTGAACTGATGGCTGATATATTTGATAACATCTGGTTGCCGCCATGTAAAACAACAATTCTGTTTGCTTGTGTTATTACTTGGAACTGTGAAACAGTGATAACTCTTCTGAATGTACACAGGCCACAGGCAGAGTGTACATACCGTACATATTGTGTAAATGACTATCCTGATGCAATTTCACTCCTACCTTTCTCTGTCTGTGTATCTCTCTCAATATGTGCTGCCCAAGCTGGCTAATAAACCATATTTTATGTAAGCTCCTCTCCCTTTCTCAAACCCTCTCCATTACTTGGCCTTTATTGCATCAATCTTATGCACCAAGTGTCCTATACATTAGGCCCATTTTCCTGACGTTCAGTTGTGCAGATCATATCTTTTATGGACTCTTTCACAGTCAGAGTTGATGGTCCAAATGCTCTGCACACTCAGCATATAACAGTACCAATACAGCAATTAAGTGGATAAATGGTTATGCTGTGATCCTGCGGTTCTCAACATGCGGGATGGGATGATTCGGGAGGTCCCAAATTCAAATATTCTTCATTTTTAACTACACAACTTGCCTGTACCTCCCCTCTGTCCTCTACCTCCTTTCGTCCTGTTGAACCTCACCTCTTTCTCCTGGACGCCCGTTCTGCCCGTTGGTGCCAGGGAAGCCTGGCCTGCCAGTCGGGCCCTGCTCTCCTTGAGGGCCCGGGGCTCCTCTCCTGCCAGGCTCTCCCGGTGGTCCAGGGACTGTCCGGACTGACACTGCCTGCTGGGGGATCTGATTCAGGATGGAGTTGTATCGGGACAGGTGGCCTGGATGGACAAGAGGAGAGGATTCCGATAATGTGCATTGATGCATTGTTTGATATAGCCTGTTGATTGTTATAACGTTAAAGTCCCTTTGCCACTAGGTTCTTCAGCGCACACCCTCTATAACAATTACATGTGGAACAAATAGGATTCTTGAATGACTAGTAGCTACAGTAACTCAGAAAAAGAAAATAGCTCTGTGAATTTCTCTTCATTGTCAATGGCAGTTTTTAAAACGAACAATTTTAAAAAACAAAATTAAAGCTGTATATTTATACCATAAGAGGGTCTAGCACCCTTACACAACCCCCCCACCTTACCCCCCCCCCCCCCCCACTAGGGACATACAGTAGGCCACAATAATTTACATAGGGAAGGACAGACGTTGCTGTTCCTTGGAGTGGTTGCACCACTCAAAATTATATAGCAAAATTATATAGCAATTGGTTATTCATTACTTTATTGCTGGTTTATGTACATTGTGGTATGAAGTATAATGGTAAATGGTGCTTTTATGTAGCACTTTTTCCCAAAGTGCTTTATATAGATGTGTGCATTACATTCACCAATCCATACAACTACGGTGGTGGAAACCATGCAAGGCACCAACCGGCACAACGGGAGAAATTAGGGGTTTACAGTCTTGCTCAAGGACACTAACTCTGGGAAAGCTCGGTATCGAACTTGAAACCTCATGGTTCCCATCCGGCTGCCCTACTGGCCACTTTACCCTTGAGCCACCCCCAGAAATAAATAAATATAATGAGTGTGAAAGAAAGTTCCATGAGCAGTGATGCTGACGTATCTTGTTTTTGTTTTGTTTTTACTCTACTTACTCTGGATGAGCTGTTCACAGACTTGACGTGCAATAGCACGTACTGCCGCTTGGGATTGGACATCACCCTTAAGGACAAACACAATGCTGTTACTACATGACACTTTTATACAACATCCACAGCTCTGCCATCAGTTCTAACATTAATGTGAGAGCTGGTTTCTAATTGCCTCTCCTTTCCCACGACCCAGGGAAATAAAAGAATGAAAAAAAAGGAAAAAAAAAAAATCAGCATAGTAATTGTGCTGCCCTGCTAGGATGTAAACGTGTTTAGATTAGTTAGATGAAGAAATCCTGTGGGTCCATCTCTAGAGTGCCTCTAGTTGGCAAAGTGCATTCCTCTAGCTCTCAGCAGATCTGGCCTGGCTACTGCGTCAGCAATATGCAGGCAGTGCTATGCTGCAAATTTGAACAGTAAAGGTTGATTTAATACAGTTTACTCTAAGTTTAAGTCACAAGGGAAGGGAATGTGTGTGTATGTGTGTGTGCGAGAGAGAGAGAGAGAGAGAGAGAGAGAGAGAGAGAGAGAGAGAGAGAGAGAGAGAGAGAGAGAGAGAGAGAGCAATTAAGTATACTGTAGTGTACACTACAGTGTATCGAATATTTATATATTGTAAATGTAAATAAATAGAGAGGGAAGTGAATACAGAGTTTGTTTATGTGAGACAGTACGACATGGGGAGAGATGGTTGTAATGTAAAGTATTCAGTGTGCTCTGAACAAGGGTGTACAACATTAGTACATAATTGTGAATATTATGCTGTCGGCACAATAACATCATTTCAACTGAAAAATGGAACACTAAATGTTGATTTGTTCTACACTGTGGCTGAAGTATATGGGCAGAATGACTTACTCTCTCCCCCTTATCGCCTTTTGCACCAGCAGGACCCTGGAACATAAAAAAGGCCACACAGAAAGAGAACAAACATTAAAATGGGATGTGGTCTGAATATAGGCAAGCTGAGTTTTCTAGTTTTCGCTCCATCTATTTCTCATCCACTCCTCTCAGGTTCTTTGCCACCTCTCTTTTTTATTTCTATGCCACTTCTGAAAATATTAGCTATAGTTTGTATCTCTGGGTACCTCCAGCTATGATTCAACAGCTGTTAGGAACAAATGAATTTCAATTCTTGCCTAAAAACACACACTATCATGCATGCACGCACCCTCTGTTTTTACTAGGCACGTGCATGTGTTTCCTCTACTTTCGCAAAAACCTTATCCTTGGCCTTTCTAGCCTACTGGAGATATACATTAATTGAGACATTTTTGCACCTCAGCTATATTGGCTTGAAATAACAGAGTCAGGGACCTGCTATTGTTGGCTCACTGGAAAAGCTCTATGGGAAATGGAATGGATTCTTAATTTACAGTATTATCATTAAGACCTGTGTTTGCTCAATTACTGTACTATTTAAAGTCAATATTGGAAACAATACCCATTTTTTGTGCAGTTATGTTGGACACACTCAGCAATATCAAGTTCTATGAAAACCTGAATCAGTCCTCATATACACTGTCAATACTAAAATATATGTTAAACATGAAAATTAGCCTTGTACTGTAAATCTGAAATATTATTTTTTCATTATTTCAAGTATTAAAATTATATAGCAAGAGCTGATACATGATGGTTAAGTGGTAACACAAACATAAGAATAGTCTCAGAATAAAACTCTGCATGAACCTAGATTAATCGACCAATGATCATAACATTTTTTTTTCTTCTTTTCTCTCTTTTAATCATGGAAAACCGTTGAGAACACGCTCTCTTTTATGCCCTTGTTCATATATACAAAATGGAGATATTAATAACACAACAACCTCCAAAAGACATGTCTAATGTATCACCATAGGGTGTTAAAACTCAGAGTTGGAGAACGCTTTACAAAGCACTGTAGCATTATGTGATCATACATGTATATCGTACAATGGTAAAGTTAGTGTACTGGCTCTATCAGCTTTCAAACAAACAGATAAAACTCACTGATGCACCCGGCCTTAGGCTGTACACAAGCATAAAGAAATCCATGACCACATGTCAAAATCATTTTGGATGTACTTTTAATTCAAAAGTTCATTTATTAAACAGGGCAAGCACTCCCCTGTTTATTCTGCTAGTTTGCCTGGTAAAAGCTGTATTTCCACCCAGGTGCATAACCCTTCCCAATCACCCCAGCCTTGATATGCTATCTCTGCTCTGTCAAATAGGTCTAGGGAGGCATGCCCTTTGATATCAATTAGCCAATAATTCAGTTATTACCTCAAAACTGAATAGAGTGAATAATAATAAAAATAAATCCTAATAATTACATATGAAAAACATTTAAATGGCTTATACTCGGGTCTCCCATTTTCATCACATTTTACTACTATTTTGGAAAATTTATTTTGTTCAACTAGCCAATCGATATTGACATGTGAGCGTGTATACCGTTCATTTTATGGTAGTATTTCATCCATCCCTATAGTTTCAATATTACAGGTCAGAAGGAAAAGTGGTCAGCTGTTGCTCTGATGTAATCAAATGAAAGAAAATGTGCACACACAAACAGACATTTATTTACAGTAGTATTTTAGAAGAGCGTGGTGGCTCGGAACATTAGCTAAAGAAATCAGCAAAACGGGAGTCTGTTGGTGTGTAGATTTTCCTTAACTTGATTACATGATTAAATTGATCCCAACAGGTTTGGGATGTGCGTGCCTTCAGCACTATTTTATTTCTCAACTGGTGCACTTACCCATTCACTATCCACAGGTTACAATGGAAGTGATGGAACAGAAAAAACAAGCAGAAAAAAGTGGGACTACAGAAAACTGTAAAATTGAGTACGTTTTTTATGCTACACATTTCAAGATAGATATAGGTAGATATGCACATCTATAAGTAGATATGCAGTGGCACTTGGCAAGAAGCTAGCTAATGATTAATATAGTTTGACGGGAGCAATCAAATCCAATACTCCGAACCAGATTGTAGCATGTGCATATCAGTGTGCAGCAGAACTGGTTGAGACTACTACCAGTAATTTTTCTTCGGGCCAAAAGAAAAAAAGCACCTCTTCAGATTGAGATGACTTGAGAGAAGCTAATCCTCCATTGGAACAGTAATCTTGCAAAGGCTTGAAGGGGCAGAACAAGGACTGACAGAGAGACATCTTAAAGCTGTAGGAGACGTTTGAAGCTGGACACAAAGTGGATGAGACAAAGCTGTGGGAAAGTTTATGATTGACTTTTGTACTTTTCCTCCTCCCTGCAATTGTGTTTCTGTGTACTTAATAGCATTAGTGTAAGTTTGATAAAAGTGGGTCTTATTCTTGTCTGACTAAATGAGTTATTGTCCGCTGTCTGTCGTGCAGACAGCGGACAATACAGTATGCAATGCCACATCGGAATTGCATACTGTATGACCATCATGGCCATGTTAGAAATGTTGTCCTTAGTCACCCTTAGTGAAGGGATGACAGGATTATTAGTAGTTGTTACTGTGTAATTATCAAGAGTGTTGGCTGCACGTGATGTCGAACAGAAAACTATTCGTATCAATACCTGTATCAATGGAATAATTCTGTCAACAGCATATGTGGGCCTCATACTTGGTCTAGAAACTGGTCTCTAGATACCTAAGGCTGCCCTTGCCCATACACATCTAAACCTTAATGGCAGTGAAATGCAGATTTCTTCCAGAGAGAGAGAACTGAAGTCACATCCTTCAACATTTCGAAACTCGACAAACCATTGTGGATGTTGTCAGAGAGAAATATAAAAAATAGTGCATAGTCCATAGCAGAGCTTCTCTGGCAACATAAACCTCATACTAAACATGATAATCAAAACCTGCATGTCATGCATGCCTATATATTATGAGGCCGATTCTGTCTAAACCTCAGTTAATGAAATCCACATTTGAGAACTCAATCACATCCAGAGAAAAGAAGAAAAAAATTAGCAGGTCAGTTTTCATTCAGGAGCTCACAGTAAGCCAGCATTCTGAGTACTGGCCTAATGCAAAACATCAGAACAGTGAAAACAAGAAGTGTCTGGGAATGGCATTTGATTCCTTTGCCTAAGGTTGCAGTGTTGCAGAGTAGTGTTAGTCTGCATAAGGACACAAAGCAACTACTGTTTACAAAAACTCTTTTTAGTGTACCATTTCAGGTGAAACCTGACTAATGACAGCTCGTGAAATGTACTGTAAGCGAGTTAACCATCAATGGAGAGAGCTAGTCATCAATGAGAGCCCCATCCCATGTCACCTACGCTACACCTACGGAAGTCTGACCCCATACACTGAAACACCACCAGAAACGCCACTATCCATTCACAAAGTATTGGCTAGGGAATAGTGTCCTTGTCTTGACCTGCCTGCCTCCTAAGCTATGACACGCAGACTGCAGAAGGGCTGATCTCACCAACACCCATATGCACACACCACAGCAAGCACAGCTAATGTTATGAGCTATCTAGAGAGCAGGAAATATGTACAATTGAGACAGAGTTTGTTTCACCTGACACATATGACTATGCAATATTTCTTGTTTATTTTAGGCAACAATCTGTGAATTTAATGGCCTGTGATGGAAGACCTACCGTAGCATTACATTGTAGTTTGAACCGATGCTATTGTAATTAATTACTACCGGTACTTACAGGAATCCCCTGATCTCCTTGGGGTCCTGTCGCCCCGTTTGGTCCTGGGGCTCCTGGTGCTCCTGGGGACCCCTGACAGAGAGAGAATAAGAGATATCGGATCAGATTCACACCAAGTCTGTTTGATTCGAAGTGTCCCCAAATACGTTTGCCTGGTCCCGCTGGCCATGATTAACATTGGCCTTGGTTCTTCCCCACAAGAGCACGCTTCATTCAACTATATTCAATGCATTCACATTGCAGCAGCAGCAATCCGTATGATTACACTTCAATCAGTCCCGAGAGAGCCTACATACAGTAAATGTGGTCCTGGGGGGATGTTTGGGTGATCTGCTATGGGAGATGGTACATAGCATTCAGACAATATCTTCCAAGTGGTTCCAAGTCACACCCAAGACTGTAGTGTGAATCTGCCCATACACAACCACAGAGATAGAGGACTGATGACTTACCATAGGTCCTGTATTGCCCTGTCTTCCCTGTGGTCCATCTTTACCAGGTAGACCCTGCATTACAGAAAACAGTTATACAATATACACTGCACAATATACAACCCAGCCAGCATGGTCATAACCTGGACGAAGTAGAGACGTCTTGATTGAGGCCAGATCAACACAGATCAAGATTTATACAAATTAGTAAGCATTAGAAGCAATTTCCATTAAAGCATATGAAAACCTGATTGTTCTAACTTGGTTATTTATGGGGATATAAAACACACATGGGAGCACCAAAAAAAACAAAAATAAAATAAAAATGTTGAATTTCATGTTAATTCCCCTTTAGATCAATCATAACTAGTCAGATCTGGCCCAGGATAGCTTAGCTATATCTTTATTATTTTAACTGGTGAAGACGTCCTGGGAATGATGTAAAGACCATCCCCATATGGGTGACATCACCAATTCGTCCCGGTCCTTACCATGCATGTTGCACCATCCATATCTAATTTGTTCTGCAGTATGTGGATCAAAACGAAACAGAGCGATCAACTGAAGACCATGCAGTAGTTTGGATGTTCTCCTGCTTAGCCAAGGGCTCTGTTCCATTGGCAAACTATGAGTGCTCAGCCAGAAAGTGACATCAGAGTCCCTTCTGCTGGGGTCATGGTGGTGTCACACTGTAATACTGCCCCAATTAAACTCACCTAATGGGCCTCTGGAACAGGCCTTGGCACATTTGGTGACAAGACATTTTGCAGGGCAGGCGCCCAAAGAAAAAATCATGACAGCAGCAATGCCTGTAAAACTGCTTAACAAGAAAAGGCTATTAATGTCTATGTTTAGCTGATTTGTTCATGTATTTCTGTGTGACAATACAGAAATTGTGTACAGCATGTTGTGTAATGTGTACAATACATTAAGTTATTAGAAGACATTATACAGTGCTTTATCTGTGGACACATTAATGCGTGATGGCTTCTTCGTTGTAAAATACTCAGAATTAACTTACTGTATAAAGGATTTAGTCTTAGTGGGCTCATCTATTTTGTTACATTTGTACATTTCTCTGCAACTTTTTTTCCATCTCCACGAAATTGCCAATCTACCAACTCACAATGTGAAGATTTAGAATTTGGAGTACATCAGAATAGGGATGCTGAGGTTCATGTGGTTAAATGAGCACTAATTATTTTTTATTGTATACTCCCCTGGACTTACACTTGGCTGTATTCAACAGCTCATTGTGACTGAGATGAGACATTTTAATATTAAAGTAAAGTTGGGCAAGGTGAAAGAGTGCACACTCAGCACGGTGCCAGCTAATACCTCATACTTGAATAAGAATACAAAGGAGAAGACAGGCTGAGGCTGCAGATGCACTTTGTAGAGGAATTAACACCGCAAAAGGACAGTCACAGTGTGAACCTCTTATTTCGTTCAAACTTGTGAAATAAATCAGTTTGTGCTTCTTTTAACAGCCACAGACTGACCTTTAGCAGAGGAGTGAAATAATTGTGTGAATTCTGCAGACAGACACACCCTAAACTAGCCTGGGTTACCATTATCTCTGAATTCTTGACTTTGTTTTGACATTACATTTGGAGCCATTTCCAGTGTTGGATATGCACAATAACTGCATTTTGTACAATCAATGACTGTTAGCTCCTGGTTTGATTTGTGCAGTTAGTTAGAATGGAGAACCAGAAACTGTATGTACTGTATTGTGTTGTTTGGTACAGTAGCATACAATATCACTGTTACCATGTACAAAAAGCATTGATTGGTACATCTTTTTTCATTTTTCCTCTTTCATTCTTTCTTTTTTATCTAGAAAAATATTAAAACACACCTCCCAAACATACTGTAGCTACTGTATATTCAATCTCCAGAAAAAGAACATATAATATAATATATAACATTATTTAGGACAAGTCAAGAAACAAAATGAAAGGGAAAAAAAAAAAAAAAAGAAACAAGAGCAATTTAGACTGTTTCCTGCTCAGAGTTAATCGAGTTCCACATTTCAAAGCTGATCATTTTGGCCACTCCATCACCCTAGTATTAAGGGCAATCAAACCTATACTGAAGCATAATTTAAAAGGAGTTGGATTGGGCAAGGAATGAAGGAAAAAGTATAATCTCAGATAATCTTCTCATTTCAGTTTATACCATACTATGTGCGTAAGACTGGAACCGTTTTTGAGATGAACCGTCTATCCGACTCTCAGTTTAGACTGTTCCATTGGTAAAAAAAAAAAAAAAAAAAAAAACGTATGAATTTTAACAGATATTGGTATAGCTACAGATAAGACAGTACACTTAATATCCTTGAAGTGCAAGTAAATTAGGTTAAAGGCATGGCAAGGCCATGTAACCAACTCTAATCCTCAGATAGCTGTGTGGTGGTTTAGCGCGTACAGTTGGGCTATAATATTGGGTTTAATAGCAAAGCTTCAAAGCCTTCTCTGTAAGCCAAAGAAGAGCGCCACAGTGCTTAGTAGGGAATTTCCCTGTGTAGTGACATTAAAAAAAAACTCTCTCCATACTAGCTACAGCCTTGAGCTTTACCAATATCATATGTTAAATTTTAGTTTTCAAATGAATACTGTATATTTCTAACACGCACAGTATGCATCATGTGCTATACAAGCTGAACCATAATATCATCTGTTGGTGACACACTGTAAACACTACTGTGTGTATTAACATTGAATGAGGTCTTGAGGAGAGGTTTGGCATCTCCTACTTAAGAATCTGAAGGGCATGCATTTTGCTTTGAATTGGCTTTTAAATGGAACATAAATGTATTTGGGCAAAATTGAGACATAAAAAGACCAGTGATGGAAATACATTATATCACAAGAATACACTGCATAAACCTAATGCTATGAACGTCAAGCTGGTGTCACAATATAAACGCTATCCAGTTACACCCACTAATAGGCTCTGCAGTTGGGGCTGCGGTGGGACTATGCATTGGCGAGAAGATAGCGTATATATCAATCACTCAACATATTGTACCCAATACCCAATGCTTCTGAATCTAAAACATGTGTTGTGCATCCAAATCATGAGAGTGTGGTACCTCATGTTCATTCTTTCATCTTCTTTCTTTCATAATTTGAATGAAGACCAAAGAAGACGAACATCTAACAGTAATGTGAAAAAGAAGTATAAAGACCATCCAAATGGACAGTGATTTAACGCCCCTATAGTTTATTTGTTTTCTGTGCGCGCAGATGTGTCGAGGGGCAACAACACAAGCGTATTTACGTGGGCACGCGTGAAAGTGTCACACGTGTGCTTGTTTTGAGCACACGCCCACACGTTGTTGAGCAATACTGCAGCTCCAGTTGATCCAGGTGACAATGTCTGCGTTCATTGCTGTCCATTTGAAAGAACCATAAATGTTTTAATAGGCCAGGGACTCTTTCTACTTTCTCTCATTACAGAACACAACAATGATTACCATTAATGCGTGTGACATTGAAACATATTGATAAATCACCCAGGATAAAGTTATTTTTCCCCATGACAGATTTAACTGGCTAAGTGCTAAATTGGCCAAGCATTTGTTTTTGTTTTCTTTTCACTTTCTGCTTCAGTCACGGGTGTGATCTTACACATACTGTACTATTTTGTGCTGTCTAATGACCTGTGTGACAGGCTCTCAATGGTTTTCTTTATTTCTGACTAGCATACTGCTAAGCATGCCTTTGTTGCATCCCTTGGCCAAGGACCTAATTAAAAACTAGGGATGTGCTGATGAGACTTTTTAGCTGATATTATTAATTAATCGGACCAATTAAACTAGACGATTAAAGTCCCATTACTAGTAAAACCAAAATACCTGACCGGTAATGACAAAGGTATGTATGTGTGGGCATGGCGGATTTATCCAGTGTGAATGCATCAGTTCCATGGACAACAGGTGTAAAGTCACGTATAGTTCTGAGCCTAATTATTAGGACACAGGTTGTGTCCACAGAAAGCACTTTTGAGCTACCAGCCATCTGCCATACATTTCTTTTTTCTGGTAAAAAAATACTGAAAAGGCTGACAAGCAGCTCTTGTTATTAACCCAGGTAAAATGACTGACCCAGCCTTGTGGAATGGAGACTTCACATCAAACTCTAGTCTATAAATGTCATGTTTTGTACTGCGTCGCCCTGTCAATGCCTGCATTAGCAGTGAGAGGGAGAAATAACAAGAGCAATTTTAGGCAGATTGTTATCCAATGTCGACCTGGCATTTGTTTAGGGCATGTGAAGGTGTCAAGCATTTAGTTAAAATGTCAAACATATATGACACAAATGTGAAAGTACAAGATACACCCTTGTGTGTTGTGATGTCGATTACCACTCGACATTATGAAATAAATAGGGTTCAAGTGATCAATCAATGGAAAGTATAGCAATAACTTTATCCAATTTGTCCAACACTGACAGCTACTCACTGCAACATTTTTGGAATGTCAAAGAATGTGTAAGGCTGAGAGGATGGCAACAGTTTGGAAAAACAAAAATAACAAGTAGCTTGTTGGTGGCTGTTCGTTTGAGACAATTTGTGTATTTCCACGTCATAAAATCGTAAGGATTCATTCCCACATGCAGTGATACTTGAAAGCAATAATGATTGCATTTTTATAGTGCTTTACAATGGTCCAATCATTCATACATTGGGAGGTGAAGCAGCGAACAATCGACACCAGGGTCCTCACTTCTCACACACCAATGGTGGCAAGCTCACACCAACCAACTCATTGGAGGCAATTTGGGGATCAGTGTCTTGCCCTTCGACATGTAGTCAGGAGGAGCTGGCATTCGAACCGCCGCCCCAGACGACCTGCTCAACCTCCTGAGCCATAGCCGCATTGCCGAAAGCAATCCAAAGAAAATTTAATTTGTTCATCAGCTGCTAATAAAAAGGATGTTTTGTGTAGAAATCAATACAAATGCCAAATGTCCCATGTACTGTAAACGCTGAGTGACGCCTAGATTTTTTGGTGTCTTCTCCGCTACACATGACAATTCCTTTCCCCTGCTCTCTGGTGGGGAGGAATGACATCCCTGTGCCTATGCCCCACTTCAGATGTTTAAAATAGATTTTTAATATTTTAAAAGATTCTGAGATCATGTTTATGTTGACTAAATTGTATTCTGGCTTTGATAAATAAAGCATAGCTGTAATATACTTTAAGATCCTATTATTGGTATCAAAATCAAAGCTAATCTTACAAGATCATAAAATATGTTATATGATCACATCTTAGTGTTTTGTTTTGAACCTTTTGGAACTTCGCTGATGAGTGATCTTAGGTCTACTACTTGTAGACCTAAGATCACTGGTTGCTCTGTATAGACAGAGCTGAGAGCACAGTGAGCACAGTGGTGCGCTTTGCTGCGGAAAGGCAATGACAGCCATTGAAAATATGTAGATTTGTTTTTACTTTCTGTGTGATGAAGCTTACCCTTGGTCCCGGTGGTCCATCTCTCCCCGCCGTGCCTGGACCCCCAGGAACACCCTGTGAAATGCAGAGACAGGGTGAATGTCCCACAAGTTAGTGTATGGAAGGGGCGAGAGATTGTGTTTTCATCTGTCTGTCTGTCTAAACACTCGCTGAGGTCTCCATTTTCATCACTGTTGTGTTAATCCCTCAACTTCTTAGCATTTTTTACTATTTTGAAAAATATTTTTGAATAGTTCAAGTAGCCAATCTACACTGACATGTTGTGAGTTTGTATATTGGCCATTTACTATTAAAACATGTTCTTCAAAATAGTAAAAAAAAAAAAGGCAAAGTTTAGGGTTAAGCGGGTAAAAGTGTGATGAAAATGGAGCCCTCAATGCCATCGAGTACATGCTGCCAGTCAAATGTTACCGTATGTCATACCATAACTACTCTCCATTCATTATTGTTACTGAAATCACTA
Organism: Benthosema pterotum; assembly: GCA_039105355.1. Taxonomy (NCBI): domain Eukaryota; kingdom Metazoa; phylum Chordata; class Actinopteri; order Myctophiformes; family Myctophidae; genus Benthosema; species Benthosema pterotum. The sequence continues at coordinate 30,606,969 of CM076967.1, read as the reverse complement.
TGTTGTTTATTAACCTTTCATGCAAAATGGGTGAAGCGATTATGAGAAACTGTGAGACCTGACATTATTAAGTATTACAATAAAACTTCTAATGCCTTATAATTGTTGCCATGAGACATCATATAAAGCAATATGAAGACTTATATAATAACTTCTTTCCCACAGGTCACCCCTTTATTGCGTTCCCATCCACTCATCAGCAGTGGGATGTCTTTCCAAAGTATAATGATAGTGAACGTGTTAATGTGATTTATTTCTACTTCAATGTGACTGGAGGAGCCATAAAGTAGGGCAGTTAAGGTCTGTAGGGCTCTCTAACAAGAGGAGAGGAGAAGAGAAGAGAGGAGAGGAGCCAACGACTAGCAAGCAGCACTCAGTCAGTAGTATAATGCAAATCCCTGCCAGGAGGCATATTGCCCTGCCTCTCTCCATCCTCTCTCTGTCTGGGGAAGGCAGAGAGACGGAAAACACTGTGATGGGTTATGTTTAAGTATAAGAAGGGACTGGACAATGGGGGAAATAATAAAGGACATCATAACAGTGTAAACGGAGTAGTCTGAAGCCATTGAAAACTAAGGCTGTTATCACCACTGTAGAACAAACATTTTAATGTGTGCATGCCCCTCCCAGCTGAGCTCCAATGTTCGTAAATATCCACCAGGCAGCACGCACATCTCAAAAAATGTTGACAGGTGCTGGACAACATACTTGAAGGAGAGAGGATGTCTGCGCACTGTTCTTTAATCACACACATGCCCGTGTGTATATAACTCGCCTGCCTTGTATCTTACTGATGAAGACCCAAAGGGGTCAAAAAGTTGAATCCAACTGAATAAAATGATTGGTGCTTAAAGAACAGTGTGCGGACATGCTCTCTTCTCCAATGTTAGTACACATTCTGACCCTCGTTTTAAATAACTTGTAAAACGTGTAAATTATGATTATCACATGACCAAATTATTGCAATTTGCTGTAAATGCTGAGTTTCTGCTTCCCCATTGTCACTTTGGAAGTCCTTTGTGAGAGGCAGAAAGCACATTCAGATGATTTACATTCTGCCCTGCATACTAGTTGTTAGTGCCAGAGATAAAGTGTAGGGGAAGCTACTTCATGCATGTGTATAAAATCTGTGAAGAGACAGTTTAATTAAGTCATTCCTTACTTAGCCACTAAGTAACAAAGAAAACACCCACACACACCCACACACCCACACACACACACACACACAAAACTGTAAGGACACTAAAGCTTTACAGTAACGGACATACAGTACAGTAGGCACACATGCACGCATATTTTGCTATTCATTGGGCTGCTTTTGATGCATTATTCACTATCAGACAAAACAGAGAGAAGGGCTGATGATGACAAGGTTACATTGTATTTACTACAGAAACTGAGAGGAGAGAAAGAGAGAGGGAGGGAGAGAACGGGAGAGGGAAGGAGAAAAAGAGAGAGAGAGAGGGAGGGAGGGAGGGAGAGAGGGAGGGAGGGAGGGAGGAATGATTTAAAGTAGTGCAGAGGAAGGGAGAGAGATGGTAATGGATGTTTTAGGTTTGAGATATTGTCTGTGGTGTGCTGTATATTACAGCAAGGACCTGGAAGCTGTAATGTCCCCTACCGAGCAAGTGCATGCGCGCGCACACACACATGCGCACGCAGGCACGCGCGCACGCGCGCACGCACGCACGCACGCACGCACGCACGCACGCACGCACGCACGCACACACACACACACACACACACACACACACACACACACACACACACACACACACACACACACAGACACACACACACACACACACACACACACACACACACACACACACACACACACACACACACACACACACACACACACGCATGCGCGCACACACACATGCACATATTGATTTTTCTCACTCTCCAAAATAAAACACACATGTCAGACATTCTACTGACAATATTAACATGGTCTCTGTTTTTGAGTAGCCAATTAGTTGTAACCTTTTTAGTCACTGTGGAAATTAAGTCATTTAATACATGTTTTTTTGTGTTGGCTCTGTTCCTGTTCCCAATTACGAACCCAAATTTCTCCCATCAAGATCAATCAATTCAATCTTATTATTACTTTTGTATTTTGTTAAAACAGCAGAAGATAATTTGCCTTTCAGACACATTCCAGGATATGCAAGGTGTATTCATCACAAGGGTGAGAAGTGGATGGAAGAAGTTCAGGGAACTCATGCCATTTCTAACATCCAAAGTACCATCCCTGAAGATGAAAGGGCATGAGGTGAAATGCATGACATTTATGGAAGTGATCCAAGGACCCTAAGGGAGAAGCTGAACAGAGCAGAGTCGTGTCACCGAGGCAGATAAAGACCAGTGCAGAACTCAAGCCAGGGCTGAGACAGAGGATGGGAGTGGAGGCCATAGTGGATCTGGTGACTGCCATGGTACAGACACACAGTGAGACAGGAAGAGAGAAATTGGGTGAAGGTGATTAATTAACTTAGAGGGGAAAGACCCAGTGGCCGGCCTAAGAAGACCTGGCAGACAACAGTGTTGGCTGACATGAAAGCACTAGACATCGACCATGAGATGACCATGGACTGTTTCCAACAGCAGGACACCATAGTGTGGATCCAGTCCAACCCAGTGGTGCCTGGAAAGCTGACTAAACTGATGATGAAGATGATGATTATTATTAGTCTGAATTGGGCAACGAGTAAGAACCCTTATTGTTTTCATACAGGTTTGGATATTTCTCACAGTTTTTGCAGCTGCCGTTTTCAACAAAATTCATCAATACAGCAGCAGGTAGAGGGTTGTTAGCCTGGCTTGGTCAGCCTCTGCCTAGCAGGGATTCACTGATTCCTTGCTGCATATGAGTCTGAGGTCAGGCCCAATGGCAGAGAGTATGCGGAAGCTGGAGATTCAGTAAATGACCACGGCCAGGACTACAGCACAACAAAATCATGAGGGCTAAATGCGAATTTGAAGCTCAATGGGTTTATATAAGCAGTGGCATGTCTGAAAAAAATATTATATTAAATCTAAATATTAAATCTAAATACTAAAGACAAACGTATTTGAAAGTGAAATAAAGGGGAATTTCACTCATTTTCAAGATTTTTTTCTGAGAGCCTACAAATGGAACCCTAAATGGGTCCATTTGGTTACATTTGTACACTCTCAGAAAAAAAGGTCCTAAATCACTAATGTGGTGAAACACGCGTTAATGATTTTTTTCAGACCTACATTTCTGAGAAACACAGAATGAGGGAACTTTTTATCATGTCCACACAACATCTCTAAGGTATATTTCTATTCTATTTATAGTGGCACATAGGAATAGACTATGTGACAACCGGGTATAGTCTGGTGATCACCGGAGAGACGGGTAGTCTAGGACCTGGCTAAGATTTGTATGCACTTCATTTCGCGGAGAATATCTCAACTGTTTTTGGCTAAAATGGCCGCTGCGAACAACATGGGAACTGTGGCTAAGCCTCTATCCGGGACGAAATACCCGGAAATGACCACACCCCCTTTAAAATGACCCCTAATTCAAACATGGCTCTAACCTACAAACCATTGCAGCTACAGATTTTCTGAGGTGCTCAAAATGTTCAGAATACTCATGTTTGTGTTATCTGTGCCTGAGTCAGCAACACTCTATAGTCTTTAGTGGCCAAATCCAATATGGCCGCCATTTCGCCACCTGAAAAGGCGTTTTATCAAGAACGTCTGAACCAGATGAGCTATAAATGCAAACGTGGTGTCTAAATCATGTGTTTTGACAATTAGAAACATGCTGGGGTGCTTATCTTTATGAATGGGTGTGGCTAAACATCTATTTTGCATATTTCAAAGATGGCGACCATCTGACAATTTGTTTTTCTTACGTTACTTTTGTTATTATTTGTAAACGTGCTGTCAATTGTGTGTTTTTTGAGCATTAGAAGCACATTGGAATGGAAAAAATGACATTTTATGCAATTTGGTGCACCAAAACCAGTGCACAGATACTCTTCTGACTTTGCAGGTTGGGGGTGCAATACAAGTCCTCAACAACACCACAATAACATAAATGACACACAACCAACAGACCAATTATCAATTAACATTTTGCCCAGACTGGCCCACCAGAGAGGTAGCCCACCGGGCATATACCTAGTACTTCCTGTAGACAGTCCAGCCCTGTTATGCTTTGTCCTTTTGATTCCTCAGGGAGAAGCCTTTTCTTGTCAGATCACACAATTCTATTATATCGAGCAACAGAAGCCAGCTTTCTTTATGTCAAATAGGCTTACATGACTTTGCAGTCTCAGTGAAGTCGGATGTTGCAAACTTTACTGGCATCTACAAGATCCCGTGAGGATCTCATTGAGTAAGTGACCAACCTAAGCCTATGCTAAACCTAACCTTAGCCCTAAACCTAACCCTAACCCTGGTATATAGCATATCAATTAGTAAGTTTTCTTAAATACAATAACTAATCGTCTGACTGGTGGGGACTGTCCGTAGAGCTGAAGTCCCAGAGATCCTATACTGTATGTCCCATTACTCTGAACATGCATTCGAATTCCACCATCAGCATAACGGTTGCCACCTTGTTTTAAGCACTGTGTCCACACTGTGACATGTTATGTTGAGGGTTAGAGATAGGATTGGCAGGTAGAAATTCGTCCAGTGAAAAAGGTTTTGTTGTGCAAAATCTATGCGTGATTAAATGAGGTAATTCTTTTAATTGCATAATTTTTCCTGTAATTAATTAATTAATTTCAATTAATCAGCCAAAGATAAAACATTGCGGGGGAGCGGAAATGTCCCTCATGCTGACAAATGAAAAAGGAGTCTCACAGAAACGCTGGTCACTTTCTCCTTGAAGCCTGAAAAGATCAACTCGGATATCTTTTGGCCAAGTGTGTTTGTCTTATTATTAGTGGTGCACAATATTATTATGTCTAATATCTGATCTCTGACATTAATGGTTGCCCACGTGCCCCTGGCAGGTAAATGAAACTTTTGTCTGTTTTCTGGTATATGACATAAAAATAAGAGCAAGCTTTAACTCTGATGTGCTGTTTTCACTGTTGCTACACTCATGAATTTTGCTTTTTTTATTTTATTTTATTTTTTTTTTATAGTACAGGCTAGTCAATGGTCAAGTGAGCATGACCTTTGGGCAAGTAGGACCTGACCTGTATACTTGCCTGCCAGGCAAGTGCCTCTGACTGTCACTGTCAACCACTGGAAAAGTCACTGTATGGCTTTACTATCCCTAAGCTCTTGCTGTATGCGGTGATGACCATACATCAATATTGTATTAATACCAGAGTTGATTTTTTTAGGCTCCTTTTCACACAGTAATGGAAGGTTGATGTTGGTCAAACAAGTCCATTGAGAACATTCCTCTTACCCATGCTACTTATCAGTATGTGGAATTGGTACATTTGAAGTACAACTATACAAAAACTGTTGGACAATGCCATAGAGCATTACACTTGTGTTATTAAAATAGGTCATCAGAACTTTTTGAGACTTATACAAATATACACTGTGTGTGTGTGTGTGTGTGTGTGTGTGTGTGTGTGTGTGTGTGTGTGTGTGTGTGTGTGTGTGTGTGTGTGTGTCGTGTGTCTTGTTCGCAGCGGTCATATTAGCAAAAAATATTTGAGATATTCTCTCCTAAAATGAAGTGCATACAAATCTTAGCCAGGTCCTAGGAATCAAAAGGACGAAGCATAACAGGGCTGGACTGTCTACAGGAAGTACTAGGCATATGCTTGGTGGGCCACCTCTCTGTTGGGCCAGTCTGGGCAAAATGTTAATTGATAATTGGTCTGTTCGTTGTGTGTATGTTATTGTGGTGTTGTTGAGGACTTGTATTGCACTCCCAACCTGCAAAGTCAGGAGAGTATATGTGCACTGGTTGTGGTGCACCAAATTGCACAAAAATGTCATTTTTTCCATTCCAATGTGCTTCTAATGCTCAAAAAACACAAAATTGACAGCAAGTTTACAAATAATGACAAAAGTAACATAAGTAAAACAAATTGTCAGATGGTCGCCATCTTTGAAATATGCAAAATAGATGTTTAGCCACACCCATTCATAAAGATAAGCACCCCAGCATGTTTCTAATTGTCAAAACACATGATTTAGACACCACGTTTGCATTTATAGCTCATCTGGTTCAGACGTTCTTGATAAAACGCCTTTTCAGGTGGCGAAGTGGCGGCCATATTGGATTTGGCCACTATGAAGACTATGGAGTGTTGCTGACTCAGGCACAGATACCACAAATATGAGTATTCTGAACATTTTGAGCACCTCAGAAAATCTGTAGCTGCAACGGTTTGTAGGTTAGAGCCATGTTTGAATTAGGGGTCATTTTAAAAGAGGTGTGGTCATTTCCGGGTATTTCGTCCCGGATAGAGGCTTAGCCACAGTTCCCATGTTGTTCGCAGCGGCCATATTAGCCAAAAACAGTTGAGATATTCTCCGCGAAATGAAGTGCATACAAATCTTAGCCAGGTCCTAGACTAGGGTGACAGCCGGAATGTAGACGGCACTCGGGTGAGCAGTATGGGTTAGCGCCCCAGCCTGTGCCCTCCGTGAGGAGGAAGCCCAACAACCCTTGGTGAGGCCGTTAGGAGGGCCATTGTGATTCACTGCTCCTGAATGAAATGCCGGTGCTGGGAGTCTGGTGCAACGCACAGGTCCTGTGCCTGGTGAGAGCAGGAGCAGACCTGGTGAGACGTAGGAGGGGTCTGGACAGGAGTCAACCCACAGAGCCTAGTCCCTCCATGTGCCAGAGTATAGTGCCTCTCAGTACCGGCAGAATAGTTCTGAAGCAGTGGATTGTGTGGCCTTGGGTCTTTCCCTAGTGGACTGACCGAGAGTAGCTACTGGGACGTAAGTCGGGACTTGATCAACCCCGGCTGGGTCGCCTGAGTGAGGGGTATGATGTTGCGAGACCCGAAACCCCGATGACCTTGGGATACATCACTGAGGATACGTCCCAGTTGCATCCATGTGATGTATCTTTAAGCCAGTATATTAAAGACATAGTAAAATGTTGAAAATGGGTGGAATGCAACTTCAAGCATATTAACATGATGACAATGTTAAATAATTCATATTCGAGAGGATGCTACTGCATGGCGTGGAGTTGGAGTAACATCTTTACAAATTAAATAGAATATATGATTTCAAAAGTTATATATATTACAGAAATGGAACACAAGAAAAAGGTTCCCACAGGTAGAATTATGATCACATTTCCTCCCTGTCTGTCGCTGTTGTTCAACGATCGCAATAAAACTCCATTAAATTAACTCAGCATTACCTTTCTCACTGGTTCACTGCTCAATAATGAAAAGATGGGTAATGAGTATTCACATCTCAATGATTCCATTAAGCTACTGTGCGTGTGTGCGAGTCGGTGAGTGTGTGTGCACATGTGCACACACACGTGCGCGTGTGTGTTTGTGTGTGCGCACATAGCTCATAGACATAAAAGCCAGGAGTGTCATAGCATTATTTTTTATCGGTACCACAGTGTTTTAACGACACCACATGCATGTGCAAGGAATGCGTTGAATTAAAAGTGAAAGCCATAATACAAAAAAAAAAAAAAAACAATTGGGTGTTGGGTTAGTTGTTGGGTATGAGAACACCACAGAAGCAACATCCTACTGGAGCCATACCCTGCTTACACTGTATGCAAAGTATAGGGGCGGAGGGTAAACTATAGTGTCTTAGAAAGTCTAATGCGTATTATCCTTATAAATCTAGCGTGTTATGTGCGTGCACGTTCACCCTCCACCGTTCCCTGTGGGGCCTCGTTAGTATAGTTCAACGTGTACATAGGTGACGTTTTTATTTCAACCAGCGCCATCTAGAGACAAAGTTCTGAAACTCCCACGTTAGGGTCTACAACGGCCGCTCACACTCCTGGAGGAGCCCTATGCTGACACTTTCTAACAGGAAGTTGGTTAAATGTATGGGATTTAATAGGGACCAGCAGACAAGTCATGAAAGGAACCAGTAGACAAGCCACGAAAAGACAACATGGATGATGACAATTAATTATTGATGACAAATTAAATAAGCTGCGTGGACGGTTATTTCCGGATACTTTGTCTTATGGGGGCTCCTTGAACTGCAGTGTATTGTAGACATAATAGTACAGATGCATTCAATTAGCCTGTAATATGTGTATCATAGACAAAAACACTCACACACATACTCAAATAGGCTACTTTAAGGACCGTAGTATACACTGTACCGAAATATGTTCGCCAATCCAGTCTAGAGACAGAAAAGCATGTGCATGTGCACGCACACGCACACATGCACACACACACACACACACACACACACACACACACACACACACACACACACACACACACGCATGCCAGTCATCTTCAAGGACTGAATTTAATAATTTATATATATTTACAGAAGGACTCCTCTGCATGTTATTACTGCCTTTATGACACTTCAAGATCACTCTGAAGACAAACATCCTTTGTGTGTGTGTGTGTGTGTGTGTGTGTGTGTGTGTGTGTGTGTGTGCGTGTGTGTGTGTGTGTGTGTGTGCGTGCGTGCGTGCGTGCGTGCATGTCATGTGTGGCATATGTGCATGCATGCGTTTGTACACAGAATTCTCCTTTGTGCTTCCTTCATATTTAACAGGGCATAAACTACAGTATCTCACCATAGGTCCTGGTATACCAATCTCCCCTCTCTCCCCTTTCTCTCCAGGAAGACCCTGAGGAATAATAATAATAATAAAAAAACAATATGACAATAACATTACAATATAAATAAAGCATTGACTATAAAGATGGGTATCAATGAACAGGGTAAACAAGGCACAAGAAATGGCATGTATTCATGGGAATGTTAGGTCATTACAGGCCCCTAGAACAACTTTACTGTGGCTTGGCAAAAGTCCTACAAGTGTCTGGAACTGGATTGAACGGATTCATCATTAATTGTCGGTTTATTTTGGCAGAGACCCCAAAACTCAGTCTCCCAGCTACACTCCTAACCCAATTGGCCTTTGTTATCTCACAAAATAAAAACATGAGGGAAACAGTACTGTACTGACTGACTACTGAGGTACTCTATATCTAGCTGCTACTAACTAACTACTGCTTTGTACTGTACTTCCTCTTGCAAGCACGCAAGCACACATGAATGCAATCTCCTACCGGAGATCCTTGAATAGACAGCCCACTGGGTCCCTGTGGTCCAGGGGGGCCTTGGGGTCCTGGAGGGCCACTTTCTCCTAGTGGGCCTTGTGGTCCCTGCAAGGACAACAAAAAAATGTTAATTATATTTTGCGATGGTAAATAAATGATGAATAAATGATCGGTTCATAGATATTACACATTCCTGACAATCCATATGGCTTAAAAGAGGTCCAAGAGACTTTTTTTTTAATGTGAGCGTTAAATAGATTGTTTGTTCAGTAAAAATGGTCTTCCCATCTCTGCAGCTCTTTAGTAAACAGAAAATAAAATACAAGTAGTAAGTAATGAAACAAAAAAACTAAAAAATAAAATGAGCAGACACAACTGGAACATTATAAAGTTCAACCTGACGAATACTCTTATGGGGATCTTGCTCATAATGACAGGATGCTATTGTGGTTAAAATTGTGACATTTCCAAATACTGTGATGAGGGACACATTGCTTGCAGCATAGTGCTGCATGCAACAATGTGTGCACAGTACTGTATAGTGCACTGTTCATTGCAGTAGTGATGAGTCTAAGTCCAACAGAGCCATGATACAGATTACAGAACAACTCTTTATACGTGAACAGAAAGTCTGATGCTTAATTCTGTTTGACTCGGCAGCTACCCCTTTCTTTCCCGATTCACAGAGGAAAAGTAAACCACATCTGGGTTGAATTAGGTAAAATAAATTTCATGTTCATTTTGCAGACCATGGCCACCGCTGCTTATACTGAGCTGCAGGGCACTGGGAGGGACACAATGAATTCAAAGGTATTATAATGAGATTGTTTAAATGAAAGTGAAGATGTTTTCTTCATCATTAGATATCCAATTCAAATTGCTACCCTCCCCTAGCTGTCTTGTTCAATCTTCAATAAAAACTAGATCCTTGAGAACACTTGAGAGCCACTGCCATCTATCAAAGCGGCACCTTTGCCTCTGGCAGTCCACTTTATCATCACAAGCAATTCATAGGAAGTTAAACACAGGTGACCCTTATTACAACATGCTTGCGGTTAGTCATTTGTATTCACCGTTTCCACACTCATGTCTTCTCCGGGAAATGGAGTTAGGCATGTGTCGATCCATCTATAATCAGGTTATGCCAGTAGTCTTCATGGTTCATTGGATCAATGTGTACTATGTGTTGAAAATGCAAAGCATGCAGCAGAAAGCAGCAGTGAAGTGCTTCCAATCATACACTGCAGTGCATATTTTATTGTTTCACCAGTAACCAACATAACCTTCATCCCTGCCCTGCTTTATAGCTTGATGCCCAACTGAATACATGGATACAGTGGTGGAAATGTACATACAGTATATTAGCCCATAACACTTGACCTACATGCAGTTCTGACGACCATACTGACCTATGCAAAGGTTTAAAATGTAGTTTAGTTAACATGATATTTACATGGATGCTAGTATTATTATTGTGATATAGTTAGAATACAGAGGTCATTTTGAGGTCATTTATTCATGGTGTTCAGTTCTTGGTTTACCTGTAATCCTAGTTTAACCAGGCAGTTGTCTCAGTTGACAGAAAGTCCAGTACTCAAAGGTTTAATTTTAATAATAGAAACAAATGATAGGGAAGGCTGCAGTAGTAATTCTATTAAATCTATGCCCTACTTCAACATGCAAAAGTGTCCAACAAACGTAAAATGGTAGCAAAATTGGCATAGAGGTTTACACCTGACAGCAACGATATAAGGGTACATTATTATTGTCAGAGTAGCAGTTTGTAAATGGACACTGTGTGTATTTTACTGTATTGGTTAAACAGAGTGTGTGCCATGCTTCGCTTCCCTGTACGAGAGAGAACTGTGCCACGCTCCAAAAGCAACAGAACTATATCCTTCACACACGTGGTGTATATTTACACACTCTCATTGTTTCAGTGGAGGTGTGTGTGTGGTTTGGGAGGGGGCCCGTCCATGTCCTGTACTTTCAATTCATATGTATTCATTTTGGAAGCGGATCCCTATCTGAAAATAAATTGCGCCCCCATACCAATTGGGACCCCATACCATGTTAATTTCATAGACTAAAACTATAACAAAAATCATTGACAACCCTTCATAAAACTAAATAATATATTGACAAATTTCCTCAACAAATACAAAAATGTTGAGAAGGACGAGTGGAAGAGATCCAGTAGAACTAAAAGCCGCACAGGTGTGCTCTGAAAACGAGTTTGTAGATGTTATATTTTCAGCAGGGTACGAGTCAACACACACCAAAGGTCTGACATTGGGAAATCAACCACAATCGCTGCATTGTGGAAGAAAAACTCATATCTTTTCCGGATGTAATAACAATAAAACTATGTTTGACATGCATTCACTGAAATTATACTGTGGGATTAAAATGGGCTCTCATGGATTGTGGAGCCATGAAACATTACTGTGCACATAGAGGTCTTTGTAAGATTTCTTCTAAAACAAACAAAATAAAACCATATTTACCTAAACCCATACTGCTTTCTCCCTATATGTCAGCAGTAGCTGACTGTGTAATCAATAGCAGGTGTAGATGTGTATGAAGTGAAATGTAAGCAGAAGTGTAAACAGTACAGAGTGCAGTCAAACACTTGCTCCACTAAAACACGTCCTTGCGGTCTTGTTTCCGTTCAGGTGACAACAGGACGTGTACTTCTTTATTCAACACCACATTGATTCTCAACATTTTTAATTTCAAGGACTCTTGGTTTTATATGCATTTGGGTATTCTTTTTGAGACAGGGTGGCTACACTGTAAAATAGGCAGTACAGCTTTAAAAGTAACCCTGAGAGTGAAATGGAACCTAGAACCATTTTGGTTCAAATTGCATACTCTCAGACACGTCAAGGTCCATTTGGTTGCTATCTATCCATCATTTAGCCGGGGACCCCCTGGAACCCACTCAAGAACCCCCTGTTGTGGACCACTAACTGTGAACTCAATTTCCTTTTTTACAAGCTCTACAGGCACCTGCTTTTACTCTTGGATAACTTTTATAATAACTGGACACAGCTTATGATAGGGGGAATATGTTATTAGAAAATAAATGTTAAGTAAATAGTAATTCATTCATACAAAGAAAATGTCTTGCCTACTCTACTTCCATTAATTAACATGAACTCATGACAAATTCATGATAAACTGGAACTGCACTCTGTTGAGAGCCAACTTGCGCATGGCACAAGTACATCACACATGGCCTACGAGTGAGCAGAGCGAGTGAGCAAGGTGTAAGAACCACAAAACTACCAAGAGACAAAACTTTGATAATACTTAGATAGAAGATATCTTAATACACCATTATATCATCAACTAATCTAGCCAATGGAAATTTCCAGTAGCCCAACCGATCTACCGGCCACTGACCGATACAGTACTCCTCCTTGCTGTGCTTGTGCAAGTAATTAATGGCGAATTTATGTAATGATGGATTTAAGCATGATGTCTACATTAGCTAAATTTTGTGACTTGAACTTCAAGATGTATGGATGGACTCCATGGAGTCCATTCATACTCAGCTTTTCTTTCCTCGGAGCTTGATGGCATAAGATGGTGATAACAGAACAGGAAGTAACTTTATTTTACTGACCGTCACTCCAGGCTCTCCTCTGTCTCCTCTGGCTCCCCTGATGCCGGGACCACCCTGAAAGAAATTCAATTCACAGCTGAAACTAGACAGGCCATGTTACAAAACAATAGTGCACAGTGTGCATCTAAGGAACATGAAAAAGATTGTGGTGTCTGTCAACCCTGTCTCTGAGGCAGCATTGTTTTGTTTGTTTTAGTTTTTGGCTTTTTTTGTGAAGATAGACAGGAAAGAGGTAGGGAGAAAAGAGGAGGGAGGGCAGAAAAGGTCATCATGAACAGGACTAGAATACGCGACACACTATCAGGCCAGAGCCTGACCCTGGCTGTCAGCATCTTGGTCTGTTCCAATAAAGGGAAACCCTTAAAACATGTAAAGACAGCCAAAGCATGCCATTCTGTAGTCTTACATGGTGCATTTGCATGGTGGCCTTTTATGATCCGTTCTACAACATACAATCAATTTGACTGCATCTGCAAGCACACTTGTTGCAGAGAGGACCCTGGGAGTTTTAAACCTTCAGTTGACCTTGCTAGCCCCAGGGTTTAATAGTGACCAGGCAGCACACATATGCTAGTCATCAAACCATCTGGGATACTACATCCTCTTCCTGTGTTTGCTTTAATAGGTCCCCCCAGGGACCGAGAGAGTGACCAGGTAGTTCCTATATGGCCACAGGGGATAGGAGGGATGGTGGCAGGAAGGGTGTGGGGGAGGTGGAGCAGAACCAATAAGTAGCAAAGAAAGGCTTGAATTGCACTTGGTTACATTGCATGTCAGTGCCGTTTATCGGTAATACAAGCTAACAACGCATTGCAGTGTGATACATTGTGAGCTTGTAGATTGGCTATTTCCAGTGTGTGACACTGGCCCAGCAACTAAGTATAAATCTGGCAAAAAGAGGAGAAAATTACAACAGAGAATATCAAGAAGAGAAAGCTAGGTGGAGGGCATGGACATTCACATGTGATAACATCTAACTAACCCCAATGGAGGAATTCATTTTTCCTCATGTCTCATGTGCCTTTTCTTATAATCACCATGCAAAAAAACAAAAAAGAAAACACAGGGAAAAAAGAGAAATCAGAAATGTGCATGAAAGAGCAAAAGTTGTGCATTTTAAGCATACCACCCTTCAACTCCATCACGTTCAAATTTCAGCAAAGGCCAGTGACATTGATATATTTTTTGTTGCTCTTACCTTTCCAAAGGGGATGCGTAAACCCTCCCACACACACACACGCACATACTGTACACACACACACACACACACACACACACACACACACACACACACACACACACACACACCCACCCACACACACACACACACACACACACACACACACACACACACACACACACACACACACACACACACACGCACATACTGCACACACACACACACACACACACACACACACACACACACACACACACACACACACACACACACACACACACACACACACTCAGTAGCATACATTAACCATTCATCAACATCCATCTGGTATAGATATAATGTCATTCAAACCCCTTTTAATGCCTGAGCCAGAGACCTTCTGGGGGCAGACAGAGACTATCTACAGAAGACAGAAAGATCCACATCTCTGCTCTTCTGAAAGATGTAAGGAAAATAAAACACACATGAAAAGGGAAGCGGGGAAAGCAACAGAGAGCTAGACAATGGTATAAAAGAGGCCTAACAGGAGAGAGACAAAGGAAGAGCTGTGTCCATATGCTTTAGGCATGCAAGAAATTGAAAGAAGTAGGAAAAGGAGGATAAAAGAGGGAATTACAGAAAAGAGGATGTCTGACATTGTACTTGGAGGCTAGATGGTGAGACAAGAAGCGGATCAGAGCCAAAAGACAATGACAAAATCCCACAGAGAGAGGAGTCTGCACTGCAGAGCTCTGGTACCAGAATGAAACGAAGAGATTTTGAGAGTAAGAGACAGATAAAAATCAGAAAGGGGCAAAGAGGTTAAAGCTTGTGGTCTACGGATGTGTACTGTAAGTGGATCTGGCCGAACAGCCAGAGAAGGAAAGAGGGAATTGTAATCGGCTGTGATAAATGAAATCTCCACGTAATTACTTTTTTTCCAAACACACCACTGTTGATTCACACTCCTGGACCTCAGTACCCCAGCAGAGAGAGATGGTGAGAGAGAGAGGGGGGGTTATGGGAAAAGACTTCATAACAGCAGTACAGCAGCGTGGTAGGGAATAAATGATCAAGGACAAAAAGGAAAAGACACTAGGGCTGGATAGATGCTGGAGAGAGGCAGTAAAGAGAGTAAAGAGAAGAATGAGCTCATTTATTTGTTCTCATTGTCTTTTTTGGGGGCCATATCAGGTTTTATTCTACCTGCTGCTGCGTGAGAAGAATGCAAGCACCTCTCTGTCTCCAGGAGAAGGATACAGCCTGATTTATACTTTGTCATATGATGCTGCCTGCCGAAAATAGCCAATCTTCCAGCTCAGAACACATCGCATCGACACAGAATGACACATATAAAGTGTGTTTCTACCTTGCAGAGTGAATCAATGACTGAATGACATGGATAATGGTGTTCTTACTGGGGGTCCAGAGGGTCCCGGAGGTCCTTTGCTGTCCTGGGAACAGGTACAGGCGTGGGGCATGGGAGGACATTCCTCTTCAACTCTCTGGATGCGACAGAAATGTACAACAGCAAAGTGACAAATTTTGAAACATGCAGTGATGGAAAACATACTTACTTAAGTAAAATAATCAATACTGCAATACAGAAATACTGGAATTATAAAAGCACAACAGTATTGGTATCAAAACGTATTCAAAGTACCAAAGTAGATGGAATCATCATACAAAATGTGCAGTTTCACATGTTTTAAAATTTATGAAAATAGGTTAGGTATTTACAACACAATAAGAATATATAAAGTAATAATTGTAGAGGAAAGTACAAAATTTGCCACTAAGAAATGGAGTATAAGTAAATGTATTGGAAATTGGAAATCCTCAAGTTTTAGCTAGCTGACTTAGTACCTAGTTATCAGCAGTTGAAGCACCTTATGTTCCGATCGCTAGCACATCTATGGGTGTGGATATACACAGTTGGTTCATAAAGACATAAAATTATCACCCTTGGCTCGTATATAATATCACCAAAGCACTTTTAAACACAAAGATGCAAATAAATGAGCCCTCATGAATAGGCCATTAATGGTGTTGTGCTATTGGCTTTCATGCTTTTATTATGCTCATTTGAGATGACAGCTCAGGAGGCATACATCACCATACCCTAACTGTGCACAAATCTAAATGTAAAATGCAGCCCTGACTCCGCTGGCCAAGGTGGTTGGTACAGTAGGAGGCATGTGTGTGTGTGAGTATGTGTGTGTGCGTGCGTGCATGTGTGTGTGAGAGAGAGAGAGAAAGAGAGAGAGAGGGTGTTAAAATGATATATCCCCCAACTCACAACTCTCCACATTGCCACCCAGATCTTCCTGTTACTTGAGCTCACACACAGAGCTTCAATGCAAGAATAAAAAATACACCCATGTGAAGTATGTGGTGCAACTATGTGTGGTGGTCCCAGGGGGTCCCGGAACTTCCAGAACCCAGTGTGTGTGCCCAGGGTATGCACAGTCCTGCGTCCAAAACGGTTGAAAAATGCAGGGACAGACACACAAAGCTCCATAATAAAGTGACTGCATCACTTAAAAAGTGAAGAAGAAAGTTTGGATTTTAATCCACACCGTCCTCATTTCTCATCTGCTGTAGGTGTCCAAAATGCCTGTAGGACTATGTGATTGTGAAGTCATTGATACTCAAAACCATGGTCGCAATCATTCATTGTGAATGGCACTATGTGGTTGCTTCGCGTGATAACCTGTTCCATCTATCGTATAGCATGCCATTGCCAACTCAGATGGAGGGCCTTTGGAGTCGACGTGCGAGGCCATCGGCTGTTAATGGGGGTGCAGGCATTCACTCACCTCACAAGCTTCAAGGCCCTGCTGTCAGTGGGCCTGCCTTGTTCTCAAAGTTCAAGTGAGTCACCCATTTGTTGTAAAACAAACATACGCAGGACTTGGAGGGAACCAAAATGAGTATGCCCACTGGCATGGCATTCAGTTATTGTTGGCGTTATGCTGACATTAGAAACATTTCGTTCTTAATGTTAAAGATACAGTTGGCTCTAATATAAATAGTGTGAAATAACTTGCAAATTCCATTTCTTACCAGTGCTGGAAGTTCACAACACTTGTCTCTACTTGACCACGATGTGCTGCAGATGATGTCAAACATTTGGAGCTGGAACTGCAAATGCACACGCACGCATTCACGTACGCACACACGCACAGGCACACACGTACACACACACACACACGTACACACACACACACACACACACACACACACACACACACACACACACACACGTACACACACGTACACACACACACACACACACACACACACACACACACACACACACACACACACACACACACACACACACACGTACACACACACACACCACACACACACACACACACACACACACACACACACACACACACACACACACACACACACACACACACACACACACACACACACACACACACACACACACACTGTTGTTCCTAAGTTCTTCCTTTTTTCCTCATGCCCAAATATGCAACACATTTTACAGTCATATGGATGCACACTTAAATGCACAAATAACTAAAGCAGTGACTAAACAGTGGAATTTAGAGAGCATTGGAATTGCCATGGTGTTTGGTAATGTTGAGATAAGATGTGTGTTTCTATGTTGATAAGAAGCCAGGACAGAGACAGTCTGGCTGATAAACAGCACAAAATGAGCAGCAGTAAAATGTACTTGAAGATAGTCAGAGAAAGTCTGGCTGTTAGCAAAACTAAACAATAACAATTTACAGGAGGACAATTTAACTGAGAGTGTAGGCTGACATGCAGTAGGCCTATGTAGCCAAATTGACCTGGGTCCATTACATGTAGCATATTGTTGTATTCTCTGACTTACGAATAAAAAAGAACACCTTATGATTTTATGGTGGAGGGTGTAACTGAAGTTTGTGCTGATTTATTTCTCAAATTTGTACTCTTGGGAGTCAGGGTTTAAGTGGGATAGATTATTGGAAAAGAAAAATAGTCCTTCCTGACACACGTGAGTGAAAAGGCCATTTCCACTCATTTACATTTCTAGATATACAGAAATCCAGACATGGCCAATAGCTAGAAACCTAAACTTTGTGTGCCCTACATTGAACATGTTATCATTGTCATAATACATGGCTTAGATAATATGGAAACCCACCACTGAGACACTGACTGACACCGAATCTGTCTGTTTTAATTTTGGTGTTAAATAAATAAACTTCAACTACGTTGTACTTCAATGTACTATAGGGTACTCTACAGTAGAGTAACACGATTCCACATACCTGTAAGAGGTTCTGCAATGGTCAGTGGAAACCTAGGTTATTATAAATATTTCTGTACATCCATCTTGCTGTTTTAGTGAAATAATAATCCTTTCGTTTGGGAAAGATGGCAGTTTGACATTCAAAGTCATGATTTCAGGAATTTTGTTCCAAAAATGTGTTTTGCAAAAGTCACTAAGAGGCCAAAGTGAAAAGAGTCGATTTATTCTTCAGCCTAATAAGAATCTGTGTGCAAATTTCCCCTCAAAAGAGGCTAAAACTGTCCTCCATGCCTATGGCCAGGTGTTGGCAATGGTAATGTATTTTGCTGTCCATAGAAGAAGAAGTGTTCTTAATTCCTTGTGTTTGAGCAGGGGAAACACAGCTACAGACCAGTTCACATGGTGTCATCCTTAGATTTTGATTAGTTAGGTTATTCCAGGCTCAGGATTCAGGCTCATTAAATCAAAGTGCTATTCATGTGGGTAACCAAAAGATAATGACCTCCTGTGACCCATTTTCAGCATTGACCTGTTGCTTAAGAAACTAGTCGGGTTAATCAAAGCCTTCGTGACTGTCCATAATAATAGCAATTTTATTTTGTTCTATCAAATCACTGTGATATGAATGTCTATTAATGCCATTCATATACATGGTCACCTTATGTCAACATGTGTGTGTTCCATGTGTTATGAACTATTCAAGATTCATTAAATAAGACTCAAGTTGAACAAATTAATTTCTGTTCAGCAAAACATTCACGAAATAATCGTGTAGATCAAACAGGAAAACAGGAGCAGGAAAAATACTGTGGACTAAATGATAAAATATCACAATAAAGTTCAGCACAGAAACACACATGAAATGTGTATTGCACAGTCTTGCTGATAGCACAACTGTAACAGTGCCATTCCATGGATTTTGCATGTTTATGTTCAAACGTGAAACAATTGAGTGCATGTACAGTGATATGGTATATACAGTACATAATATGAGAACTCATACTGACCGGAGCAGAGTTGTCCCGCCGGCCTCTGGACCTGACCAACCGTCCCAGGATCTCCACTCCGTCTATGGTGATGTTACCAGCTGCATTGATGGCCTTCTCTCCAACTACAGCGCAATCTAACACCACCTTAGCTGATGTCTTACTAACAGTTACATGGAGCTGTATGAAAGACATGAAATGCATGTATGGGTATTAGATACATATTGGAAGCGTCACACACATTTTTTTTTTCTGAAAGCCTGAATGTACGTGCGCAAACAGCGCATGTACTGTATGTGCACATACATTCAGACACTCATTGAGCACTGATGTTGTAACCCTGGACCAAAATGCACCCTTTGATGATCTACTGTGCTTTCCTGCTTCTTCATCCCTGCCTGTGCAACTGGTATACAGTATAAAGTATGTACTACACAGTATGTGGGTGTAAAGCTCCCTTTGTTTATAGGCCTTGGAAACCAGGCCTATAGTATAAACAGACCAAAATTGTGATCATGCTTCCTCAATCTTCAAAGCAAGCTTTTGCCAGCCCCATCAACCGTGAAATTCAAATAGTCTCGTGGTAAACAAACAAATGCAAGCGGAAAATGAAAATGAGACATTGTTGGAACTGGATCAATTGACCTTGGAACTGGGACAAGCCAGACTATTATTATCAGCTTGTTTCACCATTATTCTCTCTCTTCTCTCTTTTACACGCGCCCACGCATGCACAAACACAAACACACACACACACACACACACACACACACACACACACACACACGCGCGCGCGCACGCGCACGCATGCTCGCGCACGCACACACACACACACACACACACACACACACACACACACACACACACACACATGCACTCACGCTAGTGCAGAGTAAGAAGTTCATATTTGAGTGTCAGAGCTCATTTCTCTGTGGTTCTCTGTACAGCTGCTCTATAATGGCTTTCTGTTCTCATACTTCTACTGTAGGTTATTTATCCTTGTGGATAAAAAGAAAATGAAGGAAAAAAAGATTAAATTTAATTTAGCACTCATGGTTAAGGTTAATGTCAGTGGTTACACGGCAAGGCAATACAATGTTCTGAGTAATACGTGACGACGAGTGTGCTTTTGTGATGATGTTATGACCGTTGTCATGGTACTACGGATAAAACAAATTGTACCAGATAATGTGATTTGTAGGAAATGAGGAACTGTCACTTTTTGCAGAGTCTACATTGCTACAATTACAGTAACAAAGGCTGCATGTGCACATGCATACTGTACGACACGTGTCACTGTAGCACACATACCGGTACACGTGTGCTCATTACAGTACATGCATTTGAATAGATAGACGATAGAATGCCGTCAATATCTTTGCCATGCTTGGAATTGATCGAATGCAAGTGCATTCTTCTCTTTCTGTGGTCATTCTGTGGTAATTTTCCTAATGCTTGTTGACTTAATACAGAATTCAAGCCATTTTATGCTTTATCTTCTCAAGCTTCTCTGCTAAATGCCTAAAATATAATGGTAATTGTCCATTTTTGAGTAGAGCCATATACATACATCATTATGTGATGGTGAAATCATAATTATGGTGCACAATAATGGATTTCTTAAGGTCTACGAATACAGATTTAGCTTTTCTGTTAATTTTAAATATTAGTATATTAGTGAAACTCCTACATAAAAGGAAGCTCAATAAAGAGCTCCTGTCAAATTACTGTCTGTACCCTATCAGTAAAGGCAAAACATATCTTTAAGTAAACAAATACGCAAACAAACAGACAAACACAAACACACAAAACAAACAAATAGATAAAAGTACAGTATAAGGGCAATACACATCATTGTGTTTTGTACCCTGTGCTGTTTCTGAAGGGTCAGATGGGTGACTGTGATTTTTTTAATACCACTGTCAACAGAAGATTAATTAGCCTAGCTTCCCCCCCCCCTCCCACCGCCCCCCCCCACAGACACACACACATGCAAACACAAAAAGGTGTGTTTTCTAATACTATAGCTGTCACAGATATCAACAGTATCAGTAATATAAAATGCCTCATTTGTTTGTTCTCTTCTTTCTGTCAAGGGTGGTTCACTTTTTCTCTTCGACTCATTGTTTCTCTTATCTTTTTTTTACATTCAGTGAAAAAATGTCATTTTCTTAATTTCATTCTGCGCTACATTATCTCAGGCTTGCTCCAAAATAATATTTTGTAGCAACCTTGCAAATTGAAAAACAAACAAACAAAAAAACAAACCAATTGTGTACTTTGATAGATACTGTAAATGAATTCATGCTGTAATCTCATGTGAACAGAAGCATAATAATATATACTATAGATGTTTATATTAGTGGGAATACTGGGCTTACTAAATTTCCTCAATTTAGTTTTGGGAATAGAGACAGATTATCATGAATAGGACGCTATCTGGCTTTACCAGATATACTACTCAACACAGTAGACAGGGAGAGCTTAATCAATTTGCAACCGTGACTGACAGCTGCAGCTGATGGTCCATCAGTCGCGGCTGGTGGTAAATGAGTCCATTAGTAAATTAATCCTGACTGTTACCATTGGTCGCAACCGTTACTATCGGTCAGCAAACCCGACAACCACTTTGTGGTCACAACAGGCATCATACCTGCCATCAGTCATGGCAGGTATCCTATCAGTTGTTGCAGGTATCCTATCGGTTAAGGTTTAAGGTTAGGTTGAGGTATAGGTTGTACTAAGGTTATGTTTAGGGTTAGGTTTAGGTATAGCGGCAGGTGAAGAATGGCTGCAGCTGATGGCCCAATAGCCGCGGTCTCTCACAGTACAGCTTATACTGTATACTGTATATACAGTGTCTTCTATTTTTGGTGCACAACACATTTATTTGTAAATCGCAGTTAAGTCAAGCAAAATCAGAGTAGGAACACTCTGGAAATTAAAAATTAAAAATTTACACTGATAATATGACAGTGTAATGTCATATAATGGTCAGAAAAACTATAGGAAGAGAAGAATGAGACAGGGGAAACAATCCAAACAGCTCACCTTATTTCACCTCTCCGTAACATACAAAATAAAAAACAAACGTGTTTTGATATTGGATTGGCATTGGTGGCATTGGTGGTGCACGCACACTTATGGCAGTTTAACAAAAAAAACAGTATGAGATAATGTGGTTGGAGATGAGACTCCAACAGTATTTCTGCTAACAATGCTTCTTTTTTTGACATGCATTTAAAAAAGATGTGTGCGTGTGTGCGTGCGTGTGTGTGTGTGCGAATGTGTGGACTTAGCCCATATTGGACTTGTCTGCTCCAGGATTGTGCGTTTACACAGGCTAAATCACCCTCAGCTGTTAATCGTATAAGCACATCTCAAAGGAAAAATTAGCTCCTTAGCCTCCTTCAGCTTCAGCTCATATTTCTGATTATATATTCTGTTTAGCCTAGTCTTCTACACAAACCATGCCTCAGGATGACTCTGTCTTTAATTGGGAATGTTGCCTTCTGTTTTGCATAGCATAAACTGAAATTGTAGACACATCAAAGTTGGTAGAATTTCCAAAGCTTCATTAGCCATCCAAGTCAGCCAAGTTATTTTTTTTTATACTAAAAGTAGTTGTGAGGACAGTCATTCTATAGTCCTCAATGTTATCTCTGCCTCTGTGCAAACTTGGAAACACACCATTTTAATAATTATTATTTGCATTTGTGGACAGTCTAGGATTTCAGATGATCCCATTTTTTAATAGTTGCCATGGGTATTGATTGCTATACAATCTGAGAAACAAGCATACAACAACTGGCAACCAAATGAATACAGTATAAGGACATGGGTAGTGCCAGAGTCTGTGGAGGTGAGGTCTTCTGAAGTGTAAAATGGAAAGTGAGTCTGCAGTCCTGGCAGGAGAGTTAGGAGGCAGGATAATTGGAACGGTCGGAGTGTTGTAGGGAAGGGAGTGACTGATGTTGTGTTATCTGATCTAACTTTGTGGGAAGGGTTGTAGAGTAGAGCTTACTGTATGTCCAAGAATAGTGGTAGTTGCAGGTTGCCACTTCCATGTAGGTACTTGAATGAGCATACTAGCAGATCAGTAAGGAGGACGTTAAGCAATACTGGAAGGAGCTGGGAAAACTGTGGATGTTTAGGCAATGTGCACACAGCCTGCTGATCTTCCTGAAAACCTACCTTATTGTAAGGTGATTGTCAGGTGGATCAATAGGTCTGTTTTTTATTAGAGATAAAGGTCAATGGTATAGTCTAAAGTTTAAACTCTGTCTGACTCGCTCATAACATACTAGTGACCTAGTATGGAGTAGTATGGAATGGAGACAGCACTTGTTTCACCTAACAACTATGTTAACTATGTTAACATTTTCTGTTAATTTCCACTATTTATCTTTACGTTATGTTATGTTACCTGACACACAGTCATATTTATATTTGTATAGATTTGACTTAAATGTAGGTTTACCGTACTTCAAACTTGTGACCACTGTTGCTTAGTCTTTGTGGAAAATCTTGCTTATAACTTTATATCTTTCAGGCCAACATTTACTTTACCAACAATCCTTGCCGCATAAACAATTAAAACACTGGCTCAACTTTTCCAACAAAGAATACATCACTCTCATTCTGCCTTTTTGTTTTCTTTTCTTCTTTTCACAATTTCAATTAAAAAACTTGAAACACTGCAAACTGAATGCAAGTTAAGCATGAAACTGGAATTATTGACGACATGAACTTGCATCTGAGGACATTATAGCGGATGAGGATAGAACTACTTGACACTTTCACTGACTGATCAAAGTTGAACATTATGTGAACCGTTTCCTCTCTCTGTATCCTGTCTATCTCCTAAAGCTCTGTCTGCTTTTCATTCTTCCAGCTTTCCTCTGTCGCTTTCCATTTCTTTTTCCTTGCTATGTCTGTTCATTTATTGGTGAGTCTCTCCTTTCTATGCCTTTGGTCTTTGAGGTCTTCTCCTTCTTATGATCTTCGTCAGTGTGTGTGTGTGTGTGTGTGTGTGTGTGTGTGTGTGTGTGTGTGTGTGTGTGTGTGTGTGTGTGTGTGTGCACTGTGCACACGCATGTACGTGAGTGCATGCATGCATGTCTGTGATTCATTGACACTCCCTCAATGTGTCTACATAAATACTTGCACACACATGCACACACGCACACTTGCACACACAAACAAAATCACAAAGCCTCCTCCTGACAAACACACATCGGCTGGCAAAAAGCCATCCCTAGCTGTTAACTCTCTGACATTCTCGTTTTCACACTTCAAACAACAAAGAGAGCCTCAGAAAACGAAACATTATATACAGCTACTCAATGGCATTTTGACTGAGAGAGAGAGAGAGAGAGAGAGAGAGAGAGAGAGAGAGAGAGAGAGAGAGAGAGAGAGAGAGAGAGAGAGAGAGAGAGAGAGAGAGACTTGTTTTTGCTCTGTTGACTTGGGATGAAAGTCCCAAAGGAGTCTATTAGTCTATTGTTACCCCTAGAAATATATAAAAAAGCATTACTTTTTCTTAGGGTGCTTGCAGTAAGAACACTAGTTTTGTTTATTAACTAACTCGCTATGAATGCGTTTAAACACAAACTTTATGAAAGATGTTATGCCATGTATCTGCTGTATGGTAATTCAGCAGATGCATAAAAACATGAATTTTATTTTTATTTTACTTCTTAATGTCTTTGTGCATGAAGGCTATTTTTGATCCCGATAAATAGCTGAAGGACAATTAGGAATAAATCTGCACCAATGTGGTTTAATATTATTAAATTACATTGGAGCAGATGAGTGTGCAGGTTTATTATACTCAACAAAAATATGAATGCAACACTTTTGTTTTGCTCCCATTTTTCATGAGATGGACTTAAAGATCTAAAATTCATTCCAGATACACAATGTTACCATTTAGACCAGGGGTTTTCAACCTTTTTGACTCCAGGGACCACTATCTATTATCCAGAATTTGAGCCACGGACCACCATTTGAGGACATTTTAGCCCCAAAACAGGCAAAACATAAAACCAAAATGACCATTGATCATCTAGTTGTGTACACTTGGGCTAATTAAGATTGTGAATATTTTAACTCTTGAGAACAAATGAAACCAAATGGACCCGCAAGGGTCCATTTGGTTTCATTTTTACGTTCTCAAGAGTTACATCTGGTTAAACAACTTAGCTGGGGACCACCTGGAACCCTCTCAGGGACCACTGGTGGTCCCCGGACCACCTGTTGAAAACCCCTGATTTAGACAGTGTGTACAAGTTCCCACCAATAACCAGAAACTTCGCACAGCCATTGAAGAGGAGTGGACCAACATTCCACGGGCCACAATTGACAATCTGATAAACTCTATGCAAAGATGTGTTGCACTGCATGAGGCATATGGTGGTCACTCCAGATACTGACTGTTTCTGAGTCCCCAGACGCCCAATAAAGCAAAAAAAAAAAGAAAGAAAAAAAAAACATTTCAGGGTGGCCTTTTATTGTGGTCAGTCTAAGGCACACCTGTGTACTACTCATGATGTCAGATCTGCATCTTGATGTGGCACAATGGCACACCTGTGAGGTGGGATGGATTATCTCAGCAAAGTAGAAGTGCTCACTATCACACATTTAGACAGTTTTGTGAACAAGAGAAATGGTAATGTTGTGTATCTGGAATGAATTTTAGACCATCTCATGAAAAATGGGAACAAGAACTAAAAGTGTTGCGTTTATATTTTTGTTGAGCATATTTTCATTCATGTACTTTCCAACCAATCACTTCAACCAGGTACTACAGTATGTAACTGTGAGTATTCTCTTGTTTTTTGTATCTGATAAATAGCTGCCCACTGTACTTTACCATTAAGACTATCACCTTTGCTTAAGAAAAAAAGTGCCATGATGTATAAAATGTATTTTCAGGTGAAAATACATATCTTCTGTGTCATGAAGACAATGGTGAAGTATGATGAAATATAAATTAGGAGTATACAGAGTCTCAGAGACCAACCTTATGGAAGCTGCCATGGAAGATCTTGTTGATCTCAGGTCCTTCAAAGGTGACTGTCTGGAAGTCTCCTTTATAGTCATGGTTGAAGAAGGTCAGGGTCTTCCCAGAGTCTGAAGGGTGGGAGTTGAATAAATATTCACAGCTTTAGTTGGGCCCCACTTGACCCCAGCAGAGGACAAATTTGAAACCAGATTTTATAACAGAAGTTATCATGAACACACACCCAAATATTTATGTATTATTAATGAACAAACTGTCAGCATTTAGCAGATTCATTTTTCCTGAAATAGCTCCACACTAACTCATCTACCATTAATGTTCAGTTGAATGGAAATACCGTATGTACTGTACAGTGAGCATGTTATTGTTTACAGCAGGGGCGAGCCCGCTTAACTGTTGTGATATTGTATATAGCAGGGATTCTTAATGAAATCGGGTTTTATTTATTTAATCTAAAACCTCATGTTGTAATGTGATGTGTTGCAAGACATTGTTTGCTTGTATATCTACTATTTTTATTGTTTTGAGTTTTGTTTGTATTTTTGAAAAATGTACAACCATTTTGACACGAATCCTGTTATGGGTTCCGTTTCACAACATTTTTTCCAGATGAGGGTCCACGGTCAAATTATAATTTTGGTTGATGGTATACAGTAAAGCAATAAAAACAAAACTCACTGTCGAGGATCAGTCCCACCAATGGCTCGTTGTCCTTATTGAGAATTTCCCACAGTGCAAAGGCCTCCGTTGGGGTCTCAGGGAGTAGGCGGAGCATTATGGAGATGGTGTAGTCTGATGGCAAGCCTTCTGGGTGGAGGTATCTGACACACACACACACACACACACACACACACACACACACACACACACACACACACACACACACACACACACACACACACACACACACACACACACACACACACACACACACACACACACACACACACACACACAGTAAGTTCTAGAATGTCCCTTGTAAACTCATAATGAACATTTAATCTTTGTCAATACCTTACTCTAAACCCATTTAGCATAGTCTTCTTAGATAAAACAGATGCCATTATAGCTCATAGAAGTCTCCTCTGTTGTTATCTGAACTATATCAGATCCATATGAATCAAACAGACATCTGATACATAGAGGTTCCGTATGGGGAAAACAGACATGATCCCTACTGGTGTTTAGGATAATATGTGCATAGCTCAGGTTCAGCCTGGACACGTTATATAATTAGGAAAGGCAGTCACCATAGGAGACCACTCTAGCAGCATTCAGCACAGATATTAAAATAGTTAATGTTTAAACCTGTACTCCGTTGACTTTAGGGTATGGACTGCATGAAGAGAGAATATGGTATTTATTTCCAAGCAAATTGGAGGATTTCCTTCTTCTATTTTAATAAATATGCTCCATTTAGCAGCAGCAGTTTCTGTCAATTTGACTTCAATTTCAAAGTCAATTTGCCCAGAATTAGGCAGGAATTAGTGAAGCCTGGATTTCATCAATCACCATGATCTATTTTCCGATACACACATTACATTAAATTGGTTAATGCAGTAAAATGTAAATGATTTTGTGAAAGGGGGCTTGATCACAATTAACCTAAATCAAAATAAACCAAAACATAATTTGCTACATATACTGTGAGGAGACCATTACAGTATATTGAATTCAAATATTAAGATAAATGTTCAGCCAATTAGCTTGCCTTGCATGCCAGACAAGAAGCTCAAAACACTACAGTACCTATGGATAAATGTTCACAAAGCTTTTACTGTTTGTATATAGGAGGTGCGGAACTCATAGCACAGCCCAAGCATTGTGTGTGAATTGAAATTCATTTGTTCATTTACTGTACTATCAAAACAAAGGGAAATCCCTCATGAAAGGAAAAGCAATTTTCAATGGCAGAGATGTTGAACAGTACCCTGAGGGAACTAAACGCTGACCATCAACTGCTTAACTTGTGCCCGCTCCACTCACGCAAGTGTTACGTTTTGTGTCCATGATGAGAGTGTGGACTTGTGTATTGGACTGTATTTGAACTCAGTTAGATAGTTAACTAGTTGACTAGCATCTTTGCCATTTGAAGACAATCTGTGAATTATGGCAGAATTACTTCTGAGTAAACTGAGCTAACTAACCAAACAACATACTTGGTGGGCTGAGACACCAGGGCATCTCGATGGAGCCTGTAACATGGGAAGCTGTTGAAGGACCCTGGCTCCAGGGAAACTCCTGGCACGGTGCTATACTCCTTCTCCACCAGGCCAAACATCTCCATCATACGAAAACCTGAAAGGAGACTTATCTCATCATCATTATCAGTATCTGTTATTACCTGCTTCA
This sequence comes from Benthosema pterotum, assembly GCA_039105355.1. Taxonomy (NCBI): domain Eukaryota; kingdom Metazoa; phylum Chordata; class Actinopteri; order Myctophiformes; family Myctophidae; genus Benthosema; species Benthosema pterotum. Next base: position 30,578,332 of record CM076967.1, on the reverse strand, counting down.
GATTGTGTGATTCAAGTGACTCACCTGCCATGGTGTTTCCACTCATCAGAACAGACGGACAGGCTGGAAAACGAGAGATGTTTCCGTCAGTCTGTGCTTATTATTTTACTAGTGCAGCAATCACAGCCGGGAACCAGCTGAGCCATAGGGGTCTATCTCTTGTTTGTGAAGCATGGGACTACTTGTTATACAAGTAAAGTACACAGCCGTGACATGATGCTAGCATGTCGCAGACCCACAGTCCAACCCTTGACCCGTACTTGGTAATATTTTCATAGTAGAACTTGGCCAGGGCTGAACCCTGACCTAATCTCACGACTATAACCACAAAAAGCCATTGAGTTGGTACTCGCCAGAGTACACATTCTCAAATACTATCTCCATCTCACATGCACACACACATGCACAAATAGAGAGATTGCTTATGTACAGTATGTGTGACACTCCCTTTCTGTTCTCTGTCGTTTTATTTTATTTTACCATTTGGTACTCACTAGCAGTAGCTGCCTCACAGACAAAGGTAATGAGTTGCTCCTCAATTTTCTTCACAGCATCCAGATCGTCAACAAAGAAGACATGTCTGTCGCTGGGCTTACTGGCAATGTTCACCAGCTCCCCATAATCGGCATCAGCAAAGCCAATGGCAAAGATGATATAACCTGTCAAAGTCAAACACCCACTATTATGTTGAAAGCCAACCAAGAAGTCATCGGTCTGTCTGTATAGTATAATGTATCATTCTCTGTAACCCACCTTCCATCTGCATCTCCTTGGACACCTTGTTGACATCATCTTGGGAGCGGCCATCAGTCAGGACCACTAGGACCCTGGGAACACCCCTCCTCGCCCCTCCCTCTGGTATGAAGATGGACTCCTTAACGTGTTTAATGGCCCGACCTGACAAAACAGAACCACACAGCATCGAACCTGGTACGGTTTCCAACCCAGAAGAATGCCTCATACGCTGGGTGAGCAACTTAAAGGTCCAGTGAATTGAAAAATACATTTTTCACACTTTTAGACCAGTCAGTATTGAGTACTACCCCCAAACAAAAACAGCTATAACTCGCTCAAAACTTGACGGATTTACAAACAGATTGCTTTAATATGAACGTTATCAACGTGGCTATGATTTTTTTCCTAAAATATCACGTTCGAAAATCGGTTGAAAAATAAGCGAGCTATCGCCATTTAAAAAGTATATGCTCATAGACACAATGTTATGATATACACTGACAAGATGGCCACCACGTAACAACGTCCACTCCCCATTGGCCAGCAGCATGGGCAAGCCATTTAGCTTTCTAGCTTTCTATCTATGGGCGTGGAGTCAGTCAGTCACTACTTTTGCACACGTGCAACACAAATCACTGGACGCCGCAGAATAAATGACCGGCGTTACATACTGTCTTAATCGCAGGTCGTTTTCTGAGCACAAAACGCCGGTCCCATTGAAAACGAATTACAATGCGTGATTTATTACTCGCCGTCTGTAAGCCCCTTTAGAGGTCTATAATTCGATAGTGGACAAAATGTACACTGCCAGGTGCATTTGGTTCAATTTTGTACAATCTCAGATTTATATTTACATTGATGTTACAAATATCACTTGAGGTCTCAGAAATAGAAATGCCATTAAATGGTGGGTCTGTAATGCATGTCAAACAGTCCTGGGGGACCTTGAAATGTTTTTTTTTTTTTTTCTTTTTTTTCCAGCAACTTAGCCCACAATTTAGGGCTAATTTAGAGATAAACTGGCAAAACGTTGGTCAGAATAACAATTCTTCTACGTTTTCTAAAGGCATAGATTCTTGAAAATTAAGTCATTCAGATGTTTGAATAGAATTTAACTCTTGAGAGTGTAAAATAAAACCAAATGGTTTCATTTTAACACTCAAGAGTTACAGATCTATAAGGGTCCATTTGGTTACCAACTATCCATCATTTAGCTGGGGTCCACCTGGAATCCTCGCAGGGACCACTGGTGGTCCCTGGACCCCTGTCTCAGCCTCCAGTGGCGTCTTACTGCTCTTACTGGAAGCTTCTCATAAACACTCCACATTTGGGTATGCCCTATGATGGCAGGCATATGGGGCATGTTACACACTCACGCACAGACATTTCTGCCTGGGCATAATTTCATTCACCAGATATTCAAAGATATGGAGATAAGTAAGTATAGATAAGTAAGTATACCTATATGTGAATCTATATATGACCATGCCCAGTTTGTGGGGGTCTCTCATGGGGGTCCATGGCGTGTCTTTTCAAATGGTTGGTGTAATTTTGGGGGGTCCTTGACATGAAAATGTTTGGGAACCTCTGATTTATTTTATACAACGTCATTCTATCATTCAGTGTGTCATTTCACACTCCCCCCAAACCGGGGGAGTGTTGGCTTGTTTGGTATTCACACAAGACCCCTAGACGATGTTGGGGTCAAAGTGATTGACAGGGCTGTTGGCCAATCAAGTACTGGGATAAAATATTTTATGACGTCATGGAATGCTACACCACAAGGCTCAGGTATGTATTTAAGGAGTTGTGTTTGCACCCGCCTGACATTTGCTGTGTGGTTTGTTGGGAGGATTCTGTGCTTTTTGACTTTCTGAGTTCACGGTTCCTTTCTTGTCTCCTCCCTTCTCCAAAATGTACCAGGCGAATGAAGAGGCGGTCCAAAGACTCGCCAGGACAATTGATAAAATGGCTCAGACGAAAACTGATTCCGGGGTTTTGGAGCTACTGAATGAGCTCCGATGCATGCCCAATTTGTCTCGGCACTTGATTGTGTCAACTAATCTCGCGTTGTCTGTCAATTCCATCCGCAAGCAGAGCGAAGATAAGCAGGTGACATCCCTAGCCAAGTCCTTGATGAAATCATGGAAGAAGCTTTTCGATGAGCCTGCAGGTGTAGACAGATCTTCAGAGAAGATCTCTCCCTCTCGGAGAACCCCAGATCATAACGGGGAGAGCAGCTCCAACAGCAGCCCGGGCAGTAACTCTAGCAGCAGGAGTGAGCCTGCAGATGTTCCAAACAACACGCTCATCTCCATGTTCCCCCGCGCACCCAGCACCTCTGACCCCATTAGGATCAAGTGCAGGGAGTTGCTGTCAACAGCTCTACAGAAAGGAGATGACTATATTGCTATAGGCGCTGACTGTGAAGTACTCGGGGCACAGATTGAGCAATGCATCTTCCAGGAGTTCAAGGCTACAAACACTAAATACAAAAACCGAGTTCGAAGTCGGATCTCCAACCTGAGGGATGCGAACAACCCCAACCTGAGAAGAACTGTGCTGTGCGGGAACGTGTCCCCGGAACGCATCGCCAAGATGACGGCAGAGGACATGGCCAGCGATGAGCTCAAAGAGATGAGAAAGAACTTCACCAAGGAGAGTGTAAGAGACCATCAGATGGTCACCAACGACGGCACAGAATCTGAACTGTTGACCTGTGGTAAGTGTAGGGGAAAGAAGTGCACCTATTCACAGATTCAGACTCGCAGTGGTGATGAGCCTATGACCACATACGTATTCTGTAACGACTGCGGAAATAGATGGAAGTTTTGAATTATACATATACAGTATTACTTGTGTGAGTAATGTGATGTATGTAAAAGACCTTTTTATAGCCAATGTCATTAGTATTAGCCTGCTCCGCCCACACACAAGTAGACCATGGCCTACTTGTGTGCAATGTGCAAGTTTGCACTCTACCGAGCGCTGAACTAAACACAGCTTCATATTTTGTTATTCTCTTGCCCCTTTATATTGTTAAATACTTTAATATTGTGGCTAATGTACTGCCACATGATTTTTTAGTTGCTAATCCCCCTCAAAAAACATGCGGCGGCAATATACAGTGCCTTGCTTTGTGTGTGTGCTGCCCATGATGCCATGTGTGTGGCCAAGTCTATGGACGTTTTTCTGAATAATTTCTTTCCAATATTTCTCAGTGAAATCTTTATTTTGAAGAGCCACTGGAAAACAAGAAACCAGAGAAAACTGGTGTGTGTGTGTTGTGACGGACAGTATTTGCTTTCACCCAAAGCTACTTTTTGTTGTCGCGTTTGTTGGTTCTTTGGTTGAGGGCCATTGCAGGAGCATAACTAGCATGATGTATACAGTGCAAGGGCCTTGGGGCTGCACTAAGACCCCTATAAACAGCCCAAAGAAAGAATAGGCACGCTGGGGTTTACGTGGTTAAGAGGTTCGTCCTTGTGCATGCTGTGTCCGAAGCCATCTCACTGGACAAACAGGCTCCAGAATATAGCCACAAATCTTGTTCCATACTTTTTGTAATATTTAATAATAATGTAAATAAACTAGAGGCTGTCCAAGTAGTCTCGTTGTCCAAGTACAGTAACAGCAAGGGAAGCAGCTAAGTCATCCTTGTGAGGGTGACGTAAATGGTGCACGGACAGACATACATACGGACGAACGGACAGGTGGTAAAACATAGTCACCAACATACTGGTGGAGACAATTACATCATAGATGAATTACATCATACCATTATCGTACAATACAATTGGAGCGGCAGCAGTTACATTATTGTTGTCTTTGTACCGCACTTGTGACAAAAAGACAGTTTGACTTTGAACCAGAAGGCAAAGCTCTCTACCGAGTAAGATCTTCATTCCTACTCTCACCTACACTGTGGCCTGTAATGTGGGGTTATGATCGGAAGTATGAGGTCACAAATATAGTGTCTGAAATTAGTTTTCTCCAACGGGTGGCTGGCTTCTTGGAAATAGAGTGAGAATCTCATGTGAGGGAGACTTGCCGCGTCCTCACCTGGAAAGGAGCCAGCTTACTGTAGGTGATTTGGCCATCTGGTTAGGATGCCTTTTGGTTTCCTTGATGCACATCCCACTGTGAAGAGACCCCGGGGCAGATCAAGGCGGACATCGACCCACTGGCCTTGGACAATGGATATACAGTAGATGCCTGCTATAACTTTTAGTCTTGTACTAGGGTGATACCCACTGGGAGGACCCTGTTATATTCGTACTGTAAACTGGCCACGGCTTTCTAACTCATGAAGCTGCTGATGTTTTCCTTTGTATATACACTATTCTATAGAATATCTAGATACAAAATGACACAAACCTCTGAACTAATATGGTAGAGAACTATCAGCAGTCGACTGGCAGTGTGGTTATACAGGAGCATCACTTGTGTAAGCTTAACAACGATTTATTCTGCTATAACCCTGAAGCTACGTCCTTACAAAATGAACAAAACATATTTTTGAGGGACACTACCTCCTATGCCAGGCTTTGTGTGTCTGTGTGTAGCATGGTATTTGACAATATTGCTGAGCACAGAATTATGCTGATGTAGTATGTTTTATGGTGATAAAAGTGAAACTCACTTCACTCAAGTGTGATTTTGTTAGAGAGACAGTAGTCGTTATCAAATGAACCACTTTTGTGTGTGTGTGTGTGTGTGTGTGTGTGTGTGTGTGTGTGTGTGTGTGTGTGTGTGTGTGTGTGTGTGTGTGTGTGTGTGTGTGTGTGTGTGTGTGTGCATTCGGGTGGTGGCCGCTCCACCACATGAATGTGCGGTGTGTCTGTGTGTGCATGTGTGCACGTGTCATATTACTGTACCTCTCTATCTCAGAATTCCTGGAGTAGACCATTTCAACCTCAACCTCCTTTTTAGTTTACTTCTTCACTGAGCTGTCAGAGAAGACAAATGACAGACTTCTGGCTGGTAAACAGCAGCGTTGTCAGAGACCTACTGTACCAGTAATACATCTGTCTCTACACCGCTCTATCATACTGGGTCAGACTGGACGTATCCAGCCATGGAGGAGAGGAGAGGAGAGGAGAGGAGAGGAGAGGAGAGGAGAGGAGAGGAGAGGAGAGGAGAGGAGAGGAGAGGAGAGGAGAGGAGAGGAGAGGAGAGGAGAGGAGAGGAGAGGAGAGGAGAGGAGAGGAGAGGAGAGGAGAGAGAAATAGATGCCCAAGGGTCTTGGGCTCAACAGCCCATCATAAATCAACTGTCCTCTCTATGTGTGTCAGTGCCCTCCCTGTGTTGCATCAATTCTCAGTCTGCTTCTTCATTCTCAGGAGCTTTTAGCCTCCAGTCCCACAGTTCTGAGTGCTGGCTGAATCAATCCAAGCTATTCAACCCACAGCAGACACACCCACAGTTCTTACCATACGGGCTGAGGCAATCAAAAACTGTTCGACCAAGAGCATACACAGAATACCGTCCACTGGCTTGCAAGGGTTTCTGGGAACCTGCCTCCAAGGCAAAGTGAACGAGGGGGTCGAGACAATCTTAGCTGGCTTTGCTCTTTGACTCGGATCAAGGATGTGCCTTTTTGTTTGGCACAATAACAAATCATCTGGCTGTTTATGGCGATTTTCATGGACCCAAGTCACAGATACTAAAGGTAATTTAACAATCCCGGCAGTCATGGTATTTTGGTCTGGAATGGTGTCAGTGCGGAAGGTGTTATTATTATTATACCCCCAAATCTCACCAAATATGTTCAGCATGTGATCTGCCCATATTTCGCCAAATATGTTTATTCCTGTCAAAACAAGTTAACTGAGACTTTGTAATGACATCTTGGTTTACCCATTTTGGGTCTTTTGTTATTGTTTTAATATTATTAATTGATTACCACATTACTACTACCACAGTAACTGAATCATTACATTCTCTCACATCAAGAAATACTGTTAGAATGAGAAGAGAGAGAAGATAACACATAGACATCATTTCACAACTAATCTCTCTGTGTAAATGTATTCCTGAACAGCAAAGGATTAGGCCACAACTATGATGCTGGAACTGGAATTCAGTCACTCCAACACACGCACGCATGCACACACACACACACACACACACACACACACACACACACACACACACACACACACACACACACACACATGCGTGCATGCACACACGCACGCAAGCACACGTGCGCACGCACGCACACACACACACAGGATTAACACTAATACGACTAGTGACTGGAAATCGATCATACTAAAATAAAAATATTCCCACAGTCACACACGCTCGTGTGTATGCGTGTACGCTTGTACAATCACGCACACATGCACATACGCATGCATGCTCACACATGCACACACTTATCTCCATAAATACAGTGAGGCAGAGTCAGGGATTAGTGCAAACACTTCTGTAAATACTGGAAATCAATCATTCCAACTCACACACATGCAGTACATGGAGGGATAATCACTAACACAACAACAGCTACTTCTAATCAATCATTCCCACCAACACATGGCATGACAGAGGAAGGCTAATGCCTTAATGAATACATGCATACTGGAAAGCCAAACCACAGCAAATCTGCTTCAGTATAATGGAGGTAGGAAGTTACAGACCTATAATGAGAGTTAAACTTTAGTAAAATGTTTGAATCTAAATGAGCAACAACTGCATGCCTGACCTGTTTTGGTGTTTCCTCCTTTATATTGGATTTTCTGGATGGCCTCCAGCAGTGTCTCTTTGTTGCCATGAGAACTCAGCTGGAATTCTGTGCGTGCATCATCACTGAACTGGACTATGGCCACCTACAGAGACAGAGAGGAGAGCGACACGCTGAGAGAAGTTTGAAACAAAATGTCAAAACAAAAAGCATACACACATTTTCCTCTACCACGTGTTACTGGTTCACAAAAAGCACACTACAGTGTTAAAGGAGGACCTATCCTGAAGTGAAAATCAAATGGATCATAGATGTTGCCTTCTAATACCTTTGTACACATTTTGTGGCCTAAACAACCACTCAGATAATTATTTTCCATTATGTTCTCGCTATGTGCTATTTGTGTGTGCTATTTGTGTGTGCTATTTGGCTGCAGTACTAGAAATGTCCACAACCCTCCCCCCCCTCACTGATTCCTACCGCCCACCTCATTGTTATTCTGTTCCTCATTAGAATATGCATGATCTGCCGGATTTCAGCTGCTATCATGAGAGGGTGTGGATCTGCTGCATACCAATTATTAAAATTGGTATTTTAGTGACACCTGACCACTAAAGACGTCTATAGCAGAATCTGAGAGAGTGTCCGTTCATGCACCACCTTTCAGACACTATCAAATTACATCACAATCAATATCATAATTGCAAAGTACATAACTTCATGGTAATTTATTTTAACTTCTGGTTGTGTGCATGTACATACACAGTTCTGGTGCTTGATGTAGTCTAGGGTCTAGGGTTGCAAGATTAGCTCCAAGCACACACACAGGCAACAGTAGCAACAACCAAATCTGTACTACTTCAAAAGAGAAGTGGATTAAATACAGTAGGTGAAATCAATACAGGATCGTAGCTTTCGCTGAAATAGCTGGTGGTCCAAGCTTTTTGCACACTCCGTATGAAATCTGTCGACTTGGAATATCACTTGATGGCCTCATTTTGCGAAAAGCTCTTTAAGCTCTTCATGAAAAAGCAGTGAAATATATACTCAGACTCATAAATCTGAGCCATAATCATCCTAATCACCTTACTCTAAGACGGTGATCAACTACCGTTACCCCCAGACTGCTAATGGTGCTGTTGTTGGCATGGGCTAGTTTACATTCACCAGCCAGCGCGCTCTCACATTCTCTGTACAGCCAAGTCCCCGGCTCTCTCATATTACTGTTAATGTTTTGCTGCGGGCAGCACCGCAACCAGTTATTTTCTGTGGTGTACGGGCAAGGCAGCAGACTGAAGAGCAGCAGGGAAGAAATCAAGCCTTCAAGGGCGGAAGGCTTCAATAGCAGGGTTTCGTTACCAGGACAGAGTAGGTATTAAGCATCTCTGCGTAAGGCGAATGAACAAAGCTCTTGTAACGTTGGCCTAGGGATACCGTATATGCCTATTGAAAGAGTCCTGCAGAAATGGATATAACAGTGAGCATTGGTGGCCAAATTTCAGCTATGATTACTAAGACAGCTGGTAAAACAGTAGTCTGAGTCTGGCACTGCAATGCTCCAATGGTCACTTTTCACAGCTTTCTGGGCCATTATGGACAGGTTTTTTTTACACCGTGGAAATTGTTAATATTCACACGAATGCCTTACATTGATCATGTTGGTAACTTCATAATGATTTGCTGATAATAATAATAATAATCATCATCATCATCATTACAATACACATCTTCTATCTCACTATGAATTTAGTTTGGATGTTGTGCAAGAATTCATAAACACGGCCAAAAGGCCATGAACTACCTTTCTCTTAGCAATAATCAACAAGTTCAGACCTCTAGAATAACTTCTGTGCTCATGTCCTCAGTATTTTTGAATGTCCAGTAATTCTGCATACATTTATTATTATTATTTTTTTTACATTTTTTGGCATGGAAGGAACACGTTCCAACCAGTTCCTGTCCAGAAGGGGTAGTTTATAGCCAGGATTACTGCATGTTTTTGTGAACATGCAAACCCGACACAGAAAGGCCCTTTCACCAGCCCCACCTTGGGTTGGGCATGGATGACACAGAGGAGTCGCCACAGCGTACTTAGTGGGAATCGAACCCAGGTGCCACTGTGCCACCATGCCCCCTTTTCTGCATATGGTTTTGAGGTAACAATGCAAGACCAGCGAATACACAGCAACTTAAAACAACATTGATTTGCAGAGAAACGGATGAAACTGAATCACTGGAGGTTTTTACAGACACCTTTATATGCTCTGACCTCACTGAAATGTCATGGCATGGCCAGTGACAATAAAGTGTAACTCAACTCTTCACTACAGCCAGCACTGCTGGAACAGATGGTTAAATTAATAACTGGATATCACAACATGCTCACTGTGAGAAATTTCTGATTTAGGCAGAGAGTTTTTGCTTTCTAGTGATAGGATGTTTATGGATGGACACTAGTAGAGAGATATTTCACATCCGTTTGTACCTCCTGGAAGTTGGCTTGCGTCTCCTCCAAACTACCGCTGCTTTTAACGCACTTCACTACTGACAAAATGGGTTTGAAACTAGACGGAACGTCTGACGAATCACAGAAGCTGAACTAGTTTAGTTCTAAGACTGACAACGTGAACCTCTGAAGGACGTCACAATATTCTAATCTGTATAGCCACAAGCTCAGGTGGGGTGTACACTGCACAGCAATACATTATGAAATACTGATGTCTGCTAACATTCTGCATGAATGCCACGTGGTGATGATTTCTGTATTTATTTTTAATTATTGAGTCTTTTGGAGGGGTATGCAGAGAGACGTTTTTGAATTATTAACATACATTAAAACAAGAACAAAAAAGAGAAGAGGTAACAGTAAAGGATTTTTTTGATTGAGCCGTAGACCAGATTGGTTGCTATGGTAACACTGACTGACGTAGGCCATGCTTGTCTGACCCCAATTCCAGCAATAGTGATTGAGAGCACATTCAGAATGCTTTAAATCCCATTTGCTCATCTCATGTTTGAGAAATTCAATACATCCGAGTCCCACATCTGTCTGAATCCATTGCTCTGCTCGGCAGTGATAGAGCTGAACACTGAGCACTGAGATGGCGATGGAGACTGTTAATCATATATCACATGGGGAGAGGCCCGCTGACCTGTGTGCCGTCTGGTCCGATCAGATCCAGTGATCCCATGGTGCTGTAGAGGAAACGTGTGATCTTTTGGAAATTGTCATCTCCAATGGACCAGGAGCCATCCACCAGGAATACCAAATCCGCTTTGGCCTCCTTACAGACTGGAGAGAAACACACAATCAGTGGTCAATGCATGCCCGGCACAGACATACAGATGATGGACAGACGTGGTGCTGTATGTATAGAGTGCTGTCGTCCCGATGTCACTCGCTCATCCCCTGGTTCCAATAGGTTTGCAGAATGGATATTACTCAATGCCCAATATTCAATACAGTCGGTTTCTAACAAAAAAATTCCTCATATCTATGCAGTATGTGTGAAACCTCCAGGATGATTTGATTGTTTTTCAAACACAGTAGGATGAAATACTCTCCATGCTGCTCATGTGGAAAAGTGATAGATACTCTCTCTGGACTGTACAAAAACATGGTCAAACAGCCAAATTATCAAATCTTTCATATTGGCTATTTTCACAATAGCAATTTACAAGCTCTTGTTGGTACGGGGGGTCCCCACTTCCAAAATAATCTGGTAGCGTCGCAGCCTGAATATGATGAGAAGCACCACCCTACTGCCCTACTGACTGCTTCTGACTCTCTGCTCAAAGAGGTTATGTACTTTCAAACATATAAATAATAGAGCTGTCAGTCGATTAAAATATTTAATCGCGATTAATCGCATGATGGCCCATAGTTAATCTTCGATTAATCGCAAATTAATCGCATATTTTCAAATTTCCCGATATACTCCCGATATCCAATATCAGCAAAAATATATACAATTTATTGCGTTTTTTTTTTTTTTTTTTTTTTTTAACTGGGGACCCCCCAAAATAATTTCAGGACCACTGAGGGGTCACAACGAACAGGTTGAGAACACCTGCCTTAAACACTGCTTAAAAAAAGAAGAACTATGTTGGTCGATGTAAGATGTAAGATGATCACTTCACACAGGTGTGATTTTAGTTAATTAGCAATAAAATAAAAATAGTTTTCCCCTTGCTACATTACAGTATATCAGCCTTTTCATTATTTTCAGAGGGAAAAAACACCTTATATCTTTGTGCCAACAATACTCAACACACACTACGCTATGGCTGTGGGAGAGGAGAGCTGTGTTTGGAGGGGAGGAGGCAGCACAGCTGTTTAACAAGCTTAATTGTGTTGCCAACTGCCAAAATCCAAAATGCACTAGTGGCACTTCCAAAATGCACTAGAAGTAGCTAGAGCAGTGGTTTTCAACCAGCTGAAAAGCACTAGATTTTCCACCAGGAGTTTCTCAATAATTTTGGCGCTATGGGAGTCTGGAAAAAAACGTGCGTTAATCTCGCGTTAATTTTTTTGCCGCAGTTAACGCACGGCTGAGTTAACGCGAGATTAACGCGTTAACGTGGACTTTCAAACATATAAATAAACACACCACTCCAATGTTTGAAATGGCAAGGTTTCAGCCTCAAAAATCGCTTGGTGAACACTTGAAGAATTAAATAGGACACACTATTCCACACAATACCCTAGTGATTCATATTTAATTTCTATATCTAACAGAGAACAGAACAGAAAGTGCCAGTGGAGTTTTGTTGATTCTCTAAAACTCCTTTGCCATAGGCTAAGCTGTCTAGAAAATCACAGCTCTTTCCGCTACGTGCATGACATCACAAAACACCTCTAAACTACCTCCAGCCATGAAAGCCTGAAATGCCTGGTGATGAAAAAGTACAAGTGAGACTTATTGAGATCAAGAAAGTTGAATTAAGAACAGAATTGTATCATGGGCGGACATTCCACTTTTCTCTTCAACTGCTCATTTTTTGGGTCCAACACTGTCATTAATAATGTGGATGTGCATATTGTTTTCTTTCTTAACGTATGATCATGAAAGTTGAAATAGTCTATCGTCATGTAATTCATTTGTTATCTTAGGTCAGGGGAGCCCAACCAGTAGATCGGGATCTACCAGTAGATCTTGGCCTGATCATGAGTAGATCTTGGGAGATGTGGGGAGGAAAGAAAAAAAAATGAGGTGGAAATGAAAAAAGAGCGATATTTTTGTGTGTATGTGTGTGTGTGCGCGTGTCTGTCTGTCTACGAAGCGGCTCATTTGGAGGATTGTTGTCTGCTGTCTGTGAATTATGCCAACAGTATTGTTCTGCAACGTGTAATGGACTGTTCTGCAACTTATAATGGACTATTCTGGACTGTTCTTATTATGATTGCATTTGCAATGGCAGTGTTTGTCCAAGTCTGTTGTAGGCCTATTTATGACAAGTCTGTTGTACTTTATGCTTATATGGACATAAAGTAAAGTGGTAAAACAACGTAGTGTTGTGTTGTTGTGAAGTTACTGCAGGCTGGCAACGATGCGTGTGGTTTGAAATGTTGATATTGGACTGGTAGATCCCGGAGGGGTTGGCTGCTGAAAAGTAGATCTTGGGTCAAAAAAGGTTGGGCACCCCTGTCTTAGATCAACAGGAGGAAATGGAAATTGATTTTTCATAATGGTGGGAATACTTTGGTAAAAATTGTACTTAAGTAGAATATCTTAGTGTTTCATAGTTTCTTAGTGGTCACGGCCATGACTAGTTGCTTGTGGTCATGACTAGTGAGCAACTAGTTAAAACCTGGTCGAGACTACTTGCCTATGGTTGAGACTAGTTTATAGGACGGGAGAGGGTCCCGCCAGGACACTCCAACTGCTCTAACCCAAACTGGTCGCGAGTCATGCGTGACCTGGTCCCTAATTAAACGCAACCAGAAACAAAACAACCAAAAGCTCTAGGTTGCAATGCAAACTGGTCGTTGGTCGTGACTGGACCTCGCTGTTCCTGCTGAAATAATAAGAACTTTCATCACCTCATGAAATTATTTATTAGAAGTGTGCAATAAAATGAATAATCCAAGTTTTTCCCCTTCCCGCAGCCTCCTTCTCTCCCTCTACCTCTCTCCTTCACCTCTCCTGTCATTCAGCTGCTGCAGGCTCTCTCTCCCCTCTCCCCCCCTCTCTCTTTTAGTGGCACAGTCCTGAGTAAAGGTTACCTGTCATCACCAATGGTGGGTTGGTTTGACAAAGGTCAAAAAACATGATGGAGGAGAGAAAGACTGAGTGTTACAGGTCATCCTGTTTGAGGGTGAGTGTGGTGTTACAGGTCATCCTGTATCTGGGCTATGGAGCCGTCAGATGGAAACAGAGGTACAGTAGTGTCTCTAGTGTCTTCGCGGGAGGTTTCTGTTGTTCATTCACTGCTGGGATGAGACAGGGATTTGAATAGTGTTGGTCTTGTTGACCGGAGTGGAAGTGGGATACAGGATGAAGCTAGACTCATTAAGGGGTTACAAAGTGTACACTTCGGTTCCTAATCTGTCTGGCCTTGTGATATGAAGGTCAAAGTAGATGCTATATGGTTACTCCGATGCTGAAATAATATTATTAATAATAGAGTTTTAGTTGAAGTTGTAGTTAGAGGTAAGTGAAGTGTTTACAGTGCCAAGTAGGGGGTGATGATCACTCACCTTCTTTGGCGGGAGGGATAGTGGGGGGAGGTTCAGTGGCAGGGGGTTCAGTTGGCGCCAGGGTAGGTTCTGGCACTGGACACAAGACACACACACACACACACACACACACACACACACACACACACACACACACACACACACACACACACACACACACACACACACACACACACACACACACACGGCAAAAGAGAAACAAAACTAGGTTATAAATCATAATGGCAATGACAAGTGGCACCATCATCGCTGTTATCTACACAGCACGCTCTCGCACACACACACACACACACACACACACACACACACACACACACACACACACACACACACACACACACACACACACACACACACACACACACACACACACACACACAGTTGCAGAAGTGAAAGTCATATTTCTCCAAAATTAGAGCTCTCATACCTCCTGCCTTTGGACCTCAAGTATACAGAGAAATACTCCTGGTGCAATTTATCCCTTTATTACTTTCTGTCTGTCTTTTTCTCCATCATTCTACCATATGATCATAAGATTATAAGTCATGGCTTTCTTTCTTTCTCTCTCTTTTCTTTCTACTGTCATTCTTTGCTCTTTTTCTAACTTTTTTTCACGTCTCTACCCGCACCACTATGATAAAGGAGTGTGGGCTGGCATGAGAGAGAGACATGACGAAACGCGTGCGGCGAGCCTCAGCAGACTACCGACCACATAATCACCACGTCCCCTGTATAGACCACCTTTGCAGGGAGAAATAATGATGAAGGTTATGAGGCCAAATGCTTGAGGAGACAGAGGAAGAAAGAATGATACATAGGGGTGTAAGGAGGAAGAGAAAGGGGGGCAGAGAAAGCATGTGAGATAAGAGGGCAATGGACTGTCCATCCAACGATGGCAAAAGAGTAGAGGCTTGGAAAAAGAAGTAGTTTAGACGCAACACAGTATAATCCTTGAGTGGTCATTTAACTCAACGAGTGAATAAATATAAAGAATAGACCTGCAAAACAGGATTTGTGTTGTTAAAAGTTTGGACCTTTTGAAAATAGCAGATGTAGAACGCTCACTATGTGTCACATGCGTTGTGAGCTTATCTTGTCTATTTTCAAATATTCAATGTGTACTGTTAAAGGGTTTAAGTGTTATCAGTGATCCACCCTGTACTGTATATTAACCAATTGAGCTGGTGGTCTAAATTGTTTTGTTACTTTGCTAGTCAGCAAATCCACAGAACATAGTGAATCAGGCTGGAATCCAGTCCAGGCTACTTTGGGACTTTGAGAAACACTGGTATAGAAGGTATGATATTAAAATTAAATAAAAAAGGACTAGAATGTCAAAATGCATGTGTGTGGCTGTGGTACATACATGTCATATCAGTGACAGAGACAGCAGGACCTTCAGTTTGCTGTACTTGCGTGTGAACAGTGACCTGGTACTGGCTGCTGGGAGTGAGGTCATGGAAGCACTGTCTGGAAGCCCCACCACCAAGGCTCACTTCCTGCCTCTGTCCATCTGCAAGTAAACAACACAGAGGAGTGTGGAATCAGCAAATGACAGGTGTGATTAGAAGATACCAAATACCCTGTATCAATTGTGTCAACTTCTCTTCTGGTCTCTCGTCCCTTAATTCAATATGACACGATTTAACCCAGTTCAAACAGATGGAACGATTAAAATGGAGATTGTCTCCACCAGATAGCATTATATCCCTAACTTTGCAATCTTTAGATGGAGCACGTCTAAACAATGCTCTTCAGGCAGCAGTAGAAGTGCTAGTTAAGCTGTATTAACATACTCTACTATACAGTCCAGTACCACTACCCATCCTGCACTGCAAAATAAAGACTGCAGGTTGGTCACTGGGGGTAGGACGGATGAATCACAGCACTCACAACAACATTAGAATATTAGAAGAATATTAGCAATATTGGTACAGTAAACTTAATTATTTTACAAATGTAGTTAAACCATTGCAAACCCAGTTAGCAATGGTTAACAATTAGCAATTAACAATCATATACCCCTTGTTCACATCAACCCTAATTAAATCTGTTTAAACAATACAACTTTAAATGGGTGATGAAAAACTCATATGAGCGCTTAACCTATGTTTTTTTCCCTAATACAGTGGTTTTCAACCAGTGGTTCGGGGACCACCAGTGGACCTTGAGAGGGTTCCAGGTAATCCCCAGGTCCATGATGGAGAGTGGGTTAACTTGAGAGGCTAAAAAATATTTTACCCTCTCAAAAGCTAAAATATTCATCATCTGAAGTCCCATAACAAATAAAACGTTGGGAAAACAAGACCCTCATGGGCCTGGGCCCCAGAGTTAAATCAGCACTGAGGATATTAAAGTATACAAACATGTGAGTCGGCATCCAGAGACAAAGACAAACCGTCACGTAGGCATGGCCTAATAGGTGCCATTTGTCAATTTCATTAGCCTCATTTTATTTCCCTGTGTGTCTCTCAGCCCCGAGAATGACAAATTAGCACATGTTCCACACAGGGAAGGACCAGAGGAGCTGCAGGGAAACAAGCTGTTATGGAGAAGCTGCTCTTTTCACCCCCCTCTGAGAAGGTGTTCAAGCAGCCGGTTGGCTCTGTGTGGATTAAACATGATCTCTAAACTCTGGCTGGAAGATCCACCACACTGCCTCCTGCCTGGGTTGTCAAGAGGCAGGAAGGGGCTTTAGGAGGGGGGAGGGTGGGGTATGGGACAAGGGAGAGGAGGAGGTGAGGGAGAACTAAAGGGAGAAAGTGTGTGTGTGTGTGTGTGTGTGTGTGTGTGTGTGTGTGTGTGTGTGTGTGTGTGTAGGGGCAATGAGACACGTTTCTCTCAAGTCTCCACTGAAATGATCCAATACAGCCTTAAATACCCCCCCCCCCCCCCGCACATAAATAAATAAATAAAAATACAATATTAAGTTGGTCTATTTTGGTAAAGTACTGGAACTGCTCCTACAATTGTCTCCAGATGACAAGAGACAAGATACTAGATAGATGGTTTTATTTAATTTTGTGACTATATGGAACAGTCAGCAATCCATGACCGTGGGAGGAATCATATTGGTGGATTTGGCTTTTTTGTCGTGATTGTCTGGCCTGAATGATAGTGAAGCAGGTCTATAGAATTGAGAATATTGCAAAACTATTCTCCTCTCCATGCCTTTTACTTGTGCTCTCTCTCTCCCCCTCTCTCTCCCGCTCTCTCTTTATTTCATTCTCTCTTTCTACAACACTCTTTACATTTCATTCCATTCCAGTGTTGACAAAGAGGAATTGAATAAGAAGCCTCCTCTTGTTTCTTTTATTTGAGACATGTAGCATAGCACATCATTTGTTTCCCGGTTCCTGCTAAACCGAGGAATGTATTCATCTTTCTGCTTCGAGATGTTGAAAATGGCGGATAAAAAATATGCTTCACTTCGAGGCTTCTATCAATAGGGTGCTTGATTACTGACGGTTATAGAATAAGAGAATGAGAGAGATAGTGTGGGGAGAGAGAGATCCGCATCCACTAGAGGAGACATTTTCTTGAGAACTGGTGATTGTTCATTTACATTCACAAGTTCTCAAGAAAATCCTCCAAAAAGCCTTCAAACTAATTCAGCTAAATAAATATCCAGGCTGACTCTAGGTTTGACTATGAAATATTTGTTTTAGTGAGTGGCTTTTCATCCAAGAACTTTGGTACAAATCCAAACTGGTGACACAAACAATGGCTTCATGATGCTGAATAAAAATCTTACATAATGTGAAATCTGGAAAGATTAAAAAGCAAAAAGCAAGGAATCCTACTCACTTAGTGTGGACTGTATGGCCACTCTGTATAATGTTGCTCGTGAAAGAGGCTGCCATTTGACACACATGCTGGTGGGACGCACCTGGTAGGTTGACAGCCCAGAGACACCTAGGAATACTGGAGAGTGAGAGTGAGAGTGAGAGAGAGAGAGAGAGAGAGAGAGAGAGAGAGAGAGAGAGAGAGAGAGAGAGAGAGAGAGAGATTGTGAGTTCAGTCACTGTTGATGCAGAATAAATAGAAAGTTTATTATCTATTGATTTGGATCAATTAAGCATGATGAACTAATAAATAATATGTTTTCTGTCTGCATTTTGTAATAGTAGCTGACCTTTTAAAACTTACAAAAAGCTTTTCCAGAAAAGCTTTTTCTGGAAAAAATGTACTCGGTGATGATGTACTCGGTGAAACAGTGGAGAAGGTGGTGGCATTAATCAGCACAACAGCACAATTAGCAACGACAATGTGCTATTAATTGATACCTGTTGCAGAAACCATATGGCAGTTGTCTCATTTTAAATGCGGGTGAATAATGCCTGCATTGGGTTCTATAACAATGCTTACCCACACAAACATCCTGGAGGGTGGAAATCAATTTGCGGCAGAGGCATATGCTGCGCCTATCTGACCGCGGCATATGTCTCTGCCGCAAAATGATTTCACTGTCTCTCCAAACATGCACACGACCTTAAGTTACACGCTTAAACCAAACACGGTTGCACGCGTGCACACACACGCATACACACACGTGCACGCACGCTCACACGCACGCACGCACGCACACACACACACACACACACACACACACACACACACACACACACACACACACACACACACACACACACACACACACACACACAATGCCTGTGCTCAGTAAATTCCACACATGCGTGCATACACAGAAACACACACACACACACACACACACACACACACACACACACACACACACACACACACACACACACACACACACACACACACACACACACACACACACACACACACACACACACACACACACACACACACACATATAAAGTTAAGACTTGTTCAAGGAAACTTGAAGTCAAATAAGTAAAATAAATGACTAAAGAGAAGTGGGGAGAAGGGACAACTATGAAAATATAAACAATCAATTTGAAAGTATCGTGTGATATCACCCTTGACAGACAGGCATAGAAATAGCACAGTAGACATGTCATCCCACACTAGTGATGTATTCCCACCGCTGAGACAGTCAACTTACATATTTCATGAAAAATATAATTTGAATAGTTCTGCTTGTATACAATATGCACCAACATTGTTAACTACAATAAATCTACCATACTGTGAAAGGGTGAATACATGGATGAATCATGTTATACCTATACTGCTGTTGCAAAAAAGTGAATGACTCTGAATGCAGCTAATTACCCATGGTTTGCTTCTCTGTTTTCCTCCAAAATTGACATGAACCATGGTGCTAATGTGTCAGAAGTGAGTGAATGACATACAGTAATTGCATGGTGGAGTGCCAGTCTGTCTCTCACTACCTCTATTTTATATGTTTCTCTCTCTTCTATCCAAATTACCCCATGTAAATGACGTAACAGAACCACGCATATAAATAACTACCACTGATGGCCCAGCACATACATTGTGTAACCAATTTTCTTTACACAAATACTAAGCTAGTGCCCAACTTCGGTTGTTCTGTCACAGCCCAGAAAATTAATTGAATCCGAGTGTGACATGTAACGTCAAAACATTGTGGTTTGTTTAGCAGCAGAGTTCAACCTAGTGGTATATCCACTTCAACCTTTCGTTTCCCAACCAACCGAGATGGGAAACATTTGGACGTCACTCCAAATGTTAACCTCAGAGCTCTGAGCCGTGTCTGAGGGGCGGGCACACAGATCGGTGAACCAATAGGAGCCTACAGATGTTTTCTGCTGAAAAATTACTCTCCCCCTCTAAACCAGAAATCACACTGCCTGGGGCTGGCTATCCGTCTTCCAACCTACAGTTTTAATGACACACACAATATAAGTTCACGAGAGGACCACGACTGTTTATTCTCGTTCCGAACAACACTTTTATGGTTCGGAACCAACACATTTTCAGTCGAAACACTATAATGTGGGAAGAATTATAATTGTTCCCCTCTACTTTCAAGGTAGAGACAACCAAGGAAGAGAGGAGGGAGATTTAGACAACAAGAATGGTGGTGAGACTGAGACAGACAGAAAATGATGGAGAGAATAAACCGATAAAAGGAACAGGAGTTGGGATGACTCATACTTTTCCAAAGAGACAAACAGATGGACAGAGCATCCATCCTATCCCTGGTGTCTCAGCAATCTTAGGTGTAATGACTCCGAATGGAATTGCTAATTATTCCTTGGCAACAAAAATCTAAATGTATAAGCAATGTCACAACGCGTTCCCTCTAAACTCCCAGGTAAAGAGAAACTTTTGTCCCACAAGGCACATGTAAGATAGTAGAATGAAAGCTGGGAGCAATATTAAAATATATTACAATTTACGGTTTAATTTCTTTTAATGGTACTTGAAATTCTAATAACCATCTTCTTATATTAAATACTGATTCACTCATTTCATTGTACAAAGTGTAACAACAATAAGCTCAAATGACAAGGGTGCAATGATGGCACCCTGAGGACTACTTAAGAAGAGATGAATCTTCATCGTTACACTAGATGATCTAATGCATTCGCCTTCATAACTCAGTTTCTGTGTACTAGAAATAGATCATTGCACACACACACACGCACACACGTACACACTCACGCACGCACGCGCGCACACACACACACACACACACACACACACACACACACACACACACACACACACACGCACACACATCCTCACACACACACACACACACACACACACACACACACACACACACACACACACACACACACACACACACACACACACACACACACACACACACACACACACACACACACACCAAGAGTCTATTTGTTCTAGATGACAGAGGCTGACACTGATACCAAATCTATATGCAAAAGGCTTGCTCTGTCTTGTTGTCTGAATATTAATATCTCTGTCTATCGCTGTGTTTGCCAAAGTCTCAGAGTAAACGAGATACGATGACAATGACAACATCTCTTGTTCCCTACTCTATGCTCCTGAGACATAACGACCAAGCCTGAACGTTGGCCTCCTTGACTCACAAATTTAGCATCTCTTCGATGGGCAGACTACTGATGATTGCCACCAACTTTTCTTTGATGGGAATACCCCAAAGGCATAGGTTTAACCTTTGGGTTGAAAAGGTTGCAGATTAGGAACACAATCACACACAAAGAACACACTCACTCACTAAATATGCTCAAATACTCAATGTCAAGTGCAAAATAAAACATTGTTGGCCACAAGGTCGGTGCCTTGGTGAGAATCATTAGTAGGCTGCCCATTGGAGAGAATATTATTATGCCAAAAGGTTAACTTTTGGTTCAAAAGACCAAATGTCGATGTTTTATATTGTTACACGCTTAGTTACATTTCATATACTACACCAGAGCCGTTAGGCTCTGGTATAGTATATGAAATGTCCTTTTTATGCCCATATATGTCAGGCATCACCAAAATGGACTCTATTCAGATATCAGATGTACTAATTATACATAATGTAAATAGATAAGTGGTCAGGACAGATAGACATTTTGTGCTGCTACTGGACAACCGGCTATCCGACGCACTTATTACCGGCAGTTCTCTGCACTCCCTTTGGTGAGGAGCGTGTGTTTAAATTTGAAGTCGTGGGGCAAACTGATCTCCAGTTATGTGGATTTCTGACATACGTAGACACATACCACATACAGAGGACTGATGCATTTATAGTTATATATTTATATACAGTAGTGTGTGTACAGTGCCACTTTGACTGTTTGATTTGTCCTAATGTTGGTCCCAAATAACACTACAACTCACTGCTAGACTATAGGCAGGGTGGAAGGGAAGCTTTTAGCTCTGTACAGAACACATGGGCAACTCTAGGATTGGACATGAACTCTGATGGAGGTAAATTACAGCACTTACATGTTTTAGCAGTTCCTATGAGTGCTTCACTTTGTCCTGTAGGGTAGGATGCAGTGACTTTAACATTGTACTCTGTGCCACTTAGCAGATTCACGATCAGCATGGAGTTCACGTCCTCTCCCACCACTGTCTCTAAAGCTGCTCCTGAAACTGAGATACACACACGTGCCGTGCAGACAAACACACACACGCACGCACACACACACACACACACACACACACACACACACACACACACACACACACACACACACACACACACACACACACACACACACACACACACACACACACACACACACACACACACACACAAAACCCATTAATAGGCACCAAATTGAAAGAGACAGGCAGAGGCAGTGAGAGTTAGCGAGTTATTAGATTAGAACAGAAATAAATGAGAAATTATGACAAAATTTATAATAGATCAAAGTCCAAAACACTATAAATGTCAATTCTCTAATGGAATGCACTGAAAATGCAAGATAAAACATTAAAACAATGGTTGGAAAGAATACAATGGTTCTGACATTTTTTTAACCTGTTGTTTCATTTGCATTTCATTGCAGCAAATGATGGTGGATTTTCACAGCAGAATTTTCAAACAGACATTAACAACACTGTCATTGTGTTTTTATGCAGAAGGAACAGCAGCTAATAATGCACAAATACTGTATATGTACTGTATTTCTGCTTGAGTACATACTATGCGTTCGTATGTATTGACAATTATGCTCTATATTGTTTCATGTTGAAAACCGAAGCCTGGTGAAATATGCTTTCCTTCCATCAATTTAAGGCTGTTAAAAGTTGAAACAGTAATTTGAATCTGGAAGCAGTCATGGAGTATACTGTGTATAACAATTAGAATGATGATACATTTAGCACAGAAGGGAAGCCAGAAGAGTCTAAACAGATGCTATTGGTTTACTTTTTTTTACTGCCAAACTAAATGGACAATGTATTCTGCAATGCCTTGCTCCAAAAAGAAGAGAAAAGCAGAAAAAGAAAATACCATGAAGACAGTATCTTAACATGCTCAATAAGAAGTTAGAACTGATCCATCACGATTGTGTCTTTGTCTGGGCACATTAAGGTGCACACTAAACTGGACTTAATGTTCTTATGTTAATACCATATTAATAAACCCATTCAAAATGCAATTAAAATGCCAGATTATTGCCTAATCTGGCATCAAAGGATTTTGATAGATGTGACTTTTATCTATGATCTGCCAAGCAAAGCTCTCAGAATGACAACAAACATAGTCAGAGAAACCAAATAGAAGGTTCAATATTCTCAGGTCGGACAGACACAAAAAGCAGCATCACTGATTACATAAATGCTGTCACAAGATTGGACAGAAGTGCCCCACACAAAGTAATATGCCAGAATAATACCAGCATTATTGTAGTAATCCTGCCTTTCTTTGTTGAGCTTCTGTGTAGTAAGTACACATCTTGTTGAGACAACCCATGCTTTCACCATAGGCTTAACAGAACACTGGATGGGCTGTAGGAGATAATGGAACTCTACTCGTTTCTAATCATATCCCTCTAGTAGTGTACTAAAATGAGGGAGATGAAGA
>CM076967.1:30542234-30549734 GCA_039105355.1 Benthosema pterotum | reverse complement strand
ATATATATATATATATATATATATATATATATATATATATATATATATATATATATATATATATATATATATATATATATATATACATACACACCACCTTCCAGAAAAAGAACATGGACATAAAAAAGTTAAGTTGGCCTTTATTAATCCACTATGGGAAACAGCTGTGGCAACTATGGGTAAAGAGAAAGCAAGAACAAAGAGAACAGCAAGAGCAGCAAGTCATAAAAAATCCTAATAAAATCAAAGGATAAAAAATACATAAAAGCGCATGCACTAAAATGATCCAATAATAAAATAAATCTATGATACAATGGTGATAATATTAGTCTGATGTCACATACACTACTCTTTGTGGTGTCCACTTTTAAACTGTCAAGTTAAATTAACATTTTACAGGTTATATGCCTTAAAATACGCTAAACACTGGCAATCCATGAACTAACCTTACATTGAGCATAGTGCCTTGGCCTGGGTTGTGCAGACCCTCTGATCACTAACAACACGCGTGACCATGAAAAATGAGAATAGTCTGGACTATCCTCCACCAGAATATGAGACAATTAAAGTGAAGAAAGGCATGGTATTTCATCCACTGAAAAAGGGCTTCACCATGTAATACCATGTTACACTCGCCACTATAAATTCACACCACACACCAAAAGAAACCCCACAGGAAAGCAGAGCTCAACCATATTCCCTAGACCCAAAGGCCCTGGTTGTACTCACACACATCTCCTCCGAATCACCAAACAGTGTTCAAGGATTGATGATAGCTAAACCACTGTCAATTTGTATACTTCAGAAATGTCTTTTGGTGGTGTGGCGAGAATTTTCTGCTGCCTATAAGCTACAGGCTTGATTTCAAAGAAAAACGCAGCTTTTAAAAAAGCTCTTTTGCAGCTGTGTTTTTACCTTAGCTTTAACAAAGTAGCTAAAACAAAATTTGCAAAGTTCTAGCCTTTCAATCAATGTAATGTAACAGTAATACTGCACATAATGTGACATTATGCTACACTGCAATCCGTGTGTAATCAATCAGTGGTCTCCCACTATCTTGCTGAGGAACAGGTCATTCAATAGAATTAGACACACAGTTCTAAGTTTCTGCTGTTGTGAGTGAAGCTTCAAGTGACGTTTAAAGTTTTAGAGCTGTGAGTGGAGTTTCTAAACTGCTCTGACTCGATTAGCTATAGCCTGCTCCCAAGAGATGGGGTCACCACTGCAATGATGAAGTTAGAACTAGGGCTTCTGGGTAAGGCCAGCTGGGTAAATATCACTATAAAACAGAGTTTACACACTTCTTGCCACGCTCATTGGCTCAGAACATATATTTTGTTGTTGTCAATTTTCATAAACCTTGAAGATAGACAGTAGGCCAGTACAATAGTTTAAACTAGGACCTATCATATCAAGTAGGAGGGATGACAACATTAGCCACTTGTTAGAGCTGTTGCTGTCAACATGAGTAAACTTTGGCAAACACACTAGCATCTCCTGTTTCAAAACTCTCCTCTGGACAGATGCTCTGGACTGAAACCGTACATGGATGCATTCCCAGACTGATACACTTTATTGCTCTCTGCAAACCCAACCAGAATAATTAAAACTGGTATATTGAGACAACACATAAATCCTGTACTAATTTTACATGTGGTATGTGCATCTTTAAAATCACATATTACATACATGGCTTTTGAAATGTTGATTTTGATCATTTAATTAAGCATTCTGTTATTTCTTCCTAATATGACTGTTGTTCTGTCACTGTTGGATCTGTATTGATGCAGTTCTAATCCTAGAATCGAATGTTGTCGACTGTTTTGTTGTGAAAAGTTTCATATTTCATAAAATTATTGTTTTTGTTCATAGAGAGTTGTTTAACAGTATTATCCCTTACTTTAAAACACATTACCTGGTGTAGTTGTAGGAACTGTTGTTGTCCTGGACACTGAGCAAATACACAGAGAGAAAAACAGATCACACAATTAGAGGAAAGCAGATTTTTTCCCATTGAGATAAGCCCGGATAAACAAATCAATAATACACATCTAATCCACTAAGCTTGGCATTTGGAAATGCTAATTCTCTAATCATAATACATTCTGTCAATAGATCAGGCTCTTGTTGAGGCACTAACTTGCCTGTAATGTAATCTGCAATATTAAATTACTTAACATTGTTTATTTGTGTTTATGAACTGCAAGGGTTAAAAGCTTGGCTTTGTCTCCAAAAAATCTTACATGTGGTTTCTATAACAGAGATCGTGTCACTCTCTGACTCGTCTTTAAATATGGCCGTGAGCATGGCTTCATACTCGGTTGAAGGACTGAGACCCATCAGGAGGTAGCTGTCCTCAGTTCCACTCAGCACCACCTATAGGAAAGAGGCAGATACAAGTATTAGTGTCCTCATGTGAACAGAAAGGAGGACTAAAGACTAAACACTATCTGGCTTTTTTCCACTGATGCATGAGCTGTCAATACAAAAACAATCAAGCAAACAACAATACATGAAGATTGTTAAAATGCGATTAATAATAATAACAATATGGTTTTGTACCAATATAAGCCTCTCAAAGATGTGCAGATACAGTATATGGCAAATAACCAAACAACTGCAGAAAGACTGTGACTTTTACAATGTATGCACTTAATTGAGCATGACTCTGTAGAGTGAAGTAGGAGTTGAGTGAACTGAGGACACATGGGTCTATAGCATTTAAAAAGAGGATCCTATGAGTTAAATTTAGACTCTGGATTTTGCTGCGGTGGTAATGTTTGAGCTACAGGAATTTCTTTTCACCAGAGGTCTGTCCCCTTTTTTTTTGACAGAATAGATGGGTCATTGTTCTGCAGTCAAGTAATGTTCACCTTTTCCTTTTTGTTTTGTGTAGTGAGAAGATTGTCTCTGTTAACATTCTAAGCACTGTGCAACTGAATAAAAAACATTAGCAAACAATTACTTTGATAAGGCTTGAGGCACACCTCCAGTTAGACAAGAAGCCACATTCCCTGGGCTGTACATATGCACAACCAAAATAATGATAGATCTGTAGAACTTTGATGACATCAAACAGCTAATATTGTTGTTTTGTTTTTGTTTTGTTTTGTTATCAAGTAGAGTTCAGTATTGTATTGAGTGGAAGGTGTGGAATGATGGATGTTTGTTTGTGTTTGTTTGTCTGTGTGTGTGTGTGTGTGTGTGTGTGTGTGTGTGTGTGTGCGTGCGCGCGCACGCGCGCGCGCGCATGCCAGCGCCCGTGTGGGTGTGTGTGATTACGTGCACACACACATGCACGCGCGCGCACACGCGCGCGCACACACACACACACACACACACACACACACACACACACACACACAAACACGCACACACGCACACACACACAGTGAGACTCCAGGGGTATATCAGTGCCTTCCGGCTGACTCTAAAACCCAGCTCTAGGTAATAAAAATCCTGATTAATTTCAAGCTTTATATACCCTTTATTTACGTTCATTCATGCCAGCCACTGAACAGCTATCATTTAACCCAATATCACCTAAGGGACGGATGCGTCAGTATGTAATTTATTTACACAGGTAGTTTGTCTGCATATACAGTATCATAGGGCCATCTTAATCTCTACAATATACACTTGCACCTCCTATAATACCGTAATGTAACAGTAAATTATAATGTTAACATTTAAAATGCTGACAGGGAAATGTGGAAAAACCAGACACCCACCAGAGAGCAGTTTGTCAGAATGCTCTGAGGTGATTGGGGTATATTGGATATTGTTTCCCTCTCAAATGAATAACGGTTTTACATGACTTGAAAGTAATTAAAACAAGGCCTTGGGGTTTTGTGATGCGTTGTGACCAAGTGAGCCGCATGTCGACCAAGTGCCTGCGCTAATTGTCTTAGAAAAAGACTACTACAGGACCACACCGTCTGAGAGTTATCAATGGACGTTGCAAGCACTGGTGGACAAAGGTGGAGTACGCACATCTCTAATGAATTTCACAGGTGCTGAACTAAAAAAAGTCGAACGTGCAACCTGACGAAGACCCATGTAGGGTCGAAACGTTGTATCCTACTCCTACAATAAAGTTTCCTGGGAGCTACTAATATGGTGTGCGAGCTATTTTCCCTTTTTGCAAGCACTGGTGGACAGACTATGTTATTATCTTTTTTGAAATTTCACTTACGCAGAACAATGAGTGAAACAAAACAAGCACTCCCGCTAGTCTCAATTGGTCAGACCCACAGTATTATGTCATCACTATGGAGGTCAAGTACAGTATAGTATGTATGTAATGTCTGGACAACGGTGAAACCTCCCTCTGTGAAATTGATTTAAACATGATTGGGAGCGAGTCAAACAGGGATGTTAATCGACACATATTTGGAATGTCGACGTGTCGCGGCCCAATATCGACAATAAATCGATTTTTTTTTTTTTTTTTTTTTTTAGCCCGCGGTGCCGGCGGGACCCAACGCAAAATGTTGCAGCGCGGGCGGCATGAAAATGCCTACGGGAGGGAGAGGTGCAAGATAAAATAAGCAGGACCGCGAAATCGAGCAATATATAATACCAAAATATGCATATCTGAGGAGAACGTTCCATACAATGATCAGGCATGTTCTCAAAGCAAAGCGCATGGCAGAGCGAGGCGCAGGGCGCAGAGCGCACCACGCAACAGACAAGCACCCGCACCTGGCATTCCACATTCATTAGTAGCCTAATCGACTTGATAGAGGAGTTTTTCTCTTTCCTTGCGACGGATTCCCTGCATCTTTGCTTTTTCCTGCGTCTGCTGTCAGACATGGCCAAACAACGTGAAACAGAACACTGGACAAGATAAGTACAAATAATATAGGCTTGTCGCGCTTGACGCGTGCTGCTTGCCACCAGCAGCGTCTCTCTCTCTCTCTCTCTCTCTCTCTCTCTCTCTCTCTCTCTCCGTCTCTCTCTCTCTCTCTCTCTCTCATGTGAGACCTCGGTCTTGTGCAGGAGAGATAGCTTTCTCCCATACGTAACGCTCCATTTCGGAGGCGCCTGCTCGGCGAAATAAAAGTCAATCATTGCGTCCGGGCCTGTTTAGCTTTTTTTTCGGCGGGTGCAGGGAGCAGCCGCTGCCGCCTCCTCCACCTCCCCGGGAAAAGCCGGACTCGCGGGACAGAACGCAGGGGGTAGGAGGAAGACGCATTTCGGCGGGTGCAGACCGGGGCCGCTGCCGCTTGCACCTCCTCCTACTCGGGGGGGGGAAAGCCGGATTCGCCGCGGCAGAACGCCGGGGGGAGGAGGAGGAGGAAGCAGCACAGACATGTTCTCACTACAGTGATAGTAGCCTAATACCCGAAATAAGCAATTCTGTTCCCTTGAAAACAGTAACGTTGTGACGTTTTTGAACAAGAAATTGCAAAGAATACAAAATAAAAATCATTAATATAAAAAAAAAAGAAAAAAGAGGCGATTTTCGACTCGTACGTTTTTGTGTCGACGTCAGCACGTGTCGACAATCGTGTTGATTTCCGACTTTTTTTCACATCCCTGGGAGCGAGTCAAACAGGTACTTTTCTGTGAGAAGACAAGTGATCGTTAATGAGAGAAGGGAGCATGACTTGTCTGCAGTGGTGGAAAAAGTGGTGAAAATTTTGACTCAAGTAAATGTATCGAAACTGCAATATGTGAAGAGTAATCTTTTGAATGCTTGAGGAGTATGACTGAGGTGCTACGTCCTCTGGTGGAGGCTCATCTCAGGTTAGCCAATAGGACACATTAATGTGCAGGAAGGAATTCATCAGAATAATGGCTAAATTGCGAGAGGAAACGTGTTGAAAATAATTGGCTACTCTAAATTCACATGTGCACATGTGATGCATTTTAAGACGAAAACATTTTTCAGAGTTGCCTTATTCGCTTTTTTTTTTTGGATGATGGTAATATTGCCTGCAGGCAAATCAGTTGTACATTGCTAGTACAGAATAGCATTGCATTCTAAGGTGTTATACTTTGCACCTGCTACTCTTAAATGGACCACAGACCAACTGGGGGCATCACACCACTAGTGTATGAAGCTCTGTTTCTTATTAGCACCAACCTCCTTAGTAGCACCTCCTGCAAATGGTGCCCAGGACAGTTTGTAGAGGACAATATCATTGGCTGAGTGATCCCAGCTGACCCGGAAGCTGTCTGTAGTGATGTCACTTGAGAGCAGGTTCAGAGGGCCGGGCACTGGATCTGGAACAATAACGGAATGAGAGATTGATTGAATGATGGTTTGAATGCTTTATTAGTCAGAATTGTACAGCATGTGGGAAAGTAAGTCATTAAAACTAAAAGGATAACACAAAAAAGTCCTGAGGTTCTTGTTTCCATTGGATAGAGAGGAGGGAGTTAAGATTTCTCAGGTTTAAATTATCCCAGTCGACACTTCCCTATACATAAAAAACTCAACCAAGCCTACAAAAAGGCTTGGTTCACATTGCTCTATTGGGTTAGCTGCAGGGCTCAGCTTATGGTATAAATTCATCAGGGTTCCAACTTCTTGCACCTGGTTCATTGAACCAGGTTTGGCAGGAGGTAAATTAACATTGAAATAGCCTAATGGATGTGATTGTGAATAGTTTTTAATACTATACTTGACAGCAATACATTTCTTTCAGCTGACTCAGCTGTAGAGAAGAAGTGTTCGTTGCTCAAAGGGATATTTCAACTAATCAATAACTGTTAGCATGATGGAATAGTGGAGGACAGAAGAAGGACCTTTTAATGTGACTGGGCTGTTAGGCCGAGGTGTAAATGAGCCTGGCCGACAGCCAGAACAGTTAAGGAACTAGTGGAGGTAATAAAACTCAACATCGTTTAGCAGATGAGAGAGGAATGACTGGCCCTTTAATGGTAGTGAGACAAAGGGCACTTTCTGATAAAAGTACAGAATATCATCTTCCATGGTTATTGTTATGGATAAATTACATGCACTAAAAACCAAAAAAAAAATCAACCAATAATGAATCA
Source organism: Benthosema pterotum (assembly GCA_039105355.1). NCBI lineage: Eukaryota > Metazoa > Chordata > Actinopteri > Myctophiformes > Myctophidae > Benthosema > Benthosema pterotum. The sequence goes on along the minus strand of CM076967.1, from coordinate 30,542,726 downwards.
CGCAAGCTGCGACCAACTCTATATTTTTCAAGGTCGCACTTGTGAATTAACGCCTTGAGAGCCTAGAATGAAGATCTCTGTCCTATTTATTTAGTACGTTGGGTGCAGGACAAAGTTTGATAAAAAATAAAAATAAAAAAAAACAAGAGAATTTGATATCAGAGCGCACCTCTCCATCTAGGAGCGTTTATTGGGCAACATTCAATGTCATTTCTGGTTGGTCCGTCATCCAAAGGGTTCCCCCTCCCCCTCCATTTTAATAGAGGGAGTAAAAATCTACGCTAATAACTCATAACTAATAATAATCATGCCTCTGGCAATCAGTGATGCATCAAGATGGAGTACTGTGTCACCTTGAAATGGACACTGACGCTGCCAATTGCCAGACACACCGATTTACTGGTGGTTCCAACTGACCCTGCAGGGCCTTCAGAATATTTCCATTACAACCACTATTTAAAGTCACACTTACTGGTGGTGAAACCATCGGTC
>CM076967.1:30507234-30537234 GCA_039105355.1 Benthosema pterotum | reverse complement strand
ACATTCCAATAGATATACAGTATGAACCTTTATTGAGAGAAGGATAACCCCTTGTACATCTTGTGTTTTAGGGGGTCTGACATGTGATGTGATGTGATGTGATGTGATGTGATGTGATGTCATGTGATGTGATGTGATGTGATGTGATTCTGTTGCACACTCGCATGTGCATGTACACAAGCATACTTGCACGCGCACACACGCACGCACGCACGCACACACACACACACACACACACCATGGTTTGTTTTGCTTCTGTGTGTGACTTTGAATGAATGGGTGAGGCGAACCTTTATGCGAACAATGCTGGGATTGTGTTATCAAGCGAGGCCCGCATTTTTTGCATATTTAGCAAGGAAATATGCGCTTATTGTGGTGAATATGCGTCAGTCAATCAGTGCCTTTGCGAACGCGTAATCACATTTTTCTGGAGGGTCTGTACTGTACTGTTGTGTTGTTCCATATTATCTACCTCTTCAGGTTTCGTTCCCTGATCAGGAATATAAACAATTCTGTATTTCTCCACACTTCCTGGGGCGTGTCTCCAGGTGGCCCGGAAGCTTTTGGCTGTGACCTCTGAGGTCACCAGGTCAGTAGGAGAACCAAACTCTGGCTCCTCTGTTATCTGTCCTGAAGCGGGGAGAACAAAGGGGGAAAAAAATCAATCAATCAATAAGTTAAGTATCTTAAGTATCTATCTGTCATGCATCCACCCATTCATCAGCTCTTACTCTCTTTAATGTCCTTATCTTGCTGCTCCACCTGTTCACATACAACCTTGGTCAGTCCCTCCACTATGGAGCTCATGACACTGAAGTCTGCCACGTTGTAAACGTGACCCTCATCAGGCTCGGAGGCTATTGAGCGTAGCTCATTCTCATCAGCATTCTTCACACCTTGGAGAGAAGAGACAAACAATATATATTCACACATACAGTACAGGCAAAGCCTTCATTAGTTCTACAGATGCAACCCCGTTCAGGCTCCCAAAATGAAATGGGAATGAATGTCATTTTGAGTTGGGCTCCAGTCGTCGTACTGTACACACAGTACACAGAGTAGAGTTTGAGTCCCATACTGGAAACACATACAGAGAGTCTTCTAAGTAATAATTAAATAGCCAACAGGATGCTGAAATACAATGTGTTAATGTTGGTGTTCTCCTGCATGTGCATTTTTTTCACCGATAGCAAAAAGCTCGACTCCTGCCTCCCGCAGGCTCTCAGCAGGGGGTATGACATCATCCTGGGACTTCCCGTCCGTTATCAGGATTCCAACCTTGGGAATGCCACTCCGTGATCCGTGTTCTGGCTTGAAGCTGTTCTCCAAGATGTAGGTCAAGGCGAGGCCTGGGGACGGGTAGGCATGGGATGGGATGGGTAGCAGGGAGGGGGAGATCAAGCAAGCGTGGAGGGAAAGGGAGAAAGACATTGAAAGAGCAGAACACAATGAGAAAGAGGCTGTATACTAAATAGACAGTAAAAAACCTCACTGTTAATTCATTCTTTGTATATTGTTTTGGTTACATCTGTACACTCACAGTTAAACAACGAAAAAGCACTTCCTTTAATACAAGCATGCATAAACTTTTGGCAAATCGAGTGGCTTTAACAAAGTTTAATCCAATCAGATGTGACATTTCTGTAGTTTTTTTGCCACTCATTAGGCGTTACGGTGTAACTTCCACGTATGATGATGAATGATGGTGATGTCACATGCATACGTTCTATAAAGACTGAACTCTATTTGATAAGGAGTAGTAGTCAAGTAACCCTGCAGAGAGTTTCAGTACATGTGTGTTGCAGTGCGGTAGCAGTAAGTGTTCTTTAGTACCTGTAAGTGTGTTTCCTCCTTTGTAAGGGAGGTTCTTCACTGCATCGATGACAGTATCTTTAGTGGTGAAGGCATTCAGATGCCACTCAATCCGGGGGTCACCACTGTACTGGGCAAGACCTGCACTCGCACACATGCACGCACGCGTGCATGCGCGCACACACACACAGACACACACAGACACACAGACACACACACACACACACACACACACACACACACACACACACACACACACACACACACACACACACACACACACACACACACACACACACACACACACACACACACACAGTTAGTCAGTCAGCCAAAGTTTGCTCTTTCAAGAACTAGGACCCTACTGGATACACAAAGAACAAAACAACACATACCCTGTATTCTTAGTAATATGCTTGTTCATCAACAATGAGGTTCTGCAACATACCTATCCTTGTTCTGTCAATGCCCACATCAAAGGCGTTGACCAGGTTCTCCAGGAACATGCGGACCAGGCGGAAGTTGATACGGCCGATGCTCCACGACCCGTCAACCAGGATCACGATGTCTGCTATGGCCTCGGTGTGACACACGAATGGATCTACTGGAAAGGAGAGGATTGCTTTGTGTTGTTGTTTTGAATTCACAATTGTGGGCCAAAACACCACAAATAGACAATTAACGATTATAGAGAAAATATGACAGGAGAAAGGAGATGTTGCAAGAGGTTCCGTCTGAACAGTATACACAGGAGAAGTAGTAAAGTAGTTCTGACAGAAAGATTACATGAAGTCCCTGGAGAGGTGATTTTCTTTTCATGAGCAGGTCAGTCAACAAAAGCTTAAATATGACAAATAGTGTGTGTGTGTGTGTGTGTGTGTGTGTGTGTGTGTGTGTGTGTGTGTGTGTGTGTGTGTGTGTGCGCGCGCGCACACACACGTGCGAGCGGGTGTGCGTGTGCGTGTGTGTGTGTGTGCAAATGCATTTGCTTGCTGAGAAAGAAAACCATTCCCATCTGTATGTTTGGGGTTGTCTTTATCGAACATAACACATAAATCAAACTGGCAGAAAACAAGTGGAAAAGGGTGAAAGTATACATTTGGAAAACTGAAAGACCAAGCACCATTAAGTTTCCTTGTTTGAAAAAAAAAAGAAGATTAACAGAGAAACTAAACCTTTGCCACTCAATCACAATCTAAAGAAACCTACCAAAAAACCTACCTAAAATGTATTTTCTTGAAATGTGAAGTTAGTTTACTCAGCTGTAAGTTTAATAACTAACAAGTTTAATTTACAAGAATGTTTGTTATGTCTCATCCATGCTGTGGCACATGGTGCAAACACCTTCTCTGTAGAATTAAAGGCTTTTCACACGAAGAGCGACAAACACCCGCATTAGCACCTGGATCAGCGTCAGCTCTGCTCAAGAGGGACACGATACACAAGGAATCACACCTTTAGCTCATTTTCAATGGCACCAGCATTTTGTGAAAAATCTAAACAGAATCTAGCTCTGGTGTATCGCAGGCTATTGGATTTCTGACACACCTTTTCTGTGGTCTCGGATTCTGTGGTCTCGGATACAACCACTGCTGGTTGATACCATAACATCTTTCCTGCCCAACAGACTTTCTGTCTTGGCTGTAAGTACAACTTTTAGTAGTCGTGGACAGACACAGGTTCGAATCCAGGGTAGGACATAAATCTTAGGGATTGCAACTTTAACTCCGAGGTAGGTAATGAGGAAAGTTCAGAACAAACAATGAGGAAATGGAAACACACTCCAAAAGAATTGATGGCTGTAGGAGAGCAGTAAAGTTGTGGGGAGAATAGATAAACTGCAAATCACACACTAACACAAAGTTACGCATGCATGCACGTGTGCACACACACACACACACACACACACACACACACACACACACACACACACACACACACACACACACACACACACACACACACACGCACACACACACACACACGCATACACAAGCACGCACGCAGCACGCACGCATGCACGTGCACAGCCGCACACACACACTTCCAAATGGAAATGAAATGATGTACAAATGTACATCATTTCATAACTTCTTCCCTAAAGTCATTTTCAGTAATATGACAGCCAGGGATATATCAATTTGAAGCGCCATCATTCATCTTTGATCATACCCAAAAGCAATTATGAAAAGATTTTGACAAGGTTGCACATTTTTCTCAGAAGAAAAATAATAATGCTGTTGTGCTGCAAAATATAAACTGCTATTGGAATAAAAGAAAAATGTCAAAACAACCAGACAAAGATAGAGTTAAGAGCCTCCAATGATATACATTCATTGAATTCAGTGAGGGTTATTCAAAATGCCTCACTTGTGAAGAGAATTGTCCTTGCTACTCAATGCTACCAATGAAGCCATTCAAAACTAAATCTATACAGTAGTCCATTTCCTTTGTTGTGGAACAAGGTCCCAAACTACTGTGGGTCATAATCCATTTTCTGGATGACGTCCAAGTATAGGCTAACTAACTTTCTTTAATGACCCAGGGTCTCCATTGTGAGAGACACATTCTCATTTGCATCCCAGGCCTAGAAAACTTTACGGAAGTTTAAGAAAGAAACTTGCAAGCTAAGCAGAATCTACTGAGAGGATTGACATTCAATGTGGCACAGAGGTCTATCAGGTTTACCCTTCCTTTCGGAATTGCTGCGGAACTGCAGACCTGCACTCAATAGGAGTTGTTTGGAAAACCCTAGGGTATGCCTTTGTGTAGGATTATGTAGGAGTTTAGGAGAAATCATGACTATCACTCTTTTCTGTTTGTAGTAGAATGCTCTATGAAAAGGTTGTACAGTGTAGCAATCAGCTGACATGTGGGTTGCTGTCAATTGACCTTTAGGATACGGGCGAATAAAGAACTAATAATTTCACACTTATGAGTTGCTAAATAAAATATGCAACGCTCCCATTGAATAACTTCAATGTAACAGTAGCCTGAAGGCACCAGAGGGTAGATATACTGTATACAGTATGTGAGATGGGAGATCAGACAATATGAGACGTTAAGATCTTGAACAAGACTGCTTTCCAGTCTTGTTAAATGCAGTTAAACAATGTGATCACAATGTGACGTGCATGTATACCAATCCTATGATGCCCATCTTTGGCCTTTAGTAGATAATCGATCGAGAGCAACATACTGTACAAGTGTAAGATCAGAGAAAATTCCATGTACCCTAGTCAAGAAATTACCAGACAGACAGGATAAACAGTCACACAGTACAGTATAAGCAGAATAGAAGGAAAGCTATTTAGTGCATAACATCCATACTATTCCAGGTAGAGTAAATATCAATCCAGCACCATCAAACTTCCATAGAATGTCATTAGTGTGACATAAATCACACAAATGGCTGCACTCAGGTATAACAATCGTTAATTATTCATAGACAATCGGCATCCACTGCTCCAGCCAAGATGGCCTTCATCCAAATTCCATCCAAACTAAATAATGACCACACCATTGTAACGATTGAGTTCTCTGTACAAATGAAACTGAATGCCACATTCAACAGCTCTTCAGTAGTATAAAGTCAAATGGAATAGTGGTGAATTTCTCTCTCTTAACATTGGAAGTGTAAAAGAAAAAATAACAGTATTAGCAGCACGTAAAGAAAAGAAAACTGTGTGGGAAAAGAAAATGTCAACAATGTATATGGCCTTTAAATTCTCACTTGTTTACAGATGGGACATGGTGAAGTATAAATATTGGAATAGAGTGAAAGAGGGCTATATAATACACTTTATGATTAAACTATAGTTTACAGCTGTGCTCATGAGGGAAGAGAAGAAGAGTAGTAGTAAATAAGATTCATAGAGTACCTCTTAATTACTCATTGGAAAAATGAATAACATGCATGTACGTGCATGTTATTAAGAATGACAAAGAGAAATGTACAGATGCACACATTAATATATTGGCTGGCAAATATTACACAGGAGGCAACAATTCATGAGATTTTTTTGTTACCAATATATCCGTGACCAGCCACCTGTGTGTGTGTGTGTGTGTGTGTGTGTGTGTGTGTGTGTGTGTGTGTGTGTGTGTGTGTGTGTGTGTGTGTGTGTGTGTGTGTGTGTGTGTGTGTGTGTGTGTGTGTGTGTGTGTGTGTGTGTGTGTGTGTGTGGCTGTTCTTAAACCTGCATGAGTACATTAACCATTTATTCTAGTAATTATTATGTATTATTTTTTTCTATAGAAATAAGTAAACTTACTTAAGGTGTGAAGCTAAGGTGAGAATGTGGTCGAGGTAAGGGTAACTGAGTACAAGCACTTTTCAGACTACAGATGGTCTGCTGTGCTGACATTGAAAATACAAAATACAAAACAAGCATCAAAACAACATTTTTTGTCTCTGATGGAATGCACTTCAGGGAAAAAATACTTGGAAATACACTAGACCTCATATTGGCATTGTGATTCAATGGGTTCCTTGCTTTCTAAAGCCACTGCCACCTTGAACTAATACTCAGGATTCCTAAACGTGTATCATCAAGGAATGTGAGGCATTATTTTTTGAGTCTTTATGTCTGACATCTGTCTTCGGTTGTCTGAATGGTTCCTGTTTGTAGACAAAAGAGTCTACAAACAGGTGGAAGCTGTTCACAATAACATACACATTATTTTTTTATTTTATTTTCATGAAACTAATTAGATGAGATAGCTCAGTGCAGTCAGGTTGGGATCCCAAATGAGTTTTGTTTGCTATGCCAATCTCGTACTATCAAAAAATGTTAAAGAGAATATTTTGATTATGTTGTTAAGCTAAAGGATTTGTCTTTTTTATCTTAATAATCTATCTATAAATGCACATCTCTGTATGTCTGCAGTCTGTAATTCACTAAACTGAGAACCGTTTGCTCCACCGACAAATTCAACGCATGCATTTCACACCCACAAGGGGAGTGCAGTGTCCAGTGTAGAATCTGTCAGACAACACGGTTGTCTAGAACCTGCACAAAAGGCTCTGGCCCTGATCACTTGTTTATTGTAGGAATGTCTGCTAAATGCCTAAATTGTAAATTGTTCACCCCTATATCTACATATATGGAACTGGCCTGTTCTGACATCATAGCGATTGTTCTGACAACTGCATAATGTATATCTATATATCTAGGCATGCCTGATAAATGAAATCAATATGGGGTTATGGGCATGAAAGGGACACAGATATAATAACTGGGTCTGGCATGCATTTCCAACTTGCATCACTCCATGTAGACCAGGCAATGTACCGGTAATGTCCATCATGCTGTGCAACCAAGAAACTATATATAGGTGCTGGTCAACGAATTAGAATAATTTGAAATAGTGCAACCTTAAAATCTTTGAATGCATTTCTTGTGCAGAAAGCAAATCAGGTGTTCACCGCACCTGTCCTACTTGTTAGAGTAATCACAGAACTGTTACCTGTAAAAAAAAAATTGCTCAGCTGAGCTTTCCAAAAGGCCCATTTAGGCCATTTAACTGTGACACTGTTGTTTCATTGAATTAGAATAATGGAGAAACCGTTTCATTGAATTAGAATATTTTTTATTATAATTAGAATCATCATTTTCTCAGTATTTTGTGGCTGCCCCCTTGGCTTGTATGACTGCCTGAAGTCTCCGTGCAGGGGTTGACACTAAGGTCTCCAAGGCACTTGCCCATCGGGCAAGTGCAAATCAGGTTCTACTTGTGCTCAGGTCATGGTCACTTGCCCCCCCAAAAATATATTGTAAATTTTGCTTTTAAGTTTACTTCCTACTGGGGTGCTTTCAACAGTGGTCCAGTGGTCCCTGAGAGGGATCCAGGTGGTCCCCAGCTAAGTTGGTTAACCAGATGTAACTCTTGAGAGCGTAAAAATTAAACCAAATGGACCCTTGCGGGTGCATTTGGTTTCATTTTTAATTCATCACCTTAATTAGCCCATAGTGGTCACAGACCCAGTGGTCCCTGACCCCAGCAAAATGAGAGTTTGGAACCAAATGGACCTGGGAGAGAGATAGGTAGAGATAGCTAGTTCTTCAAATCAATGCCACGGACAGGGCTTGACACTAACACTTGCCCGCTTGCCCGGGCAAGTAAAAAAAATGGTGGGGCAAGTGAAGACTGCTACCTGGTTGCCCGATCGGGCAAGTGTGCAACTTCGTGCACTATAACACAACACAAGATAAATTTGTCTTGAAGGCAGTCATTGCACTCTGCCTCTGTGTCTTTCCCTGCTTTCTAGCTATCTCTACCTATCTCTCTCCCAGGTCCATTTGGTTCCAAACTCTCATTTTGCTGGGGTCAGGGACCACTGGGTCTGTGACCACTATGGGCTAATTAAGATGATGAATTTTAACTCTTGAGAGCGTAAAAATGAAAACAAATGGACCCGCAAGGGTCCATTTGGTTTCATTTTTACGCTCTCAAGAGTTACATCTGGTTAACCAACTTAGCTGGGGACCATCTGGAACCCTCTCAGGGACCACTGGTGGTCCCCGGACCACCTGTTGAAAGCACCCAAGTAGGAAGTAAACTTAAAAGCAAAATTTACAATATATTTTTGGGGGGCAAGTGACCATGACCTGAGGGCACGTAGAACCTGACCTCGGAGACCTTAGTGTCAACCCCTGCACGGAGACTTCAGGCAGTCATACAAGCCAAGCGGGCAGCCACAAAATACTGAGAAAGTGATGATTCTAATTATAATAAAAAATATTCTAATTCAATGAAACGGTTTCTCCATTATTCTAATTCAATGAAACAACAGTGTCACAGTTAAATGGCCTAAATGGGCCTTTTGGAAAGCTCAGCTGAGCAATTTTTTTTTTTACAGGTAACAGTTCTGTGATTACTCTAACAAGTAGGACAGGTGCGGTGAACACCTGATTTGCTTTCTGCACAAGAAATGCATTCAAAGAATTTAATGATTGCACTATTTCAAATTATTCTAATTCGTTGACCAGCACCTATATATAGTTGCATTTTCCACCTACTGTCTCTCCAGGCTATGGGACCGCAGCTACAGACCCCACAGCCCGCGGGGACCGTTGCATGATCAAATTAAATTGAGTTTTCAAGCGAGCTGAATCGATACCAACAGTTGACACTGAAGACTGATTACTGGTCAGAGGGAATCATTCATCACTAGCATGACCGTGTCATTGCATCTCAACAGACTTGCCCATACCGCATATTCCATTTTGTTGACTCTGTGTAACTGTAAGCAGTGAAATTTGTGAGTAACTGCCCATACACAACTATGGGCTCTTACGGTTACATTCATTACACACAGGCTATAGCCTGTGTGTACTTCACCTATACCTTTGGGACTGCAGGGGACATACACACATGCACTCATGCGTGCGCACACATGCGCAAGCGCAACACACACACACATGCAACACACAGCAGGACAGATATAATAACTCGACAAAGTTAGAAAGAAGTTTGATTTTGGGGGTTGTTTGTTTGCTCAGTGGAGGAGCGTTTTTGATATCAAGGCCTTTGATTCGGCCACAGACTGAGCTGCACAATCTTCCAATGTTGTCTTATTAACACAAAGCAAAGGTGGCAAATTGTCACCACATTATACATACTGTATATACTGTACACGACACCATATGGGCAACAGGATCAAAGGATAACTATTCACCCTGAGTGCAATGTGCAAACAAGGAAGTCTTGTGCACCCAAACTTGCAAATAAGTTTGGGTGCACACATCACCACTGGGTATGGACTATTATTGATAGATATGAATTATGCTTATATGGAAAATAAACATAAATTGCAAACATTGCATGTGTGAGTACAATATATGGTTTATATGCATAAGTTTGCTTAAAGTTTTTCTGATTATGACGTACTCACTGCAATTGTGTAGGTGAGTTTTTTTTTTTTTTTACATTTTGAGATGACAGGCAATTCTAGGACAAGGCGGTATAGGTGAATGCCAGTCCAGTTACACTGACTAAAACTGAACCTGTAATGATACAACTTAAGTGGAGCTATATGAGAAGATGAAAAGATGTAGAGCAGATGTAGAGCAGACTAGAAGTGTAAATAGTGCTGATGTATAAATAAAATAATAATAAAAAATAAAAAATAGGAATAATCAAATCTGGTGCAGAATGTTTTGTGTGTCTTGTATAAACAATGGCAGACTGGTCCAAGGCTTCTTCTGCTAAGTTGTCTTTCGTCTCCTACAGCTTGTCCTCTTTTCTGATCTCTCACTGCCCTCCCTAACTCCCTGAGTCCCTCAATGCAGGATTTAAGACTACAGCTACCAGCGAATAATGAATGAACTGAGAGAGAGAGAGAATGGGGATGAGAAAGTAAAAGATAGTGAGAGAAAAGAGAAGCAGATTCGGGGATTTTGGTCTTTAGGTACAGTAGATCAAGTCGACTCTCCTTTGAATGAAAACGCTGATGATTGCTGTGTGTCCATTTAATGTATGCTTCTCTCGTTGGATGTTGAATGTATTAAAAGTCACTAACATGAAAGATAGTTTCTCCTTTCGCCCCTTCAGGCAATGAAAAACATTTTAAAAGTTGCACAGTAAAATCCTGAGTGCTCATCTAACTCTGAGAGTGTGCAATATGTTGGTTAGATTTCTTCTTCACTCTCAGAAATAAATGTATAAATTATCTCCTTTGCACGACTGGTTTCCCTTGTTTGGTGTGTTCTCTCTCTCTCTCCCTTCTCTCTCCCAACCTGTCTAAATAAACAATAAATGATGTATAGTTAAAGGTATTTTACCATCTTTGAGTGACAGCTGATTAGGTAAGTGGAATTTAACTAGTGCCTCTGCAGCCCGGCCATAAACAAGCCAACAGGAGGAAGGGCTTCAGCCGCCTGGTTTTCATGCCACGGCACAGTGCTGTGGTGGAAAAAGGGTATCGGTGACTACCTAATGAGTGCCATGTTTTGTTTAGCAGATGAAACATTCTGGAGCTCTCAACCACCGCCAGTTAAACCATCCTGGCAGTACATATGACCGCGACTGTGGGTGGACACAGTATGTGTGCGTGTGTGAGCGAGAGGGTGCGCCTGTGCATTCGCATGTGAGCGTATTATGTATGCCTCCAAGTGTAAGAGTGTGTGTGTGTGTGTGTGTGTGTGTGTGTGTGTGCGCGCGCGCGCACGCGTGCGTGCATGCATGTACACACAGTGCGTTTGCAGACAATTGAGTTAACTTGTGGTGGTGCTGACGAAGTGTCCATAAAAATGTGAATTTGACAATGGGAGCCACTGTTGGCTGGTTGTTATTACTGCCAGAGCAGAAACACAGACATGCAGACATGCAGACAAAGACTGTTAGCTAGAGGGCAGACAGACAGACAGACAGACAGACAGACAGACAGACAGACAGACAGACAGACAGACAGACAGACAGACAGACAGACAGACAGACAGACAGACAGACAGACAGACAGACAGACAGACAGACAGACAGACAGACAGACAGACAGATGCATGAAAAGGTACAGTATAAGAACATAAAACTAATTGATAATGTAGCTGTTTATTACAGGAATTTTCCACACTGACACAGACACACACAGATCATCAGACTAATTGAAAGGACTAATCCTTTAGTCCAGAGGTTGCAGACATAAACACATGTACAGCTCACATACACACAGACATACAGAAATGCGGCCACAAGACAGCCATAATGAAACTGGCAACGTTTGCTCACGCACGTGCACACACGCATGCAATGCTCGTAGAGACAGACAGACAGGCAGGCAGACAGGGAGGAGAGAGGCACACATACAGTATAGACATGCTTGCACGTACACACACGTACATACACTCAGTCATTCATAACATTGATCTTGTAACCCGTTAAGCCAATTATTCCAGTCTCTCTTTCTCTCTCTCTCTCTGTCTCTCTCTCTCTCCCAAGGTTTTATAACAGTAGTCCATCGCAGGCCAGCCCTGCTGTGATTTATGACTGACCTCTATGTAGCCATGGATCAGACAGAGTGTGCAGTCGTTTCAGTCTCTCTAGTTTACTTTATTTCCCCCTGCCGCTGTGATTGTGTTTCACCGTCTGGAATTAACATTGAGGACAGTGACAGGCCCTGCAGATAGATGGGCTAGCAGGGCCTGATTTATACTCCGTTGGGCGCTGGTGTCTCGCGCCAAAAATAGCAGATCTACAAGCTCACAGCATGACGTGCCGCAACATGCTGTGAGCTTGTAGTGTGGCTATTTTCGGTGGGAGACCCATACGCATGAGCAGGTATACATCAGGCCTGGGGGGTGACATTGTCTCACTGAGTGCATTTCAACCTTATTCAATTTAGACAAAGATCAATTCCTGCTAAAACGAAAACCTTTGTATTCATCACTGGCATCTCGCATATCCCCTAACTGTGAGGAGTTTTAGACAATTTAATTTGGCTGGAGAGTTATTGAGAGTTAATGACTGTAAATTTGTAGCTCAAAAGAAGTAAATAATATATGCAATTCAACCTAAGGATGAGACTTAAAAAACGTGGTAACACTATCTGAAGGCCACTTTTATAATGCATTATAAGATCATTTATAATGCATTATAATACTTTGATAATGCATTATAAGACTCATTATAAAAGTCCATAACCCTGTATAACTCCTCAACTACATTTAGAACCATTATTCATAATGCATTATGTTGCTTAACGGAACAGCACATTATAACTACCATCACTTAGTCAGTTATATAGGCACATATAGAAACGGTGTAATGTGTCATAATGCATTAAAGCCATGTTGTGTTTATTAAATTAAATGATGTCCTATAAACATCAATAGCATGCCATGAGATGGCTTTGAGAGCTTTGAGTAAAGTGGCCAGATACTCATGTTATACTAGGACCTTACCTGTTGTGAATATAAGAACACCAAATGATGCACAGGGTAATGTGATTTAATAGATCATACCATGGATGCAAGTATTTTGATGAATGGGTGCTTTGAAGTAGTTGTGAGTATACCTGATAATAGGAAAACAGTTGTAGCAAACAAGGGTGCACAGAAACATAGTGATAATTTATTTTGTTACAGTAAAGTAGCTGTTGTGATATGATTTCTGTGTGCATTGACACATTCCATCATTTCTATGTGTGCCTTACTTTATTTATGTTACTTTGAGCATAATACTGCATTATTTATGACTAACAGTTATAATATGTTAGAAATGAGGAGTTATACAGTACATGGTTATGGGCATGTACAAGTGTTATAATGCATTATAAATGTATTATAATGCAATATAAAAGGCAACCTTCAAATGAACAGTCAAATGGGCTTTTAAAGAATTCATTTTGCAACAATGTCTAAATAAATACCTAAATTTTATGCAAGCTGTAAACTTGCTTGAAGAATCAATTACGATGTTTGGCTCATGATGTACTATGGGCCAGATGCTCACAAGATCGAGGATATTGTGTCATTGTGGAAAGAACATTTTTATCAAATTTTATCATCTCCTCTCCAATGTTTTTGATATGCAATTGGACTAGTTTTTATAAAGTTTGGACCAGTTTGGGCCAGTTTTCAGAAAGCCACCTTCCAAAGATCTACCGCACATCCAACGGATTATCCCCGGGCCCCCAGAGCGTCTGGGAAACGTTGCAACGTTTGAAACGTTTTGGCCAAAATGGAAACTGCAGACAGTCACCGCATTTTGGTGCCCAAATAAAAGAAAATGCAGATGTAGACAGATGTGTACTTGGTGCTGTGTCATTAGTCCGAAGGCTCATTGTGCCAAAATGAATAACCCTATCCCTAACACTAGCCCTAAACATACTGTAACCACAAGCATGGGAGCAGCACATTGTTCGGACCAACAGAACTTCGGTGTTATGGGCAGTACCTGCATACTTCTGGGTGCTTCAAATGCCACTGAGCAACTTCCATTGAAATGAATATCTGGGGAAGGGGCAGTCCACCTTCTAGTTTATATACCGTATATATTACCCCCTGGCCAAAGAAGATAATTATATTTCTGGGCTTCAGGCAGACAGCATTGTGGTTACAATGACTTGCAGAAGTCTACGTCATACAGACACTTTATATTGAATCTACAGTAGTAACATCACCACACCTGCCAACTTGTTACAATTTGCTTGTTGTAAGCTTTAGCTTAGTGTTGATTACACTTCTACACCATAAAATGACAAGGATTTTATACACTCGTCATGTGCCCAGTGGCCCAAAGAACACCTTAGACTCAGTCAGCTCAACACCTTTTTTCCAAATACACAAATACATAGCCTCGACACCCAGGCTTTCATTTTCGTTCGCCTTGCGCGAAAACGGAAAGCCTGGACTAACGCACGTTGGAAAGTGGGAGTGAACCTTCCGGGGTGGGCGTCGCTCTAAATGATGTGACGTAGAACAGCAGTAGACGGGCGCGGGAGGGGCCGGGGATGACGACACGTTAGTGAGATCAAATCAGAGCGCAGCCTCATCTGCCGTGTGGATCCCACGGCACCCCGCCCCCCCAAGGCCAAAATCATTGAGGGCTAGACCAGGCTAACAAATACACGTAGTGTGTGTGCGCGTGTGTGTGCGCGCGTGTGTGCATGTGTGTGTGTGTGTGTGTGTGTGTGTGTGTGTGTGTGTGTGTGTGTGTGTGTGTGTGTGTGTGTGTGTTTGCGTGTGTGTGTGTGTGTGCTTGTGTGCAGTTCAATACAGCGGGTCTTAAGGTGTAATCCAACAGCTGTTGTCAGACAGTGAGTGTTGTTCAAGCAAAGCCTTCTCCCAGGTCTGGATTTCTCATCTGTAATCCACCAGCTTTTTATATTCCACTTGAATGGATGCACTCAGACATGCACTGACTGACTGACAGACAGACATGCACAGACACACAAACAGACAACAAAAGAAAATGTGTGTGGTAAAATTAACATACAGCCTATAAAAGCCCCTCGTCTCACTTGACTCTGTCCCTCTGACTCTCTGAAGTGTTTTTCCCCTCATCTCTCTCCTTGTATTCCACATTCAAATGCATGTGTCCAGGGCAGAAAGAAGTAAATGTGTAAACATTACTGAACTGAAGAATGGTATGGGAGAGACAGCAAGATCATTTTGTGACCTCGACCACCGATTGCAATGGTCACGTCCAATGCTTATAGGTCAGGAACGACCGTTTTATAAACGGTTAAACTTTTTTTTCCCAAGCCGTTACGACGGTTTACAATTCGTCATGCCTGTTGGGGAAAACGTTGTGATTGTAAACCTTTTTTCATCAGTCACAATATCCTTAACCTGAACTTAACCTCAGTAAAACCTATGGCTAAACCTAACCTTTTTAAACTGTTGCGACCAATTGTAAAACAGTCATAAAACAGCCCCCCCACACACACACACACACACACACTTGATCGCTAAATGATTACGCCCCTCCTGTGGTACCGTATATTATTTAATCCTAGAGTGTGGAATTATAACTCTTTTTTATTGTGTGGAGGTTTGCCATGCCTCATCAACCACACTGTTCTGACCAGAGGGCACACGGAGGGGACACAGAGGAGAGGAGATGGGGGAGGTGTAAATGGGCAAAGAGGCAGACAAGCAGGTGGCAAGTGGTAAGGTGAAGTAAACAGCAAAAAAGTACTCCGAGTTCTATGAGAAATCCATAGATTATTAATTTAACAACTTACTACAGCGATGGCTGAGCTCAGGGGTGGAGTGGCCAGATGGTAACCGCAAGGTTGCCAGTTCAAACCTGGGCTCCCCCAGAGTTAGTGTTGAAGTGTCCTTGAGCAAGACGCCTGAAGCCCTAATTGCTCCTGATGTGCTGGTTATTGCTTTGCATGGTTCCCTGCATTCATCAATGTATGAATGGGTGAAAGTAATCTATATAAAGAGCCTTATTTAAAGGCGGCATATAATTTACCGGATGATACCAACAATAACCCACTCCCGACCTCCTTCTAGTGGGCTCTATACTAGGCGTGCTCCATTTTCTACTTCAACACCAAATTCTTGCACTGAAAATACCCAATCTACAAGCTCTCAACACATTGCATGTTATGAATATGTCATTTTTGGGGAATGTTTGACTCAGAATAGGGACGCTAGGGTTTGTGAGTTTAACTCTGAGAGTGTCAAAAACAAACAACAACAACAACAAAAAATCTTAAGGGTCTGGCTTGCTGGTAGCAATGCTGGAATTGCCCTGTCATGCATCTATTCTGAAATCAGCATCCATCCATTTCAGTTGGTACTGCAGCTGCAGACAAAACATACTATTTTTGTGACTCTTGTTTGAGGACTGAAATGGATGATGGGGATGGAGAGAGAGAGAGAGAGAGAGAGAGAGAGAGAGAGAGAGAGAGAGAGAGAGAGAGAGAGAGAGAGAGAGAGAGAGAGAGAGAGCAAGGAGGCGAAAAGAAAGAACGGTAGAGAAAATGAAGGCAGCAGGGGTGGAAGGAGAAGAGAAGGTGTGACAGCAGGAGAGGAAGACAAACAGGGAAGGACAGGTCACTCATAAGTTCTGGCTCTTTGTGGCAAAAAAGTAAAAGAACATGCTCTGACTGAGATGCATCATTTCACCACAAAACCATGAGTCCAATGAGCCTCATTTGTGAAATGAGAACCGAACGACTTGAATGGCTCATAAAATGCATTTGCAGGGTGGGATTTCAAGACATTTGTTCATAGGATCGAAAGACATTGCATTTGAGTGAAATGCATAAATGGAAAAACCCAGCTGTAAAGTGTGTGCTTGTAGAAAACTTGTAAAAATGTGGTTCCAGAATCACCCATACATGCAGGTTTAATAGATTAAACAAATGATTAAAGTCACATAATGCAGTAGACACTCAATCCAGAGCGACTTACATTAAGCAGACATTAAGAAAAAACATGGTAATATACATCACATACATCACAGAAAGTAGGTACTATGAACGTGCTGTAAGATAAGAGTGTAACAGCAGAAAATCTATATATTCTAATTATACTATGCATATACTGTATATTTATACGCTATGCTATGCTTACATGAAATGCTGTAAGTCTAAATATACTGCTCTCTAAGTCTACATACTGTAAAAGTGCTATCTATACATAAGCACACGCCTGTAGGAGGTCGTGGTGAGGGCATGTACTACTGCAAGTACTTGCGGCGAGAGATGGGGAGCAAATCTGCAGTTCTGATTGCAATGGGAAATGCATTCCATAGGTTTGGGGCCAGAGGGAAGAAGAGTTTGGGGCGTGTAGAGCATTGTCCAGGCATTACACAAACATACACCTCCACCTTGAGCATTACATAATAGTGTCTGAGCATAATGGACACCTGTCTTTTTTCCACAAATTTGCAATAGAGATTATCTAGGGAGATTTTGGCATAGGGGTGGTGATGGGGTGCAGTCACCAAATGGTAACTGCAAGGTTGCCGGTTCAAGCCTGGGCTCGATGTGTCCTTGAGCAAGACGCGTAATTGCTCCCGATGTGCTGGTCATGGTTTCCGCTGCTGTTGGTGTGTGAATGGGTGAATGGAATCCACAATCTATGTAAAGCACCTTGGATTAAGGTGCTATATACTGTAAATGCACCATTTAGGTTGTAGCTGTGCCAAACCAGGCTGGCCGACATAATCTCATAAGGAAAGAGGATATGGTGAATTTCAATTTCAATTAACTTATGGATTAAAAGCAAGTCCTTGGCAGTTAATGACCAATATGCCATTAGCACATGGCAACCTCCCATACGCATGCACGCACAACTGGTGCTTCCATGAAGGGCAAGAACATACTGTAGCAGCATGTGCAGATCACGCACAGCCGCTGACATCCAATGCAGCCACTAAACATCATCCTGGCAATGGTGATACTGGGAATTTACACCATCCATAGATAAAACACACACACCCACGCACGCACGCATGCACGCACACATACACACGCACGCACACACACGGAACATTAAATAGACACACGCAAAGGCAAGGTGCCAAGGCCTAAATAAATGATAATACTAGAAAATAACGCTGGCTATAAATACACGTGCCTCTCTCTCCAGGCCTGTTTGTTACCCCGTGGAGATGTAATTGATGTTAGGACAGTTTCTCCCTCACACCCTCTCCTCCTCCTCCGTCTATCAGAGTGGTGACGAATGTTAAGAGAATCCAGCGAAGCGTTAGTTCATTGAGGCACGGAGGGCAGAAGGTTTATTTAATTCCCCTTATTTTCAATCAGTAATTCATTCTGTTCCTTTAAATCTGCAGTCTCTCCATGTCTACTCCCCTCACTCTCATTGGCTGTCCCCATGTCAACTCCCCTCACTGTCATTGGCTGTCAGCTAGTCAGTCACACCCACATTCAATCATGTGCTCTATATAAGCAGTCTCTCTCCTCTCTCTCTCTCTCTCTTCCTGCTAAGCTGACTCTGTCCTGTTGATCAGATATGTGTTCAAATTTGCATCGGTTGGTCTGTGCTCTTCATGCTAATCTTTCACCACATGTGTAACTCACCAGTAGCCTTGGATTGGTTTTTGAGTTGTCTTTCTGATGAGTAGTTGTTGGTTGGGAGTCTGGCTGCCTAAATCCACAATGTATCCTGGGTTTCTTGTCATCTTACTACTCATCATGGATTGTTTGCATCCCAGCCCATCAATCAGTGATTCCTGTTTCTCTTCAAGGACCTATTATGCCAGGTGATGCCTTGTTCTAAATATGTGATTGATTTTGTCATTGTCTGATCAATAACTGGTTAGATATTATTAGCATCTTCAGGCTAATTGTTTGTTTGCCATGTGGGGAAATCCAGGAAGTCTCTCACATGCATCATGGGTACTGTAGTCTAGGCAACCCAACTAACTGCATTAGGAGGACTGAAGTTTTATTTTACTTGCCAATGGGATTACAGACAAAGGTAGCTTAATGTTAGTTGTTGGTGGGATGGTATAAGTTCCTTGGTATAGGTTCTTTCTTGGGGAATGAAGTTAACATGTATGCAGGCCCAGGTCCCAGTCTTAGATTGGTCAGAAGCAAGTAGCATATACTATAAGTGTTTCTGGGGATCTGTAATGTCACACTCAGTCAGGGCATTTTTTGTTCTAGTGGTGTTGTTCCTAAGTTCCATTATGGTAAGATGATAGGAAGCTCCCTTCTGTACAGGCAGCCGGTCCCCCATATTCATGCGTTTGACTAGGAGTTTTGAGATTCATGTTGTGTTGCAACTTGCACCATGCTATTGAGTATAAAGTACTGACTGCCATTGGCCACATGGTGTTGTTTGAGTAGCATAGCCAATGCTAACTGTCTGCCCAGGGCCACATGGTGGTTGCAGTAGCCGGATGCTAACTCTGTTGGCTATTGGCCACAGTTGAAAATAACTTTTACTTTATAGATATAATCTCATATAATTCAGACCATCCTTGAATTTATTTCTAGGTAACTGTTTTCTTATGTCACCGGTCCAGTTGTTTAAGCTCTACTTGTCATTCAGATGGGAAAATGAGCATATTTCAAGTATACATATCCAGTCTATGATATGGATATATGGCTGTCTCCCCATGCTCAGTCAGAGCTAAAGTTTACCCTACGTGGACCAATCATTAGGATGATTTGCCCTGCAGTCGATGCGTATCATTCCTCTCTGGGAATGTCTATGCCCACCATTTCAATTTGTGTGGCATAGGGACATTTTATGCATGATATGGTCCTAACTTTCCATTGAATTAGTAATTCTTGTGGCTTCTGGATGGTACTGCAGTTTGTACTTATAAGGGCACTAGTCTCAACCCTAATGTCTATAGCCATGTTAAGGTGACATTTTTGTGGAGTTGAATCACTGAATCTGTTTCAGAAGAAGGCGTTGTCCTAATTTGACTCGTAATTATACTGCAGATCAAGTGTTTCCATGATGATCAGTACGACATATTTATACTGTAGGCTGGTTGTTCCGGGGGCTAAGCTTCATTTCGTCGTGATCATGAGACTTGAATCATGTTTATACATTTCAGGGGGGTGGGTAAAGTAGCCGTTTCCACGGTGACTTTTAACCTAGAAGACTCTGAATCTAGAAGTTAACTATTCAGTCAGGGCATTCTGGAAGGAGATCATATAGTCTAGTTTTGGGGGTCAAAAGCTTGTGAGTTGTGGTGTTGCTTCAGTGGGGTGCATTTTTATGGCGCAGTGGATGGCATTAAGCATTGCTGCGGTGTTCAGTGTCTTGGCTCAGTGGGAGGGTGCGGATTCCTAGGTGCCAAATCAACTCGTATTTTATCTTCAGATTCGCATTTTGAAGATCTCACTGCTCGAGCTCTTACTGCTTCTGTTTCTATTTCATGATCGAGATCCCGCCCTCTATGGTGATCCAGCGTGGTTGTCCTTCTGCCCATCACGGTTGCTGCAAGTTCTTCTCGTAGCTCTCCATGGTGATTCAGCGTGGATTGCCTGCCTATCGTGGTTACTGCAAGGTCCTCTTGCATTGCTGCCAGACTTCGTCTGATCCCGGTCTCGCATCATTGCCGACCATGCTCAAGCACACCTTGGTGGTTCACCGGGATCTACTTCTGAGGCCAGAGGCAGGTTATCCATTATCCCAACTGTTTCTGCATCAACTCAATCTGGTCAAGTCTACTGAGCCAGGGTGTGCCACTGATTGGAACTGTACAATCACATAAGTGATGACTTATCACTTTAACCTTGCATGAATAGCTCTACAACTCATTCCCTCGAGCTCAGTGTCCTCTCCTGCACTCATACTTTTACACCTAAATGCCATTGTTTGATTTATAAGGGTCCGGGTGGCTCATTCGATTGAACCTTATTTTGCCCAAATGTCGTTACCAGTCACCCTCTCTCACAGTGCAACCGAGATTACACCACATTCGTTCAAATACACATCTTGGGTAGGCATAAGATTTACGTTTTAATCATCTCACATCAGGCCAGGGGGACTTAAGCGGGTTACTAATTGTCCATAGGGCTTTGTTGATCACATTGTCATATTCCAGGTGTCAAGGCTGCTTTGCATGCCGCATCGGTGGTTGTTCTGAGCATTCTTTTGGTATATCGTATTCATTTTAAGATCTGATGCCGCATTCTCTCCCATCTCTCCTATGTCCCATGTCCTGCATGACGGCGTCACTCTGGTGGAAGGGAGCTCTTCATAACGAGCCATGTCAAGTTTTGGTCTGCTGCCAGGTGATGAGCCCAGTCCTCACTTGGATCGGTGCAGCAATTTCAGTGGGGTCCCGTGTTCAAGGATCTACATTGAAGCCGTGTTGGACACCTGCTGCTGGAGTTGTATCCGCTAAATGCGGATGTGAGTCTTCAGATAAAGCTTGTGTGTTTATGTTAACTATTCTTGTATTCAGTAGTGGTTGCACCTCATCAGCGATGTGCATTATGATTTGTGGTGGTATATTTCATTCTCAGACGATTTGGTGTACCATGGTGGTTCGACTCTTGGTTTACTAGACTCCTGGTTAGTTCACCCTTGGAGGGGGGGGGGCTGTCGTTCATTTGCCCCGGTCAAAAGCTCATGATGGTATGGCGGTTAGTTCGGTCCCACTAAATAGGATATTCCTTCTATGGTGCAGGGGAGGGAATTACACATGGCTAGCTCAATCAGTTAGTATATTTCGTTCATATCAGGATCTGACTGCTCCGGTTCCAGTAGCCAGTATTTCACATTTTATAGTATATTTCCGTTGCATCAGCCCTCTTAATTGCTTCCAGTTCATCTAATTGGTACTGCGGCACAGATTTGGTATTGGATGTGAGGGCCAGGTTGCATTAATGGCATGTTTCGGAAATGCTCACATAAGCTAAATCCATGTAGAATATTTCATTTAAATCAAGGTTACGTGGGCTGTGCCTTCCTCATCACCCAGTCCCAGAGGTATTTTTCCAAAATGAGGGTCGCATTTTGCGCACGCTTAATGCGGGGATTTAAATGGAATTGCATCGTGCGGTGCATTCAACTGACTAACACTCCAGTCTCATATAGTCGCACCCGTTGCATGGCTCCAGGTGGCTCACTGCCGTGAGCGTGTGTTGGGGGGGTTGTTGATATCAGAGCTGTGCCTTGGTGTGCAGATAATCGGAGATATCAAATGCGATATCAGACCTATGACTCAGTGCATAGATCGTCTGATATCGCATGAGCGGAGCCATGCCGCCATACAATCATGCAAGAGCTTTGCAACAATGGTCTATGGTCATCTGATTCTTGCCGGAGCGCGGGTCGGTGGGGTTTGGTTTGGCGTGCCCTGTCACATCTAGTTGGTATGGCGGCTAGTTCAGCTTCTCACTAAATAGGATATATCCTTCTATGTCAGGTCACTACCTGGAACCAGCGACTTGCATGTAGAAGGATTTACACATATTTAGTACACTAGTATAGTATATTTCTTTCATGGTGTGGTCAGCGGCCATCTATGATTGAAAATCACATAATTAAATGTCAATTTATAGGATATTTCTGTTGCATGCCACATGTTCATCTATTCGTCGCTGCCATGCAGAATATTGGCAATGGATGAGAAGGTCCCGGTTGCTCCAAGTGGTTTGTAATGGAAATTCACATAGTTAATTTCATGTAGGATGTTTCATTTAAATCGAGGTTACGTGGTCGTGCCTTCCCCGTCTTATTATGGGGTTCGTGGATTTAAATGAAATTGCACCATGCCGCTGCGGTGCTTTCACTGACTATCATTCCATTCCCATATAGCTAGTTAGTTGTGGCTCCGATGTTGGCTCACTGCCGTGAGCGTGTGTTGGGGGGGTTGTTGATATCTCAAGCTGTGTCTTGATGCACAGATAATAGGAGATATCAAATGTGATATCAGACCTATGACTCAGTTCATAGATCGTCTGATATCACATGAGCAAGAGCCATGCCGCCATACAAACATGCAAAAGCTTTGCAATAAATGGTCTATGGTCAATCTTATTCTGAGCCGAAGTGTGTCAATGAAATCCAGCGAAGCGTTAGTTCATTGAGGCACGGAGGGCAGAAGGTTTATTTAATTCCCCTTATTTTCAATCAGTAATTCATTCTGTTCCTTTAAATCTGCAGTCTCTCCATGTCTACTCCCCTCACTCTCATTGGCTGTCCCCATGTCAACTCCCCTCACTGTCATTGGCTGTCAGCTAGTCAGTCACACCCACATTCAATCATGTGCTCTATATAAGCAGTCTCTCTCCTCTCTCTCTCTCTCTCTTCCTGCTAAGCTGACTCTGTCCTGTTGATCAGATATGTGTTCAAATTTCCTCCACCTCCCCGGCCTCCTCCCTGTGGCACCAGTTCCGAGTGCATGAGTCTCTGATTAATCATGATTTAAGGGTTGTAACTATTGTGGTATCTAATTCTGTTATGGTATCCGTGTTTACTGTGGACTATGATATTTTCAGTATCCATGTAGTTCATGCATTTTTGGATAAATGTTGTAATGTCTCATGTCAGTCTGCACTGGATACAATGCTCACGTGTTAATGTCTTGTATTTTACTGTACCTTGGCTCTGCTCAGGGGGGTTGTTGATATCTCAAGCTGTGTCTTGATGCACAGATAATAGGAGATATCAAATGTGATATCAGACCTATGACTCAGTTCATAGATCGTCTGATATCACATGAGCAAGAGCCATGCCGCCATACAAACATGCAAAAGCTTTGCAATAAATGGTCTATGGTCAATCTTATTCTGAGCCGAAGTGTGTCAATGAAATGTCATTAGCCTCCACTTCAACCTGAACTATTCGGCTCCCCAGGGCTCAGTCGGGGTGCTTTAGCCCAGGTGTGTGTGTGTGTGTGTGTGTGTGTGTGTGTGTGTGTGTGTGTGTGTGTGTGTGTGTGTGTGTGTGTGTGTGTGTGTGTGTGTGTGTGTGTGTGTGTGTGTGATTTAAGGATTGGCTCAGGGATTGAGAGAGTTGCAGCACCATGCACCAGTAGATGTTTGCATGTAAAATGAATAAGAAAAGTATTTCTCAATATTTCTCCCCTCATATACTATGCCCCAAACCATTACATTTCACTTATTAAGCCCTTATTGATATTTATTTTTTATTGGTTCAATATTTATGTCAATAGACTGACCGAACCACCTACTTTCAAAGTGGATACACTGATGAACCGATAGTACAGATTTACTCATTGGACTTCCACTCAGGTTCTCCCTCAGTCTCTTGAGCAGGGCAGCGGCCAACCCTTTGTCAAAGTTTACCAAAGTTAAGCTTCTCGCCAGGCGCCAGCTGCAAATTTGCTCATATATAATGGAAGCGAAATGTGTGCTAATTAAGCCATATTACACGAGAGGGTTGTGGTTTATAGTTCAGTTCCGTAAGCATCACTGAAGTGCTGTGTGTGTGTGTGTGTGTGTGTGTGTGTGTGTGTGTGTGTGTGTGTGTGTGTGTGTGTGTGTGTGTGTGTGTGTGTGTGTGTGTGTGTGTGTGTGTGTGTGAGGCGTGCATGTGTGTGTGAGATGTGCATGCAACAAGCATTCAGGCAGGAGTCTGAGTGAAACAGAGACTGAGATAGAGAGAGAGAGAGAAATAGAGACAGAGAGAGAGAATTATAGAATCATAAACTTGCTGTCCAAACATAATATATTACAGTTAATGTGTATTCGGAGTAGTTTAGGGCCATTGAAGATGTATTAGCAATTTAGCATACTTGGCCCACTAATTGATTTGTTGTTGTTTTGATGAGATGTAATGATATGTTACGGCCAATGTTATTGGCCTACTCCTCACTGGCCGTCCTTTACTTCCAGCAAAATGGATCAGTGTTGATTTTGCAATGAAAAATGTGCCTATTTTCAGCATGCAACCAATTGTATAAGCCATTACGATTCCATCAAGGCCAACATACACCTTAGTCGCTTAAATCGAATGCTGTTGACTAAAATTTTATATTTAAACAAACAAAAGTAGAATAAACGCAAAACATTTCAGATGACTAGAATATGACTACAACTTAATAAACGTTTAGTCTGATTAAAACAAAACAAAATTAGCTGTCATTCTTATGCCAAGTGGCCCTTAGGCTGACAATACCTCAAAAAGGATCTGTAAATTGCAAAGCACATGGTTATATGGTTGGAGTATTTAGCCACAGTGTGATGGCTAAATAATGATTGTCAATAATTTTAATCAGTGGTGACGAAAAGAGAGCTGAGCCCAAAGGCAATGCTCTCCGTCTAACAAGCAATCTTCGTTCTTACTCTCACCTACGGTCATGAAATTTGGGTCATGAACCAAATAATAAGGTCCTGAATGCAGGCGGCCGAAATGAGAGACAGGTGGCAGGTGAGGAGTTCAGTCACATGAGAGAAACTGAGTCATTGCTGCTTCTTTGCCTGGAAAAGACGCAGTTTAGGTGGTTTGGGCATCTGGGTAGGTTGCCTCTCTATTGTCTCCTTAGGGAGGTCCTTGATGCACGTCCCAATGGTCATCAACACACTGGCCTTGGAATGCCTCAAGACCTCCCAGGAAGTCCCGGAGCTCTCTGGTGGATGGATGGATGGATGGATGGATGGATGGATGGAATCATTTACTTTGAACTGTATTTAATATACAGCATTTAAGATATAGCATAAAAACTAATTAAGAGTTAAAAAGGGATCACATATTGTAGTCTGGAAACCAGACAAATCTGCCATAGAACAAAAAAAAATCTCATTAACACTCTTATTGCCCTTGACGCATTTTGACGCTGTAAACACGCTATAATACCTAAGCCCTTGATGCCCTTGACGCTGTGTTTGACGCTTTATTTAATCCTTAATTTTTATAACATTCATTTCAGGCGATTAACATTTTTTTAGCATGATCGGCTAACGGCAGGTTCTACTCACTTAGTAATGGCCAAAATCGCCGCGTGCACGCTTGCACGTGCGCGTGCGCGGTCTGTATGTCCATCGCTGATCATAATCCAACCATCGGTGCGTCATTACAGCTTGATTTGACTTATATATGATAGAAAACACGATCGCTCCGATCGAGGCCTTCATGATGATCACACAACCACACTGTTTGCATAGCAGCAGTGCAACGGATAAACAGGAAGTACTCTTACTCTGTGACCGGAAATGCGCTTCATTTCCGGCTATCGTCCTCATTACTGCCACCTACTGGGTGTTATCATATAGTATATGATCAACTCTACAAATGATGAGTATTTGGAATCATATGCTTTATTTGATTGGCATTAATTTGATGAATAAAAAATGTGAAAATTGGGGTATATTGTTGGCATTATGAGGAATAGTGGCATGGCCAGTAATAACTCAACAATGGAATGTGGTAGAGAGATGATTTTTTTTCCTGTGTAAACCAGAGACATTCATGCATAAAATGAGATATTTCGTGACATTGTGGTCATATCACAAAATATTATACTGGAATTCAAAATATGGGCCTGGGAGCTTGATTAATTCATTAAAAATGGGCAATTAATGAGTTAATCAATCTCTATGGTAACATTTGTTGTTAATACAATGGAACTGTTGCTCTACATAATGCAGTGTTTGGAGGTGTTCTCCCTACTCTTCCAGGTGTCTGTCTGACAGAATGTAGGTCTACTGCTGCCTCAGCTCTTAAGTCTAATATCTCCCCAGGCATAGTGGGCACATATTGATATTGGCTCTTGACTGAGCGGTAGATAATTGGTCTCTGGGTTCAAATCCTGGATAGGGACATAAAATGTACAGATTGCAGCTTTAAGGTGACACCAGTGAGTGATATTTCACACAGAGGCCAAGGACCTTGTTACCTGATAATGTGGTTGGGTGATAATTTAGTTTCCTCTTTGGTGTCCTCTAAAATGTACTGCACGGTCAGACTTGAACAGAGCTGAATTTTTTAATGCTATGATGTCATCGTGTAAATAATATTACTGTACATTAGACAAATCATTCACTGCACTCACATAATTGAAGTACAACAAGCAACATATAGGAAAGGAACATGCTGTCCATTACAGATTTGACTGTACTGTAATTCTGGCCATTTTTATTGTGCATTGCCCAGCTGTCGCGACAGCAAAAGGCTGGACACTTGGTCCATCAGTCAGTTCTTGTGGTACATAAAAGCTAGCTACGTTGTATCTATCCTCTGATGCTAAAACCTGGGCACATGATCACTGTTGTTTCCTGGGGTCCCTGGGTACGTGTTTTGGGTCTTGCAACAGACACCTTCCTCCAAGTGACCCGACGCAGGTGACATGATCGGAACCTTTGTCCAAGTGTCATGCTACTGCCCCCATCTATCTTTTGGAGGCATTGAGTAGCAGTCGTGCTTGTTAACAGCAGAAGTTGCCGACACTTGGAGACTTTGGGTATTGTGGGTTGACTCCGGGACTGAGCCCTCATTTTGAAAGCATCTTGATTGTTGCAGATTTTACTGCAGTGTGTAGCTTTTAGGTTCTTTCTCTTAGAAGAATTGGTTTGGGCAGCCAAAACTCTCCAGCCTGGCCGGCAGCTTAAAGGAAAGGCTTTAGGAGCTGCAGCACAGGGCATCAACCTTGGCAACACACCAAATAGCAGAGGAAAAGTAAAAAAAAAACTACTTCTGCAAGGGCTCCAGTGCTAATACGGTGAATATATGATGATTACAGGTGTGACAATACAGTACATAATACTAGAAACGCTGAGGACATACTAACGGTATGTTTCTTGTCCATTTCAGACATGCAGGTTGCTGGCCGAAGTTCTGGGGACCCCCACGTGGAGTTGTTTACATTAGTCGCCAGTCTTAGCTAACCTATGTTTCACCATTCAATTCCAGTTGATGCTAGGAACTAGCATTAAACCATGGGGTGGCACAAAACTCACTGTCAAAAACTCACTGTTTTCTAGAAAGCCTCTATCCCTCTTCCTGTATCGTTCCAGTTCAGCAGCAACCACCATTCAAGTTTCAACAGACCATGACAAATTAACGTATGGATGTCTTTTTCAAACAGTTATTTCTGGCTTTCAGATTATCATTGGGCCAGGGTGTGATCGTAAAAAAAAGCCTGGCAGTGTGGTAATTTAGGTATTTAATCTGTCAGTGATTAAATTAAAAGCACACATTTAAAAAATTTAAAACAGCACAAGGGCGTAAATTTAGAAGGTAAATGAGCAAACAACTCTCTCCTAAGCTGGCTCATTAATGGTTATCAGACAGATGCCAATAGACTGTCTCTCTAGGGAAACACAGACGCAGTTCAATGAACTGATAACAAAGTGCACACATGAGCACATATGTGTGTCCGGGCGTGCACACCGTGAGACCAACACATAACACCAGAGACCAACACACACACATTTGCATAAAGACAAGCATATTATCATTCTATTCACTGCCTCTGTATCTTTGTTCTTTTTTGACTCCTCTATGCATGTCTATCTTTCCATCTGGTTTACTCTTGTCTGTACCAGTATGGCACCTAGCAGGTATACACCATGGCAGCTCTACACAGTAGTTTCTGCACGTGGAAGACAGAGAACAAACAGAGACAGAGGAACAAGAGCTCCATTTCAGTCTCCTCAGTTATGATTTATTCATAACATTTCTTTAAAATATTATGTATTCCCAGACTATATGCATTGTCCTTTTCCTTTTTTACCCAGAATTTTATAACACTGGAAGCTAACTGTCTCTCGACATCCATTTTTTCCAGTGTGTTTGTGTGTGCGCGCGTGCGTGCGTGCAGGTGAGTGTGTGCACGCACATGTGCATAAACATGCCTACAATGTTCACCCACAATATTAGACCAAACCTGTGTAATAGACTTTTATTTCACACAGGCCTATATGTACTGTAATTATAATCCAACCACATTTCTTCTAAAAAGGCAGCACACCATTCAATTGAACTGCAGAAAACCTGCAGGTCTCGTATCCATTCATAACAAACAAAACAACTGTTCACAGCATAATTGTGTTTGTTTCCAAGATGGTAAATGCATTTACCTTAAAACCTCCCAGTCATGGCCGAAGCTTTATTGTTAACAGCCTGGGCTGATAGCTTCCTTGCAGGGTATATTTAGGTCATTTGTACTGTAGCTTGTGGATGTGAAACATGCACCTCTAAGGTAGTCATTTTTTTGCTGAGACTGGAGGATGTTTCAAGGTACTTCCTAACTGAATTAAACGTTCACTCCCCTGTACTTCATGCCTGCTGAAGTGCCTCACAAAGCTCTCTATCATAGGCACTCCAGTGCAATTTAGCCTAGAGTAGATTAGTGGTTGCAGGTATAGCTACCTGCAAACTCTCTCTCTCTCTTACATTATGTGTGTATGCACGTGCGCGCACACGCGTGCACAGACACACGCACGCACGCACGCACGCACGCGCGCGCGCACACACACACACACACACACACACACACACACACACACACACACACACACACACACACACACACACACACACACACACACACACACTCTACAGGAGCACCAAAAGCACACCTGGTTTGATCCCATTTCCTCCTCTGCGTCCCACCCTACCCACATAACGAGGGGCTATCTACAGCAAACACCACACCTAAGTTGTCATGGTTACCCCCATCATCATGGTGATTATGGTATGTCTGATGTGTGGACAGGTAGGTCGTTTGTGCGCTAAAAGGCTTTGAGGATGGGGTGGGATGAAACACACACGTACACACGCACACAGGCATGTGCGCACGCACACACACACACACACACACACACACACGCACACACACACACTTTTGATAAGCGAGTGCAACATCCTGTATCCGCTTCTAGTGTCAGATTAGTGAAATTGAATGGAATCATATGGTATTCAAAATAAGGTGTCTACTTCCAGATAAACAGCAATACACTGAGGCAAACAAACCAAACAACCCAGGATTTTATCCGGGTGTCGGTTTGCAAACAAACTCAAAGTGACTTGATCTGTTGAAATTCAGCCTAGACTGTGAAAGCCAGAAAGCCTCACTTAGTCTGACAGGTGCTAAAGTGCTCCTTGAACATTTTGTTTTCATAAACAAGAAGAGATATCTCGTTGCTGTCGGGCAGAAACCTTGCATCTACTTATTTCAATGCAAGCGCACAAGCACACAAGCACACAAGCACACAAGCACACACACACACACACACACACACACACACACACACACACACACACACACACACACACACACGCACACACACGCACACACACACACAGAATAAATCATTACACACAACTA
>CM076967.1:30424734-30497234 GCA_039105355.1 Benthosema pterotum | reverse complement strand
ACAATGTTTTTCCTAAGGAAACGATTAGCAGCGGGCCAGTTTAAAATGGTTACAGTGTGACACATGAAACACAGACAAACAGATGTCATTGTATGTGCGTGCATGTTTGTGTGTGTGTGTGTGTGTGTGTGTGTGTGTGTGTGTGTGTGTGTGTGTGTGTGTGTGTGTGTGTGTGTGTGTGTGTGTGTGTGTGTGCGTGCGCACACGCGCGTGTGTGCAATCGACCATGCATGCATGTCAATGAGAGACAGAGAGGCACTAAAAGGAAGACAGTACAGCACAAACAAAGAAAAAGAGAAAAAAGCCAGACAGTTTGAAAAGGAAAGGGCATCATCTTAGAAAAGGCACAGAAGATTAGGACACAAGTCACTATTTAAGAAAATGCTACAATATACCTGGCATGCTGTAGCATCATAGTAGCATAGTACATACTACAAAGTACAACCTAGAATATGGTATACTGCGTTTAAATACCACAATGTTATTTGTTACAAAGTCACACCAAAAGCCAAAAACTTCACTGTTTATATAATCCCACACAAGCATTAACCAACCAGTAAACACCATTATAATAGTTGCTTGTATCCGTCCGGTATTAGTGAGCAATTGTACAAAACATATTTATCTGTCAAAGTTTGCCAGCAACTTGTTTTTGTTTGTCTAATTGTTTTAATAATGTAAACAAGCTACGGTCAGGGACTTCAGGGACATGTAGAAGAACCGAAGAACCTCGACAAAACACTGTCTGTGTGCGAACAAATAACCGGTTTAAAACATTACGACACCAAACACACATCCCATTCTATAAAGGTGTTTTGTGAACACTAGGACTAGACACCACTACTGAGACATCAAGTGAGTTGACAGTTTTATTCATAATCTGTCATGAGAGCAAAAAGAAGAGAAGAGGAATTAGACATTTTCTGACACTGAGTTACTTTGACAAACTAGTGGCAATATAAATGTAAATGTTTTTGAATTAAAAAATCAAATTACGAAAATACTTAAACATTTTAGTTTGAATAGTGAATAGTGTGTTTTTATGTTTAAAAATGTCTAGAATGTGTTTTAATGGCCCTAATGGGACTTTCAAACTTCGAACTTCATTGAACTGTGCCAAATAAAGCATAGAAAACAAACATTTGAATCCGATCATACATAACAAACAATATGACACAAACCATAACAAATGCTTAAAGTAAAGGTAAATACAAGCACGCTGTCGTGCCAACACGTGTGGGCATTTTATAGGCCATGACCACAGTTTACTGTTACTGACATACAGTATGCACTGCGACGTGACAACAGAGCTAACAAAACAAGGCTGCAGAGCTCCAGCCCTGATGCTAGACAGGAGGGTGAGGAGGGCAGCCGCTTGGTGTTGGCTAGACCGCACTCTAGCATCACATCACACTGACAGGAAGGACACCGTTTTCTTTGTAGTGCATGTGAATCTTCAGCTATTAACATGTTGTATCCAAGCTGCGATGCCAACTGAGGACATTGTCCTCTTCATACAGTGCATTTATCATCACATTAGAACAGGTTATGAATACCGGTATACAATTCACTACAGTGCCACCTCTTTATACTGTACAACTTTTACCAGGTTATAACCATCCTGTTCTCTTGAATGCCGTACCACTCTCTTACACATGATCAGGTTATAACTGTGTTATATAGTTGTTATACAGTATATGGCATTGCAAAGCATTTTGGCAAATGTCAAGTGAAAATACCAACACATCTCGTTGCGAGTTTATAGGCTATTTTTGGCAAAGACATTTTTTGTAGCGCGGTAAAAGGAGGGGACCATGTACAGAGACCGACCCCTGAGTGACCCCAGTCAACAAAGTATGTAGGGCTTACATGGTTAAGCTCAAATCGAATGCCGCAAATCCCTGACTCCTTAAGACTTTTACCAATCTTTTCCTTATCTTACATTGAACAATTCAATACGGTAATGCTATATCACTTTTGCTTTTCTTTACTCGTCAGTAGCACACGTCACATACTGAATGCTTGAGATGCACAGGGTGAAATGTAAAAATTACTGTATACAATAAAACTCTATGAATAATTTAAGTCTTGGGCCAGAAAATATAATTTAAGATGATTGATGGCATACAGGCTTGACAGAAGGGGTTCTAATAACCATGTGAAAATGGCCTAAAACGCTCCATTTTACTCTTGACTGCATGTCAGTGGGGCAATCTCAAGCATTTCACACATTCACTCTCGCTGACACACACACACAACACACATGCACGCACACATGTACATATCAGTGTTAAGGGCCTTTCATGCGGGTAACGATAAACGGCCCCGTCAGTGCCTGGATCAACATCAGCTCTGCTCCTGGTCTTCTTATTATAATTTATAAAAAGCTGAACAGAATCCAAGTCTGGTGAATCGAGGGCGTGTGCACAAAACGAGCACGCTCTTCACAAATTCACAAGACCGCGCTTGTGCTGTCTTTTCAGCACAAAAATGCAGGTCTCTTTGAAAATGGCTACTCGAGTGAAAGTAAGATATTTTAACCCATTTAAACCTAACTAAACCTGACTAAAACGTCTTAAAATTCCAGTCTTCTGAAAACCTGTTTCTGTGTCAGTGGTCCTCATTCCTCAATATTAGTTAGAAACACTCACTGTAAGAGATTCTGCTATTTTTCAATAGCTAAAGTACAACAAAAAGGGCCTTTCAGATGGGAGTAATAAATCGCGCCTCTAGTTCATTTTCAACTAGATCAGCACTTGGTAGAGTGCAAACACGGTGAACACAAGTAAGCCAAGGCGTTTGGTGTTATCACAGGTGTGATAAAAATCGCACCCATGTGAAGTGTAGGGTGATCTTACGATCATATCATACATCATCTCATTCCGGCCAATCACAATGTGCATCCTCTCTTTTGTCCTCAATACGCAATGTTTGTGTTTACACAAACACTCAAAGCTAGGGGCTAGTGGTGCCCATAAAAAATGACCACAGATTATTACCGAATAACCATCAGGGATAATATTCAACCAAACTGTTACTGCGGTAATGATGAATGCAAGAGAATAGTTTGAACAATCATGCCATTGCATATTTGAACAGCTCCTTGAGGCTGGTGGTGGGTGTCAGTGAATGGATAAGATGAGATGGGGAAACACTTTAATACAACGCATTTTAAAAAAAACGAAGCCTCAGGGAAGCACCATCACACAGCCAAACAGGGTGAGGAAAAACAGAAACAAAGCAAAAGACAATCCTTAAACTTTCTATGTGCCAAGGAATTCGAGCAGATGTGAATATAACTCGAGGTCATCCTGCCAGGCTGTGATGGACATCTGTCATCATGATCTAGGAGTGTGACCTCGAGATGACTGCTGTCCCTATGCTCTCCCTGTTGCTATGGGTCACAGCTGTGCTTCTCTTCTTTTCTTGTTTTGTAATTGGGTCATTCTAACTTCCCTTGAGTTCAATTGAAGGCATATTACAATCTGTCATTAGCTTGGGAATAGCCGCGTCCAACCTACCAATTAACATATTCCCTTCCCGATAACACCTGCCAGGCAAGAGCTAGTTAAACGAGTTCATGGCAAAGTCTCTCTTCCACAGGGTTCTATCTGGTGTACATTGAATAAAGTGAACGTCCATGCATCATTATATAACACATTCATCTTCATTAACAGTAAAAAGGAGGAGACCACTTCAATCAATCTATCAAAAGAAAGTTTAATTGCAATACTAGGTGTAAGATTACCCTTGGATCAAACACACATTATCATGAATCAAAAGATAACTACTTTACTTTATACTAGCCACCTCTGTGGCTTTCACAGGACAATTCTATTTGCCTGAAGGACACTTTATAATCATGCCTACAATGGTGCATGAGTGGTCTTTCAATCGAAGGCTAACAAAAACACTACACTGTAATACAGATGATGTTTGGAGCCCTGGAGTTTTTGATAGGTCAGGTGGAACATTACAATACACTTCTACAGCCCTCAAAAAGTTGGTGGATTTATTCTGTGTGCTGACGACAAAGTACAGGATACTCAAAAGCAATGAAGGTATGATGCCGAACTTCATGTGCTGCTGCCGATGAACACAGAGATGCACCAGCAGCATAGGTGAGGAGAGTTCAGCTGGCCAGGGAGCTGTTCCATCTGTACTCTGGTCTAAGCATATGGCTTACTTTATTTGAACTGAACATGCATATTAATCCAATACTGCCTTTATCTGGTATTAGTTTCCGTATGAAACCACTTATTACTTTACATTTAATAGCAATATGATGACATGATTATATTCATATGTATTCTTCACAATTTAATGTAAAGTGCATGCATTTCCATATTTTGTTAAACAGATTAGAAAACACCAGCACTATTTTCAAATGCAGCCAAATCCTTTAAATAAAGTTAATCTGACTTAATGCTGACTTAACGTCAAAGAGAGCATGCCAAAGAGAGCATGTGACGCCGGGCGTCCAGTGTTGTTTATGGCGTGTCTGCTCGTTTTGTGCACACACGCGCAATGTCTTTCAAAGCTCAAGCCAGTGAGGTTTTTTTCTCGCTGCGCAATTCTTGCTGGGTGATTCACCGTCTG
Organism: Benthosema pterotum; assembly: GCA_039105355.1. Taxonomy (NCBI): domain Eukaryota; kingdom Metazoa; phylum Chordata; class Actinopteri; order Myctophiformes; family Myctophidae; genus Benthosema; species Benthosema pterotum. The sequence continues at coordinate 30,492,635 of CM076967.1, read as the reverse complement.
TAACGCCCCTAGAACATTACGCTAAAATGTTGCAGATTAACTTTATTAAAGGTTTTGACATTTATAAAGTTTAATAAAGGTATATGATAAAGATAGCCTTGTTGCTGATTCCCTTTGTTAAAGTTGTCGATTTGAAGACAGTGTGCGGGTGTTTTCCTGTTTATGACGTTGGGCACCTAAACCGCCTCTACTATATGCACCTGTCGCTGTAGGTGTGCAAAAGCATTGCTTTTTATGAAATCGATTGATGCATATTGTATCTCCTTCATGAATGGCACCTTTGTAAAAATAGTGTCAAATATATTCTGCAACAACAGAACAATATGGCAGTTGTTGTTCTTCCTCTTGGGTTCGCAGATGGGTAACACCGTGACAGAACTGACTCAGCTGAGTCCAGGAGCAGCTGGGGGCAGTGTGTGTGTGACAGATCGGCTGGATGGAGTAGATACAGAGGTCAGAGGAGGCCATGCTGCAGGAACAAGGCTCTCAACTGTTTCACAAAGCCTTCCCAGGTTATCTGTGATGTGACTGAGGGGTCACAGAAGAAGCTCACTGCAGATAAAGTGTGTGACCACACGCCTGACACGCCACCTGATTCCACCCAATTTCCTGTTGCAGCATATCAAAACCGCCACGTTGGAAACTGTTGGCTTGTCTCTCCCTTCAAACTGGATTTGTTTGTCCCCTATAGGGATGGAGCACCATACCTGATACCCGAAACAAGAAGCAATCGAGAAATAAATGTAATCGTCCAAGCTGGCACAACCATGTTGGTCTAAAAGTGTGTATTGATCAGTGCTGTCTACGTAGACAAAATTATTCTTTTAAAGCGACTGTACACATGTTAACCAGTTTCTTTAATAACATTATATTGTTGAAATAATGAATTGCTTTTCATCTAAAAAATACTGTATTCAAAGGCCCTAGTATATTCTGAACCACTGTTCAGCATATATTGGCATTTTTATGACATTTTCTCTCAATCCAGAGGCTTTTTTCATTAATTATCTCATTGTGTATCCCTGAACTGGGCTGATGTGATTATCATCAAAAATGTGAATGCCATGCTTTGTGCAAAGACCAACTGTTACTGTTAACAAAATAGCTAAGACGTTATGCAGGCCTACCACTGAAATCACCATCGTTCCTTACAGTTCCATAATGCATCCTGTCGAATAAGGCCACTTGCCAGGTAATAAATAAACTTTTAGACCGTAAGCAGAATTTACTGCAAAACTATTGCTGAGCACAAACTAATGTCAGTATAGACTGTAGTAAGTTAAAAAAAAGAAAGAAAGAAAGAAAGAAAAAAAAAACATTTTGGAAATATATATAGTGTGCACTGGCAAACATTTATGGATGCAAGGCTTTGGAATTTACTTAATTATATTTTACACACTTTGCAATACACTCTAAATCTTACTTCTAACACAACTTAAAAGGCTTGAAGCTACAATTCCATCTGCTATTTCACTGGACTTGGGTTTAGGTTTATGTGGAAAGCACCATGTGCTTTTGTCTTGCAACTTTAAACATGGTAATGTTAGAGGAGGACACTGTGTATTCCACCTGTTGTTACTAGTGATATAGTATGTAGCTACTGAAAGTTTGTTTGATTTTTTCACTTTCTTCACTATCAAACACACTTTGACTTCTATCCCTCAAAATGCCATGACTGCTACTTAAGATCAATGTTTAGCTCTGTACTGAAGGGAAAGGTTCACAGCTTTTGTAGCCAAACCAAAAAGAAGCCTTGAAAGAGAGCTTCCCGCAGAGCTTAGAGCCCTAGTGCCAAGTCTTTTGTTCTATTTTAATTAGCCAATGGAACTGAGAATGGTTTGAGTACAGCACTTTACAGGTACTGACAAACACATTTGCCTAGGAATGCAGCTACACTATATAGTACAATACTGTAATATTTGCACATAGTACAAAATATTGTACCCTAGATTATATGCTATTAGACAGAGGTGGCAAAGCCTGTTGTGTACGCACACATCACACACCCCTCGTTTATGCAATACCAATTGTACCCATTGTCAGAGAGTACTTAGTGGACTCTCGTTACCATAGTTCTTCAAGGCCACTCATGGTGTCAGTATACTATGGTGATGCAGATATCTCCAATGGGTAAGTAGGCACAAAATGTGGTGCTCCTTCGGCCTATGCGACAGAAGTGCGTATTTTGGAGTTGATCAGTTCACTTGGGGTCAGACGGTTTTGAAGATATTGGGGGTGGAGATGGGGAAGGAGATCTTTGTCACTTTTGCGTCCATTTACGGCCGGAAGTGTAATGTGGAGGGCTATTGTGGAGAGGAATTACTGAGAGATCAAAGCACAGTTTGACACCACATTTAGAAGGTCAGACACTTCGCCACTAATTTATACGGAGTTTCCTTTTAGATGAATACATTAAATGTTATCTCACCCCTTCCTCTCCTTTATCCTTCCTTCTTTTAACAACACCTTCTCTCCTCTCCCTTTATTATCGTCTTCTATACTTAACTTTCCTTTTCAACCTCTTTCCTTCCCTTTTCTATCACCTTTCTCTAGTTTGTGTTGCCAAACTGTTGCCTATTGCCATTTTCAAATGCTTCCATCATCATCATCAGTTTTGATCACAGGCAAGCGATAAAGCAAAAATGAAGTCTCCTCCTCAATTCCGTTTTGTCTTTAAAGGCACGCATATTATGCTTTCCATAATGTGCAGTTCCAGGTTAGCATAATGACTACAGTGACAACAGCAATAATTTGCCAGACACAGGTGGCACCTGCACTTGGGGAGCCAGCGAAATCCATTTGAGCCCTCGCCCGCGGGCGCCCGTTTTCAAAACCGGGCGCCCGTTTTCACAAAAACGGGCGCCCGGTTTCACAAAAACGGGCGCCCGTTTCACAAAAACGGGCGCCCGTTTTCAAAAGCGGGCGCCCGTTTTCAAAAGCGGGCGCCCGTTTTCACAAACTAGGCTATGCCTAAACCTAACTCTAACCCTAAACTTAACCTCAGTAAACCTATGCCTAAACCTAACCTAACCCTAACCATAACCTTTTGAAAAGGGCGCCCGTTTGTGAAAACGGGCGCCTGCTTTTGAAAACGGGCGCCCGTTTTTGTGAAACCGGGCGCCCGTTTTTGTGAAAGCGGGCGCCCGCTTTTGAAAACGGGCGCCCGCGGGCGAGGTCGCTTTTGGATTTCGCCCCTGCTGTGCACTAGGGTGACCAAGCACCAGTGTTCAAAACGCCCTAAAACTTTGTAGCCTCCTAATAGTTGGCTTCCTGTTGTCTCCTTTCCTGCTACAGATGTGTTGTTAAAATAATCCGAGAAGTATCCCACCCATGGTGGCACTATATTTCCACATTGCATACTGTCGTATCAAAAGTAGCTGATCTACAATCTCAAAATGCGTTGCAGTGCAAAGTGTTTTGAGGTTCCAGATCAGCTATTTTTGCTATGTTTGAAGTGAAATCCTGATTTTTTTTTTAAAGATGGAGTTCCGCGAAATTTGGTCTTTTCCTAGTTTTACACGTGTTTATTAGGTCTCAGTACTTCATTAGACCTCCTGAGATCCTTTTTATAAGCAGTGGTGTACAGAAAACGTAGTTACTAATTCTTCCTGGGGGCGGGGCCGTTGGCAGTGGCACAGTCCAACGGAGTCAACACGAAAAGTATGACGTATCAATCTACCACGTGTCAACGCCCCTCCCCGTCATTGTCATATTTTTAAATACGCCAGCCTCTGGGGGGCGGAGCTACCACAATCACACATGGGGTACGTGTGATCATGGCGGATCGAGGTGGCTTCAAACATTACCAGCTGATGGAGGATTAATTAGGATTATTATTAGTTAATACTTCTTAATGAATGCCTGTGGTGCCAAAGGAACTCGGGTGAACGTTAAAAGGCGAGAGAGAGAAAAAAAGAACGTATCGGTTTTGCTGTTGTATACTGCTTTTTGTGTATGTCTATGACATGCACCACCATAGAACCACAGTTACATACGTAACTAGCGATTTAGTTTCTCTTCTCTAAGATCACCTCTAAACATCGTATGGGGCATATAATAGTAGTCGCACCAACCCCCAGGTGTCTGCTGTTAAGACGCTGTGAATAAATGAGTTGATGTGTTGAAGAAAACTTTTAAAGCGATTTGGTATCATCTGTGATCATCTGTTGAAACAGAGCCACAGAGTGACAACTCCATCCACTTCATGGGGTAGTCCAATGGCGGCTCTTCTGCTTAGACTTCAATAGAGAATGGGGACAACTCCTGGACCTGAATTAGGACCCAGGCAACAGCCCAGCGTTAATGATCTTAAATCGCTTTATTTTAGATTGTTTTTAGTGATAGTACAACACAAACATGTCAACGGTACAATAACAACGTTACTGTACCGTTGACATGTTGAAAACCTGCCTAAAGTCCCTATTCAGCTGCATCATATAAGCTGCATGAACTGCAGCTCGAGCGCTTAGTTTCTGACCCCTCGATGTCGCAACTCTTCTATGACCAGAATGCCTGCGCATGCGCCGTTGTTTTCTCTGTCGGCTGCTGATGTGTACTCTAGGTGTTGCGACATTGAGGGGCCAGAAGCCAAGCGCAAATGAGATAAAGTGACAAACTGTTGGAAATGCATTGTTTCTCAACAAGGGCGGCGCAAATAAGGGCTAATTTAGGAATCTGTTCATCATGACAACTGTTGTAAGGTATTGTACAGGCTTACTACAAAACTATCATAAGAGCTGGGCCGTTGCTTGAATCCAATGCATATACTACTTCCAGTCCAGGACGTGTCCCCTTTTGTTGTGCTAATTCAATAGAAGTCTATGTAGAAGAGCCGCCATTGGACTGGCCCCATGAAGTGAATGGTGTTTGCATAACTGTCTATAGTCTATTATAAGGCTTTGATTTCGAGCCGAGGACCCCCAGTTTGACATGTATTAGTTTAAGGACCCCCATTTGTGGCATTTCTATCTCCGAGACCCCATTTTTAACTGTAAAATCGGTGTTAATTAACTCTTGAGTGTACAAATGGTCATATTTGATTTCATATGTACACTTAGTTTATACCCTGGCCATTTGGTTACAAAGTATAACATAGCGAGGGACCCCCTGGACGCCTCTGTCTTTGGGAATCACTGGGCCACAACAAAAAGCAACAGCTTGTTTTAATAAGTGCTTGTTTTATTATTTTTATTATTTTATTATTATATAGATAGGAACTTCTACACACAGGAGCTGTTACTGTAAACTCGGTACCCAGACAGAATGTTAGACAGGTTGTGGTTATCCAATACTCAGTGAACTATGGGTGATACCCTATCATAACATGTTGACAAAATAAATTAATAAATAAATGTATTATTAATATATCATTATTATTACTATTACTGTTTAATGTAGGTGAATCTCCATTATTAGTGTTAATGGGGAGTTCTGTACCAGAATCTGGCCCAAACTATAGCCTCAACAGTTTGTCATCCCTCTGAAATTTTGTAAACAAATGGGCAGAACCATGGGCGGTCCTTTTGTGAGGAGGGGGAGGGACTAGGAGAGGGGGGTGGTCTTAAAGTAAGAGGCGGAGAGACTTTATTAGGTGGGTGGTGCTAAAGTTAAAGTCATGCATACTTAATGAACTGGTGGCCATTGCAACATACAAACGGCTTTTTAACAAATACTATACACTTTATTGAAAAAATTCTTCCTGATTATGTTATAATAACACCTGATGATCATCTTTTTGGGACAGGAAAAAGCACGGCACTCCATCTTTAATATTGACGTTATTAATAATTTGCTAACCACATTTTGTCCCGTTTCCCCACTCGACTTGTCCCACACATGCAACACTTCTGTATCTCAAATGAACAGTATGGATCTGGTCCCTCTACCAGCAACTAGCATGTAGCATTGACATATACTGCTCCAACATTTGGCTTTGGGTGTACAGTATGTGTGTCTATTCCTTTATTTACTCCCACTGTGATGTTGTGCGTGTCTATAAATCATCATACAGCATCATGATTAAAGGCACCGCACTTACTCACATGTTGTGCTGTTTAGGTTATTTAAAGACCTTAAAAGTCCTATCTCGGAAATACAATTATACATAGACCTCAGTGAACATCAAAGTACTGTGTATAAATCAGACATAATTGTGTAGCACGTTACACATTTTCAGTGTTTATATTTACATTTTGAGTGTAGTATCGACCTCTTCTACTCTATATGCAGTGAGTGTGTGTGTGTGTGGGTGTGTGTGTGTGTGTGTGTGGGTGTTCCATCTCGCACGCCTGAGTGAGACTAGTGATTGCGGTGAAGGGTGGGTCATTGCACTTGACCGATCGCGCACACTTGTGATGAAATCCTGCTTCAGACAGCGTGACCTACACAATAGACCGACTAATCGCCAGGCACACATCCAGCATATTTACACATACCGTACATAATAATTTAAACATCATAGTAGAGGCATATCAAGAGGACAAAAGTGCACAAGACACAGAAGAGAGACTGAATAAGGCTTTGTGTTTGTGAGTTTATTGTTCATGATAGAACATACTATTCATAATAAAACATACTATAAGTGTTAATTAAATTGAACTAAATTTTTCATTTACGTGACTCTATCTAGCTTTTCCCCCAGGGGGGTTAAGTTTAGAGTTAGGCTTAATCAGTCACAGCGATTGGCCGGTCAAAGCACACCCTCTATGTCACCGTCTACATCTACTCAACCTGTAAAAAAACCCATGCTCGCCTCCCATTGTTTTGCCTCTCATCTTCTGTCTTCATGCTTTTCCCTTCCTCTCTCTAATCTTTATTCTTCAAGGTTCTACTGTATACCTTAACTGTCTATTTGTACATCCTCAGAAGTAATCCAACACTCAGGATTTTGCAGCATGACTTCTTATTAATTCCCTCCTTACTTTCTCATCCTCTTCTCTTCAGTCCTCCTTCCCATCTTATCCCCGCTCGCCTCCTCCTGTATCTGTAGCCTCGCTCTTCCTCCCTCCCCTTGGTCCTCCATTTCTTCATTCCCCTGTCACTGCTAGACGTTTCCTCATCTTATCCATTTCTCTCCTCCACTCCTTTCCCTTCTTTCACCACCTTCCTGCCATAATATGCTGTATGTGTGTCCCCACACACTACATCTCCCCTTCCCTGCTCTCTATTGTTCCTTTCCAGTACATACAGACTCTTGCTCAGTCACTCTCTCCTCTCCTCTCCTCTGTTCCCCCCTTGGATTAGCCTCGCACCCGTTTCACCCGTACTGGGGCTTTATGGATGCATTATCTCCACAGGAGCGGTGTGTTTGTGTGTGTGTGTGTGTGTGTGTGTGTGTGTGTGTGTGTGTGTGTGTGTGTGTGTGTGTGTGTGTGTGTGTGTGTGTGTGTGCGTGTGTGTGTGTGCGTGTGTGTGTGTGACTGCGTGTACAGAATATGTGTGTGTCTATAAGCATTAGCGCAACACTAACAGTGCTGTGAGCCTGTGACACGTGTCGTTTGAAGTGGCCTATCTCCCGTTTGGTACCAGAGCTCCTCTGCTCATGGAGATAACACTTTTACTTACAATCTAGCCTTTCACGTGCTTTCATATACTTTCCTCGCCTCATCACATCTCCTCTCTCATCATTAATACGTTTTGCTCCGCTCATCTTCTCTCTCATCATTAATACTTCATTTCTTTTGGGATTCTCCCTAGAGCTGTATAGGTTATGTTTATACGCTTGATGATACATTTAATAATTCATTTGAAAACATTTTTACATGTTTACACAAAGTTAAGATACATTACTACAGTGACAGTCCAAAAATACCCATAGGGAAGTTATTGAAATTTCATTTTTTCTGCCTCCTAATTTTGTCATCACACCAATGCCGAATTTCTCCAAGTAGTCCCTAGCTGCTGCTGATCCCGACTGGCTGGTCTCAGAGAGGGTGTAGAAAACTACATCTGTCCGGTGATGGTAGTTACTTGTTTTCGCCTGACAGTGAGGCGTTTCAGGATGGAATACATGTTCTCAGTTCTTATTCCTGCTGAGCAGGCACCCTGACCAACATATAGGAGCCACCGATGCAGTGAGAGAGATCACCCACAAACAACTTCTCAAATTGGATTCAAAAAACAGTTCTTATTTATCTCAGTGTGGGCAAGAGCCTTACACCTGCACCACAGGGACAACATTGCAAACAATTCAAGAAAAAGTAGAGCTATATATGTTTCTGCACGAACTGCACGAGTTATCCGGTGTGTGGGTCGAACGTATAGCACCTGGGAATGGAACTGGCTTCACAAGGTTTAGGTGGTTTACACATTCAAAACAGGTTTGTTCATTCTCATCTTCCCCTTCATTTATGAATAAATGATTTCTCATCATCATCTCCATCCCTGTCCATTATAACTGATGTTATTGGAAAACACTCCTGTCCATACTAATACACCAATCGGCCCTCTAACACACACATACAACACCACCCCCACCCAAACCCCCACACCCACGCACGCACAGTGCCCACACAGACGCATATTCTCTCCCTTTCTTTCTAATGGAAATCCGTCAGCTTCAAATGAGTTCTGGAACACCTAATCTTGGGCGATGTGACTTGGAGCACAGCATTGACCGGAGCAGTCAGCTAATCAACAAAATCAATTAAACTAACTAATGATGCTTCTGGTAAGCACACACATGCACGCACACACGCACGCACGCACACACACACACACACACACACACACACACACACACACACACACACACACACACACACACACGCATTCACAGACAAACACCTGCAAGTAGGAATACACGCGCGCACACACACACACACACACACACACACACACACACACACACACACACACACACACACACACACACACACACACTTGCAAGTAGGAAAAAAACACACACAGACCCCTTAAAAACATCACACCCGTTGTGAAGTGAGGAGCACTCTTATACACATCATCTCATGAACCACTTGCCTTTATGCGATTGGTTGGTTAAATTTAGGTCACAATTCTGGGTGATTACTACCCAGTCACGAACCACGGAGTCCATATGTCGGTAGGCCATTCAAGACCAACTTGTGTGCATTGCACAAGACAAAGAGCATTTCTAGTTTCAACTTTCATTATTACTCACACACAAGTAGGCCATGGCTTACTTGTGCGCAATGGGCAGGTTTGCATGTAAAATGCATGAAATGGACACAGACAGACGGGTACAATGAGAATCCGGCCAAAATAAAGTTCCAGTATTTGACAGGTGGTTGATGAATCTCAATGCAAAATAACTAAGGTTAACTTCAACAAAGTTAAGCTGGACATTATTTGCAGGGTAAAACCATACTCAAGAGTGTGACAGTGTGTTTAGCACTAATGGTACTATCCAGACGCACGTGTTGTATATACAAACATCATCGACAGGCAGAATGCCCACTAATCCTCAGCTCAAATCCCCCCTGGCCAGATGCAGCCACTTAAAGGGACAGAACTGTTAAATTAAAGGTTAGCAAATGTTGCCACACGAACAGCAAGGAACACCATGCTGCTCATCTCGCTTAGTGCTGTAAACTTTATCGCGATCAGGGGCGGATGTAACATTTCCCAATTGGGGGGCAGGGGAAAATGGTATGGGGGCAGCTTCATCGTTTCGCACCACGGGCGATGAAGCCGCACCCATACCATTTTTGGATACAGGACTTTCATTAGGGAACTAAGCATCAATAATAACATCAGTTGTTGTTGTTGAAGTTGCAACAGACACACAGCATGCATAAAGCTAAAGGTCTGACTCAGGGAGTTTTCTGTTTTCAATGATGAAATGCTGTTGGTTTAGTGGTGACACAGCTTTAGTTAGTAGCAGTAGTAGTGTTTCCAAATACAGTATAATCACTTTAATTTGAAATATCTTGGGTTGTTTTGCATGCCATCATGTTTGGTGGGGCAGACTGGGCATTTAGGGGGGTATTGCCCCCCATGTACACCCCTAGATCCGCCCCTGATCGTGATGCATGCACGCACGCACACCCATCCACCCACCCATACACACTCACACGCGCATGTACGCGCGTGTGCACACACGCACACACGCACACACACACACACACACACACACACACACACACACACACACGCACTTACAGTGTACACTACAGTATGTACTGTATACGTATATATGTATGTAATGTATACAGGAAGGAGAGAGAGACAAAGAAAAAAGGCAGGGAGTAGGAGGCAGCAAAGTCAGGATGGATGAGAGAAATTGCCTGGGAAGAAAGAGGTCAGAGGAGAAAACGACTGAGGTTGGGAGGAGGTCAAATAATAAGAAACAAGATAAAGACAGACTATGTAGGAGTGACATTAGTTTCATTTTAAAGCATCAGTGTTTTATCTGTCCTGGACTTTTTCATTTCAAATGAATAAAATTTAAGACCATGCAGTATTACCTATGAGTCCAAAAGTAATACATGCTAAATTAACCATTATGGATCCATTACTATTAACTTATACTGTTTATTTTTTATCATGCATGTAAATATTTGAAATAAGAATTCATCAGTAGATGATCATTTACTGATTTACAAGGAGATCAAAGACTGGATTACTTTCTGGTGGATTGCTGAGTTTGGGCAACAATTTATGAAGGAGAAAATATGATTTTATGTGTTCTGTTCCTTTAGTCACCAATCGCTTCCTTGCTCCTCTTACTCCACAACCTGGAAGGAATGTGAGCTACACAACATGCAGACGCGGTCGGCACACAGAAACACACACAAAGTGGGGCCAGTTAATGTTAAGTTGCCCCTCGGGGCAGTTTTCATATGATCTTTATCCAGATAACATTGTAGACTTCCCTCTGTGGTCGCTGTGGAGGCAAGGGCATGCACTTATGCTCTCTCTCTCTCTCTCTCTCTCTCTCTCTCTCTCTCTCTCTCTCTCTCTCTTTGGGATCCATTTTCATCACCGCTAAACCCCTTATCCCTTAACTTCTTTTCCTTTTTAAACTATTTAAAAAAGCATTTTTCAATAGTTTAAATGGCCAGTCTACAAGCTCACAATGTGTCAATAGATTGGCACGTTGAACTATTCCAAAAAGTTATAAGGGGTTTAGGATAAGGGGTTTAGATGGTAACGAAAATGGAGCCCTCTGTGTCTCTCTTTCACACGCTGTTTAGTGACTTTCGTTCATTCAGACTGAAATACACACATAGAAAGGGAGCAGGAGTTTTGCCATCAGCTATAGCTGTCTGTCTGAGTGACTGATCTGGGTGAAACAATGATGACGACTAGAGGCACCCAGCATGAACTCTCATTGCAGGCATGTGCTCATGCACGGACGTGCACACGCGCACACATACACACACACACACACGCACGCACGCACACACACACACACACACACACACACACACACACACACACACACACACACACACACATACACACACTGTTGCAACGAATTCAGAGAAATGTGGACATAATGCTGAATGTTCTATGGGAGAACATTAAGTTGAACATTAAGCTTGCCACTCAAGCCCACAATAACTTCCTGCCACATTACTGACAGAACTGACAGTTTCGGTAGCACCGACTGAACACTGCAAAGATTTGTTTCGCAAAAGATCCATGATCAGGATATGTTACTAAAACTACTAGGAGATTGTGAACACTGAATAGTTCAAGGGCCTACATGTTGTTAAGCGCACCTTGTAGCTAATTACCACGGCTTGTGAGTATCGATGGTTGTCAAGACACATCATTACAACATTATTTATTCAAGCCCCACTGAGGCATGGTAGCACTGTAGCACTGACAATATATCCAACCTGACATGCTGTTGGGTGATATGGTATGAACAGGATCTGAATTAAGATTTAGGTTGACAGGACCAAAACCTCATGTATCAAAACAGTACAACTATTGAAGGAGGCGAAACAAAACCGTTTTTAAGGAAAATGTCTATTTGGAGGGATATAGACACAGTTAGGGGATACAGGAGAATGAAGAATCAATGGATGAGAGGAGCAGGGAGAGAGATGGGGAGATGTATAATCGACAGACAAGAAGAGAAGATCTACAGGTCAGGAAGGCGTGGGTCTGAAGTCAGGCGGACAGAAAATATACCATGGGAGGACTTACCTTGCCCTTGGGCCACGGTGGAGGAATGGGAGAGGAAGGTTAGGAGCACCAGGGGACCCCACAGCCACCATGTGATCTGACCCACAGACAACATCCTGACAAGCAACCAGCACTCAGTCCTATATGACCTGCAGGAGGACGAAGAAACAATGAATACACATTAAATAGAGGGAGAGAGAGACAGGGTGAAATATAAAGGTTGGAGAAGAAAAAGAGAAGGTGTAAAACACAAACAGTGATAGAAAGAGTCAGAGAAAAGGAGAAAGAATTGTCAAAAAAGTAAAGAAAGCAATGAATGAGTGATGAAACAATCAGAGGAATGTGGCAGAAAAAGTAACACAAGAAAAGAACAAAGATCAACAGAACTAACTGGCCAATATACAGTCCAACAGACAGACAGACAGACGGACATTCCATTGACAGCACAACTATTCATTTCAATTCCAACAATGCATGAGGCAGAGGCCCACCTTCAATGTATAGGTTGCCACTGCTCTGGAATCAGTTTCTCCTACCTAACATAACATCTGTACGCATTACAGTCCAGACAGCCCAACTGACCACAGAAAAGCTGTTAAATCTCTCCGCCTACACAAAGTGGGCTGATGGAGATTACGCTCCAAGAGAAACAGTAGAAGACTTTGTTAGAGGGACAGACAGACATGCAGACGGGCAGACAGACAGACACAAGAGGCAGAAAGACAAGGGAATGGACTGCACATAAGGGAATGCGATGCACATACATCCTAGAGACCAAGAGAGGGACCGTCCGTCTGCAAGTGGGAGTGAGAAGAGAAGAGAAGAGAAGAGAAGAGAAGAGAAGAGAAGAGAAGAGAAGAGAAGAGAAGAGAAGAGAAGAGAAGAGAAGAGAAGAGAAGAGAAGAGAAGAGAAAAGAGGCATGACAATAGTTTGACTGATGTTCAACTTCACAGGAGTAACATTTTCCCAGTGTCATTTTGTGACCTAGGAGTGCACTGCAAACACCCACTCCTAGAATCTCTTCTACACTACTCTTCGTCCCTTCTAATTAGATTAGATTTTATTCTCTTTTCTCTCCCTTCATCTTTGTTCACCTACTCTCCCAAGTCCCTCTCATTATGCACCTTGTCCCGTCACCCTCTTATCCCTATTCCCTACAGATATTATGTTCTCCATTCTTCTCTTCTGCAACCCATCTATATCCTAATTTGTTTCCCTTCCACATCATCTTTATTTCTAGTCTTTTATCTTCTCTTCATTTCATACTTCTCATTCCCCCCTACTGATCTCCAGTCTGCAACTAATTTGGAATGGACACAAACGGACGAGTTGCTTTATCTTTCAGGATAGGCTACAATGTAATTTGTCATCAGTTGTCACAATGGGTTAATTATTTAACTCTGATGCTATTCCCCTGTCGTTTGTGATCTGGTAAAGGAAATGCTCGAATGAATGTATTCATTTCCAACAAAAGGCAAAAGTAATGACAACACATTTCGTTTAAAGTAAGCATAGAGTGCCCCAGAAAGAGGAAATAACATTTCCTAAAGGCTAATGTATACCATTAACCCCAGGACAGGGCAATGACGAGGATTAAACAATATTATGTATTTGTCTCTCCCTGTTCTCTCGTTTTACTCTCGCGCGCGTACACGCACGCACGCATACAACTATACTAGCACTTCAAAATAATGCACATTTGATTTGAGCAAATGTAAATGAGTTTTAATGACCGGCAGGGCCCAAAGTACTTTACTTAATGTTCTCCCATAGAAAAGTTATATTCAAGTGAAATTATTCGACCATGCTCTAATTGCTGAGTTTCCAGCTAAAATGAATGGAAGTCATGTTAAAATGTCAAAATTAAGTATAGGCTTACAGGAGGGTTTGCAAAATTGAAGCTGCACACCAGTAGCCCACAGCACAGACCCAATTTCAAACCAGCAAGCACAATTTTCAGTCATGAAGAAACAACGCTCAACCAAAGTCTCACTAATTTTATGGGAAGGTCAATCGAGTTTTAGGTCAATACCCATAATTTGTACTTGTTTCGTTTAGACTCTTTTTGCTTTGTTCGGGACATGAAATAACCTATGGGTTGACATTATTATTAATGTCAGACTAAATTAAGTTAATTTAGTCTGGGGTGCCTATAACATCCTCCATAGCCTGCAATCAGTTCAGGCTGTACACCTGTGATTGTCCCACTCTCTCACTCACACACAACGAATGAATGGAAGTAACATTTCACCATACCTTTCAAATCATCAATGAATAACGTCCTTATTCCCAGAGGAGGTCCTCGGCATGTCCAAGTGTCGTTGACAGACACTCAAGGGTTTCTCTCTCTCTCTCTCTAACACACACTCCCTCCCTGTCCCTCTCTCTCTCCCTATTCCTCTCTCTCCGGATACAATGTGGTCAGTCCGTCCAGACGAGAGCTCGGAGGAGTGGGTGTTTCTGTCCTCGTTTATTCAGCCATCCCTCCCTCCGGCTATTCCTCCCTTCCCTTCCCCACCCCTGCGCTACTACACCCCTCAGCTTCGCCTCGCTTCTGTTTGGAGAGAGACGGGACGGAAGAAAGAGAAGGAGAGAAGGAAAACCAGAAGGTTCTTCTGCTGCTAACTGGAAAAAAAAATGGCAGGATTCAATTCGTCTTCTTCTTAATTCAGACTCTTCTTGAGGCACTTTGTCTTGTCTTTCTTGGTAGGCTACTTCCTTGACCACGACAGTAAAGGCGCTGCCAGCCTATGTGAGCCTGTTAATGTAGTAGTTTGAATGAATGAATGAATGAATGCATCCCCAAAACCACCGGCTTTGCATTGCTGTCGTAAAAAAAGTCGTGTAGAAAAAGCCGAGGCTACTGTCACATACTTGGTGTTGCAGCTGCCAAGTTTTCTCTGTGAATCTCTCTCTCCGGGTCTCCGCGCGGAGCAAAAGCAGGTGCTGCTCCGGTAGAGGCTGATGCTCCGCACGCTGTCGGGATGTTAAAGGGGAATTCCACCCATTTTCAAAATTCTCCTGAGAGGATACAAATGGGCCCGCTAGTGTCCATTTGGTTCCATTTGTACCCTCTCAGGAAAAAAGGGGCCTGCCTGAAAGAAAAATCATTAACATGGTGAAATACATCTTGATGATGTCATCAGATGTATTTCACCGTGTTTGATTCATTTTTCAGACTTCCATTCTTAGGAAATACAGAATTGGGTGAGCTTTTTTTTTATCATGTCCACACAACATCTCTAAGGTATATTAATCACATATTAAAATGTTGAAAATGGGTGGATAAAACGGTTCCACCATTCTGTGTTTCCTAGAAATGCAGGCCTGAAAAAATACCGCGGTAAAAAAAAAAAATCATGGTGAAACACATGAGCTTGATGACACCATTGAGTTACCATGTCAATGATTTTTTAGGACCTATTTTTCTGAGAGTGTACAAATGGAACCTCGCTCTCAGAAAAAAATCTTGAAAATGGGTGGAATTCCTCTTAAGTTGTATGAAATAGGCCTACTTGCCATTAACATAGTGGTGTCAACTGTATCAACTGATGTACAGAGACCCGTTGGCCGTGGTGAGAGTTCTGCGCTGGTTTTGGTGAATATGAAGTAGGACAGTAGGCTAGTTCAGTTATTTTGCGAGGGTCACTGGGAAACGCAGTAAAGGCAAATGAATCCACAAAACTAACGCAATTTGTATTGTTGAATTATTTCTTTCATTTCATTCGACCTCTCACATGAAACTACCGTTTGGGCATAGTGATATGGACACAAAACAACATAGGCCTAGTCCTGGAGTCCTGAACAATTCATATTTTAGAAATGGGTCAAAATGAAGTTCGTTTTTTTATTCATTCATTCATTTTAGGCTCTGTATGGCCCCAAGGAGTGCCCCCTTTGTTTTTCTCTCTGGATGTCTAATAAAATAAAATCAAACTAAAATCAGGGAAAGAATGATCAAAGGTTATAAATATATGGGCCAGGTCATAGATGATTGATTGATTGATTGATTGATTGATTGATTGATTGATTGATTGATTGATTGATTGATTGATTGAAGGTCTTCATCATGGTCTGTCTACAGATGGTAGACAGACCAGGATGATTGATTACCGATAGATATGTCTGTGTTGTTTCCTATGAGTGCCATTTACTTGACACCTGTGATGATCACCCTGGGGGGGGGGCAGGCATGGGAAACAGACTGGTGAAATGTGCCATTGGCTTGCTAAGATGAAACACTGCATATCTGCACTCCAGGTGTACCCTGGAGACACTCACTCACACACACACACACACACACACACACACACACACACACACACACACACACACACACACACACACACACACACACACACACACACACACACACACACACACACACACACACCACTCTCCAAAGCAACTGTCCAGATGCCCACCACTATAATTAAATGAATTGTGATTCTTGTCCATGGCCTTTCTCCTTCCTTTTCTCCTCCCTCTTTTTCATCAACTTCATCCTGTTGTTCTTCTCTCCTTCATCAGCACACAGAGGGAAAAGACTGGTACACCCACGGTCCACACATATACATCTAAAGAATACAAACTAAATGTCTTCCTTTACTGAATTGCATCCAATTTTCCACAAATTCTTAAACATCTTATTTCAGTAGTCCATTATTTATCTCTCCTGCAAGACTGAAGTGAATTTATTTGCATATGATTAATAGACTGCATTAAAAGCAGGAAGTCTTTGTTTACACTATTCATCATTTTAAGTATAAATAAGTGTAAGATATTTTAGTGTAAGTTGTTCATGTGTTGTTGTGAAAAATGTCTATTTGCAATCATGTGATGTTCTGGGTCAAATGGTCGGTTTATAGAGTATAACGGCAGCTGTTGCATTAGAATTCTGTAAAGACTGAGTACCAGCAGTAGCCTATATGTCCCTGTAGAGGACAGCTCAGGTTAATCTGCATTTGGTCAAAATAATGTTTGTAGTACAAAGAATGAGCAACACAGTAGGAGATATTTTGTGAGGAATACTGTATATCATGAGACAAGTTCTGCTACACACATTCAAAATCTCAGGTGATATTACCCAGAGAGGAGATCTTTTGTTTGATGTGATGGCCAACAAAAGTTTCTTTTATCTATTCCATCTGATAGTTCCAGAACTGTACACAGAAAAGCATAAAATGAACCTCCGACATGAGGCATATGGGCTAATAACAATATTAATAGTGATTTATACAGTTAACTGTTTACACATTTTGCATGACATGTATTTAATAGTTGTATGTTTGTTACTCTGACTCTCTATCTTTCTCTTATGTCAGGTTTATACAGATATTGTATATATGTGGTATACACGATGAATGCACGCACACATGCACACACACACACACACACACACACACACACACACACACACACACACACACACACACACACACACACATACACACACCCACACACACCCCACACACACACCCCACACACACACACACACACACACACACACACACACACACACACACACACACACACACACACACACACACACACACACACACACACACACACAGACTGAGATTACTGAAAATGAAATTATATCCTTTTTATTACTTTTATCTATCTATCTATCTATCTATCTATCTATCTATCTATCTATCTATCTATCTATCTATCTATCTATCTATCTATCTATCTATCTATCTATCTATCTATCTATCTATCTATCTATCTATCTATCTACATAGATATCGATATACAGACATACAGACAGATATAGATATATAAAGCTAGATAGATATGGATATTACGATCTTTATTATTTAATGAGAACGAATGCTTCCATTTTCAGGAATAGAAAGCCTGTAGTTATTAGCTTTCCTTGGATTCCCCATCGATGATGTATGTGTGATGGACAGGTTTCTAAGTGCCCACAACCCTCCTATGACACACTAACTGAGTGGTAAAGATTGTGCTATTTTATCATGAACATTAGTAAGGATCAATTATGTGAAGATAGGTTGAAAAGTGGTGCTTTAATAAAGAGCCAGTGAGAAATGGAGCCTCTATAGCAATGGGTGCTATCAGAATATATTATAGAGCTATTTAACACTTCAAAGAAAATCACTTACCCTACCTTTAATGAATTAATTCATATTTCTTTAATGTGAAAATGATGTTAATACTCTAATTTAACCATACGTTGCATAGCAACAAAATATGCAGTATTATTAAGAAATCCTCCTAAAACAGCTTGCAGTCAAAGTCTTGAGTGAGTCTCTCTTTCATTTTTTATGCCTAGTGTCATACAGACATACAACATACAAAATGTTGCACTCTCAGACTTTAAACACCCCTGTTCCTGTTTGAATAAACCTTTAAGAACTTGCTTTGTAGCTTCAGGGTGTGGCAAGTGCACAAACTCTAACACACACACACACACACACACACACACACACACTCACACACACACACACACACACACACACACACACACACACACACACACACACACACACACACACACACACACACACACACACACACACACACACGTCTGCGCACATACACACACGCTCTAGCACGCTCACTCACAAGAACTCACACCCCCCCTCTTACATATTTAAGGTACAGATAACCCTAGATATAGGCCTTTGCCAATGATCACCTCACACAAAGAGCTGCATTGACACAGGCAGAGAGACACATGTTGTGTTTGCTTTTAGAATGAAAGGCACAAAACAGCCGGTTCAAATTGAGTTCAGAAATACAGGACCCTTGACACTCATGTGCAAGCATGCTAATACACATGCACACACTCAAACACCGGGATAGACGGTAGAGTCGGTAGGAATAGACTATGTGACAACCAGGGAAAGACTTGGTGACCACCGGAGAGACGGGTGACAGCCGGAATGTAGACGGCACCCGGGTGAGCAGTATGGGTTAGCGCCCCAGCCTGTGTCCTCCGTGAGGAGGAAGCCCAACAACTCTTGGTGAGGCCGTTAGGAGGGCCATTATGATTCACTGCTCCTGAATGAAATGTCTTGTGCTGGGAGTCTGGTGCAACGCACAGGTCCTGTGCCAACCTGGTGAGAGCAGGAGCAGACCTGGTGAGACGTAGGAGGGGTCTGGACAGGAGTCAACCCACAGAGCCTAGTCCTTCCATGTGCCAGAGTATGGTTCTCCCAGTCCCGGCAGAGTAGTTCTGGAGCAGTGGATTGTGTGGCCTTGGGTCTTTCTCTAGTGGACTGACCGAGAGTAGCTACTGGGACGTAAGTCGGGACTTGATCAACCCCGGCTGGGTCGCCTGAGTGAGGGTATGATGTTGCGAGACCCGAAACCCGATGACCTTGGGATACATCACTGAGGATACGTCCCAGTTGCATCCATGCGATGTATCTTTAAGCCTACTGTACAAATGAAGTAAAGACATACATGTTCAATTGTTCATGGCTGCCTAAGGTCTACCCCCCCCCCCCAAAAAAAAAACACACACACACGCACGCGCGCACACACACACACACACACACACACACACACACACACACACACACACACACACACACACACACACACACACACACACACACACACACACACACACACGCACGCACACACACACACACACACACACACGCACACACACACACACACACACAGCCAAGTTAGACTGCTTGAACTCTGTTAATGACAAGCAGCAGGTTAATATGAGGCTGCAGTGGTGGACTGAAGTGACCTCAGCCTATTGATTAGAGTAGACCAACTAGTCATAGTTATTAGCTGGCTTGTCATCAGGGTGCAGGGCAGGCCTTGCTTTCCCAAGACACTCAAAACCATACCTATGGTTCTGCGTCAGTTTTGATTACAAAATGAATAAGGTCAACAAACATTCGTGAGCAGTTTTTCTAACAAGGTGTAAGATTGCAGTGTGTAGTATTAAATAAGACACTAATGACAACGGCTATTGGCATTTAAAGCACTAGTCGTCCGGGTGCCTTTGTCTACTTGCAGGGACTTGTCCTGAGCAGGGACTTGTCCTGAACCCTTCAGGGGAAAATAATCTAGGATGTGGGGGACAGGAGATCCACTACTATTGTTTAGTAACTAAACAATACATCCAGGGCATATAGGAGAGATCCTGTGAATGGATGTTCTGAAATATTTCTTTGTATTTGTACCTGTACTGTATGCACACTTGCACAGTGTTTCAGCAGTGTTTCAATGTGTCAGGCATGACCCATTTAGATTATTTCTGGCATGATGAGTTTAGTTATGCTATTTGGTTGTGTCTGGCATGTGTGCATTCCTGTTTCCTGTTCCTTTCTCCATGATGTTGTTTGATCATTGACCCATCAATCAAATGAATTGCGGACACAATAAACTGGAACAGGAAATGAGTATGCTGCCTTCTGGGAACCTTGGACAAAGATACTCAATTATTGTCTTGGCCTGGGACAGTTATTCAGGGATTTAGCAAGAATAGGAGAGGCGTTCTATGTTGGGGGTCTACAACTGGGGGTCTGGGACCATCTGCCTAGAGGCTCCTCAGAATTAAAATCTTTGTGAGATATTTTAGGAACCCTGCACTGAACATTTGCAGAGAAATAACGTAACCGATCTACATGTTAAACTCAAGTATTGCTGCTGAGTATGGCACTCTGTAGAAATACTGGGGTTTGATTTCCAGCGTGGCTGCCAGAAGCTGCTTTAACAAACACATAGTCAATGTTCACCGGCAGGAAACCAGTAGTGTTGTATGACCAACATGATGTCAGCCTGGTGTTGTTTAATAATAACACATAATTGCTGAAGCAGCAATGACGTGCTAATTTGCAAAGCCCATGTTAGCAGCAGCATGCATGACAAGACTTATAATTAGCTAATTTGAGGTAGCAATGACATCACCAAAGCTGTTTTAACATGCTAATGTAAGCTTTAGCCTTTCAGCCTACATCTTAAAATGTAAATTATAGACATTCATTCACCTCATACTGTAGGACAATAGATTTTAAGATGTTTTAAGATGCTAATGTAAGCTTTAGCCTTTCAGCCTACATCTTAAAATGTAAATTATAGACATTCATTCACCTCATAATTTAGGATAATAGATTTTGCATTGCCGCCATTATTATTATTATTTGTAATTGATACCCCCACAATTTTGTAAACCATTTTATCACCCAGAGCCAATTCCTATTGTGATCCTAAGCTTTACACACCCTCCTACAACCTGGGGAGGCAGCGGACTGGCCTCATGCTTCCTTCAATGCATGATGAGTCCAGGCTTCCTTCTTGTCACCTGAAATGTGGGAGATTCCCTGGTTGGAGGCAGTCTGGAGACTAGGATTACTGCATATTTTGTGAGGTTACCTATCCTAGGAGGATGACGTGGAGGAGGAAACACGCTGCCAGCACCCACAGTGTCCCTATGGAATCAAACCCAGGACCTAGCTGTGAGAAGACAGCAATACTACCACTGTGCGTGCCACTGTGCCCCTATGGTAGCCATTATTGATATAAATATAAATATATGTACTGTATATCTATTATTAATTATTTTAGGGTTGTATAACATTGTACAATTCAATCAATCAAACGCATTATTTTTTTGCCCAATCAATGTATTCTCATTGAACTGTCTCAAATGCTCAAATTGGTTCACCCAGTAATATAATAATTCACTCTTGTTTGAGACATTTTCTTATCATATCAATGGTATGGAAACAATGTTAAAGAGTTGCTTCGATGAAATATAATTGATTTAAGTTGAAAACTGTTTTTAGCGCTGGTACATGGGCTACTGTATAATGCTGCATTCCGTTACAAATAACCACATACTGTATGCGCCGCAAATGTAATACTGGAACAGCATCCACGTTCAGTTTAACTCCTGTCCTGTTTCATCAATTGAAAAACTTGACACTCGTGAGTGTCCATGGACGTCCGTCGTCCGTTGTTGTGCGGACAGTCATATTGGTCCAGTGGTGAGAAATTAGCTGAAGAATCACACATGGACGAATGGACAGACGTACGAACATATGGACAAGTGAAAAGTGAAAACACAGCCCCTGACTGTCTGGCATAGACAAGAGCAGGTGAAACGACCTGTTAATAATACATACAAACTGTTCGTAATAAACTTCGGTGCAACACTATATAAAAAGAACTTGAGAGAGAGGTTGTGATCTCTGGCACAAGCCCCAGGCGAGTAGGCCTATTGCAGATCATCAAAGCTAGGATGTCATTCATTCACACACCATTGCTATTAGATTTCATATGGTGTATGAAACACTGAAAGAAGTTGGAAGAAGATCTAGTTGGAAGAAGATCTAGCTTTACTGCTGCAAGATCTAGCTTTACTGCTGCAACTACAAACAAACCACTGAGCAGTAGTTGGCTAGTAGACGTTTTTCTAAAACTGGACTATAACTGGTCTAAAAGTGAATGTTATTGTTTGTTTTTTGTCTTTTCTGCATTAAATGCAACTTTAGTGTGTACAAACACTGTGTTGGTAAACCTCACCTACACTCTATTGGCTCATTATGTGAAACTTCTGGAGACTGCTGTGCTGTGACTGGCTAAAACGCTGCCTCACCCCACACAACCGCCCTACCCTTCACAAATCACAAAGCACCACCTTTCCTGAGCCCGAAGGATGTTTTGTTTTCATGATTTGTTGACATCAACAAAGTTCTGGACTGTCTGCAGGACGAAACAAGTGTCTGTCTGCAGGGAAACAGCTACAGCATCTCAGCATCTGATGCTTGGTCTGTCCCAGGGTCACCTCCCAGTGTGATGTCAATCATGGACCATTCTAGGCATCCTAGTCGGCCCCTTTACAATTACAATTTAGGCATTTAGCAGATGCTCTTAAGCCAGAGCAACTTACATTAAGTAGAAACATTGCAATGCATCATACAGATTAAAGTTTACAATTTCAGCAGAATTTACAAAACACTTAACAAAAGTCTAAATATATATGAGTGTCAATGCGTGTATGGCCCTCCAATATGTGGCTGCTAGAGGCGGGATCAACACAAGACTGATGACATATTTAAACATGGTAATACATTGGACATCCAATGTAAGTCACTGCTATTTCAGTCTAATGAGATTCTATCTAAACTAGGAGGGTACTGCAAGTACTATGGGTTGGTATGTAATACAAGTGCTATGGGCTGAGATGGAGTCTGAAGATGTGTGTTTTCAGACTGTGGTGGAAGAAAGGAGTGAGTCTGTGGTCTGTTTGCATAGTTTTGGGGCCAGGAGGGAGAAGAGCTTGGGGCGTGTGGGGCGTTGGCCAGGTGTATTTAGCAGGGGTACTGTCAGCTTCCCTGAGTCGGCTGATCGGAGTAAGGGAGGCTTGTTTTATGAGACCAGTAAGATATGACGGAGTCAAATCTGCTGCTAGAGGCAGGATCAACGCACGACTGATGGCATATTTGAAGCCCACAGAACAAAATGTAAACACAACCTAACTTTGGTGCTGCCCGAAAGTCCTTCTCCATGGATTCTCCACAATCTTCTCACACCCGCTGCTTTTTACAGCGATAGCTGCTGCCCTTTTGGCCTGTCGGTACCTTGCTTCAGACTAGTTCCTTGGAATAACATACTCTCTGCTGTAAAGCAGAGAGTTTGAGGGTTACCCGAGTCACCTTCTAACCGTAGCTTGCAGCAATAGAGGCTTTGAACATTGCCCTTTCCTATTCAACCTTCCGGACACATCTACTCCTGCCCGGAAATGTTCCCAATTCACTCATACTACATAACTGGGTTTGCCAGGTTTGTCCAGAGGTTTCCTCAAGCATCTGGATCAACTTACCATCAGATGGTGTCAGTTAGTACAACCCATCTCTTCACTTGAGTGTCCGGAACATAGGGCCAGCTGACGCAATTTCAAATTCGATCATTGATCTTTGGCCTAGGGTCCTCTGTTAGCAAGTAGACTTACAGTATGTTTGAACATGTTTGTTTGTTATGGTCAGTGCATGAATACTAGTCGAGAAGTTCAATACCAATCCTCCACTTGGGTTCAGATCTGGGATACCGTTCAGACAACATAAAATAATTGGATCGGTTATTCCCTATTCTGCCATTTGAGTGGAAACTTCATTTCATGTTTATATAAAAGTGTAAGCGCCTAATTAAATAGGCCCTCACACTTTTATATAAACATGGAATAAAGTTTCCACTCAAGTTTTACCATCAAATACAATTTGTCTCATTAAGTCACTCTGTTGTGGCAGTTGAACCCATATCTGTTACATAATTATTGTCACTATTTGGGCCTGACCATAATTTTTAAATTGTTTCAATAATACATAGAACAAATATCCTGCCAGCATGTCAGTAGGGAAGAGTCAGAGGGCAAGTGTTAACTAGACATCCTGATAGATGTCTGCTGTAGTCGTTGTAGAAGGATAGATAGATGCATGCTGTAGTAGTTGCAGAAGGATGGATAGATGCATGCTGTTAGCCCAAGACATTGGACTCTCGTAGAGAGGTGTTGGCGATTCTGACGTGATCACTCTACGAGAGTCCAAGCGTTTGTATCGTATTTCCTTGTCGGATTTCGCCGTTTCGGCTTCTAGTAGCTCTTAGGGTGCACCAGTCCCACATGTAAAAGGCTGAACATAAGCCTCCACCCACTAGCTTCCACTACGGCAAAAGATTGTAGGCCGTAGAGTCCTAGTTTTTAATAAATAAAATGTTTTATATTTACCTCTCTGTGTTGTGTTGTCTCTGTTGTTGTTACGAGAGGCCATCTTGCTCATTACGTCACCGTTTCGCCGCTGCGAAACAGCGCCACCCTGGCCGGGAGGTGTAATGCGCATAAAAAGGACAATATCTGGTACAGGCTATTTTACTCACTTTGAGCATTTTAATATCTTAAATAAGTATATATATATATATATATATATATATATAATATATATATATAATATATTATATATATATATATATATATATATATATATATATATATATATATATATATATATTAGGGCTGTTGAATGATTAAACTTTTCAATCAAATTAATCACAGCTTCAAAATTAATTTAATCATGATTAATCACCACTCGAACTATGTCCAAAATATGCCATGTTTTCCTGTACAGGATTTCAACATTTAAAAAAGAAACAATCTGTGACAAAAATAACCATTTAACTTTAAAATATTGATCAAAATAGGTGATCTACAAGCCCTCAATGCTTGGAGATCCTCCAGCTATACTCTATGGCTCTGGTTACAGGGAGACACACAGCTATACGTCTCTGTAAAGCCGTGCTTTAACCCATTGTTTTCAATGAGAAAATGCTCAGTGGGTTGAGTCAGTGTGCACATGAGTTAATTGTGTTAAAAATTTTAATCAGATTAATCAACAAAATTAATTTAATCCCATTAATTAACTATTTTCAACAGCCTTAATATATATATATATATATATATATATATATATATATATATATATATATATATATATATATATATATATATATATATATATATATATATATATATATATAATCCTTCTCGTTAGTTATTATATTTCAATATTATTTAAATTCCTATTTGCCTCCCACACATGAAATGGATTTATATTTGCTGCAAAAGTAGTGACATTCATATAAAAAGTTATACACCCCAAACTAAAAATGTAGCCTGTTTGTCTGGGGTTTGAGACATATGAATTCCATATGGAAGCTCTTGGAGGCTTAAAAGTTGGTATACTTGAAGCCAGAACATTCCTCTAGACTCTAGAAAAGACCAGGTGCCAATATCTCAATGTAAATAGGAGTTATAGTCATTTGAACACATACCTAATAGGCAGATTATAAATCTGTGTAGAAGTTCTCTTGTACTTTGTATTGACTCAGACATGCATCATCAAGGCAACACATATTTGGGGGGGGGGGGGGGGGGGGGGCTAGCTCAACCACTCAATAGTTTATCACTACTTTGTATTGGAGTGCCGATTCACATTGTGTCACGTTTGGCTTGCAATGACAATGTTTAGTAAAGGTTTGCATGAAAGTTGACTAAAACTACGGTATATCATCAAAATGTCATTCATTGCAGAGACGGTTCACCTTAATATGGCAATGGCAGAAGAAACCATGCAAGGTACCGACGAGCACATCGGGAGCAATTTGGGGTTGAGTGTCATGCTCATGGACACATCCACACTAACTCTGGGGAAGCCTGGTTTCAAACTGACAACCTTGGAGTTACCATCCAGCCACTCTGAGCCACCGCTGCCCTCTTAGCTCATATGCCACTGGGAACTAATGTGTCCCATTTTATTTTTACAATTTACCTCCAGCAATTTGATATACTGTATCCTGAACTGCTATAGCTGAAGACCATCTGATAGGCTTATTTAATTCTAAATGATGATATAGGAAGAACCCCAGAGCCTGTTGCACTTGCACACATAGTAGCTTACTGCCAGTTAGGTCAGTGACATGCCTTTGGTGTTTGGTATGACCCAGCAGGAATCAAACCCTGACCTTAGGGCAGAAGGGGCCAAACGAGATACAGAAAATATTGTTGGAAGGCCAAGCCTAAAGGCCCGAACTAAATTCTGTGTAATATTAATTTAATGTCTAAACGTACTAACTAGTAAATGGCATTGACTTGACACTCTGGTAAGAGTATTATGTTATTATAGCAGTGGCATGTCTGATTTCACTACTTTTGCAGCAAAATATAAATCCATTTCATGTGTGGGAGGCAAATAGGAATTTAAATAATATTGAAATATAATAACTAACGAGAAGGATTATATATATATATATATATATATATTATATATATATATATATATATATATATATATATATATATATATATATATTTATATATATATATATATATATATATATATATATATATATATATATTAGGGGTGGACTCGATTAAATTTTTTGATCTAATTAATTTGGAGCTTTGTAATTAATTAATCTGAATTCATCACATGCTAATATTTGATCCGAGAAGCATTTTTTGTGTCAATTAAAACAGGTTGGTAGTGTGTGAGTGAGTTTTTCTAAATCAAAACTGTGTCCATACTGTGAAATGTTAGGTTAAGGGTGAGGGTTAGACATAGCGTTAGTAATAGTAATAGTAGTTAGTAATTTGCGAACCAATGGGAGTTTGGATCATTGGCAGCCCGGTTTGCCTGATTGGCTTCTTCTCCCATTGCATGCACCGCTATGATCGGTACTCCTGAAATTCATCCAGTGAAAAACGTTCTGTGGTGCAAAATCTCTGTGCGATTAAAATGAGTTATTTTTTTAATTGCGTTTTTTTTTCTGTAATTACTTAATCTCAATGAATCAGTTAAAATCCCAACCCTTATATATATATATATATATATATATATATATATATATATATATATATATATATATATATATATATATATATATATATATATATATATATATATATATATATATATATATATATATATATATATATATATATATATACTTATTTAAGATATTAAAATGCTAAAAAAGTGAGTAAAATAGCCTGTACCAGATATTGTCCTTTTTATGCGCATTACACCTCCCGCCAGGGGTGGCGCTGTTTCGCAGCGGGGAAACGGTGACGTAATGGGCAAGATGGCCTCTCGTAACAACAACAGAGACAACACAACACAGAGAGGTAAATATAAAACATTTTATTTATTAAAAACTAGGACTCTACGGCCTACAATCTTTTGCCGTAGTGGAAGCTAGTGGGTGGAGGCTTATGTTCAGCCTTTTACATGTGGGACTGGTGCACCCTAAGAGCTACTAGAAGCCGAAACGGCGAAATCCGACAAGGAAATACGATACAAACGCTTGGACTCTCGTAGAGTGATCACGTCAGAATCGCCAACACCTCTCTACGAGAGTCCAATGTCTTGGGCTAGATAGATGCATGCTGTAGTAGTTGACTAGTTGTAGAAGGATTACGCCTGTGAGAGTCGACAGGGGTGAATGTATGAAAAGACACAAATACCAGAGAAGGTGTCATCTGATAGGGTCCATTCTTCTCAGTCTTTTGGTCAATCATGCCGAAATGAGAGAGGGACAGCATGGGAAGGAAAGAGCGGGATGCGGACAGGCAGACAGGGACATCAAAGGGATGGAGTGAAGTTGCCAGTTTACACTGATTGTAGAGCAGTGCATCAATACCAAGAGGTTGCAATATTAAACTAGATTAAACCTTGTGAAAGACAAGGATCTCTTTGAACCTATCATGTCCGCTATACAGTTTTTTTTTCCCAATACTGTAGGTGTGTAATTTCACCATTCACATAAAATAGATGGAGCGACATACAATGTGTGTGTGTGTGTGTGTGTGTGTGTGTGTGTGTGTGTGTGTGTGTGTGTGTGTGTGTGTGTGTGTGGGTGTGTGTGTGTGTGTGTGTGTGTGTGTACGTGCGAATGAAGGAAAGAGACAGAGATAAGAGGAGATGACTCTTTGGGGAAATATGCCCTAGGGCCCGAGTGTCACTGATTTCTCCATTAAGCTGCTGTCACTCTGCTCTGCTGTCAACATTGTAAGGGAATCATGAGATGATAGCTCAGTAGAAATCATGTCAGGTTGGGAAATATCACTGTCCACATTCCTCCTTCTTGTGGACAATTACCACATCCTGGTGGGGAGATATTATTGTAGTATTCTACAGGTATATCAAGATATTTGACATAAGCTCTCATACACAGTGTAGTATAGTACAACACTACCCCCTACTGGTACAATCCTGTTACTGTTTATTCGATTTTAACACAGACATGATAATTTGCTGGGTTTGACATCACAGAAAAGTAGAAAGCCTGCTAAAAGAATGAATCCAAGAAAGCATATTTGGTATGTGTCCATTCCAATTTAGTCAATTAATCGAAAACAATTCTAGACAACTATACACTGACTTGACCGACTATGTTAAAGTCACAGTCCCTGACAAAATCAGATGGGATCAGATCAGATTGATTGAAAAGATTGATTGAAAAGGACTGATTGATTGATTGATGGGAAATTGTATCCACAGTTTGGAGAATTACCGGTAAGTACAAGAATTCTTAGCAGTTCAGCGCTAAATGGATGTGACCCTAAAAGCCTGAAAATAAAGCTGTTAACAACAAATAATATAACAATCAAATTGGTTTGAAGACAAAGTACACCAAATATTTGGTTTAAATCAGTATGTTTATTAAACACAGGATGAATTGTATCACATCAAAATGTCAAACTGAGCTGTATAGTAGCTGATTTGTCAAATACATAATGTGGTACCATGAATCTAGTGTTTTATTCTCCCATTCACTGATGAAAAGGACAAATAAAATATCTGGGGTCTCACTCTGGCTGCATAAAAGTGAAACTAGATTTAAGAAGTTGTCTGTAAAATCAAAATAACAAAATCGGCATAGAGCAGAATGCTTCCAAATGTGGAAACTCAGCAGACAATTGCTTTTAAACCATTAATGCCATTGAAATGTGTTAAAATATTGATTGTCTATAGAATAAAAGAAGCTCACCTCAAACAATGTGCACTTAATACCAGAATACTAATTACTTCTGAAGTAAAAGTTCACAGATAGCATAGCTAGCATCAACCCATTAGCTTTTAGATGGGATCAATAGATTACTACAAACTGTAATTAGCAGCAAAATAAGCTCTTAAGGCAAATGTTTTCAAACATATTGAAGTTGAACAGTCAGCAAAACTTGCATAAACCATAAAGGACAACCTTGTTACAAGCATTCATAAACAAACTAGCATTGTTACATAATTGCTCTGTCCATTATTCGACCATTGCTATCCATAATTCTTCCTTCAAATATTCCCAAATATGCAAATTTTGTGCAGCCCGAATATCAGTCTGCATCACTGTGTATTTTATTCAATATAATAAAAATTAAACCAATTTCCAATCACAAATCGCCATGTCTTGCGTTTTGATTCAAACATTAATTATTAAACCTTTGTTGACTTGAACATAGGCATGATTCTCATGGACATTAAACCCCCCATGCTATCAAGTTAAAGGAAATAATTACCATAGAGAGAATATGACATTTTAAACACATCCATGAATATTGTCTGTGATTATGTGTGATATTTCTTCTTTTTTTTGTAACAGATTTGGTTATGGGCAAGTTTGAAATTAGCAGAACAAAGCATCATGCAACCATTCAATAGGCATGGACAGCTTGTACAGTACACAACAACAACACCACAACAAATATCTGAAGAAGAGTTCCAATTTGGCACTACAATCTTTAGCATAGTTGCATTAACTAATTAAAATGGTGGTATAAAATGTCTCTATATCCTGCATATATCACTGTTGCAGTGAAACACATAGACTCTGCATTGCCAAAATTTGAAAGAACAAAGAAAATCACAGTTGTAAGACGATTAGGGGAAAGCTTATTTCTATCAACACTTTGGAGTAGGTAGGTGGTAATGCTACAACAAACCTTTTCAGAATCATGCATTTACCTGTGTAATAACACATTTAAGCACAGTGGACGAATGATAGATATACTTTGTGCAATAGAAATCCTTTTTAGCAATTTATCCAGCGTAGATATTATGATGGCACAATAGACACTCACAGAGTCCACCTAAATAGATGTTATCTAATGTAATGTTATCTAATATTACATAGAATACAACCTTACTTAGTTTAACCTGAGGCTAAAGAACTGAGTCCAGTTTCATCTCAGGAAGTTGATTTTCTTTAACATTAAAATATTAGAAAAACAATTGTTGTTATATACCACTTATTATGAAAGAAATTTAAATCACTAGCATCACAACCAGACTATTAGTAAATGCAGTGCAATTTCTATTTACATTTTGAATTTACAAACCAAAAGGAAATATTTGAACAGAAAATGGCAGTGTGAATTCTATGAATGTGTATATTCAATGTTTGTACATGCAATTAAAAACATTTAGCATACACTATGCAAGTGGCAGTACAAAGACTTTCAGAAGACATCCAGAGAGGTATATTTAATTAATCTGAGCAACGTTAAATTCCAATAGTTTTGAAATAGTTGCAAATAACAGTCAGCTAATGCACTGGATCCATGTCTCTACATGGCAATATGTGAACTATATGCAACTAATGCAGATAAATCCTGTATCCCTGGATTTCCAGAAGGTGACATACACGTTTCCTGTTACGGTTAATTTTCCCATAGCATCCGAACTAGAAACACATGAAGGTGCCACATGTGATTCCTTTTCAAGTGTGCTGTGTCATGTGGAGGTTTTGATAACAAAAAATATCATATGTGAACTGAGGGGCGATCTTATATAATCAGACAGATATGGCGTAAAATCTCCCTTCATTGTAAAAGGGAATTTAATTTCTGCTTAAGAAGAAAATCTACACTAATAATGCCTCTCACAAAATAATACAATGATGGACATGAAAGATGGTCTGATCAGTCTGAACTGTGAACCCATTTTTCCTACCCTCTTTCGCTCAATGGCTATACTAAACCATACTAAATCCGGAGGCCTAATTTGCATAGGGTTGGTGGGTTTTGTCAACCCACGAGCCTCCCACTAGGGGGACCCAATGGCCAGCTGTAGTTTTCTCGTCCAGTCAGTGTTGGGAGAAAGACATGGGAGGCTGGGAGCCCCTCAAACTCACTTTGGGCCAAAACTTCACATTTATCCTCTCTGTAAGCAACAAGAGTAGGCCTAGTCTTTCGATAGGCGTATCATACAGGCAGTTCAACTAACTGTAACTATGGGCTGTCACCATGACAACCCCTCCCCTCACTGGTGCAACAGTGGGTAGGAAAAACGGGTTTGTGTCTGAAACCTTGGCCAAATACAGTCATATGTCACAGATAACGTCATAGGTGAATGAACTTGAATTTGCATATTTGAATATTCCCAGATCCAGCATTTCTCAGTGAGAGAACTTTTTATGTGTGGGATTCCTGTAAAACAAGTCGTCTCTAGAAGTGGGCATTATGGGAAGTGGTCTAGTCAACTCAGTATTTCAGGTATCCTTCGGACCGTGCTGTCGTCATTTGGCATCGCCACCGACACTGGAGATTGTGTTAGTAGCAGATTTATCAGATGTAGATGTAATGAAATAGTGTAATTTCTAGATTACACTATTAATCTAGATTATGAGATCATGCTACATCTAGCCAGAGCTTTTCCAAAACACCTTAGCACAAACATCTGATCTACTAGCATAAAGAATTATT
Organism: Benthosema pterotum; assembly: GCA_039105355.1. Taxonomy (NCBI): domain Eukaryota; kingdom Metazoa; phylum Chordata; class Actinopteri; order Myctophiformes; family Myctophidae; genus Benthosema; species Benthosema pterotum. The sequence continues at coordinate 30,460,269 of CM076967.1, read as the reverse complement.
GGGAATACAATAATAATAATATTTTGGAATATATGTAAATATGGAATATAATTGCTCTTGTGTCATGTCAATTTCGTGGACGTACATTTCCCAGGCCTGAATGAAGGTTCACCTTTTTGGTAGGTGTTCAAACACATACAGCACAGGTTCATAAACCTTTTTGCCGAAACTCCTAAATTGAATCGTGAGAATGCCTAAACTGGCTAAAGCAAGCAAGAAAATATAGAAATAGAATATTGTGTATTTATATTTATTGTAGCATACACTAACTACCAGATAGTGCAGACTAAAGTCAAACTTTGGGACAACAAAAGAAAGTATTAAATAAAACTATTTAGATGTTAAGACAAAGAAGCAGCCAAGCAGGTGTCCCTCGACTCCCTCCCCGCAGACTGGTGTTTTGTTAAACATCATGGGAATATCTACACACTATAATTATACGGGATATCTTAACCTTTTTACCTCTTTATAACCTGTTTTTAATTTCTCTCTTTTACTCTACCCCTATCCTCTCTGTTCCCCTTAAAAATAGACTCTCTTCCATTAAAAAAAAAATAATAGAGCATGACAAACAATAATTTCACCGGCCTCTTTAAACCTGTGATGTGAATATTAAATTCACATTTGTGCTTTGTGCTGGGTGAAAAGATAGGGAAAAGAAATGCACATAGCATAGACTCATTCACTGTTCCCAGGTTGATTCCTTAGAAAACCAGTGGAGGGCGGTGCTGGGCCATTGTGGATGGAAGGGACTGAATTTAGGGGAGAGGTCATTGAAGGTGTCAACATGATATATCCTCCCATATATTAGAACAGGGACTTCAACCTTTTCACCAAATAGTCGAAAGGAGGCTCCTCATATCTGTACACTACGTTTGTACAGAACTTTATATTCCACTGTCCTGTCAGAAACATAATTTCAGACCAAATAAATTGCCTACCCATTTCAGACCATAATTGTTTGTGCGTCCAAATACCAGTACCTTTCTGCTCCATCATTGACAGCAGTGGTTCCCACTCTCACTCTCATAATGTGGGTGCTCAAAAGCTAAAAGTGAACTGACCCACACAGTTAAGTCATTTACTCCACCCTAATGCCCAGTCTCTTAAACTCACATTTTCGATTGTCCATTTTCCATATCAAATATTTAAGATCTAGAAGTGACCGAAAAAATGGCTACCAGTATAGAAAGTGACAAGTAGTTAAGACTCAAGTTATGTGACGATTTCCCTCTAGCACACTCTTCTCTTCATCCGTCTACCATGTCTCTCCGTTACTGAGGTTCTACGGTTAAGCAGTCCACACACCTCAATCTGAACGCCGGTTCCCCCCAAAGTCCATCTCTTCAACAACTGTCCCTCACCCTCTTCCTCAGCATTCTACATCCTCCATGACCTCCATGACCACCGTCCTGGGTCCGTTTAGAATCAGGTTACTTACGGTCCGGTAGTCGAGCGAGAGGACATTCAGTCCGTTCACTGACACCACAAACTGACACACCTAAAGAGGAGGGGTGGGGTACATGAAGAGAGAAAGATTAACTTAAAAAAAGAATCATTCAACAGCCCTAATTTTAAGAATGACTTTTCTTGTTCATAAATCTATAAATGGTCTGGCACCTTCCTACCTATAACTCGGAACAGGCAGGCAGACTATGCCTGCCTAGATATGTTCTTAACCTCCGCTCCATTGCACCTGACAGCTGTGGTAGAGTAGCTTTTAATGCACCCATTTCTTCACTCTTGCTTTTAGTTGATTTTTAAAGGTGTAATGTTATTCATGCCCTCACTGTTTTGCCCTATTGTGTTGTTTTGTGCCTGCACAATTTTCTTTGTTGCTCTGCATAGCACTTTGAACTGCATTTTATGTCATAAAAGGTGCTATAGAAATAATGTTTGTTTTTAGAGGTCCAGCTACAAACACTTTATAAACACACATATCCGTCTGTTGGAGAATAAAAGGGGACATAAAATATTTTGTAGATACACATATATACATGTATATATATATACATATACAACATATCATAATGTGCTTGTTGGCTGTTGCTGCTTAGATATACTATGTTCTGTACGTTTCTTTCATAAATATTCTCTTCACAGACAGACATGATTAAGATTAGTTTGAAGTCAAGTACAGGGAGCAAAATAATGGATCTTCAGACTCAAGGGTCATGCTCCAACAACTAAAGTAAGCCTGAAACCAGACGTTTAGAGACACACCTAAATTACTTAATCATGTAAGGACTCCACCTGCCTTATCTTTAGTGAATCCGCATGATAACACTGATAGAAACTGGACTTGGCAGCCATTATTTCTAGCTGTTGCTGGTGCAACAGGATGGTGCTGAACACATTCACACAGTCTTAATTTACTGGTCCATTTCCAAATAGTTCTCATTTCCCCAGAGATGTCAAACAATGATTGGTTGCACACTTGATATCATTGGTGTGGTTTGAAAATCTTGAATGTAAGAATTTGTTACTTTTCAGGAAATGCAAAGATTCTGATGTCTCACCATTAACACCACCATTGATGCTTAATAGGAGGGCAAATACGGACGGAAGCACAGACCACATCATCACAGATCAGACCAATCATGTCATGACCAATCATGATTCATCCACAATAATCTTATAATAAGTTCTAAATAAAGTCACGCCCAAATACGTAGTGTGTTGGTTAATCTCAGATGTGGGATGCTGACATCAGGTGCAAATAAATCATGAAAAGGGACAAAGAGAAATTACGTTAGGCTTAGCCTGTATCTGTTTAACCTTAGTTCAAATTATAACTGTTGACGGGCAACGGTACTGATTCACCCTGTTGTGCATGCATATCAAGAAACTGCCTGACCTACAGTTGCAACTGTTGAACAACTCCATGTAGATGGACATTACTGTGGACTTATTCATCACACTTTGTCTGTATTATGACTTGTACATTCTGGTCACGTAATGCGACCAGTATACTTACTTTATTATCTATGGGATGAATAAAGTACAGAAGTTGTGATACTGCCTGGTGGACAGCCAGTATGCAAGGCACGTTGCTATAGAGATAGGCTTTGAGTACAAAACTGAGTAAAAAACAGAAGTGATATTTATGTATTTCCAGTGTTTGCTTCCCCTTTCATAACTACAAGACTGTTACTCTGCCTCCTTCTCCTTTAATACTAATTTATTTTAATTTAACCCTGAGTTTTAACCCATAAGAGTTCATTTGGTTACAGTTTTATTCTGTGGGAGTTAAACGTGGTTAAATTAATTTGACTTTGTACTCTGTGGTCTAAAATAAAATATTTCCCTGTTTTAGGAGCACATCCTAGAAGCAGTTTGTTTTTGTGTTGTTTATTTAACTGAAATCTTCTGTGATCTTTTAATAGCCCAGTTCTGTTACTGTATGTTCCCATGAACCCCACTCAATGATTTGACAGTGTGTTAGTTTAAGAAACATGAACGTCGTTCATGAGTATGACTCTCGCAAAGTAGCCGTGTAACTGACAATTTGATGCATTTTAATGCTGACTTCATTTAGTCTCTTACACCTGGTTCCCTGTGCCTGATTTTGTCACTTCAAACAAACCATCCTCTCTCCTTTCCCCCTTTTCATGTTGTGGATAGACTCAGCAACGCTATGCTCTGCAAGTCTGCATTCCCAGCATTCCTTGCTGCCAGTGTGTGCATACCTTCATGCCAGCTGCGGGACCACTAGTGTGCCCCTCCTCCTCCTTGTACCCCATGTCCCTTCATCAATCATACCGTTAACTTAATTCCCTCTCTCCCTCCTTGGCCCTTGTTCATATTTAATCTTTCACTCCATCAACCTACCCTATTTGTAGTGGAGTTTAGATATGACAACATTTACTAATTTCTCCCTCATTCTTTCATTAACTTCTTACCCATCTTAGACTCATTGGCCTATCTTTACTCCTCCAGTTCCCAGTCGCAGGAGAAGAGATTAGGAGGATTACTTTCTCGTGCACATAATCACTCGACTCCTCCACTATTTTCCCCCTTCCTCTCATTCCTAGAAGCCGGTTCCAGCCCCAGCAGCAGTGACATGCACAAGGTCATTTGTGTCATGTGACACAGTTTAATATTCCTGTTGTTACAGTAGCGCCCAATCCTACCTTCATCCCTGCAGCTGCAGCAGGCCCACTGGGGTCCACGGCCTGGATGTGACAGGGTTTGTTGCCTCTAACCACAAAGCCCCAGCCCACGGCGTCACCTAAGATCTGGGGTTGAACACCACCACATTCAGTCTGTTAGCATCCAAGCTCTGTACAAGTATGTGGCATGCAGCTTCTGGAGAATCTGGACTACGTGTTAGCAGCTGTTCTGCCCATCAGAATACTCAGTATTCCACTGTCAGCCTAATTATTTATGCTAATCGTTTGCTATGGTCAAAAATATAAATCACAATCACAAACAACTTGAAAACAACAGATCTGCTGCCATTCTTATTTAATTTTTAAAACACTAGACCATTTTGCTCGCCGCACACCATGGATTTGAGTTCTTTCTCTTTGTTGAATTTCACTTTTTTTTCCTTTCCTTTTTGTTCTGCAATGTAACTGTATGCTATTTTTATCCTAATGTCTTATAAAATTGTGTTTCCTTTCCTTGATGTTCTGTCAAGAACAATAAATTGCCTTTTTGAAATGTGCTATACAAATGAATCTGCCTGGTCTTATGCCGTAATCTGTAGCCGTAACTCTTACCATGCCTATGCTCATTTAATATAATTGCCAATTTAGAGCAGCTAAATGGTCAAATACTTACAAATACTGGTTGTGTGTGTGTGTGTGTGTGTGTGTGTGTGTGTGTGTGTGTGTGTGTGTGTGTGTGTGTGTGTGTGTGTGTGTGTGTGTGTGTGTGTGTGCGCACGTGCGTGTGCTCTCATGAGATCTATGTATCTGCATGTGACAGTGTGTAACAGCATGGTGTGTTGCCTCACACAAGTGAATAGTGTTAAAGCAGGCTTTGTCAGACCAGTGTGTGTGTGTGTGTGTGTGTGTGTGTGTGTGTGTGTGTGCGTGTGTGTGTGTGTGTGGTACTGCTTGCGCGTGTGTTTGTCCGTGTGTGACATACTGTGAATGTCTTCTTTATGTAGGGTCCTCCTGGTGTCTGAAGCTCCTCTGGACTCACTTGTCTCTTTAAAACTGCAAAGAAAGAAATGCAGTCAGTACACACAAATATAACACAGGGTCAAGGGTTTAATACCGTACACACTTATTAGTATTACACACACAAGCATGCACAGATACACATGCATTACTGACACCAATGCATGTGCGCCTGTGCGTGTGTGTCCGTCACATGTTACCAGAGTGCCTGGAGGCACACTACTTCCTGACGGGGATACCCCTCCTCCAACTTCCCCAAGTCGTTTCTCCATTTTATGTCCCATGTCCTGACCTAACTTGTCTAATTTGAGATGATATACAGTGATGTATATGTCATGTTCCTATAGTACTGGAACAAGTGCTCTCTTCCTGTCTATGGCTTTATCAATTACACAGGGGGCCTTCATCGTTTGAAAGGCCCACCTCCTTCTCCCCCCTCTTCTTCTACTCTCTCTATTTTTTTTATACATAACATGGATGGAAATATGATTTCTAAACAAGAGTTCAACATCCAAATGCTTCTGGTGAGATACTATAATGTTTAGAAATAAAATAAATCACACAATCATCTGTCTCTGTTAGCCATGGACAAACTGCTTAAAAATGTTTCATGGATCCATGAGGTGCATTTGATTTATCTTCTCTTGAGGTTATTTAACAAACTAGCCATAACATTTACTTAGGATAACCGTAAGCTAAAGCACTACTTATATAATGGCTACTTATACTTGTTTTAGCTACTTGTATATTCATTCAGCTCTGGAATCAGGTGAAATCCTGGGGTTACACATGGAGAGAGAGAGAGAGGAGAGAGAGAGCTTTATCCTCTTAATCCATTCATTTCCATAATCCCCTCGACTAATCTGATGTAAAGGAATTCCATCTTTAAAATTAATCTAACAGCACCTTAATGAAAGAAGATCTCATGCACTCGAAATTACAGTCAAGTCAAGCAAAACTTTTTAAAGGGAAACATTTGTTTATGGTGTTGCAAATACTCAAATACTCACATATGGATCCAAAGACTGGTATTCGCTATAAAACGCACCTTTACTAATACTTGATCATATGGTTGTGAGCACAGGGAAATACACTTCCTGCTCACTGTGTTATTTACAGTTAGGCGCAGGAGTACACATTAAAGAGTCCTAGCTGACCTATGAAAGTAATGGAACCTCTCACACCATCACAGTGGGCGGACACATGTTCACAACACAGTGCACTGTGTATCATCATGTCAGTTTAAGAGTCTAAGAATAGGCCTCAGAAATAAACGTCTCTATATCTCATTCAGTTTGCCAACAGAATGCCAGGCTTGACTGACTGTGTGATCTCTGTTTTTGCGGGTTGTTGAATGTGTTGCTTGTCTACTTATTGCTGAGCCCAGGTGCAGATCAGAACTTGTTTATTCTACAAAAGAGAATTAAATACTTTCAAACTAACTTGAGTAACTTGCACATTATCCCCCTTTATTCCAAGAATAGTCATGTCAATTCAGTTACACAGGTAGTTATTTAGACATGTTGAAAATAGTTATCTCAACCGGACAAAACTGTCTTTGTTTATATGAAAGTTCAGTCATTTTTGCTCATTTCCAGAAAGAAAGAAAATAAAGAGGATGGAAGAAAAAACCGTGACCTAAGGGGTGCTCTAACCTGTAATTATTGTACACCATCGCCAAGAATGGTGGTCCCTTTTTGACCAAAGGTTCCCACCAGCATACATATTTGCTCAGACACAAACAGTATGACATAAAGAGCTCGATTTTCGCTCCACACGATGTCCCTAACGTTACCCGAAACCCGCAGCGGATTCCCTTATTGGTATTTTCGTCACCTTTTCTCTTCCCCTAGCCACTATTCTTTATGCCGACACCGTTATTTGTGACTGGAGGTGTGGTCATGGGCGTGTTTGTCGCGCAGTCCCTTAAGTTGCTAATTTCGTCAAATAGATTTGGGATCTAGATAACGCCATCTCAAAGCACCCGCTAACCCATATGAGAAGGCAGAGCCACGTGCGCACGGTGCGGGCGTCTTTGTGCCTTGGAGATGTCCACGACTCCACGTGGAAAGGCGCCAGTTCAATTCATCTCCTTATTTATGGATTGTTCTATAAACAGCTGTAGATTGCCTGCTGTCGGTCACTTCCTTGTGTTTAGGTAATGTACAGTATATAATATAATTAAATACATTAATTAACTTGTGACGCAATGCTGTAAATTGCAAAAAAGTCGGAAATTCGCGGCAAAAAAGACGTTTTTTTTGGATCATTCATTTCATGGTCAAAAAAACGTCTTTTTGCCGCGAATTCCCAACTTTTTTTGCAATTTACTTTATAACATTTCGCAGACTTGGGATAAATGCACGCCACATACAGCAAAAAAAAAAAACATGGAACATGTTTTTCAACATAACATGTTGAATGGTAAGAAATGATTGAGAATTGACCGAGCTATAATTGTTTGAAAATGAGAGCTATAATCTTTGAGAATAGGCTACTCATGCATGTGTCTGTCCTAAGCCCGCAGCTTAGGACAGACACATGCATTAGGACAGACACATGCATAGATATTAATTCATCCATAGATATGGGATGAATTAAAGGGAATGGCAAGACCAACACGGATTGGATGAAAGCTAAAAACGCCCAAACCACACCTGCATAATTTAACGGGTATAGGAGGTGTTTAAGGGAGATGGGATGGTAACGAAATTATCAACTTTAGTGTGGGAACGCCTCTTCCCCAATGCTAAGTGCGTTAATTGCGTATAAGGGCTAATGTAACCAAAATCGAGCCCAAAGTCTTTCTGCATTGCCAATGGCATTTTTAATGTTTGTTCAGAAGACACAAATATTATACAGTATATATCTCATATAACAGTGGTTTTCAAAAGTTTGACACCAGGGCCCATCATTTATTCAGTGTTTGAGCCACAGACCATCATTTGATGACATTTTTAGCCCCACAAACTAAAGATTTCTTTTGCTTTTGTCCACAATTCCAGGCTGGATTTGGGAAACAAAACAGTCAAACATACAGATCAAAATGACCATTAATGACCATTAATCTTCTACATTCTGTAGTTGTGTAGAGTAGACTTGGGCTAATTCACATGATGAATATTTTAACTCTTGAGAGTGTAAACATGAAACCAAATGGACCCGCAAGCGTCCATTTGGTTTCATGTTTACGCTCTTAAAGAGTTACATCTGGTTAACCAACTGTCCATCATTTAGCCTGGAGACCACCTGGAACCCTCTCAAGGACCACTGGTGGTCCCCGGACCACTGGTTGAAAACCACTGATATAGTAATTGTGTTTTTACTGGTATACCCCTCAGGTGCCAGAGGTCCATGAGGAACGCAAACGTCCAAGGCCAGTCTGATGACAGGCCGTGGTCAGGTCTGGTTCAGTCTAATGGTAACCAGGTGCAAGCTGTGAAATGTAGAAGACTGCTGCTATAAGGTGATTCTCCTTCAACTTAGAAATATTGTGGCGTACTTATTCAAAAATACCGTATGAATCATTGAGTTACAGTCTCCGATGACCACATGAGGTCAGTTAAAGTGCAGTGAACCTCGTCATGTTCCTAATAGTACTGGAACAAGAGCTCTTCCTGTCTATGGCTTCATCAGTTACACAGGGGGCCTTCGTCGTTTGGAAGGCTCACCTCCTTCTCCCCCTCTTCCTATACTCTCTCTATTTTAAGTGCCTTTCATGAACGCAAAGAAAACAGGCCCCAATGGAGGGGCAGAGACATGGGGCCCCTTCCCTTTCTGAAAAGGCTAACAGAGCATGGAGCTCTGCATGTCTCTGTAGGCTTTAGTCAAATACTGAGGTAGAAATCTGTGTGAGTCAAAGTTATTCTCAACCAACATTCTCAAAATGCATGAAGTGATATTTTTATGTATGAAATACCTTTTTTCAAAATAAAATGTAGGAAAGGTACACAAAGGCATATTGACTAATAAAAAGATCTTTTCATTGGGTAGGAAACACTGAACTACATAATACTGTGTATGCATGTACAGTGTGTGTGTGTGTGTGTGTGTGTGTGTGTGTGTGTGTGTGTGTGTGTGTGTGACTGCTTCTGCCTCCAGCATTCAGTCTTGTACTGCTCATAGTTCAGAACTCAGCTGGATTACCATGGTGCTGTCCAGGCCAAAGCCTGTGATTGGTCACAGCCAGGAGGCGTATGTGTGAGAGAGAATCATGCCTTTTGGCATTAGCCCCTGTCTGTCCCCACGGGTGTACGTCTTCCTGCTGCTGGTGCACACACACAGACACAACACATGTGCCCCCCCCCCCCCCCCCCCCACACACACACACACACACATAGTCTATGTATTTCCCTGCATCTCGCGTTCACCCCCCCCCCCCCAACTTCCTTCAGATAGAGATAGAGATTACAGATTACTGGTAAATAGCGGACTGTTGGTCTATTTACATTGCTGTGTATATGAAAGAAAGATCTTTTTCTAATAGCCTAACTCTACATGTAATTCCATCAAGACATTTATAGTGAAAATACAGTAGAACTCTCAGTGCTCATTCATCCATTTGTAACTCAGAGGGTATATGGTGCAAATGTAACTACAGGCACACATGGTTCCATTTTTAGACACAAAGATGAGGTCAAAGCTGTGTAGCATGTTAAATTGTGTTTTGATATCATCTTTCACTATATATTTTTCACAATAACCTTTCACATGAATGTGGTCTTTGACAACTCTTCAGACACTGTTAAACATTGTCTTGATACACTAGCTCCCAAACACTTGCGCCAGAAATGTACAAGAAATATATTTATTCATGTATTTTAAGTTTAGTTTAGTTTCGGACAAAGTATTGTTACGATTTTATAGCATGATAACTTAAAATGTGGCGCATTAAAAAAACAAAGGCCAAACAGCGTAGGACCAACACAATCACTCCAAATCACTTTGATCCACAACAACAAGGAGGACATACTGTACACTGAACTACAAATACTGTAACACCAGTGTTTGACACTGTCAGAATGCCAAAAATGCTGCATTTCTGCATGTGTGCGTACATTACCTACACGCATGCAAGGACACACACATGCAAGAGACTAATCATAATGACCTCCAGGGGAGACAGACATATCCAAGATATGGAAAGACCATGGAGGGCTGGGACACCGTGAAATGCCAAGGGCACTCTGCATGGAAGCAAGTGTAGTATGGCAGAGAACTGAGTTCATCTTAATATAGTGGTATAACCTTTAATCTCATCTAGAAGGTGTCCATCGTCTGTCTATATAGCCAGTGATTTGAGGCCAATGCAAATTCCCAAGACGTATTCTGAATTGTGTGTTGTTCATCACACAAACAGTTCAGCTGTGTGTGTGTGTGTGTGTGTGTGTGTGTGTGTGTGTGTGTGTGTGTGTGTGTGTGTGTGTGTGTGTGTGTGTGTGTGTGTGTGTGTGTGCGCTCTTACCAGACTTGGGGTTACAGAGCACGGGAGGACTGCTGCTCAGTGTTGGACTGCTACTGTAGTAACCACTACTGCCACAACTGCTACTCATGCTGCTACGGCGAACCCCCACTATCAGTTTGATCTCCTTAGTGGGGCTCACTGGTGGAGAGACAGCATGAGAAAGAATGAGGGACAGATGAATCATAATCATAGCAGTGCACACGTATGCACGTGCACACTCAGCATGCCCTGTCGTGGAAAACAGAGGGTTACTAGGTTAGGGTTAGTGTGGACGTAAGTCTAGCCTGAAAGCAAACACTGCATAAGCAAACTAATAGGCACATTGACTGTGAAAGAAGCATGACCTCTGCCCACACAGGGCTGTCAGCTGTCAAAACCACTCCTTGCAACATGCAAATACATGCAACCACTATCCCCAAGGACAGATGCAAGGAGTTGCGTCGGTGTGGACTGGCCTAAAAGATGTTGTGCAATGTCTTTTTCGGTCATTTTCGGAAACAAAAGCATCTGTTTTTCTGTTCCAATCACATCATGCCTTCAGGCTGTGGGCCATTAGTGTCTATGCGACATCTGCATCCGCACATGGAATCCAAGCCCATTTAAAAGGACCATGTCATACGTCTTGGGAGATAACAAATGCTATTTCAGATCCTATTTTTTTGTGACGCCATGCAGAAGGCATAACTTTCCCCATTGTCTTCTATGCCAGGCTTGGGTGGCAGTGCTAACAATACTAAACATACAGTAGCAACAGCTAGTGGCTTTGACGTTACACTTGTCTTCATACTGGGTCAAATATCCACTTGAAAATTATTATTTTCACTCGAATATCTTAGTTACAATGACATTGGGTTGAGGTGCTGTTGTTTACAGTAACTGTTGCATGATCGCAATTTTGAACGTGGTATATGGACTGGTTATATAAGGGATATGAAGCCATGAATGCATGACTAGCAACAATACAGCAACAGACATGCTAGTGCAGTAGTAGGCTGCATAGGTATGGTAGGCTTCCCCCACTCTGTCTCGTGCAACAAAATGTTTTGATTCAGACAACGTGATGTGCTATTAAATCCTGGGTATGACAGTGCACCTTTAAGTCAAATGCCTGAGTGCAAACTAGTTGCAATTGTGCCCATGCACATATGTACAATATTTATGATAAGCTTTGAGGACCAAGTCATGTGTAAATATGTAACTATTCGGTTTCCAGATCTGCAAGCTGCAGGAGTGTTTCTAAGTGGCTGAATGTGCACATGCATATGATGTTCTTGTGTCTGCCAATCATAGTCTATGTGACCGTGTCCCTGTGTGTGCGCCTACGTTCTCTCATGATTATATTTGTCTGCAGGCTGGGTTATAGTCTGTCTAAGTTGTATACCTGAGAGGAAGCTAGTGTTGCCTCCGTCAGAGTTCTGTTTGCGGAGACAGAAGGGGCTGTCGTGGTTTTCTGGGATGCTACGGCCACGCTCAGTAAGCAGCTCAATTAATCTCCGCCTGCGACGGAAGTTCATCCGGAACTGGTAGAGCAGGGCTCCGTCAACAAAGTGGTGTTTGTTGGTCACTGGATAAACAGAGGAGGGGATTGAGGAGAAAGGTGGTTGGGGGTAGGGAGGGAAGGAAGAAGAGAACGATGAAGAATACAAATACATGAACTGAAAGAGATATACAGTACAACAAAGCAATAAGAATAAAATGACTCTATAAGCCAGCCAAAAACCTCAATAACACTATTTCATCGTACTGAACTGAAGTAACCTATACTGAGCCCAATTGAATTTAACTGAGCACTGAGCCCAGATCAGATGTAATCTGCCCTTTAATCTATTTCAGCCAACAATACAATGTCCGAAATTAGGATTAAAGTGATAGCTGTGTGATCTAATAGTCCCCTACAGTACACTATACCAAAGTCATTTGTTACAAAGAAGAAAGTTCTATGTGAAAACAATACAATGAACTGAATGCCATAATGAGAAATTAGGAGAGAATTCCCTTTGTCTGCTTGTGTAAGATTTTGTAAGACTGCACTCCCTTCTTTCTTAAGTAATGTTCCAAGTAGGATATATAAAAAAGAAAAATAACTGCATAGTGATACAGTATGGAAGAATAAAAATAAATTAGGAAAAGACATACTGGTAATATACTCTACATGAATACTGAAATTGAATGTTAGCTATTGAAGTGATAGTATTAAATTAATATTTTTTGCTATACAAAACCCTGGTATTAAATCAAATTACATATTGTGGCTGTGTTGCTTTGTGATGGACAGTATGCTAAAACGCACAGATTATAGACCTATTCTAAATCAACAAGATTATTTTCATCTCTTAGAGGTTTCCATCGTCCAGTCAAAGCTTAAAAAAGGTGCGACATAGCGTTGAAGGTTCAAATCCCGATCCTGACAACCTTTGCTGCGTGTAACTCTCCGTTTTCTGTCAGTCTAGATTATACTGTATCTATCAATAAGATAGACAATTCTCCCCAAGTATCTACAAAGACTTAAGATAATAAAAAACTAAAAAACAGCCAATTCACAGGAAATATCAATACCATGTCTTCACTGTCCTTTTGGTGAACAAAGCAGCAGTACCTAATGGTAATAGCGAAAGGCTAACTATGGATTATATGCAGTATAGAACCCTTGTGACTCTCTACTGCTGTGCATCAGATGTCCATAGTGTGTGTGTGTGAGAGAGTGTATGTATATACTGTATGGTATATACTGACAGTGCTTCTCCAGTGTGAAGCTCCAGGCATTCTGCTGGTCTAAATTCAACCACAATGTGGACCCATCCAGACTTGCCAGCTATTGTTCTCCTTCTGTGTGTGTGTGTGTGTGTGTGTGTGTGTGTGTGTGTGTGTGTGTGTGTGTGTGTGTGTGTGTGTGTGTGTGTGTGTGTGTGTGTGTGTGTGTGGCCATGACCTCTGCCCAGCAAAAAAAAGGAATTCAGGCATGCCTGGCGTGGGAGTGTGTTTTTCTGCCCTATCTTTCCTCAACTGTAATGCGATGTGTCCATCCACCCTATATATTCATTTGAACGGATTATTCACACACAGTAGCCATTTTGCCCTTACATCATACTCGAAACGGGGAAGGGGGGGGGGACTCCTGAGTATGATATTAGAGCAAAGTGGACACTGAAGCATGAAACATCATGGAAACATCATGGTCAGTTGGGTCAGTTGGGATAACATCCATAACTCCTGTGACTCATTTTTTCCCATCCACCTCTCAGTTCACAACATTTGACGGTCTATTTTGTCATTTGACCACCAGTGTCAAATACCATGTCCTGATTTTATAATAACTATCATGGATCTACTTCGATCCAAAGATATAGATGCTTGCCCAAATAAAAATGCCAGTGAAAGTGGTTTATATTCCTTTTTGGGACACAACGTTCCATGTCAGAGTATAACCAGAATTACATAAAATTAAAAATGATGCCGGACATCCCTGTCAAAAATCTGAAAAATAAATTAAAGGAGTAGTTCAACCAATAATGCTTATTTTATTTTATTTTATTATTTTTGTCGCATTAATACTCAAATTAGCAATTAAGCAAACAAAAAAATGTATGAATTGAATACTTAATGAATGGGGTGTGCAGTTTTGGGGTGAACTACTACTCAGAGACTACCGACATAATATATTATTTCATGAAGTGCAAGAACAAATTAGGCTTTAACCACAAAAGGTTTGAGTTATTTTTTCATAGGGATGGGCAGTGTTGCCCAACTTTTTTTTTTTTACCAAATACCCCAAAATTGATATTGTGGGGAAGACATAATTGTGCATATAAAATGTACACAATGAAAAACAAACAAAAAAGTAATAGCTATATAATAACTGTTTAAAGTGAAAGCAAATAATGGAACAGTACAGTAAGTTTAGAAGATTCACTTGACTTGTATAATTAAGCTTTCAAGCACCAGAAAAAGACAACGCTTAATATATGACAATATTATGATATACTGTAGAAACGTGACTAATCAATACAATATTGGTGTAATGGATATAATGTGAACTATTAGAGGAGGATGGAGGAGACAGAAATGAAGGCTAAACAGATGGCTTGACTGTAACTGTGCCACTATAGTGTCAGATCAAGCAGAATGGGACAAGAAGACTCTTTCAATTTCTGCTAGGTCACATGGCTAGCAAGCATCTCTCTCTCTCTCTCCCTCTCCCTCTCCCTCTCCCTCTCTCTCTCTCTCCCTCTCTCTCTCTCTCTCTCCCAGCAGTACAGAATGTATCCTCAGTCTTGTCATCTGTGTGCTCAAGTAACAACTCTCTTGTTGTTATTGATTAGACCCTCTCAACATTTTGTAATTACAAGTATTAATTGCCTGAATTGATTTTGTCTCAATTACTTAGCAAAAAACCCATCTGCTAAAGGCAACACTATATACTGTATACAGTACGTATGTTCATTACTGGTGTGTTGCATTTATCAATTTGCCTAAGAAAATTACTTTTCCATTCTATATGGCTAAAGATGTTGTGTGGAAATAATATTGTATATCGGCTGTCTTCGAATAGCCAAAGCTAAAATCTAAATGACAGTGATGCTTTCCCCTTCTTAACCTAGGCTTAACCTACACCATGTTATAAAAAAGCAGAAATAAATACATGTATTCCTCGTGTCCTTATTTATAAGCCGCTCCCCTCACCATGCTGGATGATACCGTGTTCCAGTAGCCTTCGGCCCAGTTGCTCCGCCTCCTCCCGGGTTGCCATCTCACCCTCCTGGAGAAGCCAATCGATGAACTCTGAAGCAACCACTGTCCGCTCAAAGGAGACGCCCTCCTCCTCTCTGGTCTGCAATAGGCTGTTATCTGTGTTCATCATCAACCTATGAGGACAAAGCAGTTGGAGAAAGCATTCTCACATTAGGTTAAAAAGCAGTTCAGTTCTGAAAATGTTGTGTGGCAAGAAACCTCATACAAGATTTATGTTGCAATAGCATTCAAAGTAAACATCTTCACATTTTTGTGATTTTTTTTTGTGTCCATCTGCAAACACGTAGTGAGCTTAATGTGCTGTATATATCTATACGGTATATGTATATGTCGTTCTATTTTCGAATACACTGCAGCTGTATAGATTTCATAGGAGTGGTCAAACTGATTTTGATGTAACATGAATGCCCCCCCCCCCCCCCGAACCCCATTCAGGACCGCTAATTACAATTTGTAAGTCAGCCAAGAGTAAATACAGTATGCAACATCATTTTGACATTTCACACAGCTGCTTGGTGTTCCAATGAAACAGCAATGACTTTGTGGACTCAGGGGATTTTGCCAGAGATTTTAAATGAGCCATGTAACTGTGCGGGATAAACATTAAGCTACAAAATAACTCTCGTTTGACCGAATGTGACCGTGTAATGAAGTTAATGAAACATTTGCTTGTACTACGTTTTTTCATGTTCATACAAGCACATGAAGACCCACAGTAGCAGCACATGCATTTTATTCACAGAGCATGTGTGTCCATCTTGTCAGCCAAACAGGGACCATATGAGGCGAGGTCAAAAACACAGCTGGGTGGCATTAGATATCCCAAAAGCACACACCCGCCTGCATGCACATACACACCTACTGTACACAACGAAGAGCATGATTCTTCTGAGTGCTTATCAACAAGTCAGTCTTTAAATAACCAGACACTAGCGTGTACATGTCCACGACACAAAACAATGAGCCCTAGTTGTGCATGTCCACGCTTGTACCGTTAAAGGATATAACAGTTAAGAGTGTTGAATGGCTGTCTGGCACATGTAATCTACCCTCATGAGTGGCTTACATCAGCAGAGCCATTGACTCTTGATTATTTATTAACATCTGTCAGATGTGAACACATAATACTGTTAATAAGAAAGACACACTGTCCCCATGTAGTTTTTTCCCTTTTTCACTTTCTTGAAAGAGATAAATTTAGATTTTTGTGGGTATATTTTGGATATTAATTTAGTTTGAGAGAAATCTGCAATCATCAATCGGTAAAAATACTAGCATACTAGTTACAAACAAGATATCTTGTTCAATCTGAACACATCAGCTTTTGCTGTGTATCAAAAGCAGCTCTCAGTTGACATTAAACCTGATCTTGTTGTCAGTTTCTGGTCTTTGTCAGTCTTATCAGTGATTAAACCCAGTGGACTGTGCGTTGCCTTTCAGGCCTGTAGACATATACTGTACCCATCGTGGCTTAGTATCACTGCTTGGGAATGGAAAGTCTCTACTAGATTTTTCAATTGACCAAGACAGTAAGTATGGCTTCCCAGTCATGCCCAGTTTAAGTAAAGGTCAATGGATAATATGTTTAAAAGAAAACAAGGTAATCTTGTGTAGTTCTGTTCTATTATGTATCCTACTTTATGTAATCTTGATTGATGATGATGGCTGACTGTTTAAAATCCTGGCTTCACTTGCGCAAGGTTCCATTTATAGTTGTGGCCTGGGCTGGCCGTGGGGCCCGTGCACCAAGGCAGACAGCGCGTTGTGGATTCAAGTCCTCCATCTCTCTCCCTCTTTCCTGTCAAACTACTGTAATCTACCAATAAAGACCAAACCCCCAAACCATATCTTTAAAAAGGAGTGGGGCATAGGAGGGATTTTTTTTACTGGGAACTATTGGGAATCCACACATATCAAATGTATGTCATGCCACAAATCATCCAGGGCTGGGGAAAGAGTTACACCCAGCTTTTAATAATTAAAAGAATCCTGTGATCAAGTGTACACACAACCAGGAGTGGTAAGGTCATTCAGCCATGTAAAGTAAACACATTTAGCAAATATGGTTTATGTAGGGCAAGATATGTTCTACATCCTGTGTTAACCTAGTAATGCAACGTAACCTAAAAATGCCCTCTCTCTAGTGGGCAAAACCATTTTATTCATGCTATCTCATCTCAATTTAACACAAAGCTATAAGATAGAGCTAACACGTTTAAGTTAAGGGATTCATTCCATACCTACATGGTCAGTCATAAAAATACAGTTAACCCAATTCTAATGGTTACAAATACAGAGTGCACTCAGTGCAGTATGTCCATCAGTGTGTTTTCTACCCAGCGCTATATGCCAGTCGAGGGATAGTCTTCAGGACACAATAAGGTGTGGTGGGAAATAATAGTTTACACTGACAACTGCAATATGGTGCAATATTTGTGTCTGTGCAGCCCTCCCAATGAACAGAAGTGAAAGGGCTGTTGGAGGTGTGCTCTATAGAGGCCCTCAATTTGGAAAGTTTGTCATAGCCGGAATGGAAGACAAAGTCAAAACATAAAGTGTTGTGCATGCAAAGTTTGTTCAACTGTGTTGGAAATGAGATGTTAGATACACACAGACCTCTCCTGCCTTTGGCTGTTCAAGGATAAAAATACATTTGAAAATAAAATTTGCTTGTGCATGTTTTTCTTTGTTGGGGATGACGCAAGTATATACACAATTGCATAGTAATAATGTAGGATTATCTGTCAGCGAATGTGGATGCAAGGAAATCAGTCACATGGCCATAGATTAACTAAAAATGACGTAATTTGTACGATTTTAATCTGTTCTTAAGTTGATAGTAATATTAAATAACAAAAAAGGTGCAATTGTGGGGGAATTGCAAGTGTGATGTATGCCATGCAAGTGGGAGAATTGCAAGTGTGATGTGGTCATGTATTAAACCACATGTAGCTTGACAAAAAGTGGCATTTTGAGAAGATTAAATTAGTTAACTGTTATTTCAATGCAAATATTAATATCGGAGTCAAACCTTAAAGCATTTTACCTGTTCTAACTGTTGTATCTCATATGTTTATACTGACCCAGTTCACCCTGACTATGTTGTATACCTTTGAATCCACAAGCTACTACTGCATCTCATTAGCTGTTGCAAAACAGTAACACATAATAAACGAAAACAGCCTTGTGTCTAAATGGGTTAATAGAGGAAACTGTATTCAGAGCAAATTGCACTTTGATGTGAACAACACAATGTCCAAGAATAGCTAACACAGGATGATAATCATTATCTATCTAACTTGGCTTAGAATCAAGAATATATATTACTCGTAATATACAGTAGTTCAATACTTTGCTCATAAAATGCGGGCCAAACATAATGTATAAACACAGACACTATTAAGTACCTCAGGACAAAGAATGTAGGGTTAAAGACAAAGATCAAGCTTCCTGAGCAGAGAGAAAACAATGATCATACCTCATCTAATGTATTCAACCAATGCTCCCCAAAACATAAGGTTGAAACCCAACTCACTCAAGCTCTAGCTCACAAACTGATTCTCTACTGTATGATGTAGAACTGCATTTTTAACATAACATTACACTTTATTCAATTTGATGAGTACTGGTCACACCCACAGTGAATGAGTTATCTACTTATCTTCACACAAACTACCAAATGAATACCACTGAGTTTACCTAGTAGTTGTAAGTGAGAAATGTACTAATGTGGGCTAAAAAGCAGTTTGAAGCAGTTAAGAAGTTTTTTCTAGCCTTATTACATACAAAGCACTTTCCATGAGTCTCCAGCTGGCACATTGTTGCCATTATGGAGACCTTGTATCTCCACATTTATATATAAGGCATTATTATGTTAATTGGTAATTAATTATTACCTACTACTTTATCATGCAATTCTATGATGCAAGGCATATCTGCTATGTCCTCTAATTTTTAATTATTTTAAAAATAATGATAAGAATGGAACAGTTTTGGACATACAAGATTTCCGTCTGACAGCAACAACATATGGAAACATTACAACCTAAGTGCAAGCAGGGACGGGGCTAAGCATTAAGCAGGAATTGTCTGTGGTGCCTCTGTGTCTAATGCTAGAGATGTTGGCGCACTTGGTGATGGCGCACTCTCTGCAAAATGCTCATGTGTTCAATTTCTGTAATGTGATGTTATTTTAGGCATATCTAAGTCATATTTATGTTTGTTTCATATGGAGAATTTCTCTCCGATGTTGTGGGGGGAGCTAGAGGAAGCACCTACTGTAAATGCTAGTCTTTCCTTTTTCAATTTGAGACTTTTGGTGCAGTTAAGTTTAGTGAGGCTGAGGGAAAGCTGCATATAGCTAAGTACCACTCTGGAAATGGAAGGACTGCAGTCTGACTCTAGTGTTTTGAGAGGCCTGAAAACACACACAGGGCTTGTTAGCCACAAAGTAGTTGCACAAACATACAAGTAAACATTCACATGAAACAAATGTTTGTACCGCGCACACACACACACACACACACAGCTGAACAATGCTTTAAAATATTATTGCGCCTTCCAAGAGTTCACCATAAAAGGTTGTAAAACATTGTCCTCTTTAACCAACCTCTGTTGCTAAGAAACGACTGTAAAAACATTCTCTGTAGGTTTTGTTTATCAGAGTGTTTGTGTGTGTGCGTGTGTGTGTTGGCGGAAGTAGTTTAAGGAGCTGTGGACTCAATATATTATTTACTACAGGCTGGCTATGTCATCTAATTAGGGTGCAGGTTGCACCTGCAATTATCAATCAATTGGTATGGTTTGTGTGTGCATGCGTTTGTGTCCTTGTAAGACATACAGGAAATGTCTTTGACACATACTGTACAGGAAAACCCTCTGGTGTTGAGGGAAGGTTGATGTGTAATGTAGTGTGTGTGTGTGTGTGTGTGTGTGTGTGTGTGTGTGTGCGTGCGTGCGTGCGTGCGTGCGTGCGTGCGTGTGTGTGTGTGTGCGTGTGTAGTTTATGTATACTGTATATTTAGATCAAAGTCATTCCTTGCTTTGAGGGAGAGCCAAGTACGGATATGACATAAAATACAAAACATTGGAGTCCACACTACAGCCTAGAAAGACAAATTCTTGGTCTTTCTAAAGGAGGTTACAAAGACGGACAGCACCAGGTAGTCTGTGACTGATCACTGAATATGATCCTTGTTGATAGCATACAGTAGATGCTTTATTTCACTGTTAAAACATGTTAATTCCACCTGGATCATGCCATTTATATTCCTTGGTGATGGACAAAAAAAGAGGCACAATAGTCTCAAGTCTCAACAGTAAGGGTCTCAAATGTAAAATATTTATACACTGACAGCTACAAATGTATACTTATTTTCTGTACTGTTGCACAATGTATCTACAGACATATTGGAGTAACCAGTTTTACCTGTTTATTAACAATAGCAGTTTTGTTCACATTCTTATTTTAGATCCAGGACGCAACCACAAGTCATGGCCTCATTTCAGAAGCGCCAGGTCAACTGTACCGCATGTCTACTGGCAGTTAAGATTACATCCAAATCAAATCAATAAATTGAAGTGTTGACAGAGCCCATGTCACAGGTAGCACTCTCACTCTGGGGGAGGGTGTGTGTGTGTGTGTGTGTGTATGTGTGTGTGTGTGTGTGTGTGTGTGTGTGTGTGTGTGTGTGTGTGTGTGTGTGTGTGTGTGTGTGGGTATGTCACAGAATTAAAGATTGTATATTAGGCAAAACAGGTACAGTACACTATGCAGACTTCTGCAGTAGTCTGACGACGGAGGTATATTGGAAGAACTATTAATGACTTTGAAAAATGAAGCATAAGGGGCTTTATAGACGGGGAGTCTGAAGCGCACACATTTTCGTGGCGATTCCACCGTGGCACACAGTGCCAACAGACAAGAACCGCGAAGCAAGAAAAAGCTCACGGGAATGAGGTCTAAAATAAATCATGGGCATGTGCACAAAACGAGCATGTGTGCAACAAACAACACTGTATGCTGTGCGGTAACGCCCGGCATCACACACTCTCTTTATCGCAAAGCGTTTTATAAGCACAAAACGCCGGTTCCATTGAAAATGAACTAGGAGGCGTGATTTATTACTGCCTGTGTGTAAAGCCCTTAACAGTGGAAACGGTACAGCTGGTGAAAGGATTAAGAAGCAACCCACAACAAAAATACTGGGGTTTTCTTTTTAAGATTTTCTCCAAATGTACTGTTTATTTTTGGTTAGTGTACCATTGACATGGTTGTCCAAATAAAGTGGAGGAGAGATTTCATATTTATTGCTGGTTCCATTTGGCTGTCATGGGTACTAATCAATCAAACTTGTACATTGCCAGCGGAATATTGCTGAAACAAACACACCCACACTTGGAACACAGTTTAGGACTGATATTTGGTAATCTCTCTGCTCATGAGAGAATCCATCATCATCTGACTGGAAACTCAGAGAAAACACTGCAATTGGTATTTACCAGCAGTGTGTCAATTAACTGACGTTAATCTACCGTAGGACTAGAGGACAATATGTTTATGTGTTGCTTTCAGCTATAGAGGCAAAAGCAATATGTGTCCATGTGCTTCCTAGATTCTCTAATAATATATAGAGTGGAAGGAACTTTGTACCCATAAGTTACTACAACCTCCTCTACATGCTACAAAGAAGAAAGAGTTTAAGGACACTGACACCAAGAAAGATGAATAACAATTGATGCAAGTTGGAAAAGTGAAAATGGAACAGGCGATTACTAAAATGCACTACACTGATGACGTCTCTCTTTCTGGATAAACAATTAAGCTTATTCGTGCTGTGAGAAAGCACCAGGATGGGAACAAATCAGATGGCAAACAAAAACAGATCCATTAGTGCTGTTCGCTACCCCGATAAACAACCTGCCATTGAACAAATGAGTCACCAATAACTGAGAGCTCGCTGCAGTACTCGTTTTCATGTCCTTTTCTTGATTAGTCGAGAAAAAGAATTATTATCACTCTGGGCCACGGTCGATCATTAAGGGCACAAATATAATAATAATAGGGGTAATAATAATAATAAATGTAATACTTTGAGTTAATCCGCAATGTCAGGGACATTCAGAAGAGTGATCTATATACCATAATGAAATTGCTTGATGTTAATCATGTCATTAAATTAAACATATAATTCCAAAGCAGGAAATGCGGTGTGCAATTTACAAGTTCATTAATTGTGCCAAATGTGATGCAGTGTTGTGAGCTTGTTGATGGACTGCTATTGTTATTTGTAATACAATGAATGAAGTATCTGTTAAGTCTTGAGTAGTTGATGAAGACATTTGTGTAACAACTTCTGAAAAAGGTTTTTTCCAACATTAACATACATTACAAAACTAAACAGCAGTTCTCTCCTTTCATGTAACAGTAGTTTCGTGGCACAAGAGGACTGACATTTGCACAGAGGCAGTACATTGAAACAGCAATAATCCACATCAACTGAAATTAAAATAGACCTTTTGCAAACATGCTGAGACGGATCAACAAATCACTGTGTGAAAAGAACACCGATAGCAGTTGTATCCCTTTGTGCTGTGTATTTACTGACTTGTGAGGTCAGTGCTTTAGCATATTGCGAGCTTAGTGAATAATAGGAGTTAGCTATGCTTAATCTCAAAAGTACAGTACAATGAGTACAAACAGTAGATATTAAACACACAATAGAAATGGCTCCCATGCCTTGCCACAGTGGGTCAGTGTGTGCGCGCACGTGTGTGTGTGTGTGTGTGCCTGCGTGCGCCGTGCGTGCATGTGAATGCACATGCATGTGACTGAATGCCTGTGTGCATGCGCGTTCCTTACTTCTCATAGATCCTCTGTCCCCTCATAAAGACCTTGGATTCGTTGTCCAATGGGAACGTCCCGTCGTCCTTGCGGAAGCGATAGAACAACTTCATGTCTCTGAACTCCCGGTGCTCGTCACACACTACAGAACACAGGAAAACAAAGACACATTAAAAAGAGAATCACCAGACAGACAGCGTAGCGTCTCACACACACACACACACACACACACACACACACACACACACACACACACACACACACACACACACACACACACACACACACACACACACACACACACACACACACACACACACACACACACACACACACACACACACACACACACACACACACGTTTGCTTGATCTGAAACTGTACTGCACAAAGAGTGAAGAGGAACAGGTTGTTACTAACAGCTGGGCCACAGCAGAGCCTCTGTCTCTTCTTCTCACATATAAATATATGCAGTATTGACACAGAGGATTTTACTACTGAATATACAGTAGAGACAGACAGACAACATGACAAATAACACAAGACATGAAAACGCATAGTGTCATTCATGTGGAGTGGGGATGTGTCTCGAACTGAGGCAGCCACCAGGCACTTGTTGAGAGAGAGAGAGAGAGAGAGAGAGAGAGAGAGAGAGAGAGAGAGAGAGAGAGAGAGAGAGAGAGAGAGAGAGAGAGAGAATAAAGTACAACGCTGGACACTGAGACAGACAACCTGAAAGGGACAGACAGACACCAGATGTTTGAGTATAAATGAGGGTGATACAAGAACACAGCCTCACCGTGGTGAATGATGCTCTGGTCTAGAAGTCTCTGCATGATCTTAATGGCTGTGTCTCGGTCCGATGCCTCCTTGTGCTCAATGAGCCAATCGATGAGCTCTTTGGCCACGAAGCAGTTTGGGTAGGTTCTCAGATGATGGCGCCGATCTTTGATAACCTTTCCCTCGTGGAGACGCAGCCTGGATAGCATATAAAAGACAAACGTGTTGTAGCAGATTTTCAGTATCAATTGACATTCAAATATTTTATATAATGTAAATATCTAAAACAAGATTTGTCTTATAGACAAGAAGAGAGGAAAAAAATAAACTATCTGGTGTATCCCATCCCTGGTTAAATGGACAACTATGCCATAAAGGTTTTATGTTGTTCTACACAAAAAGGTCATCCTACAGATCCTGCAAAAATATTTCAAAATACATTTTTGTATAATTTTATTGCTTGTCTGTTGTTTGTCGATTCAAGAATTTTCAATTATGAAATAAACATTTAGCCTCAATAATTCATTTTGTCTGGTACTGTGAGATAAATGTAGAGTATACTATGGTACATGATCGACAGTTTAAATGGGTTTTCATGTCTTGTGTTTCCAAGATTTCCTGCAGATAAGCACTGTAAACCTTGGTGTGGGTTGATAGAAGAGATGACCTCACCATTTGAGACATGACATGACATGACATGACATGACATGACATGACATGACATATCATATATGCAGCAGAGTGACTTTATAGCACAGTTGATTAAAGGGTTACATTAAAGGCAAATCACACCTGTGAGAAGTGAGGGAGACGATCTTAACATACACACATCATACATCACATTGCATGCTCAGCCAATCATATCATCACATTGCGTGTTACAAACACAAACTTGGTTCATACACAAAGACCTAAAAAATATTGTGGTCTCTGATATGTCTTTACATAACCTCACTATACTGTACATACACTATGGTTTATATGATATACAGTATATGGATGGTTTATAATGACAAAGAAGCTGAGAATAAACACAACTACACAGACCCCACATACCACAATGTCTAGACCCCATATACACCACCCTGCCCAGGCTATACTCTACACACAAACCTACCCAGACTCCACATACCACCCCTGCCCAGAGCAGACACCACATACCACCTCCAAGACTGACCACATGGTGGATGGTGATACCAAAATAGACTCCTCTTACAGCAAGCAAAGGGCGTATTTGTTCTTTCATTTGCCTCAGGTGGTTCTGCTAAATCCAGTTCCAAATCGGTAGAATCCAGTGGATTCCAATTTGAATCCACTGATTCGGATCAGAAACTTCAAACTTCAAAATACTTCAAACAGAGGTGCTTTGATCGCACACACAAATGACTCGATTGGTGATCGTCTTCGCAATTTACACGATCTGGAGAAACCATTCATTTTACAACAAGGCCTAAACATTCTCCCATTCTTCCAGAGTTTTTACGTCACACGTAGTGACTGTTACCCATATACTAGTAGTGTAAATGGCGCTTGAGAGATGGAGATAGTGGTGAACAGAGCGAGATTTATTCACAACACATGCTTTTACTCAATCACCAGTTACTCCTCCAGAAAGGCAGGCTTGTCAGACTGTACAATCTAAGGAGCAGAGTACGCTAGGTCACTCACCCCAAACAAACCCTTCTTCATGTACTAGTGACTCTGACAGCTGGTATCATAATACCTAATGCCAGTGACAGTGTGTGTGTGTGTGTGTGTGTGTGTGTGTGTGTGTGTGTGTTTTCTCAAAGACAATATACATTTAAACACGTTGCAAATAAGAAAGATGTGTCTAAAACATTATGATGTCACATCAGATGCAATATAAACTCTATGCTTAATGTTTAATCAAACATGTGCCATATTGTACATGATTACATTCAATCTAGTAATCAATAGAGCTGAACAGTCCCGGACAGTCGCCCGTGTTCCAGAAATCAATTTCTCATTAATTTTCCTCACTGTTTGAAAATAATTTATATAAAGACGATTACGACAGACAAAGCCAACTAGGGTTGTGAGAAATCATGACAACAAACACAATATTATCATGCAATATCCAATTAGCAAGAAGAAAAAAAATAGTAGGATACAACACTTTGTGTTTAGTGTTTCTTAGAAATTATTTGAATGTATATCATATTAATTATTAAATATATATTACACAAGTGGCAGTGGATTTAATGCATATCAAACAGTTGAGTATTACTTATCTACGGCCTTAATATGGCTATGGAATCTATTGTGCAACCGCTGGCAGATGGCTCATAGACCTAGTTGGCTTCAGATTGAGCATGCTGCAGGAAGTGGGTGAGTGAACAGCAGTGGAGAGAATGAGGAGGGAGGGTACAGGGTACTTGTACATGTATGGCTTTGTTTGACTGTATGCTGCAGTGAGGCTGCAAACCCGATTGCATGTGTGCAGCTCGTCCAGTTTAAAGTCAAATTATTGTCCATGCATGCCATTTGACATTCGATTCCAGTTCAAGTGCATGTGTGAAATGTATATAAATCAAGTAGATAAAGGCGCACGCTGACATGTCATAACATGTCCAGATTGTTTATGGTTACGCAATCTGGGGAAACCAAACAAGGACACAAAGTGGCCTATACTGTAGTGTACACTGTACAGCAACATGCGTCACCCACAGCTGGTTGTTACTAGAAAACAGCTATAAAACCAAATTAGGTTCACAGTTCACACACACGCACACACACCATAGTTGACATCCTAACGTCAGGACAGGACGAGGTTGCTCCACGAGGCGAGCATGAGAAAATAAAATCAGTGAGTTTTCAACCACAAAGACCACCAGTGGTCCTTGAGGAGGTTCGAGTGGTCCGTGGTCCTCAACTAAATGACGGAGAGTTGGTAAACAAATTGACGCTTTTATAGATATTGAGAAGAGGGTGCATTTGGCTTCATTTTGCAGAGCATCACATTATTTAAATGGAGAGCAAGCATGGCATCCACAGGGCAGGCTGATACGGTGCTGGTCGGACTGAGCCTACCTCAGCTGTTCTCCCGTAACGAGAACCTCGGCCATGCGCTCCAACTCGGCAGCCTTCTTCTGCATCGTATTACCGATCCCGTCCATCTCTCTTCATTCATGCATGGGAAAACAAACAAGAGATGAAATTAATTGGTCATTTAACAAAACAACATTTGCACAAAACAATGCATCTAGAGTATATACACAATGGTGAAAGGTTTTGTGAAAAATCCTGCACAGAATGATGCAGAGACAGTGACTACATGCTTTGCTTACCCTGCTGCAGCTAACCAAGCACCATAAAAAAGACAAGAATTATTCGTTGGATTATTCCATCCCAGCAAATGAATGAAACAATGCGCGCACTGAGAAATGACAACCAAGATTTGGCAGTATCCGCAGCGGCCAAAGAATCCGTTCAATGTCTCTTGAATGATCCTTATCCCAGACAAAACATGCAGACCGCCATGCAGTTGGGCGTTAAACTAATCATACATCCTCTCTGTTTTTTCAGAAATCCAGTTTTTAGACAGTAGATGATGACGGATGGTTTCAGAAGTTTAGAGATACTGCTCTGTGTTCAATCAATTTCCTACAAGTGTTTGTTTTTCACATCAGGGCTGCAGCTAACTACTAGTCTACTACACGCTGAGCCTTCCACCACGGTGCAGCCAGCCACCGATTCTCCACATGACGTCACTGGGGGCGTTATCTCAAGGGGGCGAGGCCGAAATATTATTGGATGAGTTTGATGATTATTCAATATTCATACAGAAGGGCTCTCTGTGCTCTGTGGCACTGTATGGCAGTAAAATGAAACGCATGCTGTGGTTCAGGCAGTAGTAGAGGTAGTGTGTGGTCCCCCAACCCGATGCTCAGGCTGCTCGGGCACACGATGGCGTGCATTGCACACAGAGTACAGACGCATTTTCTGAGGGAAGTTAGCTTGGCTACAGCCCATAGCTCCAGGCTGAATTGCCAAAACATGTCCTGACTCTATTCAGATTAATGGAATGAAACAGACAGAATTAAAAACACCAACTCAACCCATGGTGGGCCATAGTGCAAACAACTGTTAAATGGCAATCAGTCATAAAAGCAAGTGCTGAATTCATCGTAGCCCGCTGTGTTTTGTCTACACACTATTATTGTGGGGGCGGGGCATGGATGGAGGCGCGGCTGCATGCTGCGGACCCACACCGGCAGACAGCGCCTCCAGGCTTGAAGATCCCTGCGCTGGTGGCCAAGTTTGGTACTGCAGGCAGGTGGAATTCATGCACGAACGCCCCGAGAGCACGCACGCTCGTTTGCTTTGTGCACGCGGACAGGGCAGTTTGTATTTAAGTTGTTTTCTGAATAAACCAGCGGTCCTCACGTCATATACTACCTCTCAAAACACAACGGATGTATTATATGACAGATAATAAGCTCAATGCAAACCCACAAGCTTGTTTTTTGATGCTTTTTGATGTTTTTTTCCTTTGCTCGTGCGCGACGGCGCTCGTTCATGGTTCCCATAATCCCTTGCGTCGGGCGCGTTCATGGAGAAATACTTCCGCATTTGGGCACCAAATTTTGGTGTCCAAATGCGGAAATAGGCGCACTTCCGGCGGTCTTCCGGGTGCTTCAAAGCGCCAATGAGCAACTTGCATTGAAATGAATAACAAGGGGGCGGGGCTATCGCTCCAGTCAGGTCTCTGTTATTTTATTACTCTATGTGCGGACCTAACCGTCATTTTACTGTATTTCCTGTTTTTATCTAACGCGCATATTTACCAAAATAATGGTTCCTTGATTGGGTTCAGAGCCTTAGAGTATAGACAGAGTTACGCAAACTCCGTTCACTTCATGGGGCCGGTCCAATGGCGGCTGTCCCATAAAAGTCCCAAGACCGGACGCATCCTTCGACTGAAGTAGGCACAAATGCATTGGACTATTGGACCCAGGCAGGGGTGTAGTCCGCCCACTTCTCTCAACCCTATTTTTTTTTTTTTTTTTTTTTTTTTTTTTACGGTGGAGCGGTGGAGCTATATGGGCCAGCCCAGAGCTAAGCATGGCTGATGTACACGCAAATGCGCGTGCACGTGGGCGTCCCCCAATTTCTTCTAAACCTAGCACTACAACACTAGAACTAGACGCTGGCAACAGACCAGGCGTAAATCGAGTGTATTCTGGATTGTTTTGTAGCAACAGACACACTTTTCAGATTCCTTAGTTGATACATACTGTACATGAGTCATGACTTTAAAACAGTTGGAATTTCCCATGTGTAATGTACGATGTATGAAATGCCAAATGCGTTGCCCTCATTGAAAACTCCAGCTTGTCCCTATTCGGGCCACACGAATAGCGCTCAGTTTCTGACCCCTTAATGGCGCAACCCTTCTGAGAGGGCTATGTCAGAAAATCTCTCTTACCCATGATTACTCAAAATCCTGGATTTTTAGTAGAAGTGTAATTTATTATGTCCGTAAGACATCTTGCACTTAAGAAGAACATAAACTACAGCAGCAACTTGAATAAACGACAGTAATAATGACCCAAAACCATGACCTAAAACGCTACAATATTTTATTGTGAAATATGACAACAACTTTCAACCGGAAAATGACTAAAGTGTGTTTAGTCATTTTGTTGCTACCGGGAAATTTGACAAGGGTGCAAATTGCGAACAGAATAACTTTCATTTTATACTATTTTATCCATATTTTATCGTAATACGTTGATATAACGAGCGAAAGAGATGGACCGATACGTGTTGGTTGTATATTTTAACCAGAAAGAAGAAAACTACCCCACAGAGGATTTGAAACGTAAGCTTCTCTTTCGTTCGTATTATTCAGGCTAATGGCAAAGCTAATGGATACAGTAAACCACAAGGCTAGCAGATCGCTCTAGGTGGAGTGATCTTGTCAGAATCGCAAACACCTCTAGGAGAGTTGAAAGCTCAGGCAGTGAAGGCGCAACACCACAACTTTTATTAGTTATGAACAGTGTTGAGCAATATTAGCCTGCTTAGAAGAGGTATATCTTTACTTTACTTATGACCCCATTAGAAAAAGTAATACTTTTACATATATTAGTACAATCAAAGAATAATATATTACATATTACACCCTTTTGCTGGAAATATTACAGTAATATGCAATATTTAATTAGTTACTGCCCAACACTGTTTATGAATAAGGATAGTGATAGAGAGAGAGAAGCAAGTAAAATCATATACACCAATAAACGTGTTATAATTTTGACAGTAAAATGTAAAGAGTAATAGGAAATTTGGTCTAAAACCTAACGTCATGAACCGTCTTTGATCTCAGCTCTGGAGCCAGTCCAGCAGATTTTTGACAGATTGAGCTACATATCCTGTCAGCAATCAACAAGAGCTGCGTCTGTATTCCCAGGTAAGATTTTAAGGTGTTATGATGACGAGACTGCCTTGATAATAATTTTCAATTCAGTCCAATAGCTTATTGGCATGAGAAATGATCAAATACAATCCATACGTTATTTCACTCTTGGATCAGTTCTATCATAGAAACAAACCCCCGTCCCCTCTTGGACACGTTACTCCTACTACTGTCGCAATTATTACATAATCGCTAGATGGTAATTTTCTGAGCTAAAACGCCATTAATTGTTTTTGATCACAGGCTGTGTTAAAACATCTTTTTAAAGCAGGGCCACTCCCTCTCCCATGTTCTTATGTGTAATATTTATGTTTTGCCAGCTTGTTCTCTGAATGGCAGTCCATCTGTACAGAAGTGGTATTTTGCCATCCAGGCCTGTCAGGGATCAGCCCAGGTAAGATGTTCTAAGACATGTATTACTATTCATCATCACCATCATAAACATTTCTTTCACAGTGTTTATAGCCTACATTTTAAAATCTGGACCACGTAATTTAGGAGGGAAAACACATAGATAGATAGATGTATGTATTTTCTTGGCAGAGAATGAATTTGTTTATTTTGATCGTAGTTTTGTAGCCCAGAGTGGGAAGAGCTTGAGAGAGACGTCCAAAAAGGCGCCAGTGAAGATGCCAGCCCTAATGTTATGGAGTCCTGTTTACAATCTCTGAGCGATCAAGAGAAACAGGAACATGATGACCAGTCAACAATGACAGAGTGAGTGTCCCATTGTGTCCTATGCGTGTAGTTTTTTATCTGAAAAAAAAAATAATAATAATAATAATGAAAATGTTATTTTAACCAGTATAAATTCCTCTTATATTTATTAATAAAACATTTGTTAGTTTAGCTTAGAAACTAAATAGACAATATCATTGTATATCTGCCTTTGTAAATTCTTTCTACTACTAGTGTTGATTTTTAAAGCAATTATTGTGGATGTTGATCTAATATGGATCTAAGACTTAATGTAGCCAGTATGTGCAGCAGTTGTCTTCTCTATGACATACTGTACACACTTGTATTTCAATTTTGAGCAAGGCTGGTGACAAATCCTTCAGTTATTATGACGCAACTAAATGTTTAGTACTAATGAGTAATGAGTGGAGGCACTACGTTGGCACAATGGACTGATCAGGCAGTGGTTTGCAAGATTAGTTCTTTACAAACAAGTACACAGACATGCCTACTCCTAACAGAGTGACCAGCTTATACTGTAGATGGCAAGCCTTCTGCAGAGCATCACCTTGAGTCACCTGTGTTTCTTTTGTGTGTTCAGAGCTAATCTCACAAACCACTGAGAAATAAGACGTCATTTGGCCAGTATAAATACAGTTGGTGCCACTCACTTCTCACATGTATTTTTCTATTGCTTCATACACCTGACATACATTTCTTGTCTTCCACCACTCCCATTACTTTATGAAGTAAGAGCAAAACAACTCTGGGATGAGTGTATATACTTACAATGATCTAGCAGTCAGTGCAATAATATAATAAGTATTTATTTGCTCTATTTTAATACATGGACCTATTTATGTTTTTTTTTTTTTTGTATGTACATACAAAAGTGTCTCCATGGGCCTCAAGGAACTTCGCATGATTTATGTTTTTGTCAAACAGGTTGTTTGAGGAGGCAGCAGAGGGGCTACACCAGTTGTCAGACAAACTACCACCTCCAGGTAAAGCACAATAGGTCAAAAATGTAGGTCTCTGTAGAACAGTGAACTTTTGCTGTATTTAGGCCTAGAATTCCTAGATTATTTCATTTTGTCAGTTACTACCTGGGTCCGGGTCCACCTAGTGGACATAGAACATTATAACCTTTAACCATGAGTGCTGCATGGATGAGATATGTTTGTAGATTAACCCTGGCATTACCTCCACAATAGTTAGTAGTATAGCTCAGTACTTGCCACAGATTTTGCATTTATGCCATTGGGTTTTGAATAAATTGTATAATAACCTCTGTAGCAAACAAATACTTATGATTTTCCTGGGTAGGCAGTGACATATGCATGACTACCTCTATGTATTAAATTAAATATGTTCTCATGTGTTCTTGCTAAACTGTAAATTGAATGAAGACTAAACAAGCTGGTAGATAAACCTCTGCCTCTAGGTTACGAGTGCCCTCTAAATGCCAAAATTTTAAATAGAGAGATAGGGATTCAACCACACTACCCCTGATATCCCTAGTTTTGGGGGGGAAACAATATATTTCTGTATTTAAAAATAGCTGATCTGTAGATCAGCTAAATTTCGTAAATTATACAAGTACAGTAGGTGTGTTGTCTCTCTCATGGTCTTCCCAGGTAAAGCTCTGTTGGATGTGCTGATTCTGGGCTGTACGGAACACTCTCCTGGTCTGAAAGATGTGCTGCCTCTGATGGGAGCCCTCAAACACATGTTCCGCTGGCACGCTGCCAAGATGTCCCTTATTACGCAATATGCAAATGGGTAAGTAGACAAAACATGGGTGCATATTTGGTTAATCACTTGTCTTATATGCTGTCCTTGAAATGTAGACATTACTATGTGCCTTGAGAAAAAGTATATACTGTGCTATTGCGCTCCTTAGTCTCACTTGTATTATGCATGGTTTGCCATTAGGGGGAACTGTAGAGCTGTTTAAGAGTAAATGTTTATCTGCCATTATGTTATAAAACAAACTGTATAATGTTATAAATGTGTGAAACACCGATCTCCTTCTGTGTACAATTCAATGGAAATAATTGTATTTTTAAGGTCACTTTCATTCTTAATTATTTAATTTAAAACACAATGTTTATATGAAATCACACACTTTTAGATTATGGCAGAGCCAGTGTATGTGGTGGGGTGATAGACTAATAAAAGGCACTCTGAAGGGTAATTGCTGATAATAGTGTGAACTATTTGCATAGCTGACCAATCACCACTTGTGACTTGCTGTAGAAGGTCG
Organism: Benthosema pterotum; assembly: GCA_039105355.1. NCBI lineage: Eukaryota > Metazoa > Chordata > Actinopteri > Myctophiformes > Myctophidae > Benthosema > Benthosema pterotum. The sequence continues at coordinate 30,426,919 of CM076967.1, read as the reverse complement.
GCATGTCAAACATTGCCAGTCTGCCACCATGGTTATTGCATTGTTAATCTGCTATTGTATCTTGTATTTGTGAGTGGGTGCTATTTCATTTAACTAATTGATGTAATTGATTGTACAATTAGTATAATCACATAGATAGTTGTGAAACGGAAGTTTAAAAGTGGTTTATTAGACTAAATTGATTCAGTAAAATGTACACTCTACAAGTACAACATAATTCTCAATTATTTGATTAATTTTAAAAAGTATAGCTATCGACCTAGAGTAAATAAGAACATAGGTACTGTATGTGGAGCACAAACAATCGCCCACATATTTGTTCTAACCAACAGTACACCACCTCAGGCTCAGCTGCATTACATTTGTATGCTGGCCCTTGGTTGAAAAACGAATAGCCAGGTCATAATCTACATAATATGTAGAATATGTAGGTGATAGAGTATATCACAACTCCATTAAATCAATACGTTCCCCTCTGTATTAGCATGGCAACCTGGCCCACATTGGATGTCAGCACAGATCTATGGTCTTGGTGGTCAGGTGACCCTTTGTAATCTTTTGTCCAGCTGGCAGAAAGTAGCGTCTTACCTGAATGCTAATATGGTGGAGTCTGCAGAAATGGACAGCTGTATCAACCACAGGGAGGTGTGGAGAGGAGGACTACTTATCAGGGAGAAAAAGGTATGGACACCAAAATATACAAGTGTGTGCGTGCGTGCGTGTCAGAGTTGAGAAGAGACAATGAAAAGAGTCAAAGACAAGACTATTATTAGATGATGGAGAGTATTACTGAGTTTCTGTGTGCTCTATTCTATTCACGCTTAAAGCAGACAGTGATGTCATTAAAAAAGAGGACTTCAACCTAAAGAAAATGTGTGCTTTTGAGCAGTGCTTCCGCTCTATTACGTTCATTCCCGTATGTCTCTCTATGTGTACATGCCTGTCCAAGCACATACAGCTGCAACATATAAAGTGGCCAGTAGAGTACACAGAGTATAGTGACACAGTGTGCACTACGGTGCAAACACGTTCCTGGAGGTCTTGATGATCCAGTGAACCCCACACCGTAACTCATGTCATTTCAAGTAGAGAGCACTACACTAAAATACAGTATACAGAGTACAGTACAGTAACTATAAATAAATGTATAGTTGTTTAAAGGCATTTGAGAAGCAAGTTGAAATACAAACATCTCCATCCCACTTTACACACACTCTTCCTGCATAAGAAACTCTGAATAGAGAGAGAGAGAGAGAGGGCATGGGAATGAGCGGTGTGTTTGAAGGAGCTACTTCGGATGAAGTGTTTTCTCTGAATGACCTAGGTCTAGGATCTAGGCCTGTGGAGAGAGGGCATAGAGAGGACAGTGTTCCCTCTAGATCTGTAGCAATGGGAGCAAGACACATTTTCAGCTCGGACACCCAAACTTAGTTATATATTAGTCCTGTTCTCCTGATGAGTTTCTTTTACTGTCTTGGTAAAGCACAGTTTGATAGTTGAAATATGAAAAAGTTAATACCCTAATGTGTAAAACATTCACCTCTTCTCTTAACAGAATATAATGGAACTGCTGTAGTTTAAAGTGGCAATTAATGAATTTACCGGTAATTAAATGTCATGTTGTCCAATCTTTACGGTAGTGTGTGAAAACATTTCCAATGTAAAATACATTTACATTATGTCAAAGGTCATCGACAGACTCTTGACATTGTGGTCAAGATTAAATTCAGCGCTGCCCTGAGCCAATAGCTAGACACGGTAGAAGAGGAGAGTTACTGGACATAGTGCAGCTTTAATGTGAGGGCATAGGTCATAGGAATGGCTCTGATTGACCTGACACAGACCTGGTTGTTGTGGCTTAGGGGAAGTCGGCAGCATTCATGGTGTTTGGTGCCATTGGCATACTGTATATACTGTACTTGCAGGTACTGTGTATGTCAGGAAAAATATGTAGAAACTCACTAACCCCTGGTCTATGCAGTGTACACTACATGCAGAGGAACACTACACGCAGAACTCTTCCGTATTGCAGTTCACTTGTGTTTCCTCCAGAGGGCACCTGACTTAAATTGCAAATGGTCCCTAACATTAATCTAATAAAAAATAGATAAACTGGCAACACAGACAGAGCACATAGAGCATAGACATAGGCAGCTTGACTCTAGATGGCTAGAGGCCATACCTT
>CM076967.1:30147234-30422234 GCA_039105355.1 Benthosema pterotum | reverse complement strand
AGTGAATTGAAAGAGCACTACTACAGAGCACTACTGTACATCATTCAAAGCTTGACTAGCCCGATGTTTCATTTTGTGACATACCCACATGTAAACTTGATAAGATCAGCATTTTCCCACCAGCTATGGGTTCTGTAGTCACAGCCCTAAATCTACACATAGTATTGACTAGTGATCTTATAATCATAAGATAATGTTGTCAATCAGTGTTTTTACCAAAGCTAGAAACCAGATAGACTAATGTGTGAAGCAATTAACACATTAGCTGATCCAAACTCCTAAACAGTACCCCTGGGTCCATTTTAAGCCATCACTTTTTGTCTCTAAACGTGATATGTTGTGGGCTTATAGATCACTCAATGTTCACCACCAGAATAGGGGCACTAAAGGACCTTTCAAAAGTGATGAGCGTACATGTTTTTGTCGAGATCAACAACAGGCCTGCTTCACACGTACAGAGAGAAAATCCAGCTCTCATTGAAAATTAAGCATAGGTATTTTATAGTTGCTTCGCATTTGAAAGTCCCTTAATGGTTCATGTGATTGAGCTCATTAAACATCAGAGGCATTTATTGTGATAAGTTGGCCAATGGTTTTCTGCTACTCCCAGGGACCATTTTGGAGGCTGGGAACTTCTGGTTCTTAATCAACACAAAATAAAGATCAGAATCAGAACAATATTTGTTCTTAAAAACAATCTACAGTATATCGATATCAGACTGAATGCCTGTGTTGGTTTTATTTGACACAGTGAAACTCTCAGTGCTAACCTATCCATTTGTAACGGTGTGTCAGTCCAATTGGTTCCATTTGTACACTTGCTTAAATGAGTGCGGAGTATTTTACTGTGTGAAGACCTCTTCTGCTCTGCGTGCCCCTCTCATGTTCTCTCTTTCACGATTTTATTTTAGTCTCGCCTCTATATCTTATCTTTCTTTATATCCATCACTCTCAACTGTGTTTGGAATTTAATCCCCCTATTCAGGAAGTAGCTTATGAAAGAAAATACAAAAGGATGCCAGTAACTTATTAAACGTAGACACACAGTGTGTGAACAAAGTCAATGCTGTACTGAGAGAAGGTCAGGGGAAGTTGAAAAGATGCCAAGCTCCAAAGCACTTACTACAAAGAGAAACTTGGACTGTCTGTCATAGTAAACCCTATTCGTGTTTTGTTGTCATCTCCGCTAGGTTGAAGGCGAGGAAAAAAACTATGTAGCGTAACTCATCTCTGGTGCTGTTGGCCAGATTGTGACACTGCAGGCACACTCCCTGGGTGCCAGAGCAGAAACTATAATCCTAATTTTTCAGATCTCTCTGTTATAGCACCACCAGAAGGCTGATAATTTATATTACTTTTAAAGATTGTGTCAAAACATCATGCAACGAGGTACATGTAGGTATCTTTCTATGTGAACAAGACCAATCTGTCAATATGAAAATATTCCATGGTGATTGGCTTACAAAGTTTGCAGTATTCATCTGTTTTTAACACAGTGCAACAAATCATGAACCTGTTCTATTTCGGTGACATTTTGCACGCACATTCCCACTAGGCAGAGTAAGAAAGGGCATTTATTTTTCAAAATGGCCTGTGATAAGGCCACCAGCAGGTCACTTTATGGTAAAAACACTTTTGGAACAAAATGTTTCAACGAAAGGTCTGCCGTAATGGCACGCTTTTCACATTGGCCTATTATAATGGCAGCACCTTTCTTCACCAGTAGCTACTAAACCCAACCCTAAACATAACCTCCTAAACCTAACCTTAACCCCCGACGGATATAATACCTGCAGTGACGGATAGGATACCTTTTGCGATTGATGGGACACCTGCCCGGTTTGCTGACTGATAACCCAAGGTCACGTCCGTTACTATCGGTTGGGACTCATTTACTACCGGTTGCAACTCTGCAACTTATCTTTTGGTGGATGTTGTTTAGTTGATTCACCGATTGGTTGAGTTAATACTTTATTAGTTGAAAGTTGATCAGTTATTTTGCAATTACTGTAGGTTGAACTTAGTTGATGTTGCATAACCACAATTTACATAAGTTGTATCTTACCTACTAGTGCATAACTCATCTATACATCAATATTCTGCACCTATCACAGTCTTTTGTCAACCAGTCATGCCTTATCTAGAGACCCATCCACAGCAGCTCAACCTCTACAGTTCCAAAAGTAGCGGAAATAGCAGATCTACAATGTCACAACATGTCACAATTCGGAACGATGTGACTAAGGTTGTAAATCCGCTATTACCCTTACCCTGCTTTTAACTGCTCCCTTTTTATTTTTTACAGGTCTTCCACTACTACAGGCCAGTCTTAGACTTGGTTCAGTTGGTCAACCTGTCAGACCTGCCCAGCTACATGCTATCCAGCACGCAATTTCAACTGTATCCTTCTAATAACGTCCACATGTGCATGCATAGTGTTTGTGAGTCAACGCCTGACTAAAGCTATGTCATGGTTTCATCTGTACAAATTAAAAGGGGGAGCTTATAGCCCTTCATACATGGGTGTATCATCAAACAGCTGTCATGACACATACATAGTTTTGTCTCCGAACAAACCATATGATGTCATAAGAGGATGGAGGATAAAACACCTGTGTGTGACTTAGACCTGTAATCTACAGTAGATCTGGCTAACCAGTAAGGGATAAAGCATGGCTAACAAACAGTACTGACTGTAATAATGGATTATAGTTAACTTTGAAGTGGACTTTGAAGCCACTGTGAAAGCCAGGCAATCTGCCTAGACATTGTTGTCATTGGCCAGTAGCCTGGTTTCTGTCTAGCTTTAATCCTGCTTGTGATTTGTTTTTTACTACATCCTGATTTCATGGTGTGTGATTTATAGGCTGTGATGAATTCACTCAATTCAGGAATCCAGCAGCTATTACAGTTACTCCTGTTGCTGTCTGTTCTACAGTATGTGAGCATATAGTATATGAAAGGTACCTAATGTTTTGCACTTCTCTAGTATTGCATTGTTCCTTACCTTATAACTAAAGAGCACTGACTGGAAAGTCAGTCAAAGCTAAGATGTTGTTGGATCAGCTCAGATCACTGCGTGGAAAAGTAAGTTTATTTTACTCACTGAATGCCATTGACATAATGTTCAAAATCAAAATCTGGCCTGTACAATTCCAACACTAATGTCATCTATCTCAAATTTATTTTCCCAGAGTTTCTGATAAAAATAAGCTATATTCAACTGATGATAACAAAGAACGGCAGAGCACGTTTTTTTTTTTTTTTTTTTTTTGCTTTTATTGATAGTCACAGTAAAGATAGACAGGAAAGAGGATCAGAGAGACATGCTATCAGGTGAGAGCCTACATTGGCATGTTTCTGGACCATTAGGCCAGCAGGTGCCCCGGTTACACATTTTTTTATCTGTTAGATAGAAGCAGACCTCGTCTTACCCCCCAGAAATGAAAAGAAAAAACATTGGCATTGACGTTTAAATTAATTCAATTTATACCCGGTAGTTGATGTGGCAAGTGGTTAAAGTTCAAAAAGTTCTCATGCTTCTGGTGGCCTGCGAAGGTTATCTTAACACTATATGGTGACAGCACTATTGGGAACCATCAAGAAAGAGCGCCGCGATTGTTTCCATCCAGACCGAGTTTCAGACACACATGACGTTACTAGGCTTCATAGCAGATGCAGCTAAGAGAGTCAAAACCAAAGAACCAATGATCAGCATTAAAGGGAGATCATATATTTCATATCACGACTAACAATAGTGCCACTATGGGCCGTCAAAAATGAGTGCTTTAATTTGCATTTCATTTAGGTCAGAGTTATTTAGGCTCAGCTATTTTGTGGCCATTGCCTAGAATGGGGCAAGATGACTGCATGACAGACCAATTTACACCAGGTCTGTCGTAAACCAGGCGAGATCATACATTAATCTCCGTCTTTGGGATTAATCTCCATTCTTGACACACTACAGAGCTCTTTATAAGGACGCAAATCTCCGTTCTTGCAGCTTATAATGTTAAGAAGACACATTTTTAATTGATTGAAATGAAAAGAGAACTAATGACGGCTCATCTAATCTACTCAGTGTTCAGTGAATAGATTTGATCAAGAGTGCGTGTGCGTGTGCGTGTGTGTGTGTGCGTGTGCGTGTGCGTGCGTGCGTGTGTGTGTGCGTGCGTGTGTGTGTGTGTGTGTGTGCGTGTGTGTCATAGGTGGGAGGCTTGTTCTGTTTATCCTGTGTAGTCACCCCTATAGCCCAACCCCCTGCCAGCCAGCTCAGTTCTCAGCGGTGGAAGGAGTTTTTGGCCAGGAGACCCAAGTCACTGCCTGGTAGGATATTCATCATTCTGGTGCTTGGACATAATCTTACCTTGGGCACGGACAACTTTTCTTCTTTCCCTCTCTATTGAACAAAAATGGTTAACTAAGGCCAATTTATGAAACACATTTTTTTTTCCAAATTACTGTCAAGAGACCGTCAAAATGCACAGAAGACAGATATAATGAGCAAACTGTGTGCCATTCACCATAGGGGAAAACCATGCCTTTGCTATTTTCCCACAATACATTTATAAGCCAGGATATGAAAGGGAAGTCACTCCTCCTCTCTCTAATTTAAATTCAGGTGAAATTACACCATGCAAGCTTTTATAAGGTCATCCCGAATTATTTCTCACTTTTCTCACTTGGCTGTGAACCCACACTTAGTGCCCATTCCTTTCTTGTGGCTTGCCATCTAGTGCCTGAGATGGAGGTGAAGGGTGAGAGCGCCCACTACTTACTGTTGCTTCAGGGGTCAGAAGATGATGGAGACGGATCCTGCAAGGTCACCATGTTGCACTCAGCCAAACAGATCAATGGAGCTGCTGCCATGGCAACAGTCTCCGGATTGCTTCAGGAGAAATCCCTGTCATCACCAGGTATGTATTTGTCTTTACATACTTTATATTTGTGTGCCCAATCCAGATTAAGCGCTATATGCCTATGTCCCGAACATAAGATGACTCTGGTTATTACACAACTTCCATTTTTCAACAATCATGTATGGACAAGAACAATGAAAGTCAAATAGTACAGCCCCCAAATATAATATGACCCAATTTTTTTAGGATATTTCCATTAGTCTTATATTCAGGCCAACTGGGTAATAAAGTATACAGGTGTATGCACCCCTAAACATTCATCACACCTTAAAGTGTACTTGAATCTTGTTCTTTAAGTATATACTCTGGTCTGGATTCTGTCGTATGTGATTATCTAATCAAAGAACACTCCAAAATCACTGGGTTGGAAATTGTAATGTGTGTAATCTCCGACAGTCTCAGTGCTCCTATACAAACTGTATACAAATGTCCACTCATTCCCTTCCATGGTCTCATGGGAGCAACAGAGTGGAGGATCATGTTGTAGCATTTGACACCGCGCTCTCAACCCTGAATCTGAAGTGTGAAGTTCAGTATTGGCAAAATTTGACTGGTCGTCTGCCAATAGGATATGAATTCCTCAGTTGAGGCTTTTCTATCCTATTCCTATATCCACTTGACCCATACTCGGTTGACCCCACATTAGTTGTCTGTCAGTGAGCCTATCACTCCAGTGTGCAGTAAGTTAAAACAACCCAGAAAACTGCCACTGTCCACAACCTGCAAGACAACGTGGAAAAGTCATGTGCGCCAACACCTTGGCATGCATTGGCTACAATGCATGCCAAGGTGACATGGTTGACATGTGTGGATGTATGTTCAAGCAGGTGTGTAACGGACAGGTGGCACAGCCAGAATGCAATTCATCTAAATGAAATCAAATCATATGTTTAAAAAAGTCAAGATGACATTGGTAGGCCCAATGTGACTTTGGATTAATAGTCCAGACACCCGCAGGCTATCTTCACTTAATTTAACTACTACAAGTGTCAAGAAGAATACACAAATACAGACAAAAAGACCAACCAAACCAGTTGGAAATGGCTGTGGTGCATTCAGAGTCTCTCTCTCCCCTAACTTCATTTGCTCCCCCTTTTCAAATACATTAGTTTCTCTCTCTCTGCATCTTCCTTCACTGGTAGAATGCAAAACATGTGCCTTTTTTGTTCTTTGTTCAAAACCATTTTGTGATGGAGTATAACAACTGACATGACAGCATTGCAGTACCTCTGGGGAGCTAAAGAAAAACAGAAAATATTCAGTTGCATGTGGTTGCTGTCAGGTGGAAATGTCTAAATCCATTACTTCTCAGGAAATGTCAAAAGAGCATGTCTTCCACTGGATCCATCATAGTTATTTAGACACACGCTCTTGTTAAATGCTTTTCATTTTCCATTTTCTATGGTTATGTTTATAGTACATGTACTTATAGTAAATGTGCAGCAGCATTTTTCCACCTTTATTTATTTTTTTATAGATGGGGCGACTGACATGCAGTAAATGCTCAGGAACGGGAACAATGCGAAGATTGGGAACAAAAACAGAACTAGGGCTGTAACCCTGTGCTAGTATAGGGTTGTTATAGTATGTACAGGGAATTGTTCCTTTAACTGCATCAGGATTTTGTCTTTAACAGGTATGGGGGGCAGAGCGCGCCTCGAGGAGGATTATGGGTTGTTGTTTTGGTCAGGCTTGGGTCTGTTTGAGAGGGAATTAGGAACGACTTTATGAGAACAGCTCTTAGGTTTGTTTTTGGACACGGACAGTCGATACGTGGTTAGAACCCTGGCTGATCATGTTTCCATGTTTGAAACGTTTTTTGTTAATAAATCACCAGTGCTGCAAAACAGAGTTCATTTTATTCACAGCACAGTAAGAAAACACATGTTAAGACCAAGGAAATGAGCTGAGCACAGCACTGGGAGCTCCTTCCCAGGATTTAACACAGCAGGGGCTTGAGTAGGTCAAATGAAATCATAAACAACAAACATAATCATAGTAGCGAACCCTTTTGATTGTACGAAATGTGTGGAGGTACTTGGTTTGGGTCTGTCGTATGATGTCGTATGATGGTTTGGGTCTGTCCTATGATGCTCTAATAACGATGCTCCAGATCGTTATTAGGCTTGTTTCTATGATTAAAATGGTGGAGAGGTGGTGGATTGGCTGTTTTTGCAGACTATGTTTTTTTGTTGTTGTTTAAACAAAAATTGACTTAGGCGTTTCCTTCAAGCCGCAACAATATGAATATGCAAAGAAACTAATTCCATGACAAATTAGCTGAAGCAGTGAACTTTATCCACTGAACTTTATCCATTGAACTTTATCCATTCTAGCCTATCTTTAATGTGTTCTCCTAATCTCTCCCAAACCAGGAAGGAATGTTGGTGACCAGCTCTGTTCGCTTCCCTTTCTCCATGGGAATGACCTGTTGAAGAGAGAGAAGAAAATAACGCAGGTCCAGACCCTGGCAGTGAAAGAATATCTCAGTAAGTACAACTGAACACAGCCATGGGACACAAATCACAGCTCAGTTCATGGCCATGTTCATGCTCTGTTGGAGAGAAAACACAGCTAGAGAAACACAAGTTGGAAGTCGAGAAGAAGTGCACATTTAATGGGTGAGTTTTTGTGCGGAGCACCTTAGAGTTCACGTATATGGAATAACTCAAAGAGCCATTTTTCAGACATGCATACAGTACATACTGTACCTTCAGGACTTTACGTGTGCAGTGGTTCTCATTCACATGATGGAAAGTCTTGAAGAGAAATATGATGGCCTCAGATTGAAGCTCACCCACTTCTGACCTCTAAAGATGGCTGCTAGCTTTGACTTGCGTGACATTCCTTCTTAATTAGCCCCTCACTTCACGTCATTATCCAGTCTGACACCACCGCGCCTGGGGGTCATCTTCAACTCCGACAGAGTTTTAAGGCTTGGTGAGCTACTGTAACTCACTTACAGTGGTACATGCTATGTCATGGGTTCGAATCCAGTTCATGACCTTGCTGAATGTACAGGATAGCTTTTAGGCCTGTAAATCTTTGGGTGTCCCACGATACGATTCAGTATCGATTTTCTGGGTCACGGTATTTTTCCCAAATAAAATGGGTGATAATGATGAATACTAGTGTAGATTTGGAGTACCATATTATATTATTATCTCTGTCTGTCTGCGGTCAGAACGAATCTGTTATTGTACTGTTCCATTTAGCATGTTGGAGATGCATCACAATTCTACCACACAGACGGAAAACGGTAATAGGGCAGGCAATTTAAAGAGTGAGAAGTTCTTTGGCAAAGTGTTCCTCATTAACAGCATATAAATGGAAGCAAGCCTGTGTGCGTGTCTCTGTGCAGAGTCTGATCAATGGCAGAGTTTTGTGTCCGATCGATGCTGTTGACACTTCTGGAGAGTCCTAGGCCATTAATAACTGATGTTATGACATGTATCAAAAAGTGCAACATTTTCAAATCAATTTAAAAAAAGAACTTTGACTTGGTTAAGGTTACTGTTTTAAATCATTGAACATTTTTCCCCCGCCTGTGGGGAATCAATCCTGGTATTTGCTGTCAGGTTAGAGCCCATGTTGTACGCAACAGCCATAATAACTTGGCTATTAGACTGACCACTTCAATTATTCAATGAACAAGTAAACAAGTATAACATACATAATCACAACTTTATTTATTTTAACCACTTAAGCCAGGGTTTTTCAACCTTTTTGATACCAGGGCCCACCATTTTTTCAGCATTTGAGCCACGGACCACCATTTGAGGACATTTTAGCCCCACAGACCCCAAAACTAAAGATTTATTTTGCTTTTGTCCATCTTCTAGTTGTGTAGGCTTGAGCTAATTCAGATGATGAATATTTTAACTCTTGAGAGCGTAAAAATGAAACCAAATGGACCCGCAAGGGTCCATTTGGTTTCATTTTTACGTTCTCAAGAGTTACACCTGGTTAACCAACATAGCTGGGGACCACCTGGAACCCTCTCAGGGACCACTGGTGGTCCCCGGACCACCTGTTGAAAACCCCTGACTTAAGCCTATTGACGCTCTTAAGCTGCTGATTTTGAAAATGTTACGGTAATCTTTTCACGTTTTTATAGCTACAACGATACAAAAGTTGGTGCATAATTACAGATACTGATTCCATTAAAATGTGAAATCATTTATTATCATCACTTATTCTAATTTTTATCAGTCAGGGCCTGTTTCTTTATATATACAGACTTTCTCTCTGTCTCCAACTCATGTTCCTACTTACTGTTCAGCCTGGCTAACACCCTATGACTGTGACAAGTCAGCCATGTCATTTTATTTTAACACCATAATGGTCCATTTTCATAGCTGATCAACATCAACATAGTCACTTAAACATAGTCATTGAAGGCAGAGAAAATTTTAATGGGTCCCAAGTAAATATCCATTTTGAGAAATAGATTACACACACAGTGCTGAAGTTATAAAATGCAGCTGAAGGTATCATTCATTCTGGGGCTTTTCTGAGTCCCAGCATTAAGTTGAATTAAATAAAGTCTTTATAAACAGAGCAAGAGTTGTTTTCAAACTAAGCTCCACCCGTCATTCTATTGGCTGAGCCCCGTCACTTCAGACAATGGGGTTTTGTTGGTACTTGGAAAGACGCTGTAGAGATTTGTGCTCATATGGCTAAATATGCGATAAAATATGAATTTATATCATACATTTTTGTTACATTGAAATTGATTTGGCACATTTTTTAGGGTAACTGTAGCACAAGCACAATATCACACAATTCCTGACAACCTGTGGTTGTAAACTAGGAAGTGGTGAGGAGGAGGAGGGCTGTCCTTTATTTGTAATCTAATCGGTGGATATAAAATATATATTGCCTCTTAAATACCCAAGCAACTACAATAGGCCATATAAACTACTTTATCCATAGCTAATCTTTGTATTGTTACTAGAGCAAATCCACCATTACAACAAATAAGCGTATTTAACCCACTTCACATGAACAATCTTTTAATGACATTTGGTGGGTAGATCTGATGATCTCTCCAACATTACTGAGTCTTGAATGACTTGATCTCCCTCTGCCCTCCTCCTCGCCTGCAGCAGGGCAGGAGGAAGAGAAGATGACCGCTCTGGTCAGTTGACCAGTCCGTTGACTCCGGAGTTCGTCCCCCCTGGTCCATAGCTTGAATGCTTCTATCATTCTGGTCATCTGCCTTGCAGTACCGCAAGGCAGAATGTCCCTTAAAACAATGTTAAAATGTCAGCTGCGAAAAGGCTTAGTTCTGTTCCATTTCAGTGTATGTTCTGGTCTGTTTCGAGTTCATGAACCAGCATATTAAACTAAAATATTGTTTTGTACTTTTTAGATATTGTCTATTATGGAACTTGTGTAAAAGAGTGGGTGAAATAATGTGTGCAAGCTCTCAATATTTTGGTTACAGTAAAAGTTGGAATAGGAAAGAGACTAGATAAGAGGGTAATAAAATACAACCCAGACAAATAGCATGCGGGGTCCAATATAAATGACATCCATGATTTAATATTGGCAACAGATGAAAGGTACTGTGACAGACAGGTGGAAAACACATTAAAAACCACCAAGTATATAAAATGACAGTGTTGTGTGCTGCGTAAAAGTGACATGCTTAAAATAATTTACAACATCAGCTATTAAAAACACATCAAAAACAGTTTAATGTGCATAATTAAAGACATATGTAGCAATATAGCAGCTGGTATTGGCAATTGAAAGAGTGATGATCATTCAATTTGCTTCAGCTGGTGATTGTACTGAATGACTATATGCAAAAAGTTATTTGTGTTGTGTATGCAGTTCATTCTTTTCATATTTTATCATAGGCAACCGTTTAGCATCAGTTTTGAAAATGTGTGTATAATGTACAGATTCAATATGTATCCAGTAGCAGCAGTGTTCAATTAAATGTATAAATTGGAGGCATGCGGTGCATACAGTACGTGGAATGAGAGGCACTTATCTGTTCCATTTAGTTTTTATTTTTCTGTTCCGTTTCAGTTTTTTTTTTATGTCCATGTCCTTGTTTAGTGCTTTGGCAGCCTCCAGGAAAAAATAACTCTCTAAGCCTTGAGCCCTTCTGGCTGTGAAGCATCTTTGGCTCTTCCACTTCACATAATCACAAACAGTTTGTTGCTAGGATGATGTTTGTCAGTCATAATTATTTTTGCCCTGTTCAAGCACCTGCTTCGCAAATGTCCTGCAGAGCCGGGAGAGAGCTCCCTGCGGTTTGCTCATCTCCTTTCTGGTGGTGAAGCTTGGAACCTGGAAGCTTTTAGATCTCCTTATCATCGGAATTATGACACAGTTGCCAGCAACAAATTTCCAAAGTGTTTGCTTATTCTGACGAGCAAAATTCTAAAATGGCGGCCAAAATGTAAAGCTGTCTGTTATTGCTTGTCCAGGCTGCCAAAATGAACAGAAGTCTGTATTTGTTTGTTCCAGAGAGGAGAGCCGAGGCATCAGCCCCAACCACCATGCCAGTAGATGACCTCAGGGTCCTGCTGAACCTGGCCAGAGAGCAATACCTGAAGATGAATGATGCTTCTGCTACTGCCCCCCGTCTACAGGACGTCCGAAAGAACATGGCCTCAAAGACCTCAGGTAGGATATAGTACAAGGACAGACACAGTACAATGAATGTATTGTATAACCAGCTTCTCTGTATTTGACATTTTAATCACTTAAACATTCTGTACCTCTGTACAAGTATTAGTACTGAACAGCGTCATCAGCATCATCTCTGTACTTGGTCCGTCCAACACTCTCTGCACCAAATCTCTTGACGAAAATACTACAGGTCACGTTGCATAGTTCTGCTATTTTCTGCAGATGTTCCCCTCATAATAGTGATGCTAGGGTTCAAGTGCTTAAGCCTAGACACAACAACTCAAAACAGCAATTACGTAACATCTTATTAACTGAAGATTAGTTATATTTTCTTCACCCGATACTGCAGAGCGGGAGTGCATTTCCTCGCAGCCGTCTGATTGGCCAGAGAGGAGTGTCCTCCACAACATTGAGAACCTGCAGAGGAGGCGACAGCAGAAGAGGTAAATCAAATTTACAGTGGGAATATAATTTTTATGATGCATTAAACTGCTATTGTTGCTTATCATACTTAGTTTGGGCACATAAAGCTTGGTTCACAGTTGCTGTGCCTGAACATGTGTGCAGCACTGTGGCCTGTGCTGTCCTCAAACGCAGTTCATGTTCCTCGGCTGTGCTTGATCTCCACAGCTCTTTAACATCTTCCTGCCCAGGGCCCATGCAAATGAGCTACAGAGTTGACTCTTGGCCAAGCCTGTCAAAAAAAAAAGAATAAAAATGCCTAAATACTTCACATTCATTCACTTCAATGGCATGTTTCCAAAATTTGAATGTGTTTGTTTTTATTAATTTCATGACACACATCTGAGGCGCAATCTCTTAAATATTCCAAACCAGGGCATTCATTGTCAATCATTTTAAGTGTATTGTGGGATTGATGTAATATTGTGCAATTTCGCTTCTTTATAGGCCGATTCAGTATAGCACCATTGTGTTCAATGCCACTTGGCCATTGCGTTGCAAGACACACAGTGTCTTACTCGATGTAATTCCTCTCTTTCAGGGTTGGTCTGTCTGGTCCAGGCTCCAGTGATAGTCTACTGGGTCCTAAAGACGTCCAAAAGACCTCCACTGCCCCGCTGGACGCCAGAGAACTTCTAAAGCACTTCACCCCTGATGGTAATCCTGCTGGGGAGCTCCAGCCACTGCTTGTCCTGAGAGGGTATGTTCATAGAGCGTTGGTTCCACACCCAAAAGATGCATTAAACATTATGCATTACATTATGGTGTCTCACCAGAACCCAGACATGATACATTCTTCAACTTATGTTAATAATAGTGACAATCACAGATGTACACAGATGCTCACATACCGGTAGTACGGTATAAAAATATCACTAGATAGATTTAATGGTATCATTATCATTCATCTTTTTTTTTAATGTTCTTTTTTCCCCCTAATTTTCTTTTTTCTCTTTTTTTTAAACTTAAAAAAGAACCTTTACTTGAGTGAGTCACGACCCATAAGAAATGGTATGCAGGAAACAGTGCTGGATACAGGCAGCCAGGTGGACACACACAGACTAAGGCACAGACAGAGATTATTATACTTTCAGAATGACGACCAGACATTAAAACACCCTCATAAATTTGCGCCAACAAAAATCCAGACATAGTGTATATAGCCTGTGCACCCAGCAACCCTGGCAGATATACAAACATGGACATTCTTGGCATCTGTTTGGGTTTTATTACGTAGTTTGTTTACGAGTTGTGTCCGAGTTGGGGGACGACAGATTTGATGGGTCCATAACGAGGATTTGATTAGGCTCATCAGCTGTCAGCAGCGAGCCTGCAGCCTGCCTGGCTAAAATGCATTCAGGCGGGTAGAATACAATGGGGGCTAGTCTGGGGGCAGGGAATACATTATTCTAGTGCAGAGTTTTTCATCAATTAGTTGTAATAACGTTCCTGTCAGCCGAAATTAGGCCTGTTTGTCTCTGTGCGATTAGTCGTGCTCAGAGAAGAGAACAGAATCTCGTCTTTAAGTACAAACGAAATCATGTCCATGTGAATTATGTGTCTAATTGACTGTCTTCCTTGTAATTCATTTCCTTTTTATACACCTCTCTCCCAACACCATACACTATCACCTCAAGCTTATTTTTTTTTCTTGCCTCTCTCTCTCTCTCTCTCTCTCTCTCTCTCTCTCTCTCTCTCTCTCTCTCTCTCTCTCTCCCCCTAACTCACAGAAGTGATAATGTATTCCAGTTATCTCCAGAGCTAACTCCAAGGAAGGTTAGCAAGCTGCCTTTCAGACAGGCTTCAACCTCCCACTACCACGGCATAGAGTAAGTGTCTTTACAACATTGCGGTGCTACAAGTGCCTCTAAATGCCTTTTAGTGGTAATTAATTCTAACACAGTGGGAGACTAGACTACCTAATAATAGATCATTTTGTTTGAGAACATGAAAGGCTAAAAAAATGTTAATTTGTGTTTTTTTGTTTTTAGTTACCTTGCCGTGATATAATTCCAAATGTGGGCAATAAATAATTAAAATTAGAAATTGATTTGAAATTGATATTTCAAAATATGTCCCTCATTAACTTACATGTACTGTATGCTACAGCTACATGTATGCTAAAACAGCTCTTAAAGTCACCCTTTTAGTATGTAAACAAAGTTGATCAGACACTATAGAGCATCACCAAAACTCATGAAGTTTTATTTTTTCATATATTTATTTATATTTATATTTCCATATACATCCATGTCGCTCAGCACTACACCCAACACCAACAGAACTTTCTCAATGATCATACCAGTACTAGAAATGTTATTGTTTAACTTTAGGGTAATTACTGTACATTCAAGCTTTTCCTGTATCTATTAGGTTTTGCCTGGATGAGCAGCGGGCCTTGGACAGAGACCGGGGCTTTGTACGCCTCCAGTCCCGTCTGATTCGCTACGAGACCCAAACCACGTGCTCCAAGGAGCCCTGTCCCGTCCCCTTCGCCCTCAGCCCTGCTCCCTCGCCCGCTGTCATGTCGGAGCCAGGGAGTGTCCCTGACGGCGAGATGCTGAAGAACGCTGACGTAGCGCGTCTCAAACGCATGTCCTGGGATGCAGATGTCACGGGAGGACATTCACGCAAGAGGTGTGTATGTATGATTGTAATACGTTAGCATAGCCACACTTATCAGGTGGAAACCATTTACATTGGTAAAAAATAAGCTTTAGTTTTTCTGGAATACGAAAAGAAGAACTTTTGTCCCAATACATAAAATGCATTGTTGTCCGTCGACTTCTCTGTGCGCACAGGAGGAAAATGCATGTCTCTTTAAATTTGAACCATAGGCGTGTTTAATTATTGCCCGTTTTAAAGGAACTTTAGAGTTAGGAGTTCTTGTTTGAGCTGAATACAGCTGCTGCTCTCATACATTCTTCAATCGTATTTTTTTCCCTCTCTCACTCACATGTGCTTTTACTTTGTCAGGGCACACCTTTTGCCAGTATTCCGTTTGCATTATGTTTGATCGGTGATGTATGCAAAGTCTGTATGAGACATTCTGTGTATAATGAGACACTCTGTGTATCTCCTTTGCTGTTATACTGTGTGTATGTGAGTCACTTTGGGGACATTTCAATGGTCTTGATGGGGGTGTTTAAATGTCAGAATTCTGCTTTGACAGTGATCAGCATTATGTTAAGCATAATGTTTTGACAGTTACGGAGTTGGAGTTCTGACAATGACTGACAGTCACCACACTAATATTATCATTTAATAGAATACAAGGAGTGATTTTAAACGTTGTATTTCCCTACCATGGTTTGGCTGGTAGCATATTGAATCAGATAGAACAAAGACATATATCCCTTCAGTGAGACCACAGTGTGGTCTCACTGAAAACAGTTGTGCAGAAATGGCTTTTAAGAGGAATTCGATGTACAAATTAAATTAGTTATTTTTTCATCTGGCTCCACTCTAGCAAGCTGAACATTTCACCATTAGTTGGTAATGCAAATCCTGAAAAGACTATTAATATTTCATCAAACTTAAAGTTTGATAGCTCACAGTACATCAAAAGGTTAAGTGGTTCGAAATGTAGTCTGTATGTGAAGCCTTTGACTTAACATTCTCAACACTTCTAGTGATTTGGGCAGAATAAGATAACATGAGTGTCCCTCCTGGTTCCCAGCAAGTGATTATCACATGTGACACATATTCAATCGAATCACCAAGCTCTGTCTGTGTCCGTGCACTGCTAGGCTGGCCAAGTCAGAGAGCAGTGATTCTCTGGGCTCTCAGAGTAGTGCTAGCAGTGGAACTCACCCCTCTGTGAAGTTACTACGACAGCAGCCAGTCAGAAGTCACTCAGCCTCCTCGTCCCTGTCAACTTCTGCCTCAGTTACAAAACGGACGTCCTCAAGTAAGTGTTGGAGGCTGGAGTTGATTTTTTAGACCTCCTCCCCTCCCCATATTCAACTATCAGAGGGGGGCAACTTTGTTGGTGGAGACCACCACTATATTTCCACACTCACTCCAGGCGGTCACATTGCAGACAGCCATATTGAAGAATGCAGTAGCAACAGATAGCTTAAAACGCTTTGCAGTGTGATGTGTTTTGAGCTCGTAGATCAACTATTTTTGCTATATTTGAATTGAAGTTCTGGTTACTATTATTATTATTGCTATTTTTCAAATGTAATGCTGGAAAGGAACATTTTCATTTCATTTCTGCCTTTACTTATAGGTTATTTATAGTTATGTTAACACTATGAACTAAACACACACACACACACACACACACACACACACCACTGAAAACAAATTAATAAATGTAATTTTCAAGAGTAAATACAGCAAGTACACTGGGCATTGGCTCCTTCAGTGTGTCATATTTTCTTTGAAAGTTTTCAAGTGGTTTGTTGTTGTGCCCTGCGTGTCTGGTTTAAAGATGGCGTTTTGAGATGCGAGGGCTGAATCCAATTTTAGTGTAGCGTGGGTCATATTTCCTCATTAATTTGTTTGGCTTAGTGTTGCAGGGAGCATCGCTTTCAATGCCACTGCTCACTGTGGTTCATGTTCAAATCCATGTCCTCTCTTCTTCAGCTACTGAATCCACAACACTGCTGGAAATGTGATCCTCCTGTTTAGAACCTCTATTCCTGAGCCTTTTTAGCCACAATTGCATCATTGTTAACAACTAACAATATATTTATAACGTATTCATCTCTGCTGTTTTAAGATTTGTGCAGCTTGATCAAATCCAATTAATTCAATTCGAACTTCTTTTCCGATATGTATCAGATTTCCTTAATTAAACTCCATTATATTATCACACAGGTTTAGTGAATCCCTCCACTGCTGACAAGCCTAGACCCCCTCAACAGAAGACATCTCAGGGACAGTCAGAGGAGAAACTTGCCACAGAGTCACGCTCTCAGAAACACCAAAGGGTGAGAGACCCTGTGTTTGTTTGTATGACTGTTTGTATGTGTGTGTGTGTGTGCGTATGCGTGTGCGTGCGCATGCGTGTGCGTATGTGGGGGGGGGTGTACGTGCATGCAAGCATTGAATGTGCGCATACATGACGTGTTCAGTGTGCATTCTTGTGTTGTATGTGTGTGGGGTGAGATATTGTAATTCTTCAGATCCATTCCCTTTCATGTTTTCACCACACTGCTATGATACCAACCTCCTTAAAATGCATGATGCATCGGATTCGGCGGTGGACAAAACCGGGTAGAAGAAAACAACTGAGGCCAATTCTACAAATGCCTTCTATTTCTCACACTTTCAAACTTAAAAAGAATGTTGCTATTTTTAAAAGCCAATGCAAAAAAACTAAAATGACACTATGCTATCCTAGTTTTAATGGGTTAAGAATGTAATGTTCTCCACCTGAATGGTCAAAACAACAACAAAAATGCAAGAATTTCATGAACCATGTCATTGTACTTCACTGTATGGAAAAAGACAAGATGGTGGATTGGGATCTAACTTGTTCTGTTCACTTTATTTGAAGACATGAAAGGTTTATCTGACCTCAGTTCCTGACAGCAGGAACATAGGACAGAGAAATTGCTCATGAATGTAAACCAAACAAATCAGATGCTTACCTTATAAGAAATAAACACTATCACATGTGTGCAGTGTGTTCCGGATTCCTCTCTCAGTCTTCGCGACCTTTGCTACGTATCTCCTCCCCATTACCTGTCAGTCTGCCTTCAATCTATCAATAAAGGCATAAAAAGGAGGGAATTACTGTTCACAAAGTATTGATGTAGACAATTAAAAATGAAATCATGCCTTTATTAAATAGTACAATACTAATGTCTTGTTGTCGCAAAATACTAAGACAACACTTTAACTCACCAGACTGTTTGAGCTGGACCCTCAAGTATACCCTGACCTTCTCGATTAAGTGACATTTTGTCGAAATGTGCAAGCTATGCTTCATAGAATGCTTGCGGGAAGAATGAAGAATTAAAAAGGAGCATAGGCATTTTGTGAGGGGCAAAGCACTGTATAATCTCAGGGTCAACAGGAGTTTAATTGTTTCCGTGTCTTGCGCAACAGACCTTGCCAGTGGCATCAGACAATGCAATATAATATAGGAATGCACACTCCCACTTACACAAAAGAACAAATATTTGTTCTATTATTTTTGCATGTAGTGAGCTCCAAGGACACAATGTCTTGTAGACTCTGAAAACTAGTCACTATCTTATCTCTTATCTTATCAACACACACACGCACACACACACACACACACACACACACACACACACACACACACACACACACACACACACACACACACACACACACACACACACACACACACACACACACACACACACACACACACACACAGTTCCCTTGTCTCTTTCACCCCCTCCGTCTCCACTCATGTTATCATAAAGCTGCATGCACCAAAGCAGAACTAGCAGAGAACAAAAAAGGGGTTCACACTAAGGTCTGGATTTTAAATGTTTCTATTTCTGACATTATAGTTCCTGCAAAGCTTGTGTAAAGGTCCAGAGAGTTTAAAAGTGCATTTCAGTCCATGTTGGACTTTCCTCGGTAGAAAGTGAGACATTGCATAATGAGTCACCGTTTATGCTGTTGGTTACTGTCCAGCTGCACCTAGTCAGTGATCTACATTAGATGAGACAAGATAAGATAGTCATTTAAGATAACCAGGGCTGAAACCTTAGGCTTCATAGTAGCAAAAATAGTAATATTAGTAATATACAGTAAAATGCTAAAAAGCTGTTTATGCCTTGTGCAAACCGAATTAGAATGTTTCCACAGTATTAACAATGTTCATACACATACTGTTCCATATGCTACCTTTTAAACTTGAAATGGGATGGGACCCTTTGTTACAGAAAGAGCAAGATGGATTTAAGTCCAGTCATAGATTTAGGTATAGGTATTTTCTGAACGCATCGAATTGCAATAACTACAAAGATGCACCAGAGCTTTAAGTTGTTATCACACTGCTCACCTGCTGCTTGCCTCTACTTAACGTACAGCTACAGTACACTATGTATGCTCACTCATAATCCACACCCAAATGCTGATACCCTTCCCCACATGCATCTCACAGTCTGCATCCCGAGCTGAAAGACCTTGGGTTGGTCTGATTACTATGCAAGCAGGCTTATTACCTGAACATGAGTTCTAGAGTGGCACTATGCAAAAATAATGATAGTCGTTTCTTCAGGACAAAGATTAAAAGCAGCCCTCATAACCCCGTTGAGACTAAATGGCACCAATGATTCATCGTAATAATTTATGACATTACCACAATTTTGTATTAATTTTTGGAAATGTTGGCTGTTGGCACTCATAACGGTGTGTGCGTGTGTGCGTGTGTGTGTGTAGTGTACATAGTTTGTGTAGGTTTGCGTATGTGTATATGTAACATCTTTAAAAACATTTCCACTTTGAAAATGGGCCATGTTATGGTTATAATTAGAATCAGAACAAATGAGTTCACAATTATATAGGAAATGAATGCAGGTGAGTGTAATGATTTTTCATTGTGTGTGCGTGTGCGCGCACGTGCATGTGTGCGGATGTGTGCTATAGGTCTATTCAAATTATTTGTCTCCCCTCTCATCAGATGCTGAAGGAGGTAGTAGCCAAAACGCTGAAACACCATGGGATCACTGCCGAACATAAATGCTTCAATGTCTGCAGCAAAAAATTGTTTGAAATCTCCAAATTCTATCTCAAGGTTAGCAGCTTTGTTTCACCATTGCAGTAGGCACTACTGGCTCCATCCTTTTATGCGGTAATACCTGTTCTTTTATCTTTGTTGAATTGTCAGGGGGGTTAGTGTTTGAAATGAATTATTTTGAAATGGCCAGAACTGCAGGCTCCACCACTGTGGCAGTCAGTCCAAATATTGATAATACCAGAAAGTGGTATTACCAGAAAGTGTTCTATTCAACATTTCAGTTAATAATGAAATGATGTATTCTACATACCATTATTTTGTACTTGTACTAAAAGTATTAATGTTACACAAACATTGTTTGCTAAAACTACTGCATATTATATGTGGACTGTCCCATATACAAAGATGGAAAAAACATTCTTCAGGCTGAACCTGGGGGTAATAAGGCAATTAGTGGAGAGATACAGTGGAGCAACATGGATTTTGTACAATTTGTTATGGGACCTTTGTTGTGGGTTGAACTTGTTCATTTTTCTCAGAAGTGGAATGCACAACACCCCCATGTATATATCTTGCCTTTGTTCAATATATGAACAGAAATGCTGGAATGAGACGCCAATCAAATCTAGAGGAGTCAAAACTAAAGTATTTACTTTTTTTTTTTTTTAAACAAATATCACGTTTTTGGTAATGTATGAATGAATGGACCATTGTAAAGCGCTTTGAGCACTTGGAAAAGCGCTATAAAAATGCAATCCATTATTAAATGCAATCCATTAAGAAACTAACCTGCTGTAACTGCCCCATAAATATTAAGCTGCTGCCAAACCATGTAGGTTTTTATCATTGCTTTGTTTGTCTTTCTTTTCAGTAATCCTAGCCCTAGCTATACTTGTCGTGTACAAATGTGTACAAATGTACCTTTGTCTTCCACATGTTTTATCTGTGTTTGTAATAAATGAGGTCCAGCTTTAAAGGACTAGAATGACCTACTCTGCTCTCCTGCTCTTTTGTTTGTTCCAGGACTTGAAGACTTCTCGGGGACTGCATGAGGAGATGAAGAAGGCGGCCAGCGTTAATGCAAAACAGGTAACATGCCCATGGTATCATTTAGCTTCCATATTATCCTTCAAACATCCTCCCTATACATTTGTTACACAACCACGTATGTAAGGTACCAATCTATTTGATATAGATAACTGAACTGTTTTAATGCCACATGGGCCAGCTGAAGCCTAAAATAATGATATCCTCTTGTTCTAGGTCATTGACTGGGAGTTAGAAAAGGCCTCAAGTAAGTGATAGAGATGACAGAAAATGCTGGGCTTTTTTCTGTCTAAGAAAGTCACCACCGTGTGTCCAGATGCTGTGCCATTTACTATTCTCCCAAAAATTATAATTTTTCACATTCATTATCTTGTTCTTGCAGACGTATTATGTTTGCAAGGTTGAAAGAGAATCCCCCTTTTTTCAGGTAACATGGAAGGTTGAACTTTTTTGTGAATTTTATTCAACAAAGTTGACTGCGTGTTTACATTCACATTGGATGTTGTAACTGTAGTGATGCCAGTTCTGAACCTGGCAAGTGACATGTCCGGGCTCTTGCACAAAATCCACAAAGATGCGCTTACTGTTCATGTATTGCTAGCGGCCATGAAACAAGCCTCCTCGTAGCATCATTGGGGTTCTGAACACAGATGTGTTGAAAATCTGCAAATCTGTCTTAAAACTCTGGTTTGGGGTGAATGATTAGACTAGACATGATTTAATTAACTTTAATAGCTTATTTGATTCCTGGGATTTGTGTTTGCCTCTCTTGTACCATGTGTTGTATTGGTGTCTGTCTTTTGACTTGTGTCCAACCACTGTAATATCTTGCCAAACGGTGAAGCGTGCCATGAAACATAAGCCAAAGTGTTCAACTGAGCTGTAGGGGATAAACTAAAGGAAATCCACACTTGGCACAATCTGTACCGGTTGTGTGACAACAAGGCTACACATAATGTTTTCCTATAGTTAGCACACCTTTTCAATTTATTTTATTTACATTTTCTTATGTTTTCCTTTTTTATTTAATTTAATTACTCACTACTTTTACTCATTATTTTTTTAATCCCTAAAATTAATTTAAAATGTAAATGTATGTATTTTAATATCATTGTAAGAGTTTTGTTTTACTGCTTGTAACAATAAAATATATTTTGGATCTTATGTGTGTGTGTGCACACCTCTGCATGTCTGACACAGACACAGAGAATGTCAGTGGGTTGGCATTGGCAGTATTTGTCTTTCAGAACTAGTATTTGTATAACATACATAACTGATTAGAAGTAAATGTTCCTTGTTCTCATACCAACAACACAACTGGCAATCCGCCTACAATCCGACAGTATGGTGCTTATAACTCACTGCTAGCTACCATCAATTATCTCTAATTCGTCCAATCGTCCTTGGTACAGATTTCTAAGGTGAGGAACCCTGCCTAGCTGTCTGTCTGGGCTGACAAGATGTGATACTTAAACCTAGTGACAGATTGTTGACTATAGTGTAGAATTATTGGATGCAGAAACTGATGAATATCCTTTGTGTGTTTCCTAAAACTAGTCTCATACCTATACAGTATAGTAGCCTATAGCCTACAACGCAGGTTTTCAAAGTGTATTTGTGTGTTTTATCCAGACTCTTTAAGGGACCTGTCTTTCTGCAGGGACCTGTCTTTCTGATTTATTTATTAATTGTTCTCATGGGAATTATAATTGTTTATAATTCAGTGTATATTACTGCTGTCTCTGTGCCAAAATAGGGGATGATGATTAACATAATGATTGTAGGTATCTTGCGTGACAGAATAACCTTCCAGATCAAAACATTGGTATTAATAAATGATCCTGGATCGTCTCCACTTTTAGACTTATTTACCAAGGTCAGCAGCACCTCATTAAACAGGTATACGCCCTTCTCTCTGTTTGTTTACCTTATGTGGCTTTAATAGAAGAAAGCAAACATCTGAACACATCTTGGCAACTTCCCATGCAAAATTTGACAACCTTAAATGGCCCTAAACTTATTTAGGCTACTTAATATGCACAGGCAGATATTCAATAACAGATATCACTGGTTTGTTCTTTCTTTGTATAATGTGATAGAGCCAAAGTAGATAGTAGATACCTCTGTTATCTCCAAAAAACAAAGCAATGTTTTTTTTTTGTTGTTGTTTTTTCTAACACAATTTGATATTTTACTATGCTGTAGATTATTAATGGTATGGCTTGATCTTAGAGACGAAACAATGCAATGTCAGCTTTCAGTTATACTGTAGATAGATGAAACAAAAAATGTTGGTCAAAGTAAGACCTGCATGGATGCAATCTCAACAACCTGATCTTAGATACCGGTAGTTGGTATTGTTATTTTTACCCCCTTTCTCCCCAGTTAGTTTAGTTTAATTCCACACAGCACACATGTACTATATATGTATGTTGTCAATGCTGTTGAATCCTACTGGTTCACGTGAGTTAGCTAGCTGCAGTCAGGAGCCCCCACTGAGAGGACATGTCATAGTGCTTTTGTCCTACACCACCTCCCATCCAACTTTAGCATATTAGTCTCATCATGCCAGGCTAACAGCCTGTACGGGGGTAGTGACAAATATCACACTCCCCATCTGGCTGCCCTTCAAATTATTCTACATATTATGTACCAAATATGATCATATAGCAGTGTGTAATCACAGGATTCGAACACTTGGACTCCAGTGGTGTTGTTAAAACCCCTAAAATAGTCTCTGGACTATTTTATACTACAGTATATTGAACAATTTTAACTAGGTTGAACAGACATACCGTAGGTCTGAGTGTGTCTTTTTCAAGAGAAGTATGTTTGAGTGGTGCAACCACTCTTATAGACAGCTGTGTGTGTCCCTGGCTGTGTCACCACTGAGTGTCATTGTTGTGCAGCCTAACCCTAACGCACTCAGACCTGGGATGAGAGCTTGACAGTTCAGTATACTATGCATCATACAACACGTTCAGTACAGCACCACTCACTTTAGACGAGTGTCCTTCCCATACTCATGGGATCATTGTATTGTGTCTATATAGCATGTATGCTCGATTGCACTATCCTGCCATATCCTTTCATCCTACACCCCCCCACACACACACACACACACACACACACACACACCTGACAGACAAGTTCATCTGTTAAGAATCATGTTGAAGCAACAATATTATTACTATTGTTCCACAAACTATGCAATTCTTACAATATTTGCATCTTCATCTGATACTCAATACTATGTCTGATAAACATATCATCACTGTGTGTCATTTCAGAGGGCAGAAAATGTACACCATTCTCACATTGCTCCCAATAATCTAAGATGTCTCAAGCATAGATAGAGAAATGAAAGCCAAGACTGAAATAAGCATTTACCAGTGTATCTAAAATCTCAAAACAGCCCTTGTGACTTATAGCCTTTAGCTTTTTAGCTCATATATTTGCAAAAAACATTCTGCTTTGATTTACCTCAGAATCTTTGACACGCAAACATTACTGTAATGTTAACACTTGGAGAAGTGCTGTGTTGAAAGCTGAAGGTGGGGAGTGGAGGGAAGCCTTCTGTGACAGAATGCAGTGTCAACATTCTGTATAAAAACAGTCATTAGAGAAGAAAGCATTTAAGAAAGAAGGCACCCGGAATAGACTTTACATACTGTATCTCACACTATTTCACCTTGAATGAATGTTTAGGTGACAACATTGTTGTTGTGCTGTAATACATAACAGAGGCAGTTTGTGAATGTCATTGTGGCTTTTGTTCTGCAAAAAACGACAAAACAGCAATTTCAACACCTAACTTTTTTGTGATGACTAAGAGTTTCTAACAACACATTAATATTGAAGAGCAAGAGTCAGATGTATATAATTGTCACTGCACCTGCAGACTTGGAGCCATCTGTTCCCAAAAGATTTTTTTAAGCGTTCCTCTGGGACACTTTTCTTAACACATTCTTCCAAAGCACTGTCACCACCAGCCACCAGACAGCCTTACATCTAATCCCTAGACACATACACAATTTCTTTATTCCTCCTCACCACCACAGAATGACTTTGTTCTGCTGCTGACACTGTATATTAACATGTTGCACTCTTGTCAACTGGCCAATACATATCTGTTCAAGGATGTTACAGTGTGTGTACAGCCAGTGTAATATTTAACACCATGGACCATATGGTGCAGCAACCTAACAAATCTACTTGTGTCATCCAGCTATAGAGGCATATCAATCATGTGTCCCTATTGTCAGGTTATATGATTGATATGCCTATAGTAGGCTAAGTTGGCCTGCTCCCTTTTCCCTCACAAAGAACCAGATTTCACTAACTCTGCTGACTCCCCTTTTACCACTGCAGAACTCACCTCTTTACTCTACTGTACCTTACCCCTTAGCAGTCCTCATTCCTTGTATTTGATCTGCCGACTCATAGGGCTAAAACGATCATGGCATGCTAATAATTAATAATAATAATAAAAAAATACTTCTGTAACTATACATTCACTATAATTAAGAAAAAAGGTTATCACTGCAACTAAAAGATGCATATATGTATGATCATGTAGAACAACACATGTCAGCAGTTTCTGACCACATTGATTGAATATGTATTAGACAGATACGCATACAGCACTCTCTTGTCTTGTCACTCTCTTGCTCTTGTCACCTGTCCAATGGAGAACTGATCCTTACCTCTCGCTTTTGCTTTGATTTTCAGACCTGTTTTTAAAAAAAGTACTGGCAGATATAGAGGTCTCCATATAATGCATTTGGATAGGTGGTGAAACATACTGTATACAGTATAGTCGAGAGGCCCGTATAGCCTCTAGTCTAGTGTATGTAAATGTACAGTATTATAATGTAGAATGCGCCACATACTGATGTTTAAACATATGGTGTTGTTAATCAGGCATGAGTAGCCTTGCATTCCAGACAGTCTACTCTTTTATTACCTAATGATGGACTCACTAGATGACAAATAACTAAGCAACACACACAAACACGCACACACTGGTTGACATCATTCCTTACAATTAGGGCAGAACACGAATGACTGAAACAACAGAACAGATACTCATGTCCTCATATTTGTCGTCTGTCTTCTTGTTAACAATGTACTAGCCACCCACATACAGTGCGTGGCTTCATAAAACATTTCCTTATATTGCCTCTCACTGTCACTTTCTATGCACACATGCACGTGTGTGCTTCTGCGCGCGCACACACACACTGTAGACAGCTGCTTTCTGTAGTGGGAACCTGGTCATAAACTAAAATAGAAGAGGGTTCAGGGTTGGGATGCCTGGAGTTAACCAGCTACTGCACTGGCTGACTACAGTATGCTATTGTGAGTAGTGAGTCTGTTATAACGCCAGCTCCCACTGTATCGCATGTATAACCTCTTCCCCAGGTTTCTTATCTTTCTACACTCCTATCTAAAAAAAACTACTTTAAAATAGATTAGGGGTGAGATATTGTATCAATGACTTCGAACTGCTGGACAACGTGACAATGCGCTTGCCTTCATACCATTGTGTGCCTCAGGTCATGGCCTGTTATCAAAATGATGATGGAATCATTCATGTCTCAGGATATTCAATGACAGTGAAGTTCAAATGAACATCCTGTTGTGACAAGACAAGATGTGCTCTGAGGATTCTCATCACAGAGCACGACATCAAGGCCAGGGACATTAATGAAGGCCCTCCAAGGAGCTGAGACAGCAACTGTTTTACACAATGGAATAAATGAAAAGGGTTGTAGAGGACCCCCCTCCATCCCCCGTGGACACAATCGCAGTAACATCCTGAGTTCACTTAACCATTTGCAACTCAGAGAGATCCAAATGGAAACAAGTCCTCCATACATCTTCCACCGCTTATCCGTAGTCGGGTCGTGGGGACAGCAGCTTCACCAGAGCACTCCAGATTTCCCTGTCCCAAGCTACATTAGTGACTTGAACAGTTCAAGGCCAGCAGTCAATGTAATCCCTCCTGAGCCTTGGTCTCTTCATCGGTTCTATTTGTGCACTTTCAGAGTTGATTCTGTGAATGGCATTGTGGAGGCAACAGGGAATAGGCGAAGGGGATCAACATCACTTGATTCCTTTGGTGGTCCCATTTTCATTTTTCACAACCTGCACTCTACAATATGCACCATTATGTTGTGTTATACGAAATAAAAAACGCAACAAATGTGTAGTGTACAGTATAACCTGTAATGCAATTCCAGTGGTAATCAGTATCGTTTCCATCCTCTGAAGGATGGCGGATGTGGCCACACCCCAAAATACCCTGTACGTGCCTCCATGAATATCAAGTTACCGTAGATTCTGAGCCAAGAGTTTCCAACACCGAGACCTTTTTTATGGATCGCAATGAAATTTGTATTTCAAAAGATCTTCAAAAATCCTCATTTTGATTCACAGCACTAGTTGCCCATGTGAAATATCAGTGTGAGGATGGCTAATTTAAGCAGCCATATATGTGTGTGTGAAGTGTGAAGGTCAGGACTGCATGCTGTGCAAGAAAGAAGCGCTCTACCACCAAAGCCAGTGACAACACACCCCCTGGTTTGGCTTCTGGGTTTTAATGAGCAGCCACGACTTATTGTACTAGAGAGGAAACCACTTATAGGCCTATTGCACCCTTCTCTGCCTACCAATATCATCATCACTCTAATCTAGTCTAAATCTTTGCTAACCTAGGCTATCAGTAATTTCTTCTCAATGTTTAAATTTCAGTTATCCTTCCTCACCACATGTAGCTCCAGGCCATTGCTGAACTTCAAATAGTGTGAGTATAGAAGCAGTATTTCTTTTTCCGTGGCAGCTCCCATGTGGGCATGGAATAGGCGATTCTGCAGTTTGGCAGTTTGTTAGAGCGATGTGTCTCCAGCATTAGGTGAAAGTCAAGCAGAAGTGCAGAAGGCATGCTGTGTTGCTACCACTCAAGTGACCACTGGCCAATTACGTTATGTCTTTTTCAGAATGAGCTTTATTGTCATGAGAAAACAAACATTTACATTGCCTCTCTGACTGGCCTAGCGAATGTCCCCTTCCACTATGCATGCATGCTTCCACAAAACTTGCCTCCTCTCGAGATGCACACGGCCCAGAGCCGAAGGAGGCATCTACCTTTTTATGTCTATGGAGGAGTGAGCTTTTTAAGCTTCCTTCCTGTTTCCACACACACTCTCACCTCTTCCTATAGGCACCAAGTAGCAGCAGAGTCCCTGGATGACTTCTGATACTGATAGATCTTGCGTTGTGTGTTGTGAGGTTACCACAGACCAGGATTCTCCGCAGTGCTGGTAGTGAGTTGTTTTATTCGTCCTAGTGTTTCATTACCAGACTGTTGTCTCTCGCACTTTCCCAATGCTTTCGTCATACAGCATTCAGAGATTGTGGAATGGTTGTCTGGCTATGCAAGGCTACGGTATATTCTTCCAAACAGACAATCATCACTGCTCTGTTATGACTTGAATGTGTTTTCCAAAATAACATTTGCGCTTTCATAGCAATGTTGAAATAGGAAGTATGCTAGGTTATGTAATTCCCTTAAAGGCAACAGCCTGAAGTCTTAAAATGAGAGAACAGAGACAAAGACTGGATCAAAATGCACATCTAATGCCTGGGCAAGAGTAAGCATGATCAACCATGTTACACCGACACCATCAAGTACCTCCCTGTGTGACTTCTGGTTATATTGATATGATATTGATATACCCATACAGTTGGTCACCTTCCTGGCCTGAGTCAAACTGTAATTGAACTCGGCTGGGTGTTGCTGCACACCTGTTATGAATTAGTTTGTACTCAACAGTTTAAATAATGCAGTCATCGCCACAACCATCAGGGTGATCCTTTGTGCGGACAGACCACTATCAGCACCTGCGCCTTTCAATGTACTTACAGCTACAGGATCTTCAGATCTAGTACCACAACACGGCAGGCATTTAAGGTCCTTCCTGACCTTGGCTGCATGTCATCTGTCCAACTGTTGAGACTCTTACAATCATATTAAATCCATCTTTTGACCACAAAATGTTTATGTAAATATCTTTGTTGAACAAACTGGATAATTACTTAAGAGTTATTAAATTGCATCAAAGGTGTCAGCGGGCCTATCTATCATCCACAGTTGCTTAAGATATAAAATAATATGGTAACTTATTTTGGGAGCTAGTTAAATGAAAGCCTAACAGGGCTGTTTCTGAAAGAGATGGCTGGGATTGACATACTGTATATACAGAATACTTTTAAAGATTACAAAAACATAATAGCCACCAAGCATTTGCCCAATAGGGCCAGTGAAAATAATGTCTTGATAATGTCACAGTTGTATTTTCTTATTGCCTCAATAGTGTTACCCAATATCATATTATCCACGTGCAGCTCTGCCTGCCATGGCTGCAAGCAGTTCACTGCTGGTTTGTAAGATATTTCCCCATTCTCATATCCAATCTGAATGAGGAACATGAAAACATTTTAGTGCCGGTAAATTGATGTTTTCTTTTTCAATGTACTGTGTGCTGCCCCAAAGCCTGTCTAATGCCAGACAGGATCAGCTATTGAAAAAAAAAGTCTGTCAGCAGATAGGTCTCAATTGTGCACCCATTTTCCGAGTACTCCAGAGAACGGGGCCAATCAGAACACAGTGTGTAAATATGTTTGAATACTGTGCCCTGATTGGCCACCCCAGTTCTCTGGAGTAGGAAATGGGCGTACAATTGAGCTATTTCAGACCTATGTGCTGAGTCTGACAGGCATTTCTTTTGCCAACAGCTGATATACTGTGGTTTCAGCCAGGCCCTGCCCTGAGCACAATCATAACTGCGGGGTCAACTGGCTCTCAGCGGATTCATGAGAAATGTACTAATCACTGTTTACTCAGGGTGATATGGAATAGGTAGCAGAAGGGAGGTTTTTGCCTGTTTATTTTATGGGAAAAGTAGGGATAGTTATTATTTATTTTACAACGTATTTATTTACTTTTTTTCACCATTTTGGGGGAGGATTATTAAGGATTACATTTGTTAATTTTCCTTATCATCGGGACTGGCCGAGGGTGTATAATGGCAGTGGAGACATGAATTTCCCTT
The DNA here is from genome assembly GCA_039105355.1 of Benthosema pterotum. NCBI lineage: Eukaryota > Metazoa > Chordata > Actinopteri > Myctophiformes > Myctophidae > Benthosema > Benthosema pterotum. The sequence continues at coordinate 30,392,364 of CM076967.1, read as the reverse complement.
AACATCTTCCTCTGGAGAGTAACAGAGAATTGGAGAGAGTGAGAATCTTTTGTGTGTGTGTATGACATTACAGTAATTAATTAATACCAAGCTATTAGTAATAAGTGATAATGCAGTCTTGCGCACTCTGAGCTACTCTGAACTACTACTACACACAACAAACAGTGTATTATTTGGCCCATTTACTTAATATAGCCAACACTCGCTTCCCTGTGGTATTTGGCACTACAGTATATCGTCGGTGTCCAACCAAAAGCACTTATGTCCATTTTTTATAAATTTCACTTTTTTATATGGTTGGAATGTACCCTTTCTGCTCTATCTGCTGGTATGAGATTTTGTGATTATGTCCAATGAAAAGGTGTTTTTTTAACAATTCATTTAACACTTATCTCCATTGGCTGTTAAACCTGTCACGCAAAAACACTTATCTCCACTACCACAATACAATACAATGCAATATTGCCAAATGAAAGTGGAACCTGTCTATCACTGTGTGTGTGTGTGTGTGTGTGTGTGTGTGTGTGTGTGTGTGTGTGTGTGTGTGTGTGTGTGTGTGTGTGTGTGTGTGTGTGTGTGTGTGTGTGTGTGTGTGCCTGTGTGTGTGTATGTGTATGTGTCAGAAAATAAGATCTATGCTACTATAGCGTTTGCCTATGTGAGGTTTATAGTTGTGTATCATGTTCAGTTGCTGTGGACCCCACTCAATAGGATCCCAAAGTCTCATAGACTTTGGAAATGGACCCACTGCAACTCTGTACAAATGGACCTTTAGGGTCAATTTCCATTTGAGTGAAAATGGACAGCCGAGTTACATTATTAACGATTTTACAATATACATTGAGGGTCTCAGGGATATGTCAAACTGTACATGGCACAGTTCACTTCACATAGTACAGAGTGCGAATGCTCGCGACTGGTATTCATGTACATGACATTTTTTCAACAGGGGGCAACAGAGATCCATATTGAGCCACTCGTTATCAAAATGTGGTCCTGGGACTCCCTTGGGGTCATTGAGTAACAGAGAATTGGAGAGAGTGAGAATCTTTTGTGTGTGTGTATGACATTACAGTAATTAATTAATACCAATTAGTAATAAGTGATAATGCAGTCCTGCGCACACAGAGCCAGGAGTAGGTGAATGACTACTCTGAACTACTACTACACACAACAAACAGTGTATTATTTGGCCTATTTACTTAATATAGCCAACACTCGCTTCCCTGTGGTATTTGGCACTACAGTATATATATATACGTAAGGGATAGCACCCAACGAACCGAGGCACCAGACGAACAAGTCGCCGGTTTGAAGGGTGTTATCCCGCTTCTTACATACAGCACATGGCTTATTACATTAATAAATAAATAATAATTGACAGAAATAGAACACAACAAGGCTGCTTTTGTTTATCTGCAGTTGTGTAGTGCAAGGAGGTCCATTGTTGAGCGGAGCGGCCTGTTGTTGTGACACATGCGACCGTTCACATGACCAGAACGCTGACTTCTGATTGGAGCATTCATTCAAGCCATGTAATAAAATCAGATACTGCAAAACATCTGATCTGATCTGGGGATTAAGTGTCTTGCTTTGGGATATTCATCGCATCCAGACTGGTGTCTGGATGTGAACTGGGGAACTGTTGTTTACCAGGCGGGTCAGAGGTGAACTGGGGACCTGTTGTTTCCGAGTCGGGTCAGAAAGTGAACTAGAGACCTGTTGTTTCCCAGGCGGGTCAGAAAGTGAACTAGAGACCTGTTGTTTCCCAGGCGTCCATTCTGCCCATGCCTCGATGCATGCTTTCCTGTGAGCTCAACCACCTCCTGGCACAACCAGTCCTATTAAGATGTCTTTACAAACTAGTGGACAGTTTACTATTTTATTACTACACACAATTACTAAGCATAAAAAAGTCAATTTTGGGCCATCTGACCCAAGCAATAATAATAATAATAATAATAATTCAATTGGCCATATTATGGCCAATTGAATGCACAACTACGCACAACTACGCACACACGTGTGTGTGTGTGTGTGTGCGCGCGCCATAGAGTAATAAAATAAGGTGTGCGCACACAAACACACACAGTCCAAGACGTGTGAGAACCTGCCACAGCCGAGGAATGCGAAAAGAGATTGAGCCAACACATAAGCTATTCATTCATCCAATCTACTCTCTCTCTCTCTCTCTCTCTCTCTCTCTCTCTCTCTCTCTCTCTCTCTCTCACACACACACACACACACATGAATTCACTCACTTCAGCACAAAGCATTCACATGTCACTGAGAGAGATATAGATGCCACACCATAACTCTGAGCATTGTTTACTTGCTCCTAGACACTGTCACACACACACACACACACACACACACACACACACACACACACACACACACACACACACACACACACACACACACACACGTGTGTGTGTGTGTGTAGATGTATGTGCGTAGTTGTGCATTCAATTAGCCATAATATGGCCAATTGAATTATTATTATTATTATTATTATTATTGCTTGGGTCAGATGGCCCAAAATTGACTTTTTTATGCTTAGAGTAATTGTGTGTAGTAATAACACACACGGACACGGACACACGGACACACGGACAGACACACTCACACGGACATAAACAGACACACACAGGCAGGAATTCAGTCACCTCAGCACAAAGCATTCACATACTGTATGTCACTGAGAGGTATAGATGCCACACTAACTCTGAGCGTTGTTTACTTGCTCCTAAACACTTGCTGTCAAACACACATGCATGGATGCACATGCGAAATCAGCATAAATCAGACAAAGCATCCTGCTAATGGTGGATTGGTTTGGCTCCTTCCCAGCCTTCATATACTGTGGCAGTAAGAAAGAAAACAAATAACTAACTAATAATACACTAGATGAAAAATGTGGCTAAAGATCAGCTGAACTCCACATCCAGTGGAATGAAGAGAGACCCTGCAGTATCCCTGTGGACCATTATGAGACCCTTGGTGAACCAAATAAGGCAGAGAGGGAGGATTGGAGGCATTCCTGGAAAAAGAGCTCCAGGAAGCAGCACTCCTTGAGGAAATTGTAGAAATTAAGAAGAACCGCCCGTTTCATGTTCGCTTATCTATTCATTATATAGTGCATTTATCCAAAAGCGCTTGATATAGATTGTGCATTACATTCACCCATATACACACACGTCATACATATGCCTCTGGTGCAGAAAAAAATGCAAGGCACCAACCTGCACATAGGGATCAATTAGGGGATCAGCCTCTTGCTCAAGGGCAGTAACTCTGGGAAGCCTGGGATCGAACGCCTGTAGAGTGGCCAACCAGCTGGAAACTAACGCTTAGTCCCTATTGGTCCATCAACCTATGAGCCCGCCTGTCTGTCTGTAAATGTGTGTGTGTGTGTGTGTGTGTGTGTGTGTGTGTGTGTGTGTGTGTGTGTGTGTGTGTGTGTGTGTGTGTGTGTGTTTGTCTGCCTGCTTGCGTGCATGGTTTATACTATGGTCCTTCTGTATTTGCACTTGAGTTGTAAATAACATCAAGTATTATGACAGCCCAATCACGGGAGAGCATGCATTCCTCTGTGCATGTGTGTGTGTGTTTATATGTGCGTGTCATGCATGCAATGGTTGTGCATGCGGGCGTGCATATTTGTGTGTGCATGCTTCATGCCTGTGATCTTATGCGGCTGTGTGCATGCATGCGGCTAACCAGTCAGCAATGTCTAGTGTGCCAAAGGAATGCTTGAGTGTATATAATCCTGTGTCCTTGTCGTGTGTGTGTGTGTGTGTGTGTGTGTGTGTGTGTGTGTGTGTGTGTGTGTGTGTGTGTGTGTGTGTGTGTGTGCGTGCGTGCGTGCGTGCGTGTGTGTGTGTGTGTTGGCTACCAACCGATTACCTGGGAGTTATTTCAAGTAAACAATGTCAAGAATTATGTTTTTGTTTTTGTCTTTCACTCAATTATTCTCAAAGATTAACAACCAGCAATGCATTTTGCTGGGTCGGCAGTTTTGTGTAAGATTAAACTAACTCTGAATTGGCAAACTAATTTCATCTCCCTGTCTACTGAGAATATACCATAGCCTACTGTTGTTGAGCGTTAAATTAAGTGTGTGTTTTAGGCAGGGCTGGAACCAATAGATAACAGTGACCAATAAGAGTAGTTTGATTGGAATCAGAGAACTGTTGACCCAAATGTCCAAAAATAATTTAGTGCCGGGTCAATTGCTGCTCATATTTAATTTTACAACAAACTAAATTACCTCCAGCTTTCAACAATTTCACAGTGGTAAATGGCATGGAAACGGTTTATCCATGACTGTGGGAAAGGTGTAAAACATATTGATGAATTATATCCTGGCAGCAATTTGCTGCCCTTTTTTATTTAAACAACCTCAAGGTGGCTAGAGCCAAAGTGAGGTGTGCAACAGACAGGTGGAATTATGTTATTATCGGTATGTTATAATGGTATTATCATTTATCATTTTGATCTGGTTCATCTCATGAGGCAGGATAGCATGATATATTCTGTCACTGTGTTTATTTTATATTTAATTAAGGTACTGGGCTGTGTACAGTGTAACAATTAAAACATGACTGAAAATACATTCAAAGAAGACCAACTTAATACATTAATGTGTTAAATATGATTTATGTGCACCATCTTAGTTAAAAAACTAAGCATTATCAGTCTAAACAGTACAATAGCTGCCAAAGACATTGGATTCTACATCTCAAAGCAGCCTTTTTCCTCAGAGCTGACTTCAAATCTTCCATTCAAATAATCAGTACAATAAGTGCTGAATACTTTCGCATTCATTCATGGACACTAAACGATACTTCCAGTATGTTTTTAGTACCAACAAAAGATTGTTTCTTCAATCTTCAACAGTGTAGCATACAAGTAATACTTTTTTTTACTTGTATAGATACTTGCTCACACAATCATTGAGTGTATAATTGGTCATTGGAAATGTGTAAAGATGTTACTATAAATAAAGTATACATAAAACCAAAACTTCTATTCCCATGGCATCTTTGTGGAGCCTGTTTTCGCTCAAATAATTGACGTATTAACTATGCTTTTGTAGCCATCAGAGGGCACAGGAGAGACCCATTTGTTGCTTTTATTGTGAAACATTTAAGTCAGAACTTACGGTCACTAGGGGTGTTGCAGCAGGGTGGAAATCCTTTCATCACTTGTGATTATGAGTTTGGCTTAGAGTTTGGAGTTTTGTAAAAAATGAATCATTTTGTGGAAATCCAGTCCAGTTCCATATTGATTGATAGCATGGGACTCTTGTGTGCGCTCCCTTTATTTCAGCCAACATACTCACCAAGTCAGGGAAGTCTGCGAAAGAATTGCAACCACAACCTCAGAATCACAGAGACCACAAATGAAAAGGAATAAAAATCAGAATCGAGGATCGAATGCACACAGTGAGTGTGTTCGGTGGTGTGTGTGTGTGTGTGTGTGTGTGTGTGTGTGTGTGTGTACGTGTGTGTACGTGTGTACGTGTCTGTGGGTACGTGTGTGTCTGCACACAAGTATTACTGGGGACTATTGTACTAGTCTCCATATAACTTTACATACTAATATAGAGTTGTCAGGTTATGCTGTTATATATGCCTTCATATCCTATAGATGTGAAGTAGAATATCATGCAAATTGTTTTGTTGTTCTGATTAAATTGAGATATTCATATTCGGATCCTACAGTACTTTATTTGGCTTTCTCAAAATACTTGAGTAGTGCTTGAGACACTTGAATTCGGAAAACACCAGAATATTATAAATGTAAATGAAAACCAACATTGTTCAGCCTAAGTGCGTAATACATGCCAGTGTACAACAGCCTTCAGTTAAATAGCTCTGTGTCAATTGAAGAACTGAATAAAATAAATTCCCTCAGCACTTAAGTATTCAGTGTTTGAGCTGAAAGGTTTGTTGCCATATCTTCTGCAGACACTTCACTCAATATGTGCTTTGTATTTGTAGCTCTCTCCTACAATGTCACCAAACAAGTGTCTGAGAAAGAAAATAGCTAACTAAAATGAATTCAAAATGTCTGACATTTAGAATTGATTGGATTTAAAGTAATTTATTTTGCATGTGCATGTGCATGTGCATGTGTGTGTGTGTGTGTGTGTGTGTGCGTGTGTGTGTGTGTGCGTGCACATGCGCGTGTGTGTGTGTGTGTGTATGTATGTATGTGTGTGTGTGTCCACCCCTCTTATACTGAATGAACTTTACAGCATGGCCTCTGTTGTTCACTTTGAATGTATCCGTGTCTCTCAGTGCCGTTAGAGTTCCCCCATTCCAAGGTTTCTTTCTCTCTCTGTCCCCTACCGTCCAGTCCATGTTTCATCCTGTGGTTCCTCTCAACATGTCTCTGAAAACAGCCCCTATAGGAGGAGGGTGTCTGTTAAAGGCACAGGTATTTCACCCAAACAAGGCCAGTCTGGATTGAACGTCTCAAGATGAGTGAATCAGAAGAGACCAATCCAGAAAAGCATGTTTCGTCATTTAACTGCAGGGTATATTTAGGGTGTATTTTCACCCTCTCAGGATTCTGGGTTCTGCTGTGTGTGGGTTGTGGAGCCAAAAAACATGTTGCAAGCAGGTGTCTCTTGTGTCCTTCTTCATTTGGTCAAGCTGAGATGAAGGCTTCAGCCAAGAGAGAGAGGGACTCATCCTCCTCCTTCACCCGTTTGGAACCATTTGCAGCCCCGGAGAACGAAGAGGAATTCTTCCTTCTTTGAGGTGATAATACAGTATGTCACTTTTAAAGGTCGCTGTCATCATGCTACCAGTCCAAGGCGTGAGATCTTAGCAGAGAGGAAGGAGTGGAGGATGAAGACAATGGGCTTGGGACATGAGTGGAGATCCAGTTGCTGAAAGAAAAAAGAGTGGTATATGTTAGAAAATGATAAACTACAATAGTTTATCAGATAATGAACTAATAAAACAGTCAGATGAATTCTATAATTTCTGTTGATGTATCAATGAAGTGATGCAAAAATTCTAATAGCGATCGCACTGCATAGCCATGCGTTGCTTTTAGATCTAGTATTTTTCAATACATTTTTTTAATCAAGGAAACCTAAAAACATACTAATTTTTTTTTGTCATTTTTTTTTTAGGATTGATTAATTTGATAAGTTTGATTAAGTGTTTTACCCTTAGACTGTAATATAACTAATGCAAATACTAATATACTGACAGACCATAGAATAATACATGGGAGAGTACGGCATAACACTGATTGTTATTATTAAAGTCAGGCAGAATAGTATATAAAAATATATCCAAAGAGTATAATATAGAATGGTAGAATAGTCAATAGTTGGTGATATGAATAAAAATGTTAATAGGGACCAGAAATTGCAAGAGACAAAAGGAAATAATCAAATGAGAGAAAACAGGAAAATGTATTACTTTAATCCAATACGTCTGCCTGAACAACAATACAAAATACAAAGCAGTCTACAGTTCACTAATAAGAAGAGGATTAGGCAACATTGTTACATGGTCCTAATTGGAGCTAAGCACTACACACGCATATACGCACACACACACACATGCACAAACAGTCCCCCCAACACACACACACACACACACACACACACACACACACACACACACACACGGTGCTCACGCCAAGAACACCACCCGTTCCACCTCAGTGTGAACAAAGCACTGTTCATTACAGGACTTGACTGTGAGTTATGGGAGTTTCACCAGTATGACTCACACATCCTGTTCCTATGGCCTATAGGGACCTGGACTACGTTTATACTTGAAGCTGAAGTTTATTTTGTCCAGCTGAAAACCTGGGGGAAGGATTAAGAGATGGAAACTATGACGTGTCAGCTTGTTTGTGTGAGTGGCTGCACATATCATTCATGTACTGCTGAAGGCCGTCAATATTAAACATATTAACAGCCAATTTTGGGCTTGTATCCAAAGAGACCAAAGCGATAAACAGAATTTTGTGATGACCTTAGATTCTCCTTTATAGTAAACCATATTGTTTTTTTTATACAAAAGTAGTAAACCATATTGCTTTTAGAAGAATTTAGTTTTCTTTCAAACAACTGCAAACATATGCATTTGGAAAATGTGTTAAATATTTATTAATGAGGTCTATAAATTTCACACTGACTTTTGACTTGTAGTAGCTCATGGGAGCCATATTAACCAACAGATTACATACGTTTATGCCACAGTAATTTTCACTTTGAATGAATATATGAATACCTGTACTTCCAGTAAGTTTGCTTGGTACACTGTGCTTTCACACTGTGTCCTTGTGAGGTGCAAACTGATTAAACGTCTCACAGTAAACATTAGGGAGAATTTAAATGCTCTCAGGACACATTGTTAAGACCAGTGAAACATGAACTAGGTTTTCGTCAAGGTTGAATAACTTCACATTCGATTCAATCATGTCTAGATGGCATAAGTACGGTTGATATATCTAAGCTTTAACAGATAATGGCTTATCTATTATTAATAAACAAATCATATATCATTGAGTGTTACAGCATTTAATTTGGATTATACTGAGGTACAACAATGGCAATTCAATTCTGAATGTGACCTGTGCTGAATGACTTCACCCGCAGTCATAATATACACTCCAATATAATTAATATAGCAGTGCCTAAAAAAGAAAAGAAATTGCACTAAAGTGGTGCAACCTTGTGCAGCACGGTAGTGCAGCACAGTAGGTCACTGAGCTGTTCTGACTCACCTCGTTTCAACCCGGTTTTGCTGTCTTGAGTTACATTCTGCAATCTCAATCCATAAACTCAAGATAAGAATTTATGCCTTCCCACTCTGCTATCTCAGCCAGCTTTCAAATAAATCAGTCAATCAAACATATCCAAAGTTTTGACGCTATAAAGGAGAAAATTTCCAGAGGATACTTGTCCTCTGGAAACTTATGGATACTTATGTGTTTCTTCCAATTTGACGCATGAAAACATGATGCCAATAACCACAATAAAGCAGCCCCTCTCATGTTTTATATTGATTCATTATACGTAGCCTACTGTATGTGTAACTGCAACGAGTGTGTGTGTTTAGGTAGACATACTGATTGCCGTTATGTAAAACAATTTTTCATTTTTTTTTCTAGTGGTTCTAAAACAGCAGTGTCTGTAGTGCTTCAACATAAGCACATATAAGGAAGTAGTAGTAGGAAGTAGTGAAAAAGGTGATTTTTAAACTCACAATTTCTCCCTCTTTGCCACCGAAGTCAAGGGAGAGCATGCGAACTCCATCGTCCGAGGACATCTTGAGCTGTTCGAAGGGGTATGAAAGCATGACTTTGGGCCTGGTAGGGGTGCGTGCCCCTCTGTCGTCTCCATTCTCCCTCTCTGCCTGTTTGGGCTCCAACAGCACAGAGAAGCCCTTTTCATAATGGATCACCAGCCGACACTCCTGGCCACGATACAGACAACCTGAAGGAGAGAAATGAAACCATGTTTCATACCAAAGTGCCTAGACCTCTAGGTCTAGGGGTGACATTTGGAGTTATACCTGATTCACTATGTTATGCACTGAAAGTAGCACATATACAAGCTCACAGATGTTGCAGCACAACATGTTGTGAGCTTGTAGGTCAGCTATTTTCACCTTGGGTTCATCATTTAAAAACAACAAAGGAACACATGTTGATGTCCTCACAAGTATAGTATACCAAACTTGCGTGGGTGCATGTATGCGTTTGTGTGTGTGTGTGTGTGTGTGTGTGTGTGTGTGTGTGTGTGTGTGTGTGTGTGTGTGTGTGTGTGTGTGTGTGTGTGTGTGTGTGTGTGCGTGCGTGTGTGTGTGTTATCTCTCCCTGAGGACTACTGAAGGTCTGCTTAGCAGTCTCCTTTGTCTGCCTGTCAGCAGGCTGATTCACAGCGTACTTAACTTTGGTGTCACTCAAACCATGCTAATCACTCTATACACATCACAATCCCTTCCTCGTCTGGCGCTTTATCTGAAGGCTTTTATGAAAACCAAGGCAAATGAATGCCCACACAATACAGTAATATAAAAAATAAATATTTGCTAATATTTTCTTAGAAGGCGTAATATAAAAAAGGATATGCAAATGTGGTGTCCAGATACTGTACAAACCCTTTTGGAAACCCTTGGAAACGAGTCGGAACGAGACTGGAAAATCCATATGTGCAATGCCATAATATTGAATAAACTTCCCTTCCCAAATCCCTTGACTCCTTTGAAACGACTCTCAAAGGGCAACAAATGGCTGCAAATCAAAACTATCCTCCGTATGATTTTCATGAATATGAATATTAAGATTCATTTAAAAATATTTCCATTTGAATTACAGTATCAGGCTATCACTTTTGTAACAGTACCGCACTAGTGCAAACATGCAGTGTATTGGATTATAGGTCACACATTTCAGGCATTAGCTACAAGGTAGGTATACATTATCCCAATCTCATGACCTGTGTCAGAAGTTTAATATGTTGAATATGAATCAGGGGTGGAAAGTAATTAAGTACATGTACTCAAGTACTATACTTAATTTATAATTTGAGGAACCTTTATTTGAAGTTTACTGAAGTATTTCCAAATTTGTATACTACACTACATATTAAGAGTAAAATATTGTATTTTCCGAGACTACAATTATTGAAACTTTAGTAGCAAATGTATAGTACTAGTAGATGTGGATTATTAGTATTATCATATTCAAGCTTTGGCTATGTGTTAATGTCAAATCAACAAGCTTGCTTGTGAGCTTGTAGATTTTGTATACATTAGTACTTTTGATACATCTTGAGTTCAAGACATTTACTTGTAAAAGAGTATTTCTATGGCATTTCTACATAGCAGCAGCAGTATTGGTACTCTTACTTAACTAGAAATGTGAGTACTTTGTCCACCACTGAATTCAATGTGGATTTATACCCTTTTATTTTAACTACCGCCTCCATTACTTGTAAATGGGACAGTGAGAACAGTATTTCTGTTATGCCCAGGACTGAGAGGAGAAACTCTACTCTGAGACTCTCTACCTGAGAGCCTTGATCTGTAGGGAGAGCAGCATTTCCCACCAGAACACACACACACACACACACACACACACACACACACACACACACACACACACACACACACACACACACACACACACACACACACACACACACACACACACACACACACACACACACACACACACACACACACACACACACACACACACACACACACAGAGGCCTTTCAGTCCAAAACAAAAGCAAAAAGACCATCTTTCAGAATGATGGTGAGTGCAGAGGTAAAACTCTTCCACAGGGTTGGAGCAAGAGATACAGTAGGTGTTCGAAGTGGAGGTGATACAGAATAAAAGATGGACGAGAGACAGAATTACTGAGCATGGAATAAGAGGAAGAAAAGAAGTGAAACAACATGCTCACATTTTGTTACCACGGAAACTGATGAAAAGGATCAAACATACCTCTTGTACAGTTTCACATTCAGAGGCACTGGCCAGTTATTCAAGACATTACCCTTCTTAAAATTAAATTCTTTTGAGAAAACTCTGTTCTAATTTTGTGCAATTTTGCGGTTGCAGTGCATGGTCCTGTAGAAATATAGAAACACCAATATGCCTATTGAAAACATTAGAGGAAAGTCAAGAACCCCTCTCACCTTGAGAGCAAGGAACACCAATAACAACATAATTGACAGTGATACGAAATCTGCCAAATCTCCAAAACGTGGCTCCATGCCCAGAGTATGATTGAGAGTAATGGTAATTTCTCACAAGCTTTTATACTGAGTAAGCCATCACATTGATTCATCAGAATGTCAGATGAAGATGAAACGTTGACAAGGTTGATGGAACAGTTCTTTAGCTGACCATTACACAGCGAGTGTTCTGCATGATGTTTTAAATAAAATTATTACATTAAACAATATTCTTTTTTGCACCTTCAGTGTGTGTGTGTGTGTGTGTGTGTGTGTGTGTGTGTGTGTGTGTGTGTGTGTGTGTGTGTGTGTGTGTGTGTGTGTGTGTGTGTGTGTGTGTGTGTGCCCGCGCGCGTGTGTGTGTGTGTGTGTGTGTGTGTGTGTGTGTGTGTGTGTGTGGAGGTGGGCTGTGCCTTTGATTTGTACATGGAGCAGGCATTCTAGGATAAAATCTCAAAGTATCAACCATTACTTGGAATTATGACGGGTCTAGGATATCGATGTAGACTTGCCATATTGATATTTGGAAGCCTGGGCCATGTACATAAATTGACCGTGAGTGGCCTACGAATAGCTGGCATGACAAAGAGTAAAGCTAAACAACTCGCTAAATTCTGCTCTGTATCGGCTGTTATAGGCAGTTTGTCTGTGTGGAGGAGGAGGTGCTATGTGTATCCTTAAGTGAACATGAACTGTCAGCCCCGTTATATTTGTTTCCCTGTAAATTAATGTCATTTGTGGATTCAAATAAAGAACTAAAATGTGTGTGTGCGTGCGTGCATGTGTGTGTTTAATTTTTATCTACATATTTCTTTTGCCTATCATGGGATGCTGAAGGAGGTGGTAGCCCAACCATGGGATCACTGCCGAACATGAATGGATCCAGGTCTGCAGGATAATCTCGAATAATTATACATCAATGTGTAGCAAGCAACACATCCGGTCCTCCTTTATGTGCATCCCTGGTTAGAATGTCGCTGCCCGCACAACATGTCAGACTAGAAAAGTGCCAGGCTGAGATCCCTGCCAGGCAGCGTTTCCTGCCTAGGGCAAATAACTGTGAGATTATGAGTACAGCTCACAGTCACCCGTTGCACACTGGCATAGGCAAACGCCTCATCCAAATATCACTCTGAAACAGGCTTCTCAAAGGCAACAAAAGTTCTACTTACCACGAAAGGAAAGCAAGGAAAAGTTATGCGCTCTGTCTATCTGTCCTCTGCTCCAATAAGCTCTGGGCACTGGGGATAGCATTCACGGATAAGCATGCAGGCAAACAGTCTTTACTGAGCCTAGTGTTGAATCATGCATTATGTACAGTAGAGGTAATGAATTAAATCAATTTCACTTTTTGTGTTGAAACACCCAATAGCACCCCCCTAAGGCACACTGTGATATCGCTCGGATATTCTACACAGAGAAAAACCAATGGTCAAAAACAACCTAACTTCGGTCAAATTTCAACCAAACGTAGAGGTTGAATAAGGACCAACTGGGTCTTTGGTCAATCTGACCGAATAATGCGTGTTATTATATTTGACCGAATGCATTTGGTTACATTAATAACCCAATTATGAGGGTCAACATAACCTAAGTACCAGTTGATTTGACCGAACATATTAGCTTGCATTAATAACCTAATTTTGAGGGTCAAGATTACCCAACTGCCAGTTGAATTGATACAGAATATTCAGTTAACCCATTTGTTTTATTAAAGGGAAATTCCACCCATTTAAAGGGGAACTTCGCCACTTTTCAACACTCTTTGTGTGGTGTTGGTCATTAGCATACATGCTAATGGCCTCCTGATTAATAACATTGGGATTCTGTGGCTCCAGCGCCGTGCTTCCCAAGTTGTCAGATTCTGACCCAGTGACGTCATTGGGTCAGAACGTCCCACTGACTTAAACTACAGCGAGTATGTGGACGGGTAAGGTTACCGTACCGGTCTGAGTAACGGTCTGAGTGCCGGTCTGAAGGAAAAGTCGTTGCAGTGTTGTGTTTACAGTGTTGGATGCATTCCTCGGCATTAGTATCCTATCTGTTCCTGTAAAAAGTATAAATAATTTCATTTTTCGTCATTTTGTCCGAGAAATTCTACAATACCCACAGTGCACCGCGGCATCAACCAAAGTCTGTGACCTAACAAATTGGTTACCGTACCGGTCTGAGTAACGGTCTGAGTGCCGGTCTGAAGGAAAAGTCGTTGCAGTGTTGTGTTTACAGTGTTGGATGCATTCCTCGGCATTAGTATCCTATCTGTTCCTGTAAAAAGTATAAATAATTTCATTTTTCGTCATTTTGTCCGAGAAATTCTACAATACCCACAGTGCACCGCGGCATCAACCAAAGTCTGTGACCTAACAAATTGGTTACCGTACCGGTCTGAGTAACGGTCTGAGTGCCGGTCTGAAGGAAAAGTCGTTGCAGTGTTGTGTTTACAGTGTTGGATGCATTCCTCGGCATTAGTATCCTATCTGTTCCTGTAAAAAGTATAAATAATTTCATTTTTCGTCATTTTGTCCGAGAAATTCTACAATACCCACAGTGCACCGCGGCATCAACCAAAGTCTGTGACCTAACAAATTGGTTATTCTCATTAAAACAACCCAAAACCAATAACCAAATAAAACAACCCATGAATTCGGTCAAAATAAAATCCCTGCAACCCAGGAAAAGGTTATGGCTTCAAGAAATAACCCAGGAAAGTGACCTAACACCATTGACTGAAGTGTTTAGTTGCAATTTTGACCGATTAGTTTTTTGTGTGTACCGGTTCTGCTTTAATGTGTTCACAATCCAATGTCTCCAATGACACCAAAAGGGGCTTTTTTTTTTTGCAAAACCGAATACCAAATATAGGAAAAAGTTGGTGAAATATGATTCAAATTATATACAGTATATATACTGAACATCCTTTTAAATAATATTCCCTATTATGGGTGCATACGAGATTTATTATATATTTTCTGCCAATTTTTAGTCATTTTCTGACGAATATTTTCTGCAGACAAATATTGGGTGCACCACTAGTCTCCATACAACCTGTCTACTAGGTAATGATGTAACCACAGTTCTTCATTATATCTCCTCCCCACATTGCACCATATCTTTTCACACAGTACATACGCAACTCCAAAACATTGCTGTCACATGATCCAGACAGTTAGACAGTTGGGCATGCCTACAGTCAGGAATCTCTGTTCTAGCTACATATTTCAAAGGACAGATGCCTGTAACTGCCGCACTGCCGCTACATCCCATCATACTGTGTTACAATGTTACACACCGTCTATGTGTCTCTGCAAGGCAGCAAGCATCATGCACAGCATTTAATATAATTGAACGTTTGTCATTCTATGGGGATGATCTTGCGAGCAAAGCCTTACGATGCTAATGACAGCTTACGGGCAGCGTATGTGCAGGTGCAGAGACTGCATATGGAGTTGAAAGTATTCGAACAAAGTGTTTGGTAACAACAACAGACTGCAGGAATGGACAACTGACAAGGCGTGGAAAGCATGGCTCTCATCTTCCGGGATACCAGCAGTTAGTGAGGATTGGCTCACCCACCTGCTTCATACATGAGCAGACTCTGAACTGTAGCTTAATACGGAGCAATGTAATTATAGACAGAGGGAGACAGACAGTGACGGGGACCCAGGGGAAAACAGAAGCACAGTTCCCAGAACATTCTGTGCTCCAGGAGGGAAAGCCAGAGAGATTGAGTGGGGGGTCGAGAGAGGGAGACAGTGTGCACATGAGAGAACGAGAGAGAGAGAGAGAGAGAGAGAGAACGAGAGACAGAGAGAGAGAGAGAAGAGACTGAGGGGACACACCATAGGAATTCCCAGGACAACCAATAACGAATGCCAACAAATACAACCACACACACACACACACACACACACACACACACACACACACACACACACACACACACACACACACAAAGAATGACATTCCATTCTATAAATAGCTGGCGCTTTGTCAATGCCTTCCATATGGCTGAAAAATAATAACAGAAACACCATAGTGTGTACAGTCTTTGTGTGTGTGTGTGTGTGTGTGTGTGTGTGTGTGTGTGTGTGTGTGTGTGTGTGTGTGTGTGTGTGTGTGTGTGTGTGTGTGTGTGTGTGTGTGCGTGTGCATGTGTGCGTGTGTGGAGAGGGACAGAGAAAGAGAGAGCACTAGTTTCATAGCCAGGTCTCTTATAACAGAACTAGATTTACATTGCACACTCACTAGTAGTAACTTCTTTAATCATCTCAGCTGAGTTGTGACATCCGTTGACAATGTGCCTGGTCCACAGGGATAGGTCTTTGGTGGTCTCAGTCCGGAACAGGTGGGCCTCGATCCCCAGACGTGTGCCAGTTCGCGTGGCAAAGCATAGCTCCCTGCCAGCGTTGGGGGACCCCCGGTCAGGGCCAGAATGGACAAGTCTGTATAATGATAAATGGATAAACACGTCCATTTATACAACCTGCTTTTGCCACATTGACATAAAAAATGGCAAGTGGTTGGTACTGTATTCAATTCACCCTTGCTTTGAGTTGCTTAGTGGATTGGATTATTTCACTCTCACACAGTTGGTAAGGTGAAAATCAACATACTGTATATTGGACATTATTATACTTTGAGATATGAGATATCAGGATGTTCTGGAACCAGTGCCAATCCCATATCTTCAGAATCTCCTGGATGACAACAGTCGCCCCAACAGAGTCAGGACCATTGTGTAACTCCAGAATTTGGGAGTGGAGAGGTTGGAATGGTCTGACCTTAACCCAATTTGGTCCAGAGCTCAACCCATTTGCACACTTGTGGGATCAGCTTGGGCTTGTTGTAAATACTAGCGTGACCAACAGAACCATGTTGGCTGATTGGTAACAAATCCTGGTTGAGGAATGGGATGCCATTCCAAAGCAAAATGTGTGTGTGTGTGTGTGTGTGTGTGTGTGTGTGTGTGTGTGTGTGTGTGTGTGTGTGTGTGTGTGTGTGTGTGTGTGTGTGTGTGTGTGTGTGTGTGTGTGTGTGTGTGTGTGCGCGCGTGCGTGCGTGTGTGTGTGTACCTTGTTGCTAGCAGAGGGTAGACGTGTGCAGGACTATGCCAGGACTCTTTGCCTCTCGGTAGGCTGTCAAACAACAATAGGTCTTTCTCTGTCACCACCACCAACACCGGCTTCCAGCACTGTTTCTCACTCTCCGTCTGTAAGCACACAGCACAGCATAGGATTACACACACAACACAACACAACACAACACAACACAACACAACACAACACAACACAACACAACACAACACAACCAGTGTTGGGAATATTACTATACCTTGTTAATGTATTACTTATTACCTTCATTTTAAAGCAATATATTGTATTACAATATTGCTGTCTGAGCAAGTGTAATATATTAATATTACTATTACATATTACTTAAAAGAAAAATGTTGTGCAAAATATATAATTAAATATTTAGTGTCACTATTAATCAAATATTGTGTAGGCCAGTGGCATAGCTACAATAAAGCAAGCGCACTTGGCTATCTGGGAAATCCATATGAAATCAACTTGAAAAAACGTCCTCTTGAATAAATAATTTGATGACAAATTATAGAAAATAAGTAATTATTTAACTTCTGCAGTTGTCAAGAAAATTTCACAAGAACATTTTCAACGAGACAGATTGACAGAAAGTAATATTGAAAGTAATGCAGTAATGCAGAAAGAAAAGTATAATATATTAGATTGTTTTTGTTAAGTAATATATTTATATTACAAGTTACTGCATTTTGGTAATATATTATGTAATATATTGAGTTACGTAGTGCACATGTCCCAACACTGAACACAACACAACACAACACCATGAATTTAAAATGCAATTAATCCATTTTCCTCTTCTATCAGGATGTTATACCAAGCCATATTCAGCTGCAGTACCACAAATGCCACCCTCAGCACCCTTGTGCTCCTCACCACTTATCGGGGCCCACCTCAGTCTCAGTGGGAGGGGAGTACTGAACCACAGTGGGAGGAGGTGGGGACTGATCCATGCATACCAGTGAGTTAAAGGGTGGTTGGAGGAAAGGTTAAAGGAGGACTATTCCAATTTCTCCCTGAATATGATATCACGTCCATTCAGTCCATTCAGACACGCCCATTCAGAAAATCACAGATTTCTCAAACAACTTCTTGGGATGTAAAAATGATACCGGGGAGGCAATCTTGAGAATTGGTGGATCCTCTTTAATAACTCTCAGAGTGTATAACTTTTGTTACATTTGTATGCTCTCAGAGTTCAATTACTGTGCACTCAAGCTACTCCTCAAGACAGCCTTAGTACCAGTAAGTGGTGCTAGGCGAGGCCATTGACATCAAGGAATGGTCTGAACAGAGTTTCATTCTGCAACGCCATGCTCTGTAAAATGCACTTTGATTAAGAATGGAACCCCGGAGTCATAGGAAGTTTGGTATTCATAGTGTTTAATCAACTTTCAACTTAACCTATTGCTAATAGTTAAAAAAGGGGGGGTGCATGGTGAAATATATTTTATTGACAAAAATAATACCTCAGCCAGGACAACTCAAGAAGGATGGCATAAATATATTTATTGAATATAAATGAGCAATAAATTTATTATGGTTTGGCGATGGAATGGATCTGCTTTGTCCCGATCAGGGACTCTGAATCCCCCATACCTAAACAGCAGATCCAACGTAACGGGTGGTAGCTGGGGTGGAGGTGAGTGTACACAGCAAAAGTTTGGTCATGTGAACTACCTGTATGGCCTGTGTGATCTACTGGTAGATCTACCTTTTGGGCACCCCTGGTATACAGCATCAGAGCAGAAAGGAAACGTCCAGTTTAAATAGCCGGTAAGAAGATTTAGGGAGTGTGTGTGATTGGCTGAGTGGCTCATGTGAAATTGAACGTGATGCTGATAAGAGGCCCGGCAGCAACTGCACTGAGGTTTCCAGACTGAACTTGCTCTACGCATGTCTGTGACAAGCAAAAACACAGCATAAGTTGTGATCTTAAAAAAAAAATCATTATGTATCTTTATTCAAAGGGCTTTCAAATGTGCATTGTACATATTATACAGTACTGTGTACACTGTTCCTAGCCATTCACACACCTGCATATCGGATACCTCTAAAACCGTATAGCAGCTTTACATACAGAGAACCACGTGTGGGTTCTCTGCGGGTGGCATCCGCGCACGCACGTGCACGGCAACACGCGCACACACACACACACACACACACACACACACACACACACACACACACACACACACACACACACACACACACACACACACACACACACACACACACACACACACACTGCTTTATAACTATACTCATTATGAGGGCTTATCTGCAGCCCAGCCATGGAATCCTAAGCTGCCGTTTGAAGTTTCCTCCCAACCAATCACATTTCAGGATTTAGAAGGTCAGGGGCCAGCCATTTAACATTACAGGCATATGTTGCTAAGTAACAGCACTGTAATGGATTATACAGAAAGCTCAGTTATGGGAAAATATGGAGTGGGAATGAAGCAGAGCAGGTGAGAGAGAGAATGTGTGCATGTGTGCCTGTGTGTCTGTCTGTCTTTGTGTGTGTGTGTGTGTGTGTGTGTGTGTGTGTGTGTGTGTGTGTGTGTGTGTGTGTGTGTGTGTGTGTGTGTGTGTGTGTGTGTGTGAGAGAGATATTCTGTATGCATTCACTGAGTGCACATGTCATGGTACACACAAAGGAATGCATCAATACATATCTCTTACACAGAGACACAATGCAAGATTTACACGTGCACGCACACACCTTGCACACACATACTAATACATTTTTACACAGCGATCTCCAACGACTGGTGTTGCCGTTGTTCTGTGGTCTCTGTTCTGCGTCCTTCTACCATAGAGTGAGTCAGCACGGTGGAACAAATCTAACCACAGTGTCAGTAAAACACACGCACTGTACACACAACTGCATGCACACCCTTGCACACACATTTGGAAAGTTGGATGGGGACTCTGGCCACTTAACACCGTGAAGAGGTCTTCTGGCTCTTCTGGCTACGCTCATTACTCACCAGGAGACCCTCTCTCTCTCTCTCTCTTTCTCTCTCTCATTATCTCTCATCTCTAACACACACACACACACACACACACACACACACACACACACACACACACACACACACACACACTGACAAATCAGAGTTCCTGGGGTGTTTACCAAACAAACCGTGTGTTTGTTTGTGCATGTGTGTGCTTGTGTGTGTGTGTGTGTGTGTGTGTGTGTGTGTGTGTGTGTGTGTGTGTGTGTGTGTGTGTGTGTGTGTGTGTGTGTGTGTGTGTGTGTGTGTGTGTGTGTGTGTGTGTGTGTGTGTGTGTGTGTTTGCATGCCTGTGCCAGTCCAGACCTAATGAGAAAGTGATGAGAGCCGGGGATTAAGGAATGGGGGAAATGGAGGGGTGGAGAAACTGTGGTCATGTTGCCTGGATTCAGCTCCATTAATCACTCCTTTTCACTTTCACTTGCATCCCGCCCACCCACCGCATTCTGAATGGAATGAGTCATGGTTTTGGACCCGCTGTCTTCGGGACGGCTTCCCTCGACCACAAACCGGATCTTACGCTTGTCCCGACTCCTGGGCAAGCGATAATGCGACCATTTGCATAAATACATTTCTGACTTTTCACTATATATCCAAGAGTTTCAAAGACAAAGCCATCTGCCCCAAACAGAGACATCAATTAGAGTGCTGCTGGAAGACTGCATGCTAAAACTGTACCAAAGTGAGCCTGAACCAGTATAATACATTACTATGTTGATGATGAGTGAAAGAGGGAAAAGTTTGCAACATGGAACAGTGACACTGGTGAATATTTAACTCAGTTGCTGTAAATTGATCCACCGTTGTGGGTCAATTTGTAGTGTCTGAGTTAACCCATTTTGGTGAGGGAATGCCTGTTAGTTATTGTAAGCATTATGGTATACTTTTGCTATTGAGAAATAACAGATCTAAAAGGTCATATAGCTTGTAGGTCTGCTATTTACAGTATTCATATTTTTATGTTGAAAATGTGGCACAAATCTTTGAATAATGTGTCACAGTGAATGTTTCTAACTTTTACTTCTGGGAACTACATATTTTCAGGGCGTTCTTGACATGAAATATTAAGGACCAGTTTTTTGTACTATTCCTTTCCTGTTATTACTTTGAGTACTGCGTGCATATACATCAAAAACATCCTGTCATGGATGTTTCCATGTCTGCTTTTTATAAGGAACTTTGGTCTTGTTTTTTTCAATAAAATAATGGTAGTTACCAGTTGCATGAAGCCTTTTTATCTATCTTTGTTCCCTAATGTTTAAATGTGTGATTCTGCTCCAATATTGTCTTATAGGAGCCTGTGCACACAGACTCCATCTGATGTTTTGTGTGAGTCATTTTGGAATACATCAGATCTATGAGCTGACAATGGTGTACTGTGAGATTGTAGATCTGCTTTTCTCAAGTAGGTGCTGATGTATATCCATGGAGTATACTATATACTGTACCTGTATATAGTTCATGTGGGGTGGCTACCTTCCATAGAGCTCTCACACAACCTGGCAACACCACAGAGAGTAAATGGTGCCAGATTATGAGAAATAAGCAACCAGGATCTATGGAAATAATTGAGCTACTATTAATATTATTCTTTGCAACTACTTGATAATAGCAAATATACAGGCTCACAATGTGCTGTTGTGGGCTTGTAGATCAGCTATTTACCAAAATAGTCAGTTTTATATATATTGAAAAGACTCAAAACATTTCCAGATGGGGGTCTGTGTAATGGATACATATATGGAGATCCTTGAAGTTCTTTATGAAAATGTTTGAGCGGAATCATAACCAACATTAGAGAATAAGCCTAGTTTAAAAAAAAAAAAAAACTTCCTGCAACTAGTAACTACCATAATCTTTCAAGCAACTTTACTGAGACCAAAGTCACTTATAAAAAGCAGACGTGGCAACCTCCATGACAGGAAGCTTTTGTTGGTTCCAAAATGAACAGGAAAGTGTTGTCTGCACCTGGTCCAAACACATTCTGAGTGGAACCAAACACTGCAGTATAGACAGCATCAGACTGTAGTTACACAGATGCCCTCTTTGGATATGCCTACATAATAAAGGTATGTGTCTTCCTATCTTTATACTTTTTTCCCCAGCATGAGATATTTCACTTGCGTTCCTAGTTTAACTGCAAGGCAAATCTGCAAGGCAGTCATCATTTATAATTGTCATAAATGTGCATGGCTGTGGTAAATTCTTGAAACTGATCGCATGCAGTGACAGCTTCTATAAATCTCTACCATTCATGTGGACATGAGGAAAAACATTTAGAGTGCTCGATTCATTTTATCTGGCAACTAAATGAAACTTCCACAAAACCATGTTTTAGGGGAGAAAGATAGAACACGTAAATCAACCACCTCGTCGACCAATCATTATGACGGACAGAACAGCTTTGAGTTATGAAGTGCAAACACTCAACAAATCTCCTACATGTCTGAGATGCCAAACCTATGATTGCATAACTTTAGATGTCACAAGCATGCACGCACAGAAGCACACGTACAGAAGCATTTACACACACACACACACACACACACACACACACACACACACACACACACACACACACACACACACACACACACACACACACACACACACGCACACACGCCTACCTTCCCTGCCAGCCACCCCAGGTGTCTTATCTCTTTGCTTCCAGCGATACCATTCCTGGACATATTCTGGATGACCTCTGCCATGGTCCTCTGTGGTAGGAGGGTTTACAGATAAGATTAGTTTGCTAGATAAGCGATCATAAAAAGATTAGACACTGTGCAGTTCAAAGAGGGTTGGTCAACAGTAGAGCCAGACCTGTGCCAGTGCGGTGGTGGCAGAGTGCATGGCAGAGAACCATGTGAGGGCAGACGGCTGGTCTGGGCAGCGCAGCACCACGGTGTGCCTGGCGTCAGGGGAGTGCAGCTCCACTTGTCTGGGAAAAAAAAGAAGACGATAAGAAACGTTTACTTTAGCCTATGTGTTATCTCAGGGCCTTTTAGAGCTTATTTGGCCCAAGGAACCTCTATGAGCTATTCATTCTTCACACAGAAAGCCTGGCTAATGAAAACACATTACTACTCTTGTCAATTGGGGACCTTCTGGTATATAGTACAATTAGGCATTAAACCGAGTTTGGTCTATTCCTAAAGGAACCTACTATTGTCTCTTTCCTAATACAACAGTCTCCTTCAGGACTTGCCCAAACAATTATAAATGTTTGTTGTTTCTTGTAACATACATACAATACAAATACAAACAAATTGATAAAGGCCCTGCCAGGCTGATAATCAGTGTTCATCCAATTTTCTTTGGCATTACATTTTCCCCTACTGGCTTTCTTACTGATAAACAATGCTCATGCATTTTTCTCTGTACACACACACAGGACATTTTTCAGCCCAATTTCAAAACTTTTCAGTCCTTCTGTAAGGATGGCAATATTTGTCTTTGATTGGTTTGTTAATTGGTCCAACACTGTGGTTCCAAAAAAAGTTATGTCATCTGGTTATGTAATGCTCCATTTATGCTCCATTTGGGATGGACCCAGCAGCTGAGAGACCCCCTGTCTCTTTTTATTGGGGGTTGGGGGGGGGGTGATTGGTAAACAAGGTTGAAGTGAAATCAATAGCATAACAGGTAGGGTACCCTTAGTGTACTGAACGCGTTTTGGTGTTCTCCGCATTATGTTTTAACTATTGAAAAATAGCAGATCTACAAGCTCATAGCGCGCCACCGAGTGGCGCGCTATGAGCTTGTATCTCTGCTATTTTTGAAAAATCGTGAAAACGTGGTGAAATCTTTGAATATTATGTTATTCAGAAACTAGATAGGACACAATGGGTTAAGCCCCCAGGACCGCACCTGTCTATGAATCCTTCTTGGTCATACCTGGAAGAAGAGGCTATGTCCGGGGGAGCATGCATGGCTGAGAAAGTATCATTGACATTAACAGCTGGGGGCGGCGAGTGGACATTTGATATTTTCAAATATCCCCCTAAGCCCCCCTCCAAACAAGCCCAAATGACTGCCTTTTATCTAAACAAAGATGTGTTAGCCTCCCATCAAAATCAGCAGTACCCACAATCCCACATAGCACCCCCAGCCACAATTTTCTGGAGCCGTCGCTGGTTGCAACTAAGTGCACTCAATCACGACAAATCAAATTACTGCACCGATCTTTCCATCATTTTCTAAGAGTTGTGCTCAGTGCAATGGCTTGTCATGAAAGAAGCGCCTCAGAATCATTAATTCTCCCAAGTGTAAACTGACTTCCGAGATGTGCAGCATCGTCAACAACAAATCTACAGCCCAAACAGATTGCCAAGTGCTGAAGGTAGCCAAGTACTGTACAATTAGCTTTAAACAACAAATGCAGTTAATACGTCTGGCAGCTGGCACTGGTCCTATAGGAAGTGCTTCTAATATAAGTAGGTTTGATGATGTGCGGCGATGAGCCAAACACTACCTGCCAGTCTGTTAAATAATCTGTCTAGTTTACCAAACAGGAAGCCTTTCATGAAGGGGGATAATATGCCTCTTTAAAGTCTCTTAAAAGTAGCTCTTTTCCGGGACTCATAACATCTCTTTAAATAACATACCAATCAATACCAATCATGCACACTCGCATGAGGGTGCGCGCGCGCGCACACACACACACACACACACACACACACACACACACACACACACACACACACACACACACACACACACACACACACACACACACACACACACACACACACACACACACAGTCAATTGTAGCTCATCATGATGCATGACATTTCAGTTGGATACGAATATTTAACAATTGACACATGAGACACACTGCACCAAAATGTACATAGTGAAACATTCTTGTGAATTGCATATCAAAGCGAATCACACAAGCACTGCAGCATTTTACTTTATATATGAAGTGGATTTGTGTCATTTGGGAAATCCACTTCTACCAGCTCTACCAACTTTTACCAAGTAAACAAAGTGATGAAAACAAAACAAAAAAGTATGTGTCTCACATTGGAAAAAAAGGACAACATTACAAAATATCATAATATAACACATTAAGTAAGGAATTACTTAAATGGTAAATGGTGCATTTATATAGTGCCTTTATGCAAGACGCTTTACACAGATTGTGCAATACACCCATCCACACATATTCATACACGCATGGCAGCGAAAAACATGCAAGGCACCAATTAACCGGCACATCGGGAGGGGTTCAGAGTCTTGCAAAAGGACACTTTTTAGCACTGGTTTGCAGAGAATTATCAATTCATACGTCCACCGCATGCCTAATGTTAGAGTGCCTGACCTAAAACATGATACTTCATCTTGTTTGTTAGAAAGTGGATCATAAAAACACCACAGCCATTGTTGTTTATACATAATTAAACACTTTCTGTTTAGAATATCTCCCTCATTGACTGCCTTTAACTAGGGAACGGAGCACTGTAATGGCACACTATGAAATCAGAGACTCTCCTTCTTTTGAGACACTCATATTCTGTGGATCTTGAAATATTAGTAAAAGAAAACACTGGCAAGATGATGGAACCGGGGAGGATGGGGCATATGTAGGGTGGTTTGTCTGTTTAAAGTTATATATAATAAAGGGCTGTAATAAACAATGTTTTAACCTTGGCAGTTACAATGTTACCAACGTTTTATTATAATGAAGACATCTGATGAATATGCTATGAACCTTTCCCTGTATGTTTGTACACACAGTACAAGTCAACTATGATACACAGAAGATGAGGTGAAGGAGAAGTTATTTGGTTCTGTCTACCTCATGCTGAGATATGACCATGTCTGACACCACTGCACGTCAGTGAAATCACCATGTTTCCCCTCAGGGGACATGAGTGAATATGATTATTGAAGACAAAGGGAATTATCCCACGCAGTGTAAGAATCTGTATGTTTTTCTCATGGTCTAGGGCAGGCCAATCAATATTTGCGGATAATATGAACTTTATATTTAATTGGGAATTTGCCGGATTATGGGAAAGAGAACAATTCTAGCTAATGTTTACACATGTCCTCTAAATCAGAACAGTTTTCTGAATATATTGTACTTGTGTTGCTATATCAGTGGTGTTTTCAACACTTTTCATGGAAAGGACCCGATTTACACTACTTGGTTCATTGCAGACCCCAGAAGCAAAGATTTGACTTTGAAATAAGTATAAAATAATGCATGTATCAAAATTTAAAACATAGACTGATACTTTCCCAGTTTTAGTGGTTTAAAGTTAAACCCCCCAGAAGAAAAGGATACATTGTCTTCATTAGAAGTGAAAAATAATTTGAGTCTATTGAACTCAGTAATTAGTGTGTAGCGGCACTCCATTGCACTGTACTGTCTTGTCTACTCCAGGTGCTCTGTTTGGTTAAAAATAGGACGTCTCTTTAATGGCCTGGGATGCTTTCTTTGTTTCTGTGTGTCTTCTTGTGGCCGGCCTGAATGACCTGGAAACCCCCCCACAAAGTGATGAATCTGCTCCTACAATTGAAATCCCTTGCCTTGTGGGAGAAACCCTCTAAATCAACTCCAGGTGCTCCTCTGGGCTAAAAATAGAAGTGCTGCCTGTAAAAGGAGACTGGGGGACTAGAGAAGAGGTACATGCCAGATGTGTGGTCGGTAATGTTCTGTAAAGAGAGGAGCCTCTGACGTAGTTTGAGTCGTAGACCTGGAGAAAACAAGCCCCTGGAAAAGCGGCCGCAGACTTAGAAGATTACAATGTCATGTGAATGCCAACAAAAATATATAGTTCCACAATGCCTCAATGCTTCAAAGAAATCACACCCGTGTGAAGTGAGGGGTGCTGTTAGCATCTTGCAACATCGATTACAACATATGATTGTTTAAGCAACTGGTGAGGATTGTTTTTATGCCTTAAAACAAACATTGGTGTTTTCTTAAAGAAACATCGTAGAAAAACAAACATTAAAGCCATATATAGGCGAGGCTTGCTAGGGGCTAGGAAAAAAAACAATCATACCCATGTGAAGTGAGGGGTGCTCTATTCATACACCATCACACATCACACATACAGTGGAATTTGTTGTGACACTTTTAATTTCTTTTTAAAATATTGTGGAAAATGTAGCAGCCTTGGTGCCACACTAAAGAATAAAACAATATTTTAAAAATAAATTAAAACAGTGAATGAAATAGAACAGACCCCTCACGTATTAGGAGGACAGTATCAGTCACTTGATTAATCTTTCATTATCTGTCATATTTAAATTTAATGTGAAGTTATAATGGGGTGGATAGGAAGGGGTGGGGCAGTTAAAATTAATATCAAATATCTAAATACTGAATACGTTCATATGAGCTAAAATAGATGATATAATGACAAATTAAATGACCAGTGAAATATCCCTTTAAGGTTATAAGACTTGCAGGAAATGTGTCATGTTAAATACTTGCAATGTTACTTATTTCCCTTCTGATATTTCTTTCTCTATTGAAGAACTGGAAAACTCATTGGGAGGCCCATTGGGGTTCATCGGAAAAAGAGTATTGCGCATTTGAGAACTCAAAATAGGTACAAATAAAAAAAGAAAAGCCTAAAATGAACCAACCCAAAGCAGAATCTGTGTGCAGCACCAAAGTCCTGACATGGGAACATGTTATCAGCGGCATAAGTATGCTCAGTATAAGTTAGAGAGAGAGAGAGAGATTTGGCCATTTCCTTTTCTGGTCATCAAGTGGTGTGTGTTTCCATGGACTGAAAACTCACACTTATCAAGGTAAGCGTGAGCTGAGAAATCTCAGCTGGCAGTTTAGAAATCACACAGTACAAACCAGTGCTGGTTCTGATATCTCTTATCTTTCCCAACTGTAAATATATACTGTATGTATATCTAAATATAGATTGTGTACCAGTACATGAATAGGACTTATAGGGCTCTATTTTCGTTACACTCTAAACCCCTTATCCCAAACCCCTTATCCCTTTTTTACTATTTTGAAAAACTTTTTGGAATAGTTCAATGTGCCAATGTATTTACACATTGTGAGCTTGTAGACTGGACATTTTAACTGTTGAAAACGTTTTTTAATGATTTAAAAAGGCAAAGAAGTTAAGGGATAAGGGGTTTATCGGTGATGAAAATCTACACATAAGTATATAAACACAAAAGCAAAAAGTAACTGGACAGTGCTCAGCAGTCGTTAAAGAGACTGACAGTGAATAGTGAAATAGGAATGAAACCCACATAGCCACAATGCATAGCCTGATCCAGTGTTGAGCAGAATGATCGGCTACTCTTGGAGCCAACTATCATTTATTTATTTTGTTTTTCCTCTCCCATGTGAGCCCTGCCAGATTTACCAGATTTACTCCAAGATAATCTTCTCCTCTCTTCCCCCTCACTCATATTTTCCTTTTCTCCTGTCCTCTCATCAGATCTTTTGTGACTCTTTCCACTCTCCTGTCTGCGTCTTCCCGCATTCCCTCACTCAACCCACGTTTTTCCTTCAGTGTGTCATCTCTCCCTGTCAGGTTCCTTAGCCTCTCCTCTCTTTCTTTTATCTACAACCCACTGCATGCACAGCCTTCCCTCCAGTCTGTCGTCTCGTTCATCAGCTGTTTAAGCAACATACGCTGGAGCTACAGTCGTATTCCTCAGAGGGATCCAGCGTTGCACTGCATCTAGTGAAGCTAAGCTCCGCCATATGTCCTTGTCTTTTACAGTAGCATGGGGGACCCTTGAACTTCTCACCCCAGAGCGTGCAAACAGTCATTTTAGCGTCTAGTACCCAATTTAGCTGACGATTTTACGTTAGAAAAAAATGGAAAATCAGTTGCCAAGAGACAGAAGTTAGACAGAAGTCAGACCTTCGGATAGAGCAATACAAATAGAAGAAATTCGATTACAGTTTTAAGCCACCACACATAATGAAAACACTGCACAACAGTGTAATATACACACCCTGCTGGGGGACATAAACTACGCAAAAAAGAAAGCATACACTACATGACCAACCAAAGTTTTGTAATAGTAATTTGTCTTAATTTCGGTGGTGTAATACATTTGAACTTGATCATGTGGTCTGACTACATAGCTGCGGGGTCTCACATACTGTCCTCCTGATGTGGCATACGGTGTGTACTGTACAGTAACAACATGCCCATAGGATGTCCTACATCTATCTTACATCACCAAAGGATTTTCCCAGCCATGGTTTCAAGTGCAGTTCAACAATCATGTTAAGTGTTACTAATACGATGTCTGTTTGCTTAGTCCGCTGTTGGACAAATTAAGTCTAGATATTGTGACAGCTATAATTGCCTGATATGTAGCGCAACAGCAATATTTTAGTTCTGAATAGAAATAAAAATCTAGCCTGCAACACTTTCATTAAAGGTTCACCATGTCTTGGGGCAGGACTGCGAACTGTTGTGAGCTTGTAGATTTGGCATTTTTAGCTAATATTACCCCCAGAATATAGCTGCTGGGTTCAAGTGGTTAGGATAAAACAGATCCCTGAGAAATCCCTGAGAAAGAACTGACCTAGAATGAACTCACTGGTGTTCTCCAGCCGTTCCATACACCTAGCTGAGCTATAAATCAGTAACAAAGGGAATGTTCAACTTTATTCCCATCATGCGCTCTAAATGCTTGTAAAGTGCAAGATAGATGTTAAAGTGAAGTCAAATGCAATATAAGTAACATTTAATCTTAAGTAACCTTTAATCTAATTCAATAAAGGTCACATATAGAGATTACATAGATGCAGGCAATATTGCTTTAACCACTTTCATGCTTGGGTGCCTGTTCAGGGCATGTGATTACTATAGGCGAAAGTCTCCAAACTGTACAAGCTCACAACACATTGCAATGTGATGCATAGTGAGCCAATAGATCGGTTATTTTTCCTATTACAACTAAGAATATAGTATTCAAGTAATCAAGAAATGAAGCACTACTGGGCTTTGGAAAATGGGGCAAATAATATAATGGTCCGACTCTACACTATAGGGAATTAATCTGCAAAATATGGATTTGCTGTTGATCAAAATGGTTGTTTTGTATGCAGTGATGCACACATATGACCTCAAAATGTAGGCGGCATAGCATATCTTATTGAAAGGAAAACAGACATAATCAAAAGCAGTTACATAAGTGTGTGAAATAAATGGTATATTTTAATGTGTTTCTTCCCTCAATGTAAGTCATCTCTATATTGCCAGTCTCAGAGAACCATATTTAGTGAATCATATCATGGATGGATGTATTTTTGTTTGTGTGCATCTGTGAATGTTGTTTGAATGTGCATGCATTTAGCTCTTTTGTTCTCTCAACATCTCTGGTGTTTAGCCGTCTGCGCAGGCAGAAAGGAAAACAAAGTCGTCGCTCATTGTTAGGACTCCACTTTGATGTCGTCTTCATTATCGACAGCTTTGACGTTTTGTTAGGTTGAACTAGCAGCGAACTTAACAAACATTATGCATACTGTATGAGAGGCACTGAGAGGAGGACAGTAGAACAACGAACAGAGGAATGGGCGTTAGCGGGACAGAGAGAGAGAGAGGGGGCGAGTGGAAGATGGAGAGGGGTAATGATACTGTATGGTGGAAATGATGAAGAGGAAAAAAGGAGAGATGGAGGAAGAGGAGGAAGGGGGAGTGAATAAGTGAGTGGGAGGGAAGGAGAAGAGAAGAGGGATAGTGATGATGCACAGGGCGAAGGAGAAGAATAAGAAACACATTGATTGGAGAAAGAGCTGGAGAAAATAAGCAATAAAGAATGATGTGCAACAGAGATTGAGAATTGATTGAAAATAATTAATCGAAAAGAGGGACTCTGATAAATGGAAATGGAAGAGCAAGAATAGAGAGAGGGTGAGAAATGGGCAGAATTAGTTAGAGCTACCAGAAGCAGGCGGGAAAAAATGAGAGGAAAAGTGATCAGAAGAGAGAATGAACAATGGGGAAGATGGAAGTACAAAGAAATTAATCGAGTGAAAGAGGGATGAAGGAAAGTGTGTAATAATGACTAAAAGAAGGAACAAGGGAGATGAGATAACAAGAACACATGCTGCACAGATAGACAGAAAGTGAAGTTGACTCGTTTTTTGGGTGCCATGCTGTTTGATTGGCCTATTGTCATAATTACCAACCAATTAATTTGATGTCACCTTCTAAAGGACTGCCAACCCCCTGCTGATTCCTAAGACTCTTGACAGTTACACAAAATTATCTAATCGCCACGTCAAACGTCTGGATGAAAAAAAAATGTTTTAAAGTGTGCCAAAAGACACAGAGTAACTTCACTTCAATATACATAGCATTGCACAGGGAGGAGCAGAGTAAAGTAAGGGGTTAATTGAGTTGGCCATGTTTTCCTTTTTCTTGGTTTAAAAGATGAACTTTGGAGCATCGAGCATGGCTGAGGAGGTTATAGCCATGTCATGTGAAAGGTTATTTGATGCTAACACACTTCTCACTAGTCCGAGAATGAAAGACACCAGAGAAACCTAGTAGAATAGCTGGCACTCTCTTCTCTTCTCTTCTCTTCTCTTCTCTTCTCTTCTCTTCTCTTCTCTTCTCTTCTCTTCTCTTCTCTCCTCTCCTCTCCTCTCCTCTCCTCTTCCCTCCTCTTCCCTCCTCTTCCCTCCTCTCCTCTCCTCTCCTCTTCGCCTCACTTATCAGTACACACTCGTTAGTGAGTTACTTATTATACTATATGAGAAGTAATCCTCACAGGATTCTGCTGTGTTAGATGTGCAGAGGACAGAGGCAGGAAAGAAGGAAGTTGTCAGATCGTCGTGGAACAAAGGTGAGACAGCTAGTTTTGAATTCAGTGTCATGACTGTGTAGCTTTAGCATGCACTGTACGTGTGCTTCACATGTTACTCATTCATGGGGAAGCATGCCCCTTACATTCCCCCGTTTTCTACATTCATACTGTGAAGTTGTCTAAGACAACACGTTAGCCGATGATGGGAAAAAATGAAGTGAAAATCAGCCACTGTCTCTGTTCTTTCTCTCTGTTGTTAAGTGCCGCCATACATCACTAGATCTTGATTTTGACAGTACTTGGTTCCTGCTCATCTCTTCAGAGTTATTTGGGTTTGAAGTGGTTCTGGAAACATCGTCACTGTTTGGCAGTATTACATATTCCACATTTCAACTTTTTATGTTTTCTTCTGTTAAATAAATACACTACAGCATCACACACAAGTTGCAACAACAGCTGATCTACATGCTCACAACATGCTGAGACGTGACTTGTAAATCTGTTATTTCTGATCACTTAACTTGTGCCCACTCTGCTCTCGCAAGTAATGAAAATTATTAACTGAATAATACACTGAATTCATTTGAAGTTTTTTTTTTTTTTTTTCAATTTTCTGAAAAGTACCTGTTTTTGGACAAACAAGGTTTCCACCCCTCAGCGACAACAGTAACTTGAGTAATTTTAATTTGAATGCAGTGAACGTGAGCCGAACTTTAACAACATTAATTAACAAATTAAAAAACCTTCATCTTTCAGAGAGAGAGGGAGAAAGTGCTTTGTGATCATATTTGCAGGATCACGTCCTCCAGAACACTATAAATGTACTAATCGATGTTGGTGTGCGTGTCGCTCGAACTCTCAAAAGTCACATTGATGAGCAGCACTAATTAGTTTCAACATGAAATCTAGACAGAAAGAAATCTAGACAGAAACACACACACACACACACACACACACACACACACACACACACACACACACACACACACACACACACACACACACACACACACACACACACACACACACACACACACACACACACACCAGTGCACACGCACCATTAACAGATGGCTATCTCTTGGTCCCTGAGAGGATTCCAGGTGGTCCCCAGCTAAATGATGGACAGTTGGTAACCAAATGGGCCATTATGAATCTGTAACTCTTGAGAGTGTTAAAATGAAACCAAATGGACCTTATGGGTCTATTTGGTTTCATTTTAATACTCTCAAGAGTTAAATTATATTTAAACATCTGAATTACTTAATTTTCAAGAATCTATAATTGGAAAATGTAGAAGAATTGTTATTTTGACCAACGTTTTGTCAATTATCTCCTTAGTTTTGGGTCCAAGAAACTAAACTAAACATCAAATGGTGGTCTGTGGCTAAAATGCAGAATGAATAGTGGGCCCTGGTATGAAAAAGGTGTGTGTGTGTGTGTGTGTGTGTGTGTGTGTGTGTGTGTGTGTGTGTGTGTGTGTGTGTGTGTGTGTGTGTGTGTGTGTGTGTGTGTGTGTGTGTGTGTGTGTGTGTGTGTGTGTGTGTGTGTGTGTGTGTGTGTGTGCGCGTGTCTCACCTGTTCTCGGGGTCGGGTGTGGTCATGGATCGGCTGACGTAGCACATCCTCAGAGGTATACACCTCCTGTCTCCCTGCAGGGACAGTGATGTGGGAGGGAGAGTAGGGGAGCCCAGAGGGTCTGGACAGGAGCTGATGGGAGGGCTGCCCAGTCGGGGCGACTCAGGTGGGGGGGTCTCCCAGCCGATCTCGGACACAGGGGATCCCTTCTTGACGTACGGCGTGGCTTCCCGCATGTACTTGACTAGGGAGAAGGAGGGACAAGACAGAGAGGTTTTCATTGTGCTCTACGTTGACACACGCAGGAACATATTTCTTATTTTTTTTATGATGAGTTTTATTCGGGTCAGCAGGTATATTACAACAGGTACATTGCAAAAAGTATATAAAAACATGACCCTTATTTTTTATATATATCCCCCCCCCCCCAACGAGGCTGGACATATAGACAATGTGTAAAAAAAAGAAAATATGATCCCATATATAGGAAGACAATGAATAAAATGTTGGTAGACACTTGAAATTGAAGACAAAAGATGGTGATGCAGACGATGATAACAATAATGATAATTCGATAGATGGAATATAGAGAACATTTGGTCAGAGGGAAAAAATAATAATAATAATAAAAAATAATTAAAAAAAATATATATATATATAAAAAATAATAATATATATACACATAAAAAAAAAAAAAAAAAAAAAAAAAAAAAAAACACCTTTCTGTATAAACATATAAAAGGCTTGGTTGGCTCATGCGAAATGACATCCCAGATAATATGTATTAGGTTTTATATCCTGCACCATCTAGAAACCCGCACACCCGATGCATAACACCACTCAGTCAGGCGACAATGACTCCACCCTGCTTACATATGTTATCAACGGTTGCCAATAGTTAAAGAATTTATCAGAACATCCCCGAATTGTAAATTTGATTTTTTCCAATTTTAGAAAAGACATAATGTCTATGAGCCACAATTTAGCAGAAGGAGGTGATTCTCCCTTCCATTGTAAGAGTATTCTCCTGCGGGCTATTAAAGAGGCAAATGCAATGGCATCAAGTTGTTTTTTGGTCAAAACTATATTCTCCTCAGGAATCCCAAATATCGCAATGTGGGGACATGCAGGAACATATTTCTTATGCCTTTTTATGATGAGTTTCAGTATTCAGTAGACAGACAGGAAAGGGAGAGAGAGTTGGGGAGTGGCGGCAAAGGCCACTGTGAGTGGGAGTCGAACCCGTGGCACGCCACCCGGCTGGTTTGGCAGCCCAGGCGTCCAGGCGGTTGAGCTAAGCATCCGGGCCAAGCAGGAGCATTTTCGTTTAACTGGCTGGTGGTTGGTGACTAGAATACAGGAATCGGAAATGAATACCCCCCCAGTTATTATATCTTTTATGCCCATATATGGAATCTCCAAATATGGAGTATATGCAGATGTCAAACATCATCATTGTGATGCCAGACCCACAGCCAGCTCCATATATGGATCTGGCCGTGGGTCTGACTGACAACAGTCACCACCCCCTGTGGAGACATGTGCATACAGACAGACAGAGATGTGGTGCATTTATAGATAGATAGAAGATTAGAATGGACACACACTGTAGTTTTGCACAAATCAATTGCAGTGCTATATTCCTTCTATAAAATATACAGTACAAAGTGGCAATATAAATAATGTATGTACAGTATACTTCACTTCCCTGTTTGCCCATTGAATTTAGAATGAATTTTCATGGTTTAGTCACTTTAAAAAGCACCTCACGGTTTGGCCTGTTTTTATTATGGCTCTACTGCCAACTCATGAGCAAAAACATGACCTTAAGTCTTCAGGCAAATCACTCTTGACAGTCAATAGATCAGGGAAATTGCAAAAGGTTGCTGGGCAATGGGGATGATTTGTTAATGGCCTAGATCTATTGGCTAACTTTATAAGATGGATGTTCTAAGCTTTTTCATTGTTTGTTTGCACCTTTTTTAATCAACTGTTTTAATCTTTTTTTATTTTAACCCTCGATTTAATCATTTTGTCAATTCCTGCACATAAGGCCTGTCTCTGCTAGCCCCTAGTCTTGGGGCAGGTGTAGACAAACACATCTCCTCCGATACACACCCCAAAGCACCATGATAGACAGCAGAGGAATCAAACCCCCCAGTCTGCATGGTGGTCGTTGGTAGGAACTTTGCCCCTGTGTAGCCCTTATTTGTTATTTTTAGTGTGATTTTTTTTACAGCACACACCAAGCATGTGTAACTGTGTATTTTAGCTATGTGTATTTTAGCTGTTATCATTACTTTCTTGCAATAGTATGTTTGTTGAATTAATCTCTATGATTTTATTGAAAGGTCCATGCTGTTTGAAGTCCAAAGAAAATCTATTTAATGAATTAAAAATTAACTGCACATACTATAGTTGATCATGGAGCTTAATAAGGAAACTAATCTAAAGCTGGCAGTCCGGCCTTTTGCATCATACTCCTTTTTTGATGTGAAATCTCTTGCACTGGAGAAGCAAAAAGAAAAAGACATTTTTTTAGATCAATGACTGGAATTTATATGCTTTTGATGGCGATTTTGTATTAATTATACATCAGTGAGGATAGCGCACACACGTTTAAGCAGACAGAAAGAAAGTCATGGTGGTGGTTTAATTGGCACACCAGCGAGACATTTAGAGCCTAGTACAGATTATTACTCAGTTGAGTGGCTCTCAAGAATCTGTTATGACAATGTCAATTACCCTGTATGCAGTTTTAATGCAATGACCACTAAGACATTTGACCCACTAAAACATCTTTTAGTGGCCCAAACATTTGTATGCCAAGTGCCAACATACAGTATGTGACCGCTGGTGTAGCTCTAGCTGTATTGGTGGACTGTTCAATAATTGAAACATCTTCAGCAGAAAACATCTGGTTTCTAGAAACCAGGAAAGATGCAAATGGGTGTTATGCTCTCATCTCCATGAAGCTTCCATTTACTCTATGTATTTCTCATGCTAATACGGTATATCTAATTGTCATTTGTATAGTATAGTACAGCATGTAAATGGCTGGTATTATACAGACATTGTTTTTCTTGCCCGGATCGTTTATTGCTTCCTCTGTGACCTTCATTGCCATCACGCTGGAAGATCGTGATATTCAGCATACTGATATCAGCCAATAAATGGCATTTGCATTTGTAAGCAAACACACACTGTTGTTTCCTTGCGGATGTTTTCATTAGAAAAAGGCAAATTCTGGAATCTGGATAAGTGGATGCCTGATGTGCATGAAATGGCAAATGGATAAACTCCCACTACACATTAGATAGGCAGCCTCTGTAAATACATTTTCAAAGCACAGCTCAAGACCTACATCTTGATTTTATTTGAAAATGTGTTGTTGTGTTGTTATGTATGCACTGTTTCGGCCAGATATGCTGCCTGTTTTCTGCGGGCAGCAAACACGGTCAGAACCAGAACGAATTAGTGGCGTTCTTGGCGATCCATCAAGGCAATCCAAGACGCATCAAATCTGGCCCAGAATATCACCTGATTTCAACCAACAAAAATCCTGTCCACTAAAAATGGGATGTCACTGGAGTCCTCCAGTGACGTTCAAGATAATCATTCCCATGATGTCTTTACCTACTGAAATAATAAAGCTATAGCTAAGTTATTCTGGGCCAGATCTGACTAGTTATGATTGATTTAAATTAGCCTGGCCTCAATTTGACTTCCTCTGATTCATCCAGGGACCTCCATTTGATGATGACATGATTTGTGTTCAACTTGAAATCAGTTGATATTCTGGGCTAGATTAGACTAGTCTTGGATTGCCTTGATTTGGTCACAATCAAGATGTCACTAATTCATCACAGACCTCACGTGACTGTGTTTGCTGGGATGATACTGTTGCAATATTATTTTATACTTTATAATGTTATGTTATATTTTCACACACTTTGCATGTTTATTTACCAGACCTGGAACACTAAACATATGTTTTGAGTTGACCCAAAATATATTGAAAATATACATGGTACGTACGCCCTAGGGGGGCAAAGGTGTCACATTATTTTCCACGATATTCCTATTAAAAACTATAATAGAGTTGGGAAAAATTAAAGAGAAAAAGATGAAAGAGAACAAAAGAAATAATCTGGGTGGAATTGACCCAAAACATGTGTTGTATGAAACTACGAAATCTGCGAAAATACAATCGTCCTGGTGAAAAATCACCTTTGTTTAGTGTTCGACAAGCGTTGAACACTAAACTAGACAAGACCGCTCAATGGTCATTTTAACACACAGCACTGGAAGTGAGAACACAGCTAAGCAAAATACACAAATAGAGAGACAGAAATAAAGTGAGTTCTTTCTCACTGTGTGCTCGATGCTTTTAGGGCACTGAATCCTATGAATGCCCTAGATGCTTAATTGATCCCACGGTACGAGCCTGGTTTAATTGGCATAACACCGGTGGTGTTTGAAGCCAGGCATTTGAGCTATTCTGGGGCAAATAGACCCTTTGCTTCACTGTAACAAGCCTAACCGCCAACCTGTAGAAGGGACATGACAAGCCGACAGATGAAGCAAAAGGTGCATATGGGAGTGAGAGGCGTGCAAGTGTCCTGAATGGGTCCCATGAGGTGACAGTTTGATCCGACTACACGCCAGAATCACCCACACAGATTCAAATGCGCTTCAGTTAGAGACCAAAAAAAGTCTATGAAATAGTTGAGGTGATGCATAACGAGGTATAAAGAGCCAAATATTTCAGTGGATCTGGTGAACTCTTATGATACACCCCCGATGAAAACGTTTGAAAAAGTACAGTTCTCAGATTAAAGGAACATAAAGGAACATTAAAGGGACATAAAAATTTTAGTCGAAAATAACTGCCGTTATTTTCATGCAAAAGCTACACAGATACACATGTAAAGTAGACATGCACACACACGCGCGCGCACGCACACGCACCCAAACACCGCTTATAAAAGCATGATGAAGCCCCATGAGAGAAAAAGCGGATGTCTTAGAACCATTAACTGGGGCTTATAGTATTGTGGAGCGGGTTTGTTTGTTCGTGTGTGTGTGCACACGTGTGTGTGTGTGTGTGTGTGTGTGTGTGTGTGTGTGTGTGTGTGTGTGTGTGTGTGTGTGTGTGTGTGTGTGTGTGTGTGTGTGTGTGCGTGCGTGTGTGTGTGCGTGCAGTATGTGTTGTATGTATGTACTGTATGTATGCATGTGTGTGCTTGTATTTCTACACGTAAACACAAACTAACTACAGTATATGTGTGTGAACTTGGTGTATTTCACAGAAGCTTCGACAGTGCTACTAATAATTTGGCTTTAGTTCTGCCCTCTAGATAGACCATACTGATTCTCCTCTATCAGAACTATCACATTTTCACAGCCGTTGCAAGTCCCTAGTGAAGCTCTCCAATGTTGTAACACTCGGCCCTAGTCGTGTGAAGTGCAGGCTACCTTGTGGATTCATGACTAGGAAACCCTGTCAGATTAACACTGATCGCTCGGTTGCACTGCCACATTTGACCACCAACTGTTGATTTTCAAATGCAGAAGTAGAGTGTTCTTCTGTGTGCTTCGAAGCTCCACTGACTAACTAGGCCTGGCCCAAGGTTTCTGAAAAACTGAAAGGGTTAAACTGAAATGAACAGCAAGGGTGTGGGTCTATCTCCAGTTTGATCTCTAATACTCTATGGAGCATTGTCATATTAGCAAATTCAGGGAGTATATATGCTCATCACACATGTAAGCTTTATTACTTTATTACTTTATTGTAATTATCGCAATGGGATAGAGGATGTGGTCACATAGTAACTACCACATTGTGGTCCCATAGCCCGGACAGACAGTGAGTGGAACTGACTCA
Organism: Benthosema pterotum; assembly: GCA_039105355.1. Taxonomy (NCBI): domain Eukaryota; kingdom Metazoa; phylum Chordata; class Actinopteri; order Myctophiformes; family Myctophidae; genus Benthosema; species Benthosema pterotum. Next base: position 30,353,273 of record CM076967.1, on the reverse strand, counting down.
CCAGAGTTTTGGCAGGGTGCATCGATCAGCAGCTGTTTCCAAATGTCTGTACTCTCCATTCATAGTAGCATCGCTAACGTATAAAGGATTTTGACACGCACGCATGCATGCACAAACATGCACGTGCACCCGCATGCGTGCACACAGACACACACACACACACACACACACACACACACACACACGCTAAACATAACACATAAATGTGTGTATGCATGCATGCATGGAAGTATGCATGCATGCATGGAAGTGTGCATGCGTCGACATTCCTTTTGGGACTGTTTCTATCCCATTCCCATCACAGAAGCAGTGCAGTTAACTCCTTAGAATGAGCTCAGTATTACTTCAATAGCATGAGAGGATAATTACAATCTCTACCTGAGTGTTTATATAAAAGAAGGGTACAAATTTGCTCTTACATAAGACAATTTGAAAGCTCCATGGAGGTTGGTTCTACCCCACTTATTCATCTGTCACTGCTCAGGTGCAAGCCACACTTGCACGCACGCACGCACGCACGCACGCACGCACGCACGCACACACACACACACACACACACACACACACACACACACACACACACACACACACACACACACACACACACACACACACACACACACACACACACTCAAGCGCAAGCCACACACAACGTCATACACACAGGTACATACACAATCTCGATATTGTTTACCTGCTCCGTTGATGATGAGCTGGCATTTTAGGCACATACAGTGTGCAAACGCCCCGTCTCTCTCTCTCTTTCTCTCTCTCTCTTTCTCTCTCTCTTTCTCTCTCTCTCTCTCTCTCTCTCTCTCTCTCTCTTTCTCTCTCTCTCTCTCTCTCTCTCTCTCTTTCTCTCTCTCTCTCACTTTCTCTCTCTCTCTCTCTCTCTCTCTCTCTCTCTCTCTCTCTCTCTCACTCTCCATGTGTGTCTTTTTTTCTTTCTGTACTTACTAAAGGAAGGAAAAACAATCACACCAGCCTGAAGTGAGTGGTGCAACTATACAGGGAACTGCTGCATGCATTAGTCTATAGCAGTTGTGCCAAAAGCAATCCAAGCGGAAAAGTGAAGCACAGTACCAAAATAAGCAACTGTACCAGAATAAGCAACTGTACCAAAATAAGCAACTGACAGTCAGCAACTGCTGACTGTCAAACGTCACTGTGGTTCTCAAACATTTTCATGGCAAGGTCCAATACATGTAAAAGAAACTTTACAGATAAACAAGTCCAAAGTAGCGCAGTGTATCGTTTGTAACAGACCCCAACTAATGTCTAAGTAAGCTCATGCACAACTAGGCCATGGCTTACTTGTGCACAATGCACAGGTTTGCGCTATACAGATCTTGCTGATCTAGTTTTAAACAATCAAAACACTTTTGTTCATGGAGAATGCAAACTCATTTGTAGTGTGTTAACGTCCAAAATCCCTGTACTTCACTAGCCGTGCAGGTATTTCCCAGCACATCTGCAAGCCACAACAAAAGTAGACCAACATCACAGCAACCTTTACAGCATACAGCTCAGCTGACAGTGCTACAGCACGCACCACATTGCTCTACACTAGGAAAATGGCCCCTTTGGCGAGGAACCTCTTGAAAGGGGGATATTACCGGTATTCCTAAATAAAGAAACATCAACACGCTTAGATACATTATCACTCAGCTGATTTAATTCACCATTCAAATCACAGCTCACACAAAGATTGCCAGTCTCTTAGCTCATCTTCATTTATTTGTACTGTACCTATCCGTCCTTTCTTTCCATCTTCAACTGGTTATCCGGAGTTGGGTCACAATGATGGGACAAGAGTACTAGCAGAGAGCTCCATGCCTTCCCTTTCCTAAGCAACATTAGCCAGCAGCCAGTAGAGCCACTTCCTCCTGGGGGATCCTGAGGCGTTCCTGTAGGCTAGTGTGGAGATGTAATCCCTTGATATGGTCCCTGGACTGCCACGCGCTCTCTTCCCATCCACTGGGACATGCAGTGAGAAACTCCCTGTGGAGACGCTTGGGAGGTACCCATATTATAGATTTGCTGTTGGCCCGCACAACTTTGATATATCCTCTACTGCAGGGGTGGCCAACCTGTGGCTCGCGAGCCGCATGCGGCTCTTCAGCTGGTTACATGCGGCTCTTAAGGGGCTTCCACATGAAGCAGTCAAGAACGCTCGGCCTGGCGCATTCCATATACCAGTGATAATAGTAACTGGTAAATAAATAGTTAATGTTGCATTTATAGTGTTTTTATCCTCAACGCTATAGTGCATTCACACACACCACACATGCATGCATCCACAACACCCGCACACATAACGTAACATTAAAATTCCATATACCAGTGGTTTTCAACCTTTTTTATACCAGGGCCCACCATTTATTCAGAATTTAATTTGAGCCACAGACCACTATTTGATGACATTTTAGCTCCACAGACCCCAAAGCCGTTGTCAACAAATCCAGGCTGGATTTCAGAGAAAACAAAACAGTCAAACATACAGATCAAAATGACCATTAATCTTTTACAACTGTACATTCTCTAGTTGTGTAGACTTGGGCTAATTCACATGATGCATATTTTAACTCTTGAGAGCGTAGAAGAGTTACATCTGGCTAACCAACTTTACATCATTTAGCCTGGGGACCACCTGGAATACTCTCAGGGATCACTGGTGGTCCCCGGACCATTGTTGAAAACCCCTGCCCTATACAGTGGTGCCCAACCACTCAACCAAGGACTGATTCCTAGTCGACCGCAGAGGTGTAGGTGTATGTTTTTTGACTTGTCATATACTTTTTTGGATTGTAAACCCTGTTTCCAAATACATGTCTACAGTATATGTTTTAATAGTGTGTCTTTGCATTGCGCACCTGCACACAAATGCACGTGTCTTATGGCAGGAGAGGGGCGGCCGTTGCGGCGGTTTTCTAACCGTTGTGACCGTTTGATGTGGCTCTTTGCAGTAACACTGTGAAAAACATGGCTCTTAGTCTGTGACCGGTTGGCCACCCCTGATATATTCTCTACTGCATGGTTGCTTCTCTGTACAAACTTTGTATACTTTCTCACTACTGCTATGCTATCATTTGTTTGGTTTGGGAAACAGCAAAGGAAATACTCCTGTACTGCTATGGGAGTGAATTGGTGAATTGGTGAGAATTGGTGAGATTTGGAAAGAGAGTACACTTATAGATAGAATATTCCTGCTATTTTAGACATATACTGAATTTTAGACAAGTGAATAAGTAGATAGATGGCGGCTATGGCTCAGGAGGTCAGGAGGTAGAGCAGGTCATCCAATGACCCGTGGGTCGGCGGTTCGAATCCCGGCACCTCCTGTCTACATGTCAAAGTGTCCTTGGGCAAGACACTCAACCACAAATTGCCTGCAATGAGTTGGTCAGTGTGAGCTGGCCACCATTGCTGTGTGAATGTGGAAGGTGGGGGACGCTGGCGTTGACTGTTCGCCGCTCTACTTCCCAATGTATGAATTAATGGACCATTGTAAAGCGCTTTGAGCACTTGGAAAAGTGCTATAAAAATGCAATCCTTTATAGATAGATAGATGTGTCCACTGTCCAGGCACACCTGACTTTTCTTGTGGCACAAGAGTGTGTGTCGACATACTGTAAATAACCACCGCAGAGAGAGAGAAAAAGAGAGAGAGAGAGAGAGAGAGAGAGAGAGAGAGAGAGAGAGAGAGAGAGAGAGAGAGAGAGAGAGAGAGAGAGAGAGAGAGAGAGAGAGAGAGAGAGAGAGAGAGAGAGAGAGAGACCCCAAAACGATGCTTCTTATAAAGAAGCTGCTACTGCAGAATCTATACTTTCCTTGTGGGCACACAGCAGGTAATGTTCCGGGATACCACAGCGACACAAAAGGCTTTTACAGACCCACCTCCGAGGTATGTTTCTGCATAATGTGGGCTCTTGTGTAAGTAGTGAACATGAATGCAAAAACATGCCAGGAACCTCATGTATAGAAAGGACTCATGACAAGATCACAAATTCGCAGAGGCAGAAATGCACAATAGTGTTGTTATGTTACATTGAACTTATTGGGAAAGACATTGTGACATTCTTCTTGTGAAACCGCTTAGAAAAGTGTACTTGCATCACCCATACAACATACTATAAAAGAAAACTATACTACTCTACTTTTTTAACTTTGTACATAGCCTACAGTTACTTAAATAAGATTTATGTTTTCATTTTCACTGTTAATTATTTATGTCCAATATATTTTTTTAAATGGGGAATGAAAGTGTGCATGCACTGAAGGTTGTCCATCAACAACACAGTATTTCATAGTTATATTATCGCCTGGGGAAATATGTCCTCTGCATTTGACCCCTACTAACTAGTGAGCTGCTTCAGTAGAGCGCCTGGGGACCAACTCCAGTTGAAATACCAGTACCTTGGTCAAGGACAATGGCATGGAATATATACATACTATGGATGGAGGAAAGCCATGGAAAATTGGGAGAACATAAAGACTTTAACCCATACATGACCATTTTGCTCTAACCACTACTCAGTGCTGCATTGTATAGTATACATTATAGTTAATGTATGTGTGCAGATTACACTAACTGTTAACGGTAATCGGTTACAGAGGTTACAGTTAAGTTAAAAGCCTGGTTATTTATTTGGTGGAAATGCAATGACTTCATACATTCACCTTGGGACCATGACCGATGGTACAATGGTAGCAACCGTTTGCCCATCGGCTGTGACCGAGAGTAAACTGGCCAGAAGTCTGCAGAAGATCTACACAACTGAAAATGACACAGTTGAATAAATAATGTTAAAGTGAGTTAGTCAGTGTGCAGAGCTTATGTTCTATTGTGTGTAAAATAGAATTAATGTGAAACTACAATACTTTATGTACTGGAGAAAAGAACTGAAGTTATTTTAATGATTGAACACCAACTACCTTACCTTAGACTGCAAGGCCACACTGTTTTATTTGTATTTTTTAACCATACCTTTACTAGTAATCTCTTGTATAGATAAAATCTATACAATCTATGTCAACATTTGTTCACAAGGAGAAAAAAATGTAGTCATCAGACAATATGGGTGTGTCTCGTAATGCAAACAGAATCCTAACATAACTTGGTTTCCCCAAAGGTATTTGGAAAATGTGAAAAGGAGAATGAGACTGTTTGCAAAATCATAGGCCTGCCAATAGATCTCTATGATGGATACCATAACTGGATATTTACACAGATATACTAAAGTGCGGTATTTATTTAGAAACTTGGTAGGGTAAAGGGTTGTTAAAGGTAGATGTACAGCGTAACAAACAATAGCAATAGATGATGAGTTGAAATTATAGATTATTGCAACTTTTAAAACCTTTTGGGTGTTTCTGGGCCTTATGCTCCATATAACAAGGCACTCTCGAAATTTTGGCATTGAAAATGGAAGCAAGTAGCTATTAATTCCAGAAGTAAACAAACTTGCAAGCAACAAAAGTGAGGTGGGCAAATGCAATGCTGGAGACAAAATATTGTATATATTGTATATATACTGTATTTTTCTTTTACAAAGACACCAGAGGAGAAAAAACTGTCCCAGAAGTAATACACTCAACAGAGGACAGGAGTGAACGACTCACTCTATTATCATCACAACCACAATCATTATCGCTACCACCACAGTTGTTGTTATTATCATCACTCGTATCCGCTCTGGAGAGCGAGAGAGTAGCAGGGGTGATGATGATAGTTTCTGTAATGACATAAACAGTAGGATGGCAACAGACAAACTCTCTCTTGCTCTCTCCCAGACAGACAGACAGCCACACATACAGTACAGACACAGTCTAGACTTCAATGCTGTCCTGATGACTACTATGACAACACATAGGCTGTTACTGTATACACAAGTTCACACGCTCAGACACATGTACTTTTACACACAATGTGCGACAGTATTCAATGTCTGTCCTACAGCTGAGCTGATGACAACACACAAAGTTTACATTTACACTACTACTGGCCACACCTGCAAATACAGTATACTGACACACACACACACACACACACACACACACACACACACACACACACACACACACACACACACACACACACACACACACACACACACACACACACACACACACACAGAACACAGAGACACACCTGGATCAACGTGATGACAGGCAAAACATTAAAGGCTCAGCAGTGGCGGATTCATATCCTGTCCGTCTGCAGGAGTTTGCTTCTGTTCTACTCTATTGTATTATTTTCTATATATGTAGTGGCATGGTCTATTTTCAAGCTACTGCCTGCTATTTCTGGCATGATGCAGTTATTACTGCGTTATAGTGTGTGTGTGTGTGTGTGTGTGTGTGTGTGTGTGTGTGTGTGTGTGTGTGTGTGTGTGTGTGTGTGTGTGTGTGTGTGTGTGTGTGTGTGTGTGCGTGCGCGTGTACGTGTGTGTGTGTGTGTGTGTGTGTGTGTGTGTGTGTGTGTGAGAGAGAGAGAGAGAGAGAGAGAGAGAGAGAGAGAGAGAGAGAGAGAGAGAGAGAGAGAGACAGCACGCATGTGAGTGTGTGGTGTAGGTACCTCACAGTTTTTGTGAAACAAAAAATAAATGTTTAGCTTATGTATATTTAAATAAAATGTGTGGAGGTAATCATTTCACCTACTGGCACAGTGCACAAATCATTTAGTACTGGTCAGTGGTTTGCTAGTTAGCTCTGGATATCACACTCAATCAGCTTTTAATGTTTAAAACTACCTTTTTTGCAAATCTGCTAGTTCATTTGGGCAACATTGATTCTTATAATTAATTCTATTTTAATGCATTACCAGATGGTAGCGGTCCCTGTGGCTTAGTGGGATAGGATGTATCCATGCCATGTGCTCATGATGATATCCCAGTTTTGAATCTGATCTGTTGATACCTATTCTTCCCTCCTGCTTCCCTGTCACCCCACACTGCATTATGTTCAACTAGAAAAAGTGCCCTGCCGGGCACAGGTCTCCACCAGCCTGTGACCTCCTGGTGGTGCTATAGGCCATTCTTTCTTATCCTTTGATGTCATTTTGAGGCCTTTCGACCAAAAGTTTTGTTTGTTTTGCAAAAATCCACCTGTTGGTAGCGCTATAACAGGCCAATGTGAAAAGGGTGCGGTTGTATTTGTCTGCCTAGTAGGAAAGTGCGCTAAAGAACTTATTTGTCTGCCTAGTAGGAAAGTGCGCTAAAGATTTCACATACAATGCACACTGAATTCATGAGTTGATGCCGTTTGTTCAAAACAAGCCGATCCTGCAACCTCCTGCAAACATCTGTCTTGTGCACATTGCACTAGAGATTCTGTGTAACAATTTGCGGGATTTCGGGATAGGATCCGGGTGTGTTTTAAGATTGGCCTCCTGGTAGAAAATTGGGGGCAGAGGTTCATCGTTGGCATCTAGGGATTGTGTGTGAAAAGATTGGCATCGACCAGGTTAACAGCACCGGAGATTAGCTGGTAACCGACAGACGGACGAACGGACGGACGGACGGACGGACACACACACACACACACACACACACACACACACACACACACACACACACACACACACACAAAACATACTCCTGGTGGAGACAATTACAAAGAGAAAATGCCATCAAAACGATATTAAAATGGGGTATATTAACTAGAATGTATAAACTATAGTTGAACTCACTGAAGTTCCACCACTGATGAGGTTTAAGTCACTTAAACTTCCTGCTGAGTCTGAGGAACAACTTAATAACTGCCTGTGTGTAGGTGGACAAAAAGGCTGAAACATTATTTTGAGCTAATGAAGTAGCCTACCCAAGTTGCAGTTTCAGTCGACTCTAGGATGCTCAGGGGTCTATAATATGTTCATCCAGTCATCAGGTTTTCACCCAGATTGTGCTCATTCATGTATAATATTTTATTTATCCATTGGATAGCCAGACAGAATGTCAATGTTAGTCTTAAGGGCAGACAGTTGTTGTGGTGTCCATCCTGTCTGGATTCATGTGTTTAATACATCAGACAGGTGTGAGTTCATGTTCCTCTTCCTCTGAAGAGTTTTCATGATGGCTTATCTGTACTTTAAATAGCCGAGTGAGTGGCATCTATGCATGCACACACGCCTGCACACATGCATGCATGCGTACATGCATGCACACGCACACACGCGCACACACACACACACACACACACACACACACACACACACACACACACACACACACACACACACACACACACACACACACACACACACACACACACACACACACACACACACACACAGATGCATGCATCCATGCACGCACACAGGATTCCCCTGAGAATGCCTCTGCTAACAGTTTGATCAGATGTTTCCTCCACAATTCTGTCTTCCTCTAACATAAACTTCTCTCAGGAACAAAACTCTCTCACTTTAAATATACCCAAATTACCAATTTGACCAATGTGCAAAGTCTAGAAAACTATATTTTGCTCAGTCAGACAGTCTGATTTACTCTTTTAAAATGAATTCACAATGGGGGTTTCCATCTGTCTGTGTGATTTAACAGACTCAAGGCTGTCCATCTTGTTTTTGACTCTGAGCCACAGCACTGGATCTCCACTGGTGTACTTAGTATTGGGTAATTATCAGTCTGTGTAACAAGTTAGAGTTAAAGAGGTAGGCCTATAGACCAGGGTGAAATTGCTGAACAAAAAAAACAAAATGATAAAATTCGCCTACCATGGTCACTGCTTCACACAAGTGAAAATCCCATTTGTTTATATCCGTGTTTTTCAACCTTTTCCATACCAGGGCCCACCATTTATTCAACATTTTAGCCATGGACCACCTTTGATGTTGCAAAACATTGATCAAAATAGCAATTGTAATTCTAATTGTGTAGACCTGTAGATTCTTGAAAATTAAGCAATTCAGATGTTGAAATATAATTCAAAATGAAAACAAATGGACCTGTAAGGGTCCATTTGGTTTCATCTTAACACTCTCAAGAGTTACAGATCTATTCCATTCCATCTAGTCCATTTGGTTACCAGCTGTCCATTTCGCACTGGTGGTCCCTGGACCACCCCATTGAAAACCCCTGGTTTAAAGTAAGCTATATGGGTAAGCGGTTGCTTTTACATTTGTTCTAAAACTTGGGATTAAGCTACCTTACTTTGTCTTCTTCATATCCTTTCCACTCTACCTCTCCATTTCTCTACCTCCTTCTCAGCCCTCCCTCCTTTCCTGTTTCTGTCTTCTGCTTCTTATACTTGCATGTGAAAGTCTTATCTCAGGGAGATCCAGGAGCCTGGTGTCCCTTGCGGCAGGGTGCAGGGTCATCATCTCATCACTGTGTGTGTGTGTGTGTGTGTGTGTGTGTGTGTGTGTGTGTGCGTGCGCGCGTGCGCGTGCGTGTGTGCGTGTGTGCGTGTGTGTGTGTGTGTGTGTGTGTGTGTGTGTGTGTGTGTGTGTGTGTGTGTGTGTGTGTGTGTGTGAGTGACACACAGAGACGGACATTATACTGTATGGTCTTTTTTTTTGTAGCATACAAATGATCCAATCAGATAAATGGTAACTCGCATTCAATTTTCGCCTTCCCCTCCTTCCTCCCCTACTGTATAATAGGATGCAGCCTAACAATAAAGAATTAAACGTTGTATTTTATTTTTTAGGCCACTGGGGTAAATGCTTCAGTGACTTCAGACAGGTGAAGACCATTGACTGTTTGTTTGTTTGCGTGATTTATTCATTTAAAGATTGATTCATCAACTCACTGACTGACTGAATTTTTTGGCTTAATGAGGTTTCGTCAGATAAAGTTTCAAGAGGATGCCCAAGGATGTACCTTGGATATTTTTGTTATTAACTCCTTATTTTGGTTATTAACTCCTTAACTCCTCAAAACACAAAAAATGATCTGCACATATGCAGATCATGATCTTTTGAGCACTCCTGATTTAGTCAGCCAGGTCAGTATTTGTATTAAGAAAAAAATGCATATTATTTCTTTGTACGTCTGCCCAAATAATCCTACCAAAGGTTTTGTGGTATTTCATGAAAATTCATACAATGCACTTTGAACTGGTAGCCTATAACGAATGTCCCGTCTATACAGACAGAAAACGTCATTGCACATATGCATCTCATTACTAGGAAGTTAGGAACAATGTGGTGTGTGCCATATGTGCATGGCAAATTAACTCCCCAGGGGTCATTGAGAAGTGCAATTTTATTTATATATATCATTCTTCTCTCTATCCCTCCACCTCAACTCCAACCCCAACCCCACCCCACACTGGGTCGGTTAGAGAGATTAGAGGGACATTGTCTAGAAATGACCAGGGTGCAATGTTAGAAATAGCACAAAACACAAAAGAAAGCAGCAGGTGCTTTTTTTCTGAACATTTATCGGTATGCCGGTAAATGTGTCAGTTTATTTGACAAACTCCGCTGCAATGCTTCAAAAATGAATATATAATTACAGCACTTAAACATACAGTATTTAACGTCAATCAGCGTCTTGCTGTTCATCCATGGGATAGCCCACAATGTCAATGTTAGGCTTTGGCAGCTGTTGTGGCATCCATCTTATTAATAATAACACATTTTATTTATAACGCACTTTACATTCGAAGCGAATCTCAAAGTGCTACAAATCAGAGAAAACAATAAAAACAAAACAATAAAACAATAAAAGTCAAATTAATGAATTAAAAGACAACAAGGCTAAGAGACGTACGGGGCATTAAAAGGTCCAATTAGGCAAAGGCCTTGTTAAAAAGAAAGGTTAAATCTTGTTCGATCTTGTTCAAGAGTTCAGAATTCTGATCCACCAACGACAGCTCCTTTTTATGCCAATCAATCAAGTCACCTTGTTGCAGATAAATATTTAAAGTGTATAATCTTGGGGGTAGCCCCCTATATCATTTTGTCTACCTGCACAGCCTTTGTGATATAAATCATGATCTTTTGGGCACTCCTGATTTAGTCAGCCTGGTCAGTCAGTCAGTCAGTCAGTCAGTCAGTCTGATTGAATTGAATGTCTGATTTAAATTTGTATGAGAAAAAAATGCATATTATTTCTTTGTACATACACTGTCCAAAGTATAAAACTGAGAGCACGTCAGAGACAAAGACAACAAAGACATCTAGCCTACAAAGATGGTTAAGCTATGCAAAGAATATATACAGCCTTTAGCAGGTTATTAAGTCTGTAACCCGAACACTCATCCAGATGGGAAGAGAAGCCTCCGGCATGTACGTAAATGACGCGCGTAACGAGGTAACTTCCTCCAGATGGAAAGCCAGCCGAAACCTCTTTAAAAGCACTTCCCTGCCTCAAACTTGATCCCCAATATGTCACACATTTGTTCCTTACATGCACTCGCTCTTCTTTCCATCTCTCTATGTCGCCCTCACACACATACGCACGCGCACACGTGCACACACGTTGTAGTTGGTCTTGAATTATTTGTACTGTAACAATCCACTGCAATGATTTGAATGATTAATTGAATGAATGAATGTGGGCAGGCACACAACCTAACGCGCACACACACACACACACACACACACACACACACACACACACACACACACACACACACACACACACACACACATACACACACACACAGACACACACACACACACACACACACACACACACACACACACACACACACACACACACACACACACACACACACACACACACACACACACCGCGCGGTACTAATGTAAACGGGCTGCCCTTACCTTCCAGTGTCACGTCCTTCCCGGCCCGTTTCAGCGCCTGCACCGCCTCGTCGTGGGTCGCGTCCCGCAGATTCATGCCATTGACCGACAGGATGGCGTCCCCGACGTACAGCGCCTGGGTCTGGTCCGCGGCGAGACCCTTGAATATCTTACTGATCAGGATGGGCATTTTGTTCTCCTTCCCTCCCTTGATGCTGATGCCGAGTCCGCCGACCTCCTGCTTGGTCACTTTGACGCATCGCTTTCGGTTGGCGATGGTCTCTGGCACTCGCTCCGGTAGGTCCGTGAAGGCGGTCCGCGCGGTAATCGCGCTCGTGGGACTGCTGTTGTCGCCGGGATGACCCGCCGTGTTATTGTTGCCATTGTAAGATCCATTGGTAATGCCGTTAATGGAGTTGACGTTCTCGTTGTTATTCGTCTCCTCGCAGCTCAACGTGAGCGCTTCCTCGTTCAAGTTGGCCAAAACTTTGTGCCACCGCTCCCGCACCAAAACCTCTAAAAATCCACTTTTTTGCACCCTGGTGGTACCCGAAACTCCACTCGTTATGACCACCGCCATCTTTGGAGCATTTATTTTTAAAATCCCATGTGGTGATCACTTATACTCTATCCAACACTCACACGCTCTAATAAACTCCCCACTCACACACACGCTGGACTTTGACTCACACACAAGTTTTCCGCAGGACTTAGAGAGCCTACTCAAGTGTCCCATTCAGTCTGTTTTAACACGGCGCCGTGTTCGCCAGCCCCCCGATCCGTTCTGCTGGGTGGAGTTTGTTTCCCCGCTTTTAGGCAATCCCAACTCCGACTATTATACACAAGGGATAGTGTTTTCTTTCTTGAACCTTTGCCATCATTTTAGATCCACCTTAAAATATTTTAATCGTGAGCTCATTACGAAAATAGACGTTCTGCGTCGGCCACTAGCTGTGACTGTGTTATCTCAATCACACGTCTGTCGCAAATAACATACTTACATGCTTTAGCTAAAACTCATCATTTATTATTTTCTAATAGAGTAGCTACTGCTTAACTGGATTAACAGGATAAAACACGCACACTTGTCCTAGTCGCTTCACATTGACTAACGACGCGTTCACGTTGGGAGTGAAGGCGGGTGCGCGCGTAAAGGAATGCGCCCGTGCCGGTTTGGGGAGGCTGCGGTGTTTCAGAGAGGAGAGAGGACGTTTTGTTAGGAGCCTCTGACATGGAAAGACCCCCTCCGGGGCAATATTCACCACCTCTGCCATTATTCCAATTCCAAATAACCTTTTCATGCCCTGGCACTGCATGCGCTCACTTTCTTGGTCTAGCAGCAGGGCCGGATCTAGGCATGGATGGGCAATGGGCATGGGGGGTTGACCCCCTAAATGCCCTGACTGCCCCACCAAACATGATCGTATGCTGAGCAACCAAAATTTCAAAGATATTTCAAATTAAAGTGCTTATGATTAAATTGATTGGATGCACTATTCTCGTGCTACTAACTAATTGTGGCACCTCTAAAGCTTTATGCATGCTGCGTGCCTGCTGCAAATGAAACAACAACTGATGTTATTTTTGAAGCTTATACTTGCCATATAAGTTCTGTAACCGAAATGGTAGTCGCCTCGCCCCCATACCATTTTCGCCTGCCCCCCAATTGGGAAATGTTATATCGGGCCTGTCTAGCATGACTTGACAGTCATAATTCCAAGCAAGTGAGCGCAATCAGACGTAGTTGGAAGAAGGGCTGCATGTGAGCTAAATGCAGTGGATAGCCTTGCCTTGTACCGCTGTTGTGTTGGGTTTGAGAATATGGCCATGGTGTGTGGGGAAAAATCTTAGAATTAAATGACTGTTATAATTTAATTTTGTTAATTTGAAGTTAGTTAAATCAGTCATTATTCAACGAAGATATACTAGAGGAAAAAATCCTGCAGGTTGCTTTTATTCTGCTCTTATATTCATAAGCTTACATATTAAACTATTAAACTCATTAACTTATTCATAGAAACTGACGTATGAGAGAGCGAGCGCGCGCGCACACACACACACACGCGCGGTGACTGAACTAGATAACCTACACTTTCGCTTTCAGTTTTAATCTAGATTCTATGGACAGATTTCCTAAAAATGGTGACACGGATTCCACGGACTACCTCCACGGACCACCAGTGCTCACGGACCGGACCACCTGTTGAAAACCCCTGGCCTCCTGGCCTAGCCTATAGGCCTAACTGCTCATTGAACACACAGGCAGTTTAACCTGTTTAATGGATAGCTGGTCGGTGTTCATTATCGGCACGTATCACCACCTAGTGGTTATAATGGATTGTAGCCTACAGTACGCCCTGTCATTATCCATCCCGTTTGTTATGTGATAAATTACAAACTGCAACAAGAAAAAGTGTCTCCCTGTCCCTCTTTCCTCACTGTATGCCTATTCACTATAACTATCAATAAATGCACAAAAGCCATAAACAAATGTTCAGTCCTCTACAAAGTGTGCAATTGGTGCAGTCAAAGGGTAAAAAATGTACTGCGCTATAACCAGTGTTGTAGTGGTACTTTTAGAAGTGGGGGGATGCCTCTGAAAGGGGACCCGCTAGGGTCCATTTGGTTCACATTTGTACAATGGGGGGAACCCATTGTACAAATGTGAACCAAATGGACCCTAGCGGGTCCATTTGGTTCCATTTGTACACTCTCAGAAAAAAGGAAACTCATTAACATGGTGAAACACATCTTGATGATGTCATCCAGATGTATTTCACCATGCTAATGATTTTTTTCAGACCCAAAAATATTTAGATGTGAGAAGTGGGGGGACGCGGTCCCCCCGCGTCCCCCCTCCACTACACCCCTGGCTATAACAGGCCATTCTGGAGAATTTGGGGCAGATGTTCGTTATTGGTATCCAGGGAGTGAGTGTATGCAAATTGTGGCATTGATCGGGTCAACAGTGTCAGAGACTCGGATGAAAGGACAGAATGGCATGTTACCATTATAATATTTGGACAGCACAAATTCTGTCAGTCTCCCTGTATAGGTCAGTGATTCTCAAGTTGATCCAAAGCTGTTTTCTGTTTCTGGTGCGGGTCTCCACATAGTTAGAATCTAATTGTCTCCACCAGGCCAAGGAGTACCAGTGTCACACTTTAGGTTTTGGTTCAGCGTGAGAATCACTGACATAAAATGGAGACTGACAAAATTTGTGCTGTCCAAATATTATCATGAATGAAGACCCAGATGAAGTAGATGACCTTCATATAAATGTTGAATTGTTTTGATGAGGAACAGTTCAATAAAGTAATGAGTTCTATTAGGCCTGGGACGATATGGGTACCTCACGATACGATACATATCACGATAATAGGGCCTCGATAACGATAATATCACGATATTCAATATATTGCGATATTTGTGATATATTGCCTGAAATTCATTAGTGATATATCACGATACCTGTAATTGCAAAAAATAAATATATAAATAAAAGGCAAAAACAGAAATTGCTAGAGTACATCCTCAACTTTTGTATATTTTATTCTGATTTTTATTCTGATACCTTATTCTGATAACTTTTTATTCTACTTCTTATAGGCAGCTGAAGCTTATATTTCTACTTTTCAAACCGATCATAATTCATACTGTAACTCATATTTTATGTCATTTAGAACCAATGGAATCTAATCAGCTCACGTGTTAAAAGCCAATTCCCCAGTAGCAGGTGCTCATGGTAATTTTAACCTTTTAGGTCAGCACACTATAGGGAGCATTATTAAAAAAAAGATATATAAAAACGTAGTAAAAATCACTGGATATACCTGAAGAATAAAAGGAAATCCCTAATCAGCCACGTTCCAGACCTGTCTTCTTCATTTTCAATATTTACAGAAGAAAAAAGTATATTGCCTGATAATTATTTTCAAGGGGAAAAAATACCCTATACAGTGTGCTGCTGCTCCGTGCAGGCACTATGCAGAAGGCATGGAGAGAGACAAAGTTAGACTAAAGTTTAGTTTACAAGAAGACTTTCTGCTTTATGCTATGAGGATACTACAATTATTCTAAGAGAAGAGTTCCTACAACATCTAAAGCCATGGAGTATGTGTTGCCTTTTCGTTTGGAGCGTGGGACTTTCACTTTTCACTTTTCTGACGGAATTACTTTTAACAGCTACACATAACAAATACAGTGGATATCACAACGTAAGGTAGGTGATTAATCAATATGCGAATGCCGCGGTGAGTGGAACATGTTTAACAAGAGCAGATTTGAGACTCCGTTTCTCTTTCAATGTGAAGAGAAGCGCTGCGCTGTCGGATCATATTACAACTGTGTGTGTGTGTGTGGGGGGGGGGGGCAGACGGAGAGAGACAGAGAGAGAGTTTGTGTGTGTGGTGGTCCGTGCACGACATGCAACATAGAGCTGCTTTTTCCTCTCTCTCCTGCTATATTGCTCTGTATGCTGCGTGTGTTTGTGTGTGGTGATGGTGATTGTGAAGAGGGAGCGTTCAGTGCTCTGTTCAGTGCAATCCTCCCCAATTTATCCCCATTACGGACGCTCCGCGTCGCGTTTTTTCCTCACAGATTTATCGATATCTGCCGACGGCATATCGATTATTTATTGCGGGAGGAAGTATTGCAATATATCGATATATCGATATTTCAGCACACCCCTAAGTTCTATTAGGCTCCATCTATAATTAACAGTAGTGTTTATAGAGTAAACGCTACAAATTGCTATGTCCGCTTGAATCACTTCTCTTATTCTTCCCACAAGATTTTAGTTTACAACGTATCTTGCCAGACAATTTCTGGTGGAAGTCTTGATGTGTGATTCCAGTGTTTCCAGTGAAAATGAATCACTTCAAACAGAACCCTAAAATTTGGGTCGGAACTGAACCAGAAAATGGCTGCCAGTTACATGAAAGTAACCTGGTTCCAAATATTGAAAATGGAACCACTTCTAGAAACAGTGTATTTTTTGGCTAATCCTCCCTATTATACTGTAGAGTGTGGGGAGTTCCTCCCTGTCCCAGTTTCATTGAGCCCCTGCTGGTGCCATGAATCCCTAGTTTCAGTTTGTGCTTTTGGAGAAAATAATTTTGTCCACTCAATCAGGATCAAGTGGGGTGGGCCTTGGTGTATATGCTGTTGGTCTGCCCCCCCTCCCCACTGTAGAGTGTGTGCATGTGCAGATCTTATCTGGAGGGTTTTCCAGATCACTTAAATCACTGAATGCTCCTTTAACGCTAATTGGAACTGCTGGGAATGATAGAGTCACCACCAGAGAATCGTCTCGACGACGTCCTCAGACAAGCCCTCCATCGGCGTCTCGTCTCGGTTCTCCATACATCTGGACAGCTCAACTGTGCTCTCTGCACCAGCATCTTTCAGTGCCTCTTTCACTTTACTGAAAGAGGCACGGTATTGTAAACACTTACAATACCGTGCATAAACATTTACAAGCAGTTTGTAGATGAGTAATAATCATGATTCTTTAGTATGCCCACATAGGTAGGTGTAGGACGTCCTCTCTATCGATGCCTGTGTGTTGGTTCCCACGGTACAAGCTTTTTGTCTAGGAGTTCTTGTTATCGTGGCAGTGGCCAGTCTCATTCTCCAGCCTCCTTATTGCATTGCCAGGGTTCAGTGAGCAGCAGGTGGTAAGATTACCTGTGTCTGAAAAATGTTGTGAGGTTATAAGTCTTGAGGCATATTAGACATTAGTTGACATGTACTGTATATCAATTACATTTTAATCAAGATCATTTAACTTAAACTTCACTGAATATTTGCAATGTAACAACCGATTGGCTTAATAATCGACTACATATGGTGAAATCCCTCAATATGTACATTAGCAGTATGCCCTCAAGAATGATTACACCCCAAAGAGAGAGATTAGTCTATTTAAAGAATGAAACAAAAGAGAAATTCTAAGAATAAGACTCATGGTTTTAATGAGGCAAAGGAACTACAATGTATTTTCTTTTTTACTTTTAAATGCAAATGAGCCATCAAATAAAATTGTAGCCTGCGCTCTTTGTTGTGCTACCGACCTTCAAAACAAACAGAAACACAGCATCAAGAAAGTGATTAATGATTTTGTTGTTTTGTTTTATATTTTACATATACTGTATTTATTGAGGAGGTTATTTTGCAGGGTTCACACAGCAAACACCTGGTTCTTGTATGTGTTGTTGGACTGTGAGTGAAAATGTCATACTGTACCTTTCTTTCTTTCTTTCTTTCTTTCTTTTTTTCTTTCTTTCTTTCTTTCTTTCTTTCTTTCTTTCTTTCTTTCTTTCTTTCTTTCTTTCAAACCCCATTTTCACTATTTTTGTTTCTTAAAATATATTTTTAGTCTTTTACAGTATGTCTTCATTTATAGAATTTGGTATGCATATTGAAGACACTCATTGGGTGGGTGATAACTATAGGTAATATATTGGTATGGTTGAATAAAGGTCTAACCTGAAAAGACAATATTTATCAAGACAATATCAAACAAACCATCTGTTCTCTCTTCTCCAAGTAGGTAGGATCCAGATCACCGCATTTGACCCATTCAACTTAAAAAGCATTTACACTAATGTAGCATGGCCTCAAAAGTCGAACGCACACACACACACACACACACACACACACACACACACACACACACACACACACACACACACACACACACACACACACACACACACACACACACACACACACACACACACACACACACACACACACACACACACACACACACACACACGAGTCCATAGTGCCACCTGCTGGTGATAAAGTATAGGGACGCTGATATTTAGATAAATGATGTTTGGACCAGAGCTGTTGAAAGTTTGTAGATGTACAGTAGCCTAGGCCTATAATTGAAGCACAATTCAATGCAAGACTGATAACTGTGAGTGGACAAAACTAATACACTTACCATGGCAGACACCTTGTAAATTTCATGAAGACATTTGACGACATACAAATATTCACTTCCACAGTCAGAAGCGAGGTAAAAGGGAAAAGAAACTTATACAGACGCAGATGTAAGCCTGGTGACCGAGGCTAAAGCACAGGTGTTAGAATAATGTTTGTAAGTTAATCACTTGAGAAGCCCCTGACTGCAGCCCCGCCCCTCCTTCACAAGCCCCGCCCCGAAGCCCCTCCCACTCTCCGTACTGCGAGCTGCAATGAGGGAGGATGCATGTGTTTGTCAGGGAGTTCAAACAATACATTACATTACATTACATTATTAATTATCTTCGACCACAACGAACCGCTTCGGTCGTTTTCTCTCCAAATTAGTTAGTCAGGTAAGTAGCATACTAACATTAGCTGTGTGCGCGCAACTATAAGCTTACAGGTCAGTGGGTTGGAAGGCACTTTTGTCCTGTAATGTAGGCCTACCCAAATATTTATTTTGCACTTCACCATAATCCTTGTATGTACTGTATATTCAACCCTCACCTGTAAGTTCCCCCGAATAAAAAGCATTAGCTCTCAGGTTCAACAAATAGGTTTTCAAACATTTTTATGTCAAGGGACCCTCTGGGACTGGGGCTTTCTGTACTGCTATCTACTGCATACCAGCCTTAGCCTATACTGCTCTGAACCTGTCATACGACTATACTACCTTCTAGAAACTCATGTACAGTAGCAAAGTTGACCTGTGTCCTGCGAGGAGTCTACTTGGTTCTCACCTTTTTCCTGTATGTGTACATAGTACACCACTTCTCTGCTTCCAGCTCTCTCTCTCTGCCTTCGGTTGAGAGAAGGAGCTTGACACAGCAGAGAGAGAGAGTGAGTGAGAAGAGATATTAAATAACATCCAATATAAACCAACTTAATATATCCCCATTGACTGTCTGGCTGGAAATAAATTGTGTTAAAAGTTAATTGTACAGTAGCCTATATATTGTGTCTGGTAGCGTGTAGGGAAAGGGTATGAAATTAACAAATTCTTATTTCTTTCTTTATTTCTCTCAAGGCTTTTGGTGTTCCTCCCAACCTACTGAATGACTAGAATGATGCTGCCAGTCACTGCCATTAGCACTGGGACCTCTCAGCCAGCTAGCTTGTGCTATGCAACCCAACACATGGCCATCAATCAAAAAGGTGTCCCAACACAAACCTGTGGACTTACTAAAGATGCAGTGAAGAAAAATACTGGCAGCTGGGCCAGATAAACAGATGCCTGGAGACACCACTGGAGGGTCCATCCAAGGATGACAGACTCTACGGCTGTAGACTCTGACAGACTGGAGTTTGACCATGGCCATCACTTAAACAACCGATGAAGGCAAGAAGACATCTCAGGGTAGGAACTGTTGTATGTGATCCGTGATGATTCTGTATTGTTGCCTTATTATATGTAGCATCATTCATGTTCGATTGTCTGTTGTGTATACTAGGCTGTGTTATTGCTGATGTTGAAGATAGTGCGTTGTGACATGGAATGCACAACAGGTTTAGTTGTGGCTGAAGTTGTGAGGGGTGAGGAATAACTCATTAAGTTATTACATTGAAGGTGGTGAATGGCTGTAACCTTTATTTCTAGTAGCCTACTTCTTGCTTAAAATGCTTATGTTATTCATCTCTGATACATTATATTTTACTTGACATGAGAGCCAAGATGTCTCTCTCCTAGGGCTGATAGCTATATTGCTTATGGTACAGCTTGTTGTCCTTCTAACATGACAGTACTTATGGTACTGTATTGTACTGTACTGTACTGTACTGCAGTAGGATACATATTATGTGGCTATTGTCACTTCAATTAGTCCAAAATTGTAATATATTATTTTAGGTATATATTATACACAAGCCGAATTTAATCTCTATGCTATCATTGCTTTTACGCAAATGTACCAATAGATGGAGCAATGTGCACAATACTTACAAACCTTCAGCACTCATTCACACACAGCTGGACTGCTTGCTGACTGTGTGTGCGTGAGAGAGAGTGCGTCACAGGCGCAACTCACACACGTGTCTTTGTGTTTGCTTGTTACTATGGTAACCACCAGACAAAAGTGTCCCAAAGGATTGGGAAAGAAATCAGTTTTGTGTGCCAGAGCATGATGGTGCTGTATTTGATTTTTCACGGAAGACAAAAGAATAAATGGAAAAAGGGAGACAACCCAAGAAAACAAGTGTGATGCCAAATACTACACAAACACTGTACCAATCCCAAGTTCATGAATATGTTGAAGAAGTGTCTCCATGTTTCTGGACAAATGTTTATCCCAAGTTCTGTCTATCCACTATCATGTAGGAAACGGAGTGTGCGTCAATACACAAAGCTTGTTTTGGTTTCACTGGGTCCAATGAAACTAAAGCAAGATTAACTCATCATGCACACACACCACTGTACAAACCAACATACTGTTATCTGAGGTGCAGGAATCTGCATCATTCCTTAAGCATTTTAAATGGCAAAAAAGCAGGATTTGTTGGCAGGAGAAATCAATCCTCAGTCTGCCCACTTTAGCTTACAGCCGCGTCCTGCCAAAACGCCACTGGCACGCTGCACCGCTGCACATGCAGTCTCCCCTCTCTCTACCGTGCAACCCCCTCCACACACTGTAGTGCATTGTGAAGACATTTGCCCCTCCCAGAAAGTGTTTTTTCTTCTTTCTTGTATTTTTTTGCTCTCTGAACTGTATGTGTGTGCGTGCGCACGCGCGTGTGTATGTGTGCGTGTGCACACGTGTGTGCACGTGTCAGCTGGAGTTTTCCTGTCATTATTGGGCCTGCAGCTGGTCTAAGAGCATGTGGTCACAATGAGTGGCCCCAGAATGCATCACCTCATTCTGTAAATACACAGTCATGATTTAAAGGAAAGCCTTAAAATATTGGATCTGCCGTAACATGCTGCATAATGCAGATGCTAGAGGCTGCACATTGTGAAATATTACAGTAAGTACAGCATGTAACCGGCTACCCACATAGTATATCAGGGTCAGTGTTTCAGTCTTGGCTGGGACAGCAATATAATCCGTATTCATTGATGTGACAGTAGCTTATCCATATTTAGAGGTGGTAAGTTAGAGGAATTCACTGTTAGTTAAGTAAAGGTTATCACTTTAAATCCTGGATTTTCAGCTGGTGGTCCGTGGAGCACTAGTGGTCCGTGGAGGTATTGCATGTGGTCCCTGACCATGTAGGAAAGTGAAGTATGTTAGTGTATTGTATTGACCACAAGTTGAGACAGTGAATGCAAGTATTACCTGCGTATGACGTTATGATGACACATCAATGTTGTCTCGTCTTAGTGGGAAATCGGAGGTCAAGAACTTCCACAGAAATCTGAGTTACAATCTCAATGTAAACTGGATTGCGTGGGTTGATTATGGGCACATTTCCTTATAATGGTGAGTCAATGGCATGTTTCTGCTCGCTCATACAACGTACATACAGTACAGTAATAAGTTACAATGAACAGCAACATGAATTTAACCTGCAAGTTTCATTTTTGCTCAACACCACACCCATATCCTCCCCCTCCAGAAATGGTGTTCCCGAATCTCGACTCTCCAGGTTGATTCTTAGCCAGGGCGGTGGTGCTCGTTTCAAAATCAGTTGAAATCCCCAGCTTTAAAACAAAAGTATTTTTCAAGGCTCTACTTTATCTGCTCTACACATCCTATTCAACTGTGCTCTACTTTTCCTTCTCTTTAGTAAACACCAACCTTCTTTTTGAATGGGTGGCACGTGTTGTGACATTCCTTCAGACTAGCTCTCTAATCTGTCATTCAACTGCGCTGACATTCTCTTTTACAGCCCTGTGCCAGGGCTAGCCTAGATACACTGATCAGGTTACTGCCTCATCCATTGGATCCTGTCTGTCTAGCTACTACATTCTTGACAAGTGCCAGGAAGAAGTAAAGTTTGATGGAAAGGGGGAGAGTTGGAATTAACCAATTTGAGTATAATTACTTACTGATAAAATTATATGAGGCACTGTGATAACTGCATTAAGATACTGCTTAAGAAATTCTAACGTCTGCCTTAGGTCTAGTCCTACGCTGCCAATATAGAATATGTTTTTACATCCTCTATTGGCATCTGGTTCACCACAGCCACCAATCAGGACACTCATGGGCTGCAAGGAATCCTGTGGTCAGCTTTCTAGACGATCTTCGGCTCCAACCATTCCATTGAAAGATCATCTCCCAAACCCATCATCCTGTCCACAAATGCTTTGCAGTTCTCCCCACTGTCCAATAGCTGCATGACAATAGCAAGAGTGATGTGTGCAGCGCAGGACCTGTAGTCCTATAGTGGACTCTGCAGCTCGACTGCATGTACACTCATATGTGCATGTAGTGCACACTTGGTCTGTCCTTATTGTATTATATTCCTGTTCAAATTTTAACATATATATTTTGAGTGGTGCAACCACTTCAATAAGGAGCTACAGTATGTGTGTCTGTCCCTGGAGTGGCTAGGTCTGTCCAAGTACTGTACTGTATGTGTAGCCTGGCCTAACCTGAAATGATTTTGGCCTAGGGGGGGGCGGGGTGCCGTGGGATCCACACGGCAGATGAGCTGATCTGATTTGATCTCACTAACGTGTCGTCATCCCTCCCCCGCCTCTCCTCTGCTGTGCTACATCACATCATTTGGAGCGACGCCCACCCTGGAAGCTTGACTCCCCCCTCAGTGGCCTAGAGTCTAGGCCACTGTGGATAACAAATTAGTCCAGGCTTTCCATTTTTGTGCAAGGCGGACGAAAATGAAAGCCTGGGTGTCGAGGCTACTGTATGTGTCTCTCCCTGGCTGCCTGGATGGTTCTGTCCCAGCACAAAAAACAAGTGTCACCTTATGCAGCCTATTGCACTTATGCACGCATGTGTATACACACACACACACACACACACACACACACACACACACACACACACACACACACACACACACACACACACACACACACACACACACACACACACACACACACACACTCGTATTTAAGCTACAGTACTAATATGATTCAGTATATGCACGTGACATAGCATAGGTCAGTGATACATTATCCAGATTACTGGACCAGGCTGAGATGCTGAAAACAGTCTGATGAATAATTCA
This sequence comes from Benthosema pterotum, assembly GCA_039105355.1. Classification (NCBI taxonomy): domain Eukaryota; kingdom Metazoa; phylum Chordata; class Actinopteri; order Myctophiformes; family Myctophidae; genus Benthosema; species Benthosema pterotum. The sequence continues at coordinate 30,329,434 of CM076967.1, read as the reverse complement.
CAGAGGGAGCTCCTTGTTTTATTTTTTTTTTATTTTGGCAACAAACACAACAACATGAGCAACACAGCTGTGGGACACTCTTTCTCTAGGGCTACACCCATTTTTGCCATTACTCGTTTCATCCATCCTTTCCTAAAGAGTGAAAGTGAGAGCAAGAAAAGAAACAAAACTCAATTAAATGCAACGTTTAAACGGCTTTGGGTGGAGTAGGCCGCTTGTGTAATCTGGGGCCAATGGCTTATAGCTGCTTATTGTTAGACTGGCAAAATAAACAGTAGGCTATAAAGAAGTGTGTGACCTGCTATGTAACATTAATTTGAATGAATAGAATATCAATAGGCGGTAGAAATACACCAGTTCATACAGGAATCATCAGGAGAGCTTGCCGCTAACAAAATCATAAAGTACAGAGAGCATTACTCAGGGGTTTATGGCTGCTGTTGGTCATCTAAACATCCTCAGACCTAGGACGTGTGCGAGGGTCTGTGTATACCATCAGTCAAAATAAAAGCTGTGATTTAGCTCTCACTGTCTTCTGAGGCCCACCCAGAGAGGAAGGGAAACCTCTCTCTCTCCCATGTTCACTTGGCCTGCCTGTTTCTCACTCTTTTTCATTGTCTTATATTCTCACTTCTTCTCTCAACATTCCCATGCTTCCTGTCTTGCTCCCACTGTGTAGAAAGAGCCTTATAGGTTATTTTTAATTATCATTTGTAATCTTTATTATTATAGTTATGTTATTTTCACCCAATTGTAACTGTACTGTAGTCATTATGGTAGTTTCCAATTCCCCCATGTACCCCGCCATGGCTGACCTCCACGTGTCTCTTCCAACACACGTGATGCTGAGCTGACAGCTGCTTTTTGTCACCTGACACACAGTGAGACGTTTCACCAAAGAAAATGTCACTTATTTGGGAATTGCATCATAAAAAATGAAGCAAGATGTACTGGAAAACTTTGATGCAATGAGGAAAAAGCTTACAACAATCATTTCAAAGAGGTTTATCTTTAAAAGGGCGAGTGTTACTGAGTACTGACGAAGGCAGGAGGATTATTCTGTTGCACAAATATAGCAATAATAATGAGCTGACAATGACAGTCAGTCAGTGAGCAGATATACAACATTTAATAAATTATGTAAGAACACACTTTAGCTAGCCCTTGGCACTGGTACTGTATGTCAACTCATATTTCTTGGGTTTGCTTATTGATAATTGATTGGATAAAGCATTTTCTCATTTCCCGCTTAGTATCTATTAAAAACGATGTTACGCGTGGCGCTACCCTTGTGACTCCGCACTGTAACCATACACTGTAACGCTCTGCACGAAACCGAAGTGTTGTCCATTCACGCCCTTGTTTTGCCATCCCTACCTCGCAGTACATGTTGTTTAGAACAGTGGCTGTTTAGAACAGTGTCTGTTTAGAACAGTAGCTTATATTCCATGGACGATGTATCCAGGGACGTGCATCTACAATCTTACATTAATTTTGCACTACCTGTGGTAAACCTGGTTTAGATTTGGTTCAACCAATCTAAAATGGTACCTGCCTGGTAATTTCCTGACCCGCTGATACTCTCTTGACCGAACATGCAAAATGGCAGTGATCCCAGTGTACCCACACGTGAACACAGCCAATTGTTTGTTGTTTCGCCTGGCAAAGCCGGATGCACCGTTTACGATTGTGTGAAATTGGAACGGTGAAAGTCTTTTTTATGGCAAAAAATATTCCTAACCTATGAGTATGATACGCTTGTTAGCTGGTGGAACAGAAATCCCCTTAATGGTGAGACAAATTGCATCCTTCTGCCAGTGGTTTTATCTGGATGCCAGATGATTTCTTAGAGAAGAGGGCTAAGCAAAAGGGAGTTCCACTGCACCTCAAGCCAGAGGCAGGACGGATGAATAGGAAGGAAGACACTCAGGCATTACAGAAGGGTCAAGTTTTAATTCATCAGGGTGCAGGTAAAAATGACAATGTTTTGTATGTATCGGTCACATGCATCGGTCAAACACATACATCATACGGATCGTTTTCATTTTGCTCTCTCTCTCTGGTGTCATAGTTGTGTTGCAATTTGTGTTATGATGAGATGTCCCAATACTGTATATGTATCTGTACATATCGGGGCAATATCGGTATCCGTGAATATTACAGTTTAACTACAGATTTGATGGACGGGTAAGGCGCTCTAGCATGTATGTGGAGTTTGCTTTTGAGTTGTCCAAACTGCAAACATACTGTATGAGCGAGGAGCCTGAAACACAACACAAGATATATAGCTATAAACACAACACAAGATCACAACACTGTTATCGGAATCCGGTGCCGGTATTGCTATTTGCTAACTCAAAAAATGGTGGTATTTGGATCGGATGGGACATGAAAAAAGTGTATCGGTGTAACACCCCTGGTTTCATCTAATTATTTCTAATATGTGTTGCTGTACCGTGTGTCAAGAAGAGTAAAATTAATTCAATATATACTAGGGCTGTTGAATGATTAAAATTTTTAATCAAATTAATCACAGCTTCAAAATTAATTTAATCATGATTAATCACCACTCGAACTATGTCCAAAATATGCATGTTTTCCTGGACAGGATTTCAACATTTAAAAAAGAAACATAATCTGTGAAAAAATAACTATTTATCTTTCAAATATTTATCAAAATAGGTGATCTACAAGCCCTCAATGCTTGTAGATCCTCCAGCTATACTCTATGGCTCTGGTTACAGGGAGACACACAGCTATATGTCTCCGTAAAACCGTGCTCTACCGATTTCTTTCAATGAGAAAATGCTCAGTGGGTTGAGTCAGTGTGCACATGAGTTAATTGCGTTAAAAATTTTAATCAGATTAATCAACAAAATTAATTTAATCCCATTAATTAACTATTTTCAACAGCCTTAAAATATTCAGTATACTGTAGATAGAAATACAGTTCACAGCATTTCACCCATAATTACAAAATTCTATATTAATATACTACTAGTATACTTTTTTTCCCCTGGTGTAGGTCTATGGTATACAGTAGTTTTAGGTATTGGAACTGACACAGCTTTATTGCTGGCAGATTTACTTTTTCCTGGATTCTTGGCATGACTTGGAATTACGTAGATTTGAAAAATGTGACAACCTGCATGGAAAGAAAATGTTGAGGGCCCCTGCCTTGAATGGAGCAAGAACCTCATCTAGCTCACATACCTTTTACTTTCCCTTAATTTGTACCCTGAGAGCAGGTTCACGCTGTAAGTGAAGTGCAGCCCCCTCAGTGCAGTGTTGAGAGGTGGGTGGGGATTATGAGGTCATGGTGTCTGCTGGTGTTTGGGTTGAACCTGAAAACATACTTCTCTCCTGCAAGAGCGTGTGTGCGCACATACACACACAGTCTAACTCGCTCTCCAAATCACTGTCACTCACTGACTGAAGTAATGAGACTTATGTACACCCACATACCTTTTCAGAAGGGCAAACTCGTCATACTTAATCCCCTTTAACTACCCATTTATACAGACTAGAGGTTCTAGTGTTCTAGTGTTCTAGAACACTCGGACACACTCAGAACTGCAGTCACTCCATAATGGCATTCAGATGTGTGTGTGTGTTGTATGTGTTCGCTGCATAATGGAGGCTTCTCCAATGCTGATGTTGGAGTAGGCTTTAGTCAGCAACACATCAAATCTATGTAACAATGATATTGGCTGTGACTCTGTGAAAGCAAGTGTGTGCATACACCGTTTACACACACTTGGTTGGGATTCAAACTGATTTCCACAAATTCCCACTTCTTCCAAACAGCAGCAAAGATGATTTGCAGTACCATTTACAATGTTTATGTTTAGTACAACAGCAAAGGAAGTGCGTGTGTGTGTGTGTGTGTGTGTTGGGGGGGGGGGGGGGGCATGCGCAATGTAGAATATATTATAAAGGTCTGATGTACAGATCGTTAGGCAGACGGAATTGAAAATTGTGCGAGTCTGTCTCGAGAAAGACTAAAATAAGTATAATTTGATACATTGCACATACGCGCACACAGCAGGAACAACAGGAGCACTCACTTGTCAGCTGCAGCTCAGTGTTTAAAGCTGTGCTTATTTTGCACATCCAGTCAAAAACAAGCTCTTCAAACAAGCAAGCACAGACAGGGTGCAGGGGACGGAGGTCACAGCTCATTACAGCTAAAGACAAACACGTACTGTAAAACCACACTGCCCGAATCCTCCTTATTAAATCAACAATGACAGTTTAGAATGAGTTGTTTGGATACACTATCAGTTACACAGTGGATTAGAGCCCGACTGATAGAATCGCTTCTATCAGTGGTCCTATCGTATCACTAAAATTGTCACAGATAGAATTTTGCACAGTGCACACTAGGGGCTCCATTTTCGTTACATGCTAAACCCCTTATGCCATATCCCTTATTTCATTTTCACTATTTTGAAAAACTTTTTTGGACTATTTCAACATGTCAATCTATTAACACGTTGTGAGCTAGTAGACTGGCCATTTGAACTACTGAGAAATGTTTTTTTTAATAGTTTAAAAAGGCAAAGAAGTTAAGGGATAAGGGGTATAGCGGTAACGAAAATCTCACACTAGGACTGTAGCTGCTACAGTGTTTATGTGGCAAAGTGATGCCAATGGTGCTGGAGAGTTGGACTGGTATTTGTTTGTCTGTGTCACTATTCCTCTACTCCATTTGTTCCTTTGTCAAGTCAAGTCAAGTCAAGTTTATTTATATAGCACATTTCACATGACAAGCAAGGACTCAATGTGCTTTGTGACCAAGGCACATTATAATGTTGTTCTTTCTACACATGTTTTTATTGAAAAGTGAATGTAACATGGCATTTGTGGATATTCTTTCTGTTTATCAATGAATGGTAATAGAACTTGTACTGAGAGTGACAGCTGTCACTCACGGACTGTCACCACCCATGGAGGTATGCACGTCACCCATGGGTGACATACAGGGAAGGGGGACAATTCAAAGAACACTGTTTGTACAGGCCTGCACGGAGAAATAACAGGCGCCAGATAGCGATCGATATTGCCTTTTAATCGCATTATCTGCAGCTAAAAAAGTTTAAAAAGTTGTTCTTTGTTTGTTTGAATTTGTTTGTTTGATTGTTTGTATAGGGAGAGAGACAGGGAGAGATTTAGCCGGCTGTATAAGCATCACAGTCTTTTCTGTCTGAATCGCCAACTCTATTAAATCATGAAGTTGACCTCTATGTTCCTGTGATTATTTTTCCGTGATAGTTTTCCTTAGTGACATAAAGGCAATTGTTACACCTTGACAGATTGACTGAACAAGTTAAAAAAGAAAGAAAGGTCTTGAATAAATACATTGGTTTAAGAAAGCTCTTTTTTCACTCCAGAAAAAAGAGCTATATCTGTTGAAAATTGGTTATCAGTGGTTGTATATCGTATCGTTCCCAAAATTCCATATCTGTCACGCTCTAGATTTTATGTCCAGGAGAATGTTTTCTAGGAGGAATTAATTAACCCATGCTGTGATTTTAAAATTCGCTGTCCACTGGTGGACTGTAAAAATATTACAAGTGGACCTCCAAACAGTGTCGTGAAAAAATAAAATAAAAAATGAAATTATATAGTTGTACTTCAAATTATTGAAAAAAAGTATCTCTGCATTGTTTATTTACACAAATGCTCAAAACTGCCCATTAATTGTCAATGGCATTCAATTTTTGTGTTTACAAACATGGAGGTCAAAAATATGTGATTTGCAGCTTTATTCACACAAAACCTATAAGTGAGATTAATAATCATGAGCACTGCTCCGTTCCTCAGTCACTTCCAGGCATTACTGTACTGTATGTTGTACATTAATTGTGAGGTCTGGCCAGTGTCCCTAGTCTACTTATTAACATGTGTGGTTGATTATGGTGTTGCATCATGGTAACATTACACATAATGTGTAAGTTTTGATGCAGTCAGTAATCTCTCTAACGGTCTAACCCTTACTGTTTGGTGTTGGGGGCGGTGTGGAAAACAATGTGCCTCCTCTGATGCACGTGATATCCACAGCCCATTCTGTTCACCTGACAATGAATGAGACTCTGATTTCACAGTAAATGTGACATGTGGTCACAGTTAAGCCCATATATGGAGATCCTTGATATCATCTCCACATCTGACCTTAAACCCCAAACCCTTAGAGCTCCATGAATGGATATGTCAGGACCTGTTCTGACATCCATCCTTCCTCTTTGATGTCTCCCTTTTGACTTAGCCTATACATGTCCATTAAAATGTCAAACTCTAGACAGACAGACTCTAAGGCCTGGCCCTTCCTCGACCCTCATCAAACCCTGTACACTTGCGATGTTTCCCTCTACCACCCTTGGATCTCTATATTGTGTATGGAGCTGACCTGTTTTGACATTCCATGTGTTGAACTGATCTCATCAAACCATGTACACTCAAGACATGCTTGTTACTTTGCATGAGTGGAGCGGGTGCACGGGCCGGGGTACTCCAATTGGCCGGTTTAGGTCATGACGTAATGGTGACGCAAAAGACCTTTATAGCTGATGTCATGAGTATTGGCCCGCTCCGCTCATGCACGAGTAGGCCATAGCCTACCTGTGCACATCTCGAGTGCTGATCTAGTATATTATATACAGTAGCCAACCAGTACTGAATTCATTCCACGTTGATCAGACCCCCCATGCTAAAGCACAGGTGCTTGCCAACAGTCGTCAATAAGGCACATTCGTGCACGTGAACTGCTTGTAATTCCCAAAGCATTACATGTGAACATGTCTACAGTCTATACGTGTAGGCCTACGATTTTGACTCAGATGTCAGCAGATAGATCTGGAATAGCTCAATTGTACACCCATTTCCTACTCCAGAGAACTGGGGTGGCCAATCAGGACACAGTATTAAGCGTTTTGTAATCGTCAACATAGGGAATGTTTTGTTGTTGTTGTTTTTTTGATTAATGAAGGCTGCTCTGCTGCCTATGTTTGCATTTGCAAGACTGGACAGTGTCACCCATTTCCCTCGGTTAATTTTTTTACGCTGTCTCAATGCAACGCAATGCAACACACTCAGTGGAGCCCCGGTTTAACTGTAAAGAGATCTGTGTAATCCTAGGATTCTACCCCTGAGACGGAACACCTCCCTTATTCTTACGCAGCTGACGGGTGGTGGAGTTCATTCAACATGACTAACATCACTAATCATCTTTGTTACTGAGCCTCCTATCATATTAACATGTGTGGTTAATAGTGGGCTTTGCATCATGGGGAAACTGTGTGAGGCCTGTATGAACCTCTAATCTCTGCTCTCATCTCTCCCGGCACTGCAGTCTCTGGACTGTATTATGGATGGGGAGAAAGGGAGGGAAGAAAGAGAGACCTCATATATTGTATTTGACAACTACGGTACGTTGTAATACTATTGTGGTGCAGGAATTCGCCTAAATAGAGAACAAGATAAAGAATGTACAGATAATGACAAATGAGATGGAACATTGCAGTTATCAATTGATATCTGGTTCTTCCAAAGCAATAATTGAGAATTTGAGCTTTTAAAGCTTTGACAGTTTCACGTAAGAGTCATACATTGCAAGAAGTACGGTATCTGTACCTGTACTGTACAGTCAGAATGCACTTTAAAAGGTAGGTAGGTAGGTGCTTAGGTATATTGCGCAATGATATAGTTGCTGACAATTTAAAAAGTCCAAGTTTATTAATATGGGTATGGGTGTCCAGGTTTTCTATGTTCTTTTGCTATGGAAATGCTATTCTGTTATTTTGGGTTCAATATCACTAAAATGTAAAAACAGTACCAGTTTGCGCCAGGAGATGGCAGAGTATCACCTGGGGAACGGTGTGTGAGGTGTGTCAACTCTCCAGTTAGGCTGTAATATCACGTGGTGCCACGAGAGTTTCATACTGTTCTAACCCATGCTGCTTCAGTCAATGTGCAGTGTGTGTTTCTGATACAAAAACGTTCTATTTTGCAGGTGAGCTGGTTATACTGGGAACATACATACTGTGAGATGATATTATGGGATCGTGTATATCTGGGGTGTGTTTAAACTGTGTGTACTGGGGTTTAGGGACAAATATAACATGAAAAAGACTGAGTTGGCTGAACAACCATTATGAGGCCTAGCTAATGGTACTACCTGCAGCACTAGCATAGCAGTAGTCTTAGCCACAACGGGGCATGGAGAGACGGTTGTGCTAACTGAATTGCGTTGGTGGAGTAATATGGAGGATCTGATCTGTGATATACTGTTGGGCATGTGACATTCTATGGTTCTATTAATGTTGGGTTTGACTGAACAGGGAATTGGGTTATTATTGGAAAACGACTACTAATGTGAATTGTGAATATTACTATGACCTGATTATTGAGTTAATTGACTGAATTTATTGATTATTGTTTTGGTAATTGGATAATTGATTGATTGTTATTGACAGCTAAAAAACGAGAGTTGCATACTGTTCTAACCCATGCTGCTTCAGCCATTGTGCAGTGTGTGTTTCTGATGATAAAACGTTCTATTTTGCAGAAATACTTGCAACAAAAATAAAAAACAAATGTGTAACACCAGTTGGAGCCTGCAGTCCATCCATCTGGACCCCGTTACATATTCTGGGGGCTCGTCCGACACGGTGTGATCCAGCCAGTTATTCACCCGAGAGAGAAGAACCTGGGTCATCACCCTCAGAGAAGAATGGAGCAACTAAGGGATGAAGTAAGCAGACTGCTGTGGACGCTGGAAAAGCCAGAGCTCATCTCCACCTGTCAAGATCTAAAGTGTACAGAGCCATCGGAGGGGTTTGAGAAGCAAGCTCGCCGTGCCCTCATCAGATTGGCTGAGAAGACACTGGATGAAGTGGAGGATAGAGAGGAGAGCCTGTCCTTTCAGTTGTATTTACAGCACGTCCTGACAAGAATGAAGTCCCTGACAAAGACCGACGTACCAAGTGAGTCAGAGACTGTACCTGATAAACAGAGTGAACTAGAGATCCTGAAAGAGAAATACCTCAAGCTTCAAGAGGAACAGAGGGAAGCCCGCCGACTGCTAGAAGAGGAGATGGAGCAGATCAGCGTCCACGAAGGAAGACAACAGACCAAGGAGCCAGAGGTGAGCACAAAGACTGTTATTATGTCACCACCGGCACTACCAGAAGTGACTCTGAGAAGGGAATTTCGCATCTCCGGCCAGATCGGAGAACCAGGTCAAAAAGACAAAATCTCCTACACCAGCCTAATCAACCAAATAGAGTCTGGCCAACGTAAGGGTCACGAGGAAGCAGAGATAATTGAAGCTGTCACACGTGCAGTGAGCCCAGGCCTACATCTGAGGGATATCCTGGAGATTAAAAGAGGTTTGACGCTGCCCAAATTAAAAACTATTCTCAGAGGTCACTACAAGATCGACTCATCTTCAGATCTGCTACACCGGCTGATGAACATTACGCAAGACCCCAAGGAGTCAGCTCAAATGTTCCTGTTCAGAGCCATTGAACTGAAGGAGAAGCTAATGTATGAAAATGAAGGTGAGCAGTTTAGTCCCGAGCTAATACAGAGAAAATTCCTCCGCTCTCTTGAAACAGGACTTTATAGTGATGCGGTGAAATTCCAAATTAAGCCGTACCTTAGCAGCCCTGATGTGACAGACGAAGAGTTGATAGAGCGGATAAATGAGGCTGCAAATCTGGAGCACGAACGGCAGCAAAAACAAAAGAAAACAGTCACAAGCAAGCCTAGAGTCAGCGAAATCCACACAGAGGTGTCCACTAATGCTGCCCAACCACGTTACAGCGGAGAGACAGAGACACCAGATGGTCGCCAAGACAACACGAACACAGCAAAGACCAAAAGTAAGAAAAAAACAGGGCCACAGCTCAGAACAGACCGACTCCAACACCAGTCACCTTATCGAAGGACTCAGAGCAGAGCTGCTGGAAATGAAGAAGCTGGTTCTGGAGAGTGCGGAGGCTACAAAAAGGGCTCAGACAGAGAGATCTCCAGCACCCACCCGGAACAGACCAAGAGGATGCAGAGCCTGCCAGGAAGCTTCGATTGGAGACTCATGCAGGCACTGTTTCAAGTGCGGCCACGAGGGGCACGTTTCCAGGGGCTGCCGACAGGGCAGAGGGCAGCAGGGAAACGAGTGAGGGCTGCTGGGTCGGGACCCTCAGTAGCCCGTGAAGAGGAAACATCAATGAGTCCCACTGAACAGACTGCAGTCACGCAAGTAACCTCCCCGTTTCAGAGCCCTGCCAACTATCTCTCACCACGAAGCCAAGCCAAACTCCTAGATCTCGTTGGTAAGCGATGCACTGTCCACTGTCAGTTTGATGGTGTCCCTGTAGTAGCATTATGGGACACGGGTGCTCAGTCTAGCCTGATTAATGATGAATGGAGGAAAGAACATTTGCCCCATCGTGTGGTGAGACCTATTAATGAACTGGTGGAGGCAGACAGATTAATAGGACTTGCAGCAAATCAAACAGAGATCCCTTTCCTGGGTTGGGTGGAGGTAGAGTTCAAGCTAGGCAAAGACACAGACCAGGCAGAGCCACTGTTAGTTCCCACCTTAGTGTCAAGTGACCCAAACGTCGCAGAGCAGCCCATAATTGGCTTTAATGTAATTGAGGCAGTGTTAAATGGGGAGGTGATGTCAGAGGGAAGTTCAGCATCCATTCTCCAAGTGAGCAAGGCATTCTCTGTGACCTTTAAAGCAGCAAAGTCAATGCTCAGGCTTGTACAGTCTCCAGAGATGAATGAAGAAGTGGGAATTGTGCACACAGGGAGGAAGACTATTCACTTGGCAGCGGGACAGGTTAGCGTTGTTTATGTTAAAGCCAGCAGCGGAGCACAGTTTCAAGGTCAAAACCTTCTACTTGTCCCTAGTGAAGAGTCCACACTACCTGAGGGCATCGTAATTGAAGAAGGGCTAGTCAGCATCCCTACAGACAAGTCAATGTATGTGCCAATCCCCATCGCAAATGTCAGCAAGCACAAAATGACACTAAACAAACGCACAGTTCTGGGTCACCTCCAAACAGTCAAGACTTCCTATCCAGTAAAAGTTGAACAGATAAAGAGTGATGTCAACAAGGACAGTGAGGGAAGGGAGGACAGTAAACAGAGTGACAGCAAACAGACAGAACAGCAGACAAAAACACCAAAACCAAGCCAGTGGGATCCGCCTGTTAATCTTTCCCACTTAAGTGATGTCCAGGGAGACATAGTGAAACAGCTACTGAGAGAGGAGTGTCATGCATTTGCCTACAACGATGATGACATCGGGAATATCCCCTCCCTGAAACTACACATTAGTCTTCAGGACCCCACTCCAGTAAAGAAAACATATATGTCTGTCCCCAAACCACTGCATAACGAGGTCAAAGAATATCTCCAAGACTTGCTGAATCGCGGATGGATCGTCCAGTCAAGATCCCCATACGCATCACCTGTGGTGTGTGTGAGGAAGAAAGATGGGACTTTGAGACTTTGCTGTGATTACAGGGAGCTGAACAGAAAATCAATTCCTGATTGTCACCCCATCCCTCGCATCCAAGATATGCTAGACTCTCTCACAGGCAGCTCTTGGTTCTCAGTATTGGACCAGGGGAAGGCCTACCACCAGGGGTTCCTGAGTGAGGAAAGCCAACACCTCACAGCCTTCATAACACCCTGGGGTCTTTATCAGTGGACAAGAATCCCCTTCGGTTTGAGTTCAGCCCCTGCCGAGTTTCAACGCAACATGGAAGACTGTCTAGTGGGGCTGAGAGATGTTATTTGCCAACCTTTTCTCGATGATAATTTGGTCCACAGTTCCAGCTTTGACGACCATGTCAGCCACATAAGAACAGTACTGCAGAGATACCAAAAACATGGAGTGAAACTCAGCCCCCGCAAATGTGAGGTGTTCAAGCGAAAAGTACGGTTCCTGGGAAGGATGGTGTCGGGTGAGGGCTACACGATGGACCCAGCCGAAGTGGCCCCTGTGCAGGCATTAAAGGAGAGGGTGCCTGCCACAGTCTCCGACCTGAGAAGAATAATGGGCTTTTTGTCATACTACAGGCCTTATATTCCGAACTTTTCCAGACTCGCAAAGCCACTGTACCAGCTGCTCTCATCACCTCCTGACAAGACATCACCTGCAGAGACGAAGACAAACAAGAAAAGTGTCAACAAGAGAAATAAAGGTAACCTCCTGCCTAACACTCCCATACACTGGACACAAAGTCACCAAGAGACACTGAACTTTCTGATTGACAAGCTGATTGAGCCTCCCATCCTTGGCTACCCCGATTTCACCCAGCCATTCACGTTGCATTGTGATGCGTCCCAGGATGGACTGGGTGCAGTGCTTTATCAGAGACAAAATGGTAAAATGGTTGTTATTGGATACGGCTCTAGAACACTATCCACACCTGAAAAGAACTATCACATGCACTCAGGGAAGTTAGAGTTCTTAGCACTGAAATGGGCCATATGTGAGCGTTTCAGAGACTATTTGTATTATGCGCCCCATTTCACAGTATATACAGATAACAATCCCCTGACCTACGTCCTCTCAACAGCCAAGCTTAATGCTACAGGCCACCGCTGGGTCGGTGAATTAGCAGATTTCAACTTTACTATAAAATACCGCCCAGGCAAACACAATGCTGACGCAGATGGCCTATCCCGCATGCCAGTAGACATCAACAAGCTCATGGAGCAGTGTACAGAGGAGGTTCACCAGGAAGTTATAAGTGCGGCTGTGCAGGGAGTGACAGTGCAGAAAGATACCCCTCTCATCTGGACCATGCCAGTGTCTGTGGAGGCAGTGACAGTAGTGAAAGACTCGCCCCTCCTGAGCAAACCTCTAACACCAGAGCAAATCAGAGACAGTCAACTAAGAGATCCTGTCATCGGCCGAGTTCTACATTACAAGAGTAATAACAACCAGCCGCCTCCCAACAAGGTACTCAAAGCTGAATCTGCTGATGTAAGAGTTCTAATGAGACAATGGTCTAAACTGTATATCGGTGACGATGGTGTTCTATACAGAAAAGCCGGTGACAAATGTCAGCTTGTCCTCCCCAGAGAACATCACCCCACTGTGTTTCAGGAGCTCCACCGTGAGATGGGACATCCTGGAGTCGAGAGAACACACAACCTGATCAGAGACCGGTTTTACTGGGCCCGTATGCAGAGTGACATAGACCACTTCGTCACCCAAGTCTGTGAGTGTCTGAAAACAAAACGGCCCCACAAGGCGACTAGAGCTCCTCTCGTGCCCATTGTGTCCACACGCCCATTTGAATTAGTGTCTGTCGACTTCCTACACTTGGAGACGTGCAAACAAGGGTACCAGTATATTCTAGTAGTGATTGACCATTACACCCGTTTCGCACAAGCCTATGCCACCAAGAACAAATGTGCAAAGACAGTCGTTGACAAGTTGTTTAATGACTTTGCTCTTCATTATGGTTTCGCCGAGAAAATTCACCACGATTTGGGGGCGGAGTTCCAGAACCGACTAATGGACCAGCTGCAGAGATGCTGTGGTGTAAAAGGCTCCCACACGACCTGCTATCATGCGATGGGGAATGGACAAGCAGAACGCTTTAACAGAACACTTTTGTCAATGCTTAGAACGCTCACAGACACAGAAAAAGCAGACTGGAAGAGTTCCCTGTCCAAGATGGTACACGCATACAACTGTACTCGCAGCGAGGCCACTGGATTTTCCCCTTATTACCTCCTGTATGGCCGCTCTCCCCGCCTGCCAATAGACCTGCTTTTCAACATACAACCTGCAGAAGGACAAGAAAACTATGTAGAATATGTTGAAAACTGGCAAAAGAGAATGAGAGAAGCATACGAGATCGCCTCCAAGACTGCTGCCAAGGAAGCTGCACGGGGCAAAACCGGCTATGACAAAAGAGTCCATGGAGCTGACCTTCGACCCGGTGGACGAGTGCTTGTCCGCAATCTGTCAGAAAGAGGAGGTCCGGGCAAGCTGCGGTCCTATTGGGAAAATAAAGTTCATGTGGTGGTGAAGAGAAGAAGCAGTGACAGTCCTGTCTATGAGGTGGTACCAGAAGGAGGTGGTAAATGTAGAGTGCTGCACAGAAATCTCCTACTTCCATGCGACAGCCTGCCCCTAAGCCACCCTGAAAAAGAGACAGAGCATCAAAAAGTCAGCCCCACACAGAAAAGAAAAAAAAGACAAAAGATGGATAGACAAATTGAATTGTCCGACAGTGAAGACAGCGATGATGGTGAGCTGGTATTGCATTTCCCTAATCACCAGCAACAGAGCCAACCAACTGTAAATCTCAACCCTGAGGCAGAACCCTTCGTGCCAGAAAGCGAATCTTGTGAGCCAGCATCCCAGGATGTAGAAGAGGACATCGTTGACCACACGCCAGCGGAGGATGGAGAGGACAACGCTTCAGAGCCTGGAGATACAGCCGGCGACGTAGATGACAGCGCTTCAGAGCCTGGAGACGAGGGCGTGGCGGTGGAATCATCTGAGCAGCCGACATCGGAGGAAGATGAGCCTGCATCATCGGCCGTGAGGGCCCACCCCCAGAGGGAGCGACGTCGCACGAGAATGCTGACTTACGGGACCCTGGGTGAGCCATCGGTGGTCGATGTCGGAGTTGATGACCTACACGTGAGTATGCCTGCAGCCAGCGAGAGACTGTGGCGACCCTGGGCATGTCACGCATAGAGGTAACAAACTAACAGACAACATAGACACTTTAAGTGACAGTTGATGAAGAGACTCTCGAAGAGACACTTGAAGGGAAAAAAAAGAAAAAACATTCAGAGACTGTGATAGAGACACTGACAATTATTGCACTATTGAGAACACTAAACGGTAAAAAATTTGCCTGAGAAACATGATGGGCTGATCCTGTAAACTAAACAAATAACGGTGACAGACTAAAAGAATTGAGAGGCCGAAATTGGAGTTCTGTTACATTGGGATATTTGTCTGAAAAGATAAAAGTTTACTGAAATTGAAACCGTATGATGTATAAATATGGTCTGATTGCAAGGTACCGAGTGATTTATGAACATTACTGTCTGCAGAATATGTTAATTTTCATGTCATTTTACCAGGTCCAGATCAACAACATATGGGATTTCAGAGGGAAAAGTCAAATCTGTGTAAATGAGAAGAGATTCCTTAATCTTTAAAATGTCTGGAGACATTTAATTTTGAGGGGGAGACTGTGGCGCAATGATATAGTTGCTGACAATTTAAAAAGTCCAAGTTTATTAATATGGGTATGGGTGTCCAGGTTTTCTATGTTCTTTTGCTATGGAAATGCTATTCTGTTATTTTGGGTTCAATATCACTAAAATGTAAAAACAGTACCAGTTTGCGCCAGGAGATGGCAGAGTATCACCTGGGGAACGGTGTGTGAGGTGTGTCAACTCTCCAGTTAGGCTGTAATATCACGTGGTGCCACGAGAGTTTCATACTGTTCTAACCCATGCTGCTTCAGTCAATGTGCAGTGTGTGTTTCTGATACAAAAACGTTCTATTTTGCAGGTGAGCTGGTTATACTGGGAACATACATACTGTGAGATGATATTATGGGATCGTGTATATCTGGGGTGTGTTTAAACTGTGTGTACTGGGGTTTAGGGACAAATATAACATGAAAAAGACTGAGTTGGCTGAACAACCATTATGAGGCCTAGCTAATGGTACTACCTGCAGCACTAGCATAGCAGTAGTCTTAGCCACAACGGGGCATGGAGAGACGGTTGTGCTAACTGAATTGCGTTGGTGGAGTAATATGGAGGATCTGATCTGTGATATACTGTATGTTGGGCATGTGACATTCTATGGTTCTATTAATGTTGGGTTTGACTGAACAGGGAATTGGGTTATTATTGGAAAACGACTACTAATGTGAATTGTGAATATTACTATGACCTGATTATTGAGTTAATTGACTGAATTTATTGATTATTGTTTTGGGTAATTGGATAATTGATTGATTGTTATTGACAGCTAAAAAAGCGAGAGTTGCATACTGTTCTAACCCATGCTGCTTCAGCCATTGTGCAGTGTGTGTTTCTGATGCATAAAACGTTCTATTTTGCAGAAATTGCAACAAAAATAAAAACAAATGTGTAACACCAGTTGGAGCCTGCAGTCCATCCATCTGGACCCCGTTACACGTAGGTATATTGCCTATAATCTGTGCAGTAAAAATGTAGTTTCCGTTTACAATGAATGAAAGTGCCCACATTTGGAAGCCTTATGGCTCACATTTGGAAGCTTTATGGCTCTGGAGGTTCCTACGGTTTCACGATTAGTCTCACTCCATACTGCCAAATCACCTACACATGACTCCATATGAACTATGCGCCATACATCCATCTCACAGGTCGTGCTGTCACATAATGCAACATTGCATCATGCATATCTGAAACACTCAAAATCATCCAGGACTTGATATACTATACTATAATAAGTACGTTCAGCAGTGATGACCAAGCAGAGTATCTCAGTTATGTACGAATATCTCTCTTCTGCTCCAGTTAAGGAGAATTAAGCATTAGAATCTCAAAACTACAATGTTGTAATTCTTCAGGGACATTAAAAACATCCAGAACACATGGCTTGTTATTATGTGTGAAACAAAAGGAAACGCATAGTAAAAAATGAACTTTCTCCTGCTTACCCTCTCTCCTCATTCATCCTCTCACCCTCAAACTTCTAACCTAGATGGCAGTGATAGTGTTGTTCTGCTGTTTTGTTCTTCCCTTGTCAAATGATGCTGCTGTCAGGGGCGGATCTAGGCATGGGTATGGGGGGCAATGCCCCCCTAAATACCCAGTCTGCCCCCCCAAACACGATGCCATGCAAAACCACCCAAGATATTTCAAATTAAAGTGCTTTAAAATGATTTGAAACACTACTACTGCTACTAACTAACTACAGCTCACCACTAAACCAACACCATTTCATCATTGAAAGCACAAAACTCTCTGAGTCAGGCCTTTAGCTTTATGCATGCTGCGTGTCTGTTGCAACTTCAACAACAACTGATGTTATTATTAATGCTTTACTTGCCTAATAAAAATGGTATGGGTGCGACTTCATGAAGCCGCCCCCATAAAATTTTCTCTTGCCCCTCCAACATGTTCTCTTGCCCCCCCAAATGGGACATGTTACATCCGCCCCTGGCTGCTGTTGATGATGATGATGATGATGACGAGGAGGATGATGATGGTGATAAAATATTTTCTAGGCTGCCGACCTTTTCTATGTTTTTTGTGATGATTCTGGTTAGCATTAGTCAAGTCTACAATGTTGGCTATGTTGCTGAAAGATATTTACATCATACATTTGTAGTACATGTACAATGTGTAGTGCGCAGTACAGTACATGTGTTTTTATTTATATTGGTCACATTATTGTGTTACGTTGTGCTATGACTCAGCCCTTTATACTTGCATGCCGTACTTAATTCTGTTATGTATGCAGCCTTTTAAGTCTGCTACATTTGCAATGATCTGAAGTAGGTACACAGTACACACACACACCCCAAGAGTTCTGCTGCCGGCAGAAACGGCACTATCTCTGAATGTTTGGTCTAGACAATAACCAAGTTGCCTGTCCAAGCCAGTCAGTGACCTTTGAAGCTAAAGCGTGACAGTGAGGCACAGCCCCAAGGCATGCTTTCAAATCACATCTTTTATGGGTACTACAGATCTTGTCCAAAACTCACTCACAAATCGTTACACATAATTGTCTCAACCAGCTGAAGGCAGCGGGGACTAGTGGGGAGAGTATGTTGTGCACTACGTTCGTCCCTCCATTCGTCCTTCCGTCTGCACTGAAACTGTGGACACATAATCCAACTTGTCTATTTTGCTTTTTGCTCCGCAATCTTGTCGTTATGCCAGTTGATTCCTCCCCACACACATTTGTGTGTTTGCTCTTGTATCCCACTGACCCACCCGCCAGTCAGGACCCCTCAACTGGAATGCATAGTAGTGCCCTTGTCCTACTGCACTTGCCCAACACCCCTGCTGTCAGGTGCCCCAGCCCTGGTGGAAGCCATGCAAGGTCCCAACCTGCACATCGGGAGGAATTTGGGGTTCAGTGGCTTACCCTTCGACATGTGGACAGGAGGAGTCGGGATTCAAACCGACAACCCACAGATCATTGGACGACCTGCTCTACCTCCTGAGCCACAGTCGTTGTTGAACGTCAACACAACAGGAGGGGCTGCTAAAGGAAAACAAAACCAAATCCCAAATTCCCAAGCCCACCTGTTGAATAAAGAGGCAGGCTTCTTGGTGAGGTGAGAGAGAGAGAGCAGGGGTGAGTTTCCCAAACAGATTTAGCACTGTGATCTCTAACAGCGTATTGTTAAGTGAATCGCAGCCTCAGGGTTTATGACGTCACTAAGCTTTTGGGAAAGTCACCTACTGGCCTTCTTCACTTGGGAATCAGTAGACATTTCACGTCCGACCCTCACTGCTCCCAGTGATCCTTTCAAATGTTTATGCTAGCATAGACACTGAATACTAGCACAGAAATAACAGGCTCACAATCTAGATCAATCAATCAACCCATCAATCAATCAGTCGACTGACAAATAGGTTTATTAATTCATTGTATTATTGCCATTAAACCCTTACACATTTTGCATTAAAATTACTGTACGTCACATTAAATCTTGCACCTTACGTTTCCCTTCCAGCGTGTGTGTGCGTGTGCGTGTGCGTGTGCGTGTGCGTGTGTGTGTGTGTGTGTGTGTGTGTGTGTGTGTGTGTGTGTGTGTGTGTGTGTGTGTGTGTGTGTGTGTGTGTGTGTGTGTGTGTGTGTGTGTGTGTGTGTGTGTGTGTGTGTGTGTGTGTGTGTGTGTGTGTGTGTGTGTGTGTGAGAGAACCCCATCTGTTACAACTTCCTCTTTCCTCCCTCCCCTGGCCCAGGATACAATCAGTCATTATTAGGCCATCCTAATGGGTCTCTATTTAGTCTAAAAGCTCTGGACTCACACATCAAAACTGTACTCACACTAGTGTGGATGACACGTGTAATTTATAAACATACGCATGCCACCCTGCCCCCCCCCCCCCACACTCTATCTAACACGCACATGTGCATGTGCACACACAAATTGGCATTAAATTCAATTAATAAAAACAAAACAAAAAAGGCAGTTATGAGCCTCTTGGTGTATTAATTCAGTATTCAGTTTGATTCGTCGTTGAAATACAGTTCAGCAGAATGTCATTGTGATACAGCATCTCAGATGTCTTTCAGGCTCTGCTTTACGTCACTGGGATAGTAATGGGTTTTTATTACAGGGAGGTACTAAGGGAATAGGGAGGAAGGATGAAAGGACAGAGGGACAGAACTAAATAGTACAGAAATCCCACTTTGCAGAACAGCGGGAGTACTGAACATAGCTGAGTTTTATTCACAACATGTAGCAGGGTACAACAACCAAAAGCAACAAAATGGGCAACAATCCCAAATGAAAGGTAAAAACCCATCCCTACTGCTGCCTGAACCAGCAAAGTGACTTCTTTCCAAGTGAAGGAGCAGCGGGTGTATTCAGAGTCCCCAATGTGTGGATATAACGTTGGTCTGCCAAGAAATGGGACGTGCAGTGAGGACCTCACTAGCGAGACACTTGGGAGGCATCTGTACTAGATGCCCTGAACCACAAGGAGCAGTGCTTGTACTCTAAGTCTCTTGCAGATGACTGAACTTAGAACCCTAGTTGTAATGATGAAGCCGGCCACCCACATTTCAGCCGCTTGTATCCATAGTCCTATTGACCCACACTTCACGACCATGGGTGAAAGCTCGATATATCAAGAGTTTTGCCTTCTGGCTTAGGTCTCTTTTTGTTCCAAAAATGCGGAGCAGTGACATCAATACTGTTCCAGTTGTTCCATACGCCACAAACTCCATCACATGGGGAAACGTCTTGTTCCATCGCTTTTCTACTGAGAAATATTGGCCTCAATTTTGGAGATGCTGATCTTCATCCCTGGGATGAGAGTCACACTTGACTGCAAAGCAATCCACTGAGAGCTGAAAGTCTCCCACAGACCCCACTGCCAAAGGCACATAATATGGAGTCATGCACATTATGGAGATATAGGTGCACTGAGGTACCGTATATACACAATGCACACAAACCAAATGTTAGGGTGGCGGTGGCTCCAGAGGTAGAGCAGGTTGTTTAATGATCCCTGGGTCGGCGGTTCAAATCCCGGCTCTTCCTGTCCAGATGTTCAAGTGTCCTTGCCAAGACATTGAACCCTACATTGCCTCCAATGAGTTGATCAGAAGGCTGGTGTTGACTGCCGTTTCACCTACCAATGAATGAATGAACACATTTTGATCACTTTGAAACAAGAAGGGTGAAATTAACCTGTGGCTGGTAGTAAGTTAGTCACGGCTGAAAGTAAATGGGTTGTGACCAATGGTTATCGGTCAGCAAACCCTTCCTTCCTCTTCATATACCACTGTGCTATCTGTTTCATTCAGTAGCACATAATAGGACTATGATGATAATAACTATAATTGAACACTATTAAATGAACTATTTACTGGTCAATAGAACCTACAAACAATACACCTGGACAAAATAACTGGACCAGCCAGAGCCAACCCACCAACAATGGGGATCTAATTTGATTGTGATGGGAAGAATTACAACCAATAAGGAACCAATAACGAAATGTTTACTTTATCAATGTATATTCCTCCTAACAAAGCCAACTACAGCCATTTTGAAATTGCCACTTAACTAGCAGTTTTACATGTGCCTAAATATTTATTTGCGCTAGCCTCTTTGAAAACTATATCCCAGTTGTGCGACCTCTCGTCTTTACTGGCAATGTTGTCTGCAGTGGTCACGTCGTGAAACAGGGCTTTGAAAATAATATTCAGCATGTTCGGTTTCTGACCCCACAATGTTGCGACTCTTCTGCTAGATGGCTATTGGCTATGATTCCACCCAGCACAGATTTAAGCCTGGAGTAACAGCGCAACACAAACACCATTTACTTCATGTGGCAAGGGGGACAAGAAACAGCTCATTTTAGGCTACTTACCTCAGCTCGGCGTGCTGCCTTATAAGCCCTGCATCCGCCAGTATGGGCAATAGAAAACGGCTCCGCTATCATTATATAGTTTTCTTTCCCCCACACGTGTTTGCAAACAAGGAATTCACCCGTACTACAGCCAATGGCGTTATTGCATTTTGTCAGATTGACAGTTCAGCCACAAATCAGAATGAACTAAACTGCACGGGGGAGGGACGTGTTTCAGGGTGCAGATCCGGTTCCTCTTTGCTATTCTGTGCAAATGGTAAAGCCAGTAGGTGGGCTTTGAACAGGATCTCAGCAGTCAATAGTAGCAGACCGTTCTCCCACAAATCCTTTTGGTTGCCTGGTCAGTATTAGACGGGGGAACATTAAATGTTCATATTAATGCGGGGGCCGCAAAATATCATCTCGGGGGCTGCAAATGGCCCACGGGCCGGCAGTTTGAGACCACTGTATTATACAGTATAATCCTTAAAGCCCAATTAAAGGCCTATTATGTGGAAACACCCACAACACTGTGACAGTGTTGGCTGTTAACATGATATATGATTTGGATTTCTCTGTTGGGTTTACAATCGTACCCCACCCCCATTTTTTTTGTTTTAATGCCCCCTACAATATATTCAAGTCATCTGAGAAAGTAATTGAGAGTGGTGGGTCCTCAGTGGAGCTTTTAAGCCTCAGTCTGAGCAGACATACAGATGTCCTCTGAACAAGCCTCTGCTTTCCCAGTAGCTTAGAAGCAGCAGGATTATCTTTCAAACTCTGACATGAGTCCAGGAAGAACTTCTATTCAGCAGAAAAGCAAAAGCAGGGGAAACACAGCAATACAATGGTGAATGCACAAAATCCTCAGTGCTTGCTGTGTGCACACCACTACTAAATATGTCAATTGTGAGATTTGATTTAATGCTCGTGCTTATCAAGCCTGCTTGATACACATTTAACAGAACATTATCTGTTTCATGTCAATAAAAATAGCCAAGGATTGTGACCAGCACAGTATGCTCTATATACATTGTCAAATTACAGTATAGACTGTAATACTAGGGGCTCCATTTTCGTAACATGCCTTGTCCCTGACACTGCCCGAGGTCCGCAACGAATTCCAGTATTGCTATTTTTGTCGCCTTTCCTCTTCCCTTAGCCGCTATTCCTTATGCAGACACCGTTTTGCGACTGGAGGTGTGGTCATAGGCGTGTTTGCTAATTTCGTCAAATAGATTTGGGAAATCGAAAATGGAATTTCATGTCCACGTGGAACAGCTGCTGTATGAGTTCAATTCATCTCCTTATTTATTGATTGTCGTATAAACAGCTGTAGATTGCCTGCTGTCGGTCACTTCCTTGTGTTTAGGTAAGGTATATAATATAATTAAATAAATTAATTAACTTGACGCATTGCTGCTGCTTTCACGTTTCCACCGAAATCCCGACAGTTACGTTTTGCTTGATCCCGATTCGTAGAGAAGACCTACCCGCATATTCTATACAGCATCTGAGAGAGTAATGTCGCACTGCATTTTGAAATGTAAAAAATGGTCCAGAAATGACCAAGATATGAATGACCAAAAAGACGTCTGTTTTGGCCGAGAATTTCCCGACATTTTTGCAATTTCTTTATAATGTTTGTAGACTTGGGATAAATGCAGCGAGGGTGCGGGTTTAGGAGTAGAATCAGAATCAGAATCAAGCTTTATTGTCACATCACATTACGAGTAACATGGGTGAAACTCTTGTTTTGTGTAGGCCCCTCAATGCAGTAGAAAAGACAGAAACAGACACCTATCTATATGTACTGTCATCATCATATGATAATAAATAAGAAATAAATAAGAAGTAAATAAATATGCTTGTGATGTAGCCTATGTCAGTCTATAGGTTAAAAAGAGTCAAAAGACACAAATCGGTTCCGTCTATGTAAAGTCATAGACCTACCGGTAGTTCCTATTCAGCAGTCTGACCGTTGAAACATAGAAACTATTCAGCAGTCTGGTGGTGCTACTCTTAATGCTACGGAAGCGTTTCCCGGGCCGTGGGTGCGGCAGCGGTTCAAACAGACGGTGGCTGGGCTGATGGATGTCACTAATAATGTTTTCCGCTTTTGCCACACAGCGTCTCTCGTGTAGTTCCTGGACCGCAGGAAGCTCCTCTCCCACGATGCGCTGTGCGGTTTTCACCACTCTCTGCAGTGATTTTCGTAGGCATAGCAGTAGGGATAAGGGGAATAGATATGAGATGAATTGATGAATTAAAAGCAATGGCAAGACCATTGGATGAAAGTTAAAAACACCCAAACCACACCAATGCATAATGTAACAGGTCTAGGAGGTGTTTAAGGGAAATGGGAATGTAACGAAAATAGCAACTTTAATGTGGGAACGCCTCATTCCCAATGCTCTAATAGCGTATAAAGGGTGATGAGACGAAAATGGGACCCTAAATCTGGAGATTTTACATAAGGATGTTTCCATGCATCCTCATTGTGGAACCTGTCCATTTTTCCATGTGTCCCTAATGCATGCCTTGTGTCGAGTGTGTAGCGTTATAGCTTGAAAATGCTCAAAGAAGGTGTGGTTCTGCCTGTAAAACCATAAAAGTCACTCACACTGTAGGCTACACGAAGTTAAAATGTGTTCTGACTCAAAATGGCCCATTGTAGGCCTTCTAAATATAAATACAAATACATGCAAATCTCTGTTGCATATAACAGAATCACTTGGACTTGTATTTCCTCTCCCTGTGAGCTATCTCAGAAAGTACACTGTAAGTTAACCTTGGTAATTCATCCATTTACTTTCAAATGCTCATTCACATTGCAGTTTAACATGATGATAGCGAAACATGAGCAATAAAATAACTAAACAAATGGCAGTAAAATACCTTACATAAATGTAGTACAAAAATATAAAACCAAAAACGAGTTATACAATTGCTTTGTTAGGTGCCAAGTGCATGGATCCTACAGTACTTGTACAAAATGTATACGATATGTGTGTGTCTGTCTGTGTGCTTGTGTGTGTGTATAAATTTTGTGGAGTCAGAACTGAGCACACACAGGGAGATTAAGCTGTAGTCTTCACACAAGCACTCCTCAGAGATGAGAGCATACGCAGGCAGATGCTGGCAAAGATACACACGCACGCACGCACAGACGCACGCGTGTGCGTGCTGACTGAATTGCAGCCCTTGGATACAGAGTTCTCACCCCCTTCAGGAACCAGGAAGTCCCCTTGTTGTTTATGAAACATCTGGAGCACAGCGGAACCCCTGTCTCTCCTGGCAACACTAAATCAACAACCAGCCCACTACCCACCCTGTGTGTGTGTATATGAGGGAGAGCAAGACGAAGACGGACAAATGAGAGACAGAGGGTGACAAAGAAGAGTCAGTTGGTGTCAGTACGTAATGCACTGTGTTTGTCTTTGTGTTTAGAATTAAAAATTGAGTGTAATTTGGGGTGATATTTTCTGAATTAAGGGATCAAATCCCGCTGACTTGGCGTGTCTTGAAAGGGTTCTGACGGAGTGCTTGCTTTTTTTTGGCAGGGTGGGGTGGACAGATTAGGCCAGACGGAGCCGGTTTGGGGTCATCTCCTTTTGCATTTTTACACTAGCGGTTTGCAAGCCCCCATTTAAGGAGAAACATATAAGCATGTCTATGGGCCTCCTGTGTACAGTGGCAGGTCAAATGAGGCATGACTGACCTTGGGAATATGGAAGCCAAGGGTTGAAGAGGAGACCATTTCCCTGTTGTGTACCCTCTGCCATTCTTAGTTGACCTCCTTCTCAGGGATTATTTCTCTCCCTTGTTTATTCCCCTAAGTTGAAAATCACATGTTATTTTTTCCATCTCTCAGAAAATGCCAGTTTAAACATTACTGTATTGCTTTCCCATTTGATGTGCGTAATTTAATCGTCTTTCTTCCCACCATCATCAGCTATAACCTCCAAAAGTGAAGTTAATTAGTCAAAGATAATTTTGTTCCTCACTCCTTCCGTGTGAATTCTTGTTTGGAGCTGCAATAGCACCTATGCACAATGCAAGCGGGTGCGTCAAAATCCATAAATGCTTTGCATTAACATTTAATTTACCCTCCAATGTAACAGACTTGGACAGGGCATAGGTCATGACCTGGATGATTCAAGTCTACAATGCAGCCTACAGTTTACAGTTCACTATATAAACGTCATGGAGATGCACACTCTTCATGACCTGATCAAAAGTCGTGCCAGAACAGAGAGATGGAGGATTGTTATAACGTGCTTTGGGGGATGAATCACTTGACTCTAGACCGGGTTGTGTGACTAAGCTGTTAGTTGTGTGTTGTGTTTGCTTTCTTTGAAGTATTATAGCTGTACTAACCTAATTTCATGGAGTATAAGGGCTCCAAATCAGATAATTATCAGATAATTCACATTTCCTTTTCCCCTTAATTTATTTAGGCAGTTTTAGCAGCATTGATTGCATGATGGTTCCCAGTCAACTATCTCTGATGTAAAAACCTTTCTTCAAACTGCGCCACCTGAACTATGCTCAACTGTTTAACGATAATTACTGTATAGGGGTGTTGGTATTATTTGAACACTAGCCAATGAAGGCAGAAATATTTCATACAGAAGGATGGAATTCCTGATTAATTGGCCTGGCGTGAGCAGCATCATAGTGTGCCGTGTAGGCACTGAAAGTCCTCCACACATAAGATCTTCAGTGACTCCACGCTGTGAGGCAGGCCATGCCAGGTTACTTCCTGATAGGACTGTTGCACCTTCACCGGTGCCCATGATAGACCACACATGGTGGGTGTTCTCTTCACTGAGCCAGGGCTAAAGCTGAACAAATACCACGCATCAGTGGTCTGTCATGTGTTTACAGTTAATACAAGGGGATGTCGGGAGATCAAATTAAAATCAAGACCTTTATTCTTGAGTGCATGTAATCAATGATTATTCCCTCACAGAAAGTGAGAACCTTGAAATGTGAACCTGTTACTTGCTGATTTGTTGTGGACAGCGTATGACAATGTATTATTGTTTCCTCTAAATTCATTCAGAACTGTACATTCATTGTAAATTATGAAATGTAATAATTGTAAATTGAATAGAACAAAAGCAACAATATAACAGTAATATGAACACTTTGGTTTAAGCAGTGATATACAGTACTTTATACACACACTATCACAACGTATAGCATAATGGTGTTGTACCTCAGAGAGCCTCAAGAGGGTGAAAGAGTGTCTAATAAGTCTGGCAATATGCAAAGGCTGTAGAGACTACATACTGGCCATGTTTGACTGTATCTGATTCTGAATAGGTAATATTACAGTCCTCGCAATACTCCCAATATCATCATATGATTATCATATGATGATATTGATTATCAAATTAAGCCTCATGACCATGTAAGAGTCTAAACTGAGATATTTTTCTGCTGTAATGTTGTAACTTGGAATTAGATTTAGACACGAAAGGACATCTTAGTACTGGACTAAAAGAGCTGGGGCATATGTGCCATACTGCTGTGAGTCCTAGTTGGATAGATAGATAGATGTGGGTGTGTATACAGTACAACAAAGAATCCTGCATTTAATATTCAAATAATGTACCTGGCTGGTTGATAAACAGTTTTTCTGGTGTCGTTCAATATCAAAGGCATTCTGGATAAGAGCTGTAGTCGGAATTCATTGGTGGGATTGCTAAACCCTGTGCACAGTAAACTTTGTTGTCTCTAGACACAGGATTGTACTGTAAGTCCTTCAATTGTATTGACATTTCATCACAAAAATACACAAAATAGTAGAAAATAAATAACTAGAAAATGTTGTGAAACATGAATTATGAAATAAAGTGAAACAGGTTATCAGCTGGATATCATATATAGATAGGATGAAGAAGGGATGGAGAAACAAGGTGTGAAATCTGTGCTGTTAGAAATACATGTAATACATACACAATATATGTCTGTGTCGGCTAGTATGATTGTGTGCTCTTATCATCATTCGACACATCATCATACATCATCTCATTCCAGCCAATCAGAATTTGAGCCCCACAGATAGCAAAACTAAAGATTTATTTTGCTTTTGTCCACAATTTTGTTTGTGAAATACTGATTTCACAAACAAAACAGGCAAAGATAGATAAAAAAAAATGACCATTCTTTTACATTCTCTGATTGTTAAGACTTGGACTAATTCAGATGATGATGAAGATGAATATTTTAACTCTTGAGAGTGTAAAAATGAAACCAAATGGACCCGCAAGGGTCCATTTGGTTTCATTGTTACGCTCTCAAAGAGTTACATCTGGTTAATCAACTTTCCATATTTAACTGGAACTCTCTCAAGGGCCACTAGTGGTCCCCAGACCACTGGTTGAAAACCACGGTACCCTTTCACAGGCCGCTCAGAATCAGCAAAAGGGCTGCATTTGGCCCCCGGGCTGCATAGTACCTCTCAAAAATATGTCTTGGTTTGAATTTCATTTATTTATGTATTATTTAATATTCATAATATATCAGTCTTACATGCAATCACTCCAACTTCCAGCTTTATCTCTGTGTACACCTATGGTACCTGCATACCTCTATACCCAGCACTGTTTTGTCTTTCTGTTTTGTTTTGTTTTTTTCAATATTACCAATAGCGCCAATGATTAGGCCACTTGCCACTTGAAGCATAGTCCCTTTGTAAAGTAATCTCATTCAAGCTGGTGCTTGAATGAGATGAGCCACACACAACACTCAGTCAATCACACTGTGTGCTATTTATTTTTATTATTTGTATGTTTTAAAATATATTTTAGGGGAAGGGGGTGTTTATGCTTTTATTGACAGGACAGTAGACTGACTCAAACCCACAACATTTTGTCAAACTCCTTGACCCAGCTATGAAAGCGGCACACTTTCAGAGACCGACAGAACCATGTGGGAGACTCTCCATTGTTCTTTGGTGTTTCGCAACCACGGGGGAATACAGCATGATTTCTTGTTTGGAGCTGGAACAGCAACTGTGTGCAAGGCTGGTGCGTCATGTTACAAATCCTTGAATGCTTTGCATCAACATTTCATTTCCCCTCCAAATGTACAACACCTTGACACCATTATAGGATTTCAAGAGTGTGGTAACCGTGGGACACAATGCTATAAGGGACAACCCTACAGACTACTAGATTAGGAGCAGATAGTTTTCAATTATCTGTTAATCATTTTCCCCCTTTTTTCTTCTCATTTTAAACATCACTTGACTGTGCTAACCTATTACATTTCACAAATCTCTCTGTTAATTTTATCATGGTTCGTAAAAACTGGCAGACCCAAATGCAAAACCTTGTGCTATTTTCATTGTTGACCTTGTGGAGCAGGCTGAAGCTGGTGGCAAGTAGACCAACACCATAAGGATTCATAAGGCAATACAACAGAGGTTGACTAGAAGCGTTACTTACCATGCACATAGACACTGACAGAGACGGCCACACGTCACAGTATTGTTTTATTATATACAGTATGTCACTGTGGTGGTCTTCAGTCTCCACTAATTCGCATGGAGTCGGTAGCCTCTGCTTTTGATGGATATATCACCGCTAGGGAGTGACACTATCGTGCTGCCCCTCCCAATCCCACTCGCCCTGATCAACTTAGTTGTATGCCCTGACAAACCTGTCACTACCCTCCCTACTTGACTTCCATCTGTGAACATGGTCAATTGTGTTTGTTGGAGCGCCTGGTCAAACATGCATTTGGCACATGCATTTGTGTAGGATTTGTACCTCCATGGTGGTGGGCAGGAACTTGAACGCCTGCACCACCGAAACAATCCTTAGGATGTTCTTAATGATGGTGCATGTTATTGACTTAATTTAATTACCAGTGGGTATTTGGATACATGTATGTCAATACAGAACAATATATCCCCAGAGTAGATTTGTGGCCATGTGTGCTGCATAATGTGATAAATGTCGTAAATATCAGTTGCACTCGTAATTGTAAGACACTATTAGTTACATACTGATCGCGGAGGTTTTCGGAGACCTTCATTCCTCATGTGTGTTTATAGACAATTATGTTGTCTTGAGCTTATGTCTGCAATGCATTACTCAACATACATATCTGCTGACATATGCCATCATCATCAGCTGACGCATTGTTGCTGTCATGGACGCTGATAACTGCAATACTTTGTTTAATAGTTTTTGCATGGGAATCAAGGGGGACAAGTGACCATTGTACCCTATTCCCACCCCTTCCCCAATGTCTTCTCAAGTATTGTGAGTTGCTGCTAGGATAATGCATATGCTTCTGTCTAAAACCTTTGTAAACTGCTTTAAGTTAACACAATGTACTTGGAAGTTTAATCTAGGTTGTTTTAGACAAAGAATACTTTAAAGGATCATGACAATGAATGTTGACAATGTTGACAATGAATGATCTTATACTAGCCTCTGTGCGTTTGAGGAAATCATGTCATTTCAAATTACATGGAGTGAGCTTCTAATTCTTTGCGCTTGAGTCACATTATCATATACATATTTTTCTGTATGATTACTCTATGTGGTATCATTCCAATCAGATTAAATATGCATAGTATGAACTATATTGTATTGAATTAAGAAATATGCTAACAACTTGATTGTCTCAGACTTCTACGCTGTTGCATAGGTGTGGAATAGGTCTTTAGTGCTACTTTCATTGGAGTTCCGCACATACAGCAGCTAGAACTCTTTGGGCTTCATTTTTATCACCATTAAGCCCATTATCCATAAACTTCTTCACCTTTTTGTTTTTACTATTTTGAAAAATAGTAAACTGGCCAGTCTACAAGCCAGTCTAGCTCCCAACGTCAATGTACTGTAGATTGGCTACTTGAATTATTCAGCAATTCTTTTCAAAATAGCGAAAGGGCCAAAGTTAGGGATAAGGGGTTTAGGGCTCCATTTTCGTTACCGCTAAACCCCTTATCCCTTAACTTCTTTTGCCTTTTTGAACTATTTAAAGAAATGGCCAGTCTACAAGCTCACCACGTGTTAATAGATTGACATGTTGAAATATTCCAAAAGGTTTATCAAAATAGTAAAAACGCAATAAGGGATTTGGGATAAGGGGTTTAGCCCTTAGTGCGTGATGAAAACGTAGCCCTTTCTCTGCATTCATCTTGCCCGATAGCTTTGGCATAATAGTGTTTTATATATCTCTGCAAACAATTAGTACTAGCTTAAAGTCAAGCTATTTTTACTTGCGTGAGCTGAGCAGGCGCAAGTTAAGCAGTCGGTGCGTGGTCAGCGGTCTCTCGATTATTTATGTTTTACCTTTTGGCAAATCAATTCAGATGCCATACCATATGTAGAATCTGCAAGCGGGGTGAAAATACTGTAAGTACTTTAATATTCACACCCTGTTGGTAAAATGGTGACTTTTGTCCCACTTTAAAGTAGTGCAGCTAATCTTGCTTTCACACCTGACCTGTCAAATCCTGAAGTTTTTATTGCACCTTTAATGTGGTCTATGTGTTGAAGTGAAAATAATCACACTGGTGTGCACAAGCAACAACAGGCTCAGCTCACCTGAAGGAGGATGTCACAGGCCACTTCAAAGTGGAAAAAGAAATCATTAAGATCACATATACGAGCTACTATACTTTGCTCTTTACTTGCCGGAAATTGCCAATTGAATTTGAAATTGAATTATACCAAACTAGTGGACAACCACACACAGCATGGAAAATCAAATGCCGACAGAGATAGAAAAATCCACAACTACAACCTACAACCTACACAGTGATACAAGCTTGTATAGAAATATTAAAGCTACGGAATATTGCATATCTTTCTCATTTGTATTAACCACACATCACTTTACACTAGGAAACAATATTATGGTAATGAGGACAAACATAGCAACAATTTCAATTCACCAAGTATTGGTGAATCTCTATCATTGTAATTCTATCATTTAATCAGGACCTTATGTCATCTATAACTCAAATCCAATAACCTTGACGTGAGGCAACAATTATACACTAGCATAGGAATATGATGTTACCATGGAGATAAAAAAAACATTGGCTCCCAAACTCTATTGCTGTTTCTGACCTCAACTACCGGTATGTTATTCAATAAGAAACTCAAAAACAGGTTCTATTCATGGTGTGTTCATAAATGAGTTGATTTAATCATGTCACGTTTATGTCACAGGCAAAAAGGCTCTTTTAAGTGGTGACAATGCATGCACTGTTTTACCACTGGTTCAGGTGCTGTGTTTTTGAGGCAGGAAACCTTTTGTATCTGTACAAAATGTGTATGTTGTCCAGTAACTCATCCAGACATTTGTAATATTTGTCTCTTTTTGATAGTCCAGTCCATCCGTAGCCTTGAGAACAAATATGACACAGAATGGCCCATATACAATAGCCACTAAAAAGTCTAACTCTAAGGGCTCATGTGAGACTTGTATAAAATCATGATAGACAGTGACATTGTTTCAGGGTGACCGGAAATATGACAATAAACAAATATTGTCCCACTTCCTGTATGTGGCTCTACCTTGGTCCATAAAATATTAAAAATACAGCAGGTTTGCTTATAGCTATAGCAAATGCAGCGGATCCATCAGAAATGTAGTAATCGTTGCTTACTCATGGTGATATGGAATAGGTCGATTGCTGATAATTCCTTGCATTTACATAGGCCAAAAAACATGAGACACATGTCACATGACCATGTCAATAGGGAGTGCTATAATAAGCACTGAAAACAGAAGGCTCAGTCCTCTATGCCCTGTGTGTCCTAGGGAAGTGACACTTGGTCCGGATGTGCATCTGGATACATCATAAGTAGCCTCCAGGATTCGTCTTCAGTGGAACATGGCCTATTCCTGCTGAGAGCCTCCGTAGAAACATTACAACACATCTGCTCTTAGAATGTTTGGTAATGTCTGAGAAATAATGAATGTTGAGTGAAAGTAAACAAAATATTAGCATGATTTGAATGACCTCACCAACAACAGCTTTTGCTTGATCACATACAGATTTGTCTTCATTTTGGACTCTATACTGTAGATGTGCTCATTTACTGTAACCTCTGCAGAATCTTCCCAGACCATAGGAATATTTTCAGCGGTTTCCCATTCACCAAGTTAAAACAGAATCTATCTAGCCAAGTGAATGATCCCTCTGTGTGTCTTTCACTGTCTGTTGTCAAGATGTGTATGTGCACCCCACAAACTGTGATTACTATGATGCCAGAACACACACACACACACACACACACACACACACACACACACACACACACACACACACACACACACACACACACACACACACACACACACACACACACACACACACACACACTTACTCCCTTCATCTTGAGCCTCAACCAGCAGTCAGCATGTGCTGCAGTAATTGTTTCATTGTTTTGGAGGTTTGTTCTGTGTTAGATCCACCCTCTCTCATTGCGAGTGACACTGACTGACGCCATTGATTATATTAATTCATTCCATAATCTTAGTGCACACCTGCACTGTAATGGCCAAAGCTTAATGATTATGTTACGTCACATAGCCTTCCCTTGAACCGTCTCAAAGTGACCTCAAACATCCCTTACCTCACAAGCACATACAGTACAGCTGGTACATGGGTGCTGTCAGGGTAGGGAGGACATATCACATACACCCATGATTAAACCATATAGTTCAGTGGAGGTCTCCACCAGGCTTGGTTGACGACCCAAGCCTGCGCTATCAGTCGTTGGGTGTAGTTGTCAGAACCCCACCCCAACCTCTATGGACATACTAAAGAAAGATGCTGCAGAGAGCACAAAATGAGCTGGCTAGATGTATTGAGGACAGAGATGACTAAAGACGCCGATGGAGGGCTTGTCTTTTCACCTCCGCCTTGTTGTCCCCCCTCTGGGTGTTCTCAGGCCGTCCTCTCTTCCACTTCCACTGAGGGTTCCAAGTCCGGGCATGGCATGTTGTACTAACTGCCGGTTTCCTCAGGGTGCAGAACAAGGAAGCTGTGGAGGAGAATTATTGGGAGGATGCAAGAGTTATAGGCCTAGATTTTCCTCACCGCTAAACCCTGTATCCCTTAACTTCTTTGCCTTTTGAAACTATAAAAATTAAACATTTTTAATTGTAAAATTGCCAGTCTACAAGTCCACAACATGCCAATAGATTGGCACCTTGAACTATTCCAAAAGGCATGGCAGGACATCGTCAGCGGCCTTTGACCAGCAAGACTTCGGCTATCTGGCCTGACAGAGTCATTGTGTGGATTCATTGTATGTGTTTGACTCATTGTGGGCCCAGGTGATCTAATTATCACTCTGACACTATACTCTCTACCCCCCCCCCCCCCACACACACACACACACACACAGAAACACACACAGAGTATGCTGTGGCCTCCCATGCTCTTTGCGGTATACTCCCAGCTGTGAGGTGGTCCATGTGAGTCATTTCCCTTTGTGGTCTGTAGTGCCACAGCTGGAGATCTATCTCTTTCTCTTGCGTACGCACGCATGCACACGCACACACACACACACACACACACACACACACACACACACACACACACACACACACACACACACACACACACACACACACACACACATTCTCTCATCTATAATCCTCTGCTCTTGACTCCCCTCCCCTAGGGCCACACTCATCATTATTGGAGGAAACTGTTGTAAGACTATGGATGTTTCTCATACCGGTACAGCGGTTGAGGAGGATTGTGTTGAACTAATAAACTAATAATGTTCATTCACTTTGACCTGTGAGTGATGATACCTTGTTACCGTGGGAGGAACGGCTGGGAGAGAAACAGGAGATTTGGTATTGGACATAATTTAACTTAAATTCTTGATGTTGAGGCAAAGTTGGCCAGACCCAGTGCGTGGTAATATAAAGTATTCACGAGTGTAGAATTGCCTGATTGTGCAAACAGCAATTGTGATTGGCTAGAACTCCTCATGCTTAGAACTGAAAGGTTTTGGCAGCATTGGATAGCATGTGACAGTGTAATTCCCATGGAAGAAAATGAGAGAGAAGAAAATGCCTTTTTTACTGAACTTTCAACAATGCTTTGTGACAGTAGTAGAGCCTTAGATCAACACTAATTCAGACCACTGCAAATTTTCCCTGCAACCTTCTAATGCTTAATTTATGCTCTGTTGTACAGTGGTGGAAAAGCCTATAGCCTTGTCGATTCATTGGCTATTTTACAGTACAAAGTGTGTACCCAGTGCAGCAGGGTAAAAATACCTATCTCACAACGATGTAAGCCCAGCACATGCTCCTTATTAGTGCCATACCAGTTACCATTTCTTGAATAAAATAGAACTGTGCTGTGCACCTACTAAATATGGGATTATTAGAAACATTTTGTGAAGTTGTCTGATAAATATTTTCTTTCTAGTATGCTTTGTTGCAGCACCAGGTCAACTTCCTGGGGTGATTGTAAAATCAATTGTAGAAGAACCACCTTTAGTAAAAATGTACTTTCCATAAACGGCTGTCAATATGGAACTTACTCCCTGCCTCAATTAAAGATTAAAGACATTTGGTGCTTTTAAAAGACAACTGAAGTTGTGGCTTAAGAGTTCGCAACATGTAATCATGCCTAAGTGCTGATTCTTTTTACTTTTTACGTTTTCTATATAAGACTGTCTATAACATTGTCTTACAACTAGAGATGTCCCGATGCCACTTTTTTCATACCGATACCGATACCGATACCTTTCTTTCAGTAGTCACACGATTCCCGATACCTATTACCAATACCAAGATTTTTTTTTAGTAACCACTTATTTTGGAGTCAAGACTTGTGAATCATTGTCAAGTAGTACTGTAGTGTTTATTGTAGACACAGAAACAAACAGCTTCTTTAACTTTTTTTTCTGCCCCCCCCCCCCAAAAAAAAAAAACAAAATTCTGGACCACCAAGGAGTCACAACCAACAGGTTGAGTACGCCTGCCTTAAACATTATTGCTTAAAAAACATGATGTTGCAGTCAATGTAAGATGATCACTTAACACAGGTGTGATTTTTAGTTAGGAATAAAATAAAAATATTTTTCCCCTTGCTACATTACAGTATATCCGCCTTTTCATTATTTGTCAAAGGGAAAAAAAAATACTCCAGGTAAAAAACACCCATTGTCATACCTTTTAGTTACCAGTACGAAGTTGTGCCTTACAGCCTTAATTAAGGGCCAATGAAAATTGCTCGTTTGTGAAAATGATTCTAATACCCCTAATCTACACATGCAGTGTAATCTGCTTCTGAGATTTTATGTTCCTTCTTCTGCATATTGTTCTGACTCCTTATTGCTGCTTGCTTGGTCCCATTTTATTGCTGCTTGCAGCTATATTTTTACTATATTATTGTACTGGAGAATAATACAATCGAATGACATGCATTTGCATTATTGAATTCTTATAATCAAAGCAAAGTAGGCCTAGGCAATAAAAACAAACACCCCTGCCATGGGGTGGCATTATTATTAATTTGTTATTATTAGTTATTATTTGATGTCTTGATTGCATTTGCATTGGGCTTATATGCTATAAATAAGTAGCTATAATATGTTCTAGACACACAAAAGTAGGCTATAGTATACTAAGTTCCTAATCAGACAAGACAACTTCATTACAGTCACCACTTTGAGGCTATAAATTCCATGTGTTTTGTATGTCACATCATAAGTGGTGACCCCTATAGAAACCTGCACCTTAGCACCACAAAAGGATAGTGGTAACAGTTTTTAACGGGTCACGGCTCCTCATATAACCGCGGGAAGCAACGTGTTGTTGTTGTTGTTGTTGTGCAGAATGCAGACTTCTTTTAACTGGCTGCCAGTACAATGCAACTTGCATGCTGGCAATATAGGCCTTCTAAATGCAAAGGATTACGGACCCACTTGTGGATTATACATTTTTGCAGTAGTTTTTTGCAATAGCAAGCAACAAGCGGATATGATACTGTATAGTAAGGTAAGCTAACTGCCAGCTCTCTCTCTCTCTCTCTCTCTCTCTCTCTCTCTCTCTCTCTCTCTCTCTCTCTCTCTCTCTCTCTCTCTCTCTCTCTGTGTCTCTCTCTCTCTCTCTCTCTGTCTCTCTCTCTCTCTATCTCTCTCTGTCTCTCTCTCTCTCTCTCTGTCTCTCTCTCTCTCTGTCTCTCTGTCTCTCTGTCTCTGTCTCTCTGTCTCTCTCTCTCTGTCTCTCTCTCTGTCTCTCTCTCTGTCTCTCTCTCTCTCTCTCTCTCTGCTACGTTCTATCATCTATGGGTGTGTGCGCTGGTGTTTCATCGTGTGTGTGTGCACGCTGCATGTCTAAATTAGACGGCGCTATCTGTCGTGTGGGCCGTGTCGCTGCAATAGCGTTTCGTTTTGTTTATTTGTATATCGGATTAATAATTGGACCCGAGTACGAGTACTTTAGGCTAAAATCGGTGACTACCCGATGTTTGGTATCGGATCGGAACACCTCTACTTACAACATTATGTGTGTCTGTATGTTTTGGTTCATGAGGACAACAGATGAAATTTAGCTGTAGCTAATTGTAGCTGTAGCTGACCGGTTTTACACTGGGATGTACATATTCTGCGTGTGTCTGCCTCCTGTGTCCATAAAACTGGTCCTGTCCTGTCTAAATAAACAAATTAAGTAAGTAAAGTAAGTTATTTCATGATTTGCAATCACATCTTACAAAAAATGTCTGTATGTGTGGAATTGACCCACCACACTTACAGTCTTTCCTCTCTGCAATGTTGTGTCATTATGTGCAGGATGGCCCTGTCATAGGCACTATATTTTGTTTTGTTCGTGTTTAACTGAGTCTAACTGAGTCTACTACCGGCTGTTGCCCCACTGGAGATTGCAACTCATACCAAGGAAAAAATATGGCCTCAAGAGGATAATGTTAAGGATAAAAAACAAGTTGGAAATAACTCAAATGGCCTTAAAGACGAGACCGACAAGGATAAAATCCACCATCCACAAGACAAGACCAACGAGGATAAAATCCACCAGCCACAGGGATAAAGAGGCAAAACTGGATTTTGCAAGCTAAATCAAGGACTCAATGTGCTTGAAGGCCTCAGACAGAGTGTTGCCAGATGACAATCCAGCCTATGAAATTGCCATAACGACTGATATGAAAAACATTTTTGTTGGTATAAAAGTGATGTTGTTGAGAGTGACATTGATACCTTTATCTTGTGGAAATCTTCTCTGAACCTGAACTTGAGATAAAATTCACTTGCACTCGGATGTTATTCCAGAACTTACTTTATTGTCCGGTGTGTTAAGGTTTTCGACTCCATTTTTTTTATAGGGTTCAATCCTTTCACACTTAAGGGTCAAAGGTTTTAATGGTTAATTTGCACCTTTTAAAGGTGAAGTGAATA
Source organism: Benthosema pterotum (assembly GCA_039105355.1). Lineage (NCBI taxonomy): Eukaryota > Metazoa > Chordata > Actinopteri > Myctophiformes > Myctophidae > Benthosema > Benthosema pterotum. Next base: position 30,291,902 of record CM076967.1, on the reverse strand, counting down.
ATAGGGTTTTGGTTTCTACTTGTCAATTAATTCAGAGCCACTTTGTCATATTTCCATCATTGTCTAAACATAATGTGAAATCCAATAGCAGATTTTCTATACATTTGGACAACTGCTTTGCTCTGAGTTTTAGTGCACATGAATCTGTCTTTTACAAGTTTGTCTGAATTAGGCTTATGATAACAGTATCTGTTACATCAGTTGTTGTCAGTGAGTTGTTCGGGGAGCGCCAGTGGTCGATTTTTGAGTGGGTTCCAGGAGATCCCCAGCTAAATGATGGAGTTGGCATCCAAGTGGACCCTTAGATGTTTAAATCTTGAGACTGAGTAAAAGGCAAGAGTAACCATCTGCATTACTTAATTTACGAGTCTGTGCAATTAGAGTAGGTAAAAATAATTGTTAGTTTTATTGTCTACCAACATCAATATATGTTGTAGCATGGATTTGTGAACTAAATCTTATTCAATGACAAGAAAATATTTGTTTGGGATCCGAGGGGCTAAATCTCATCAAATGGTGGTCTGTGGCTCAAATGCCAAACAATTGCTGAGGATGGCTAAAATTGTTGAAATAATGTTGCAAACCACTATGTTGGGTAAATGAGTTTTTCTTTTACAAGCGTGTGATTAGGCTTTAGAAAGCTGCTCTGGTTGGCAACTCAGTGATATTCGTGTGTGTGTGTGTGTGTGTGTGTGTGTGTGTGTGTGTGTGTGTGTGTGTGTGTGTGTGTGTGTGTGTGTGTGTGTGTGTGTGTGTGTGTGTGTGTGTGTGTGCGTGTGCGTGCGTGCATATATAGATGTGTATACACATGCATGTGATGGACAGGGGGGAGGATGAGAGAGAGAGAGAGTGGGTCTGCCCTGCTGTGGGTGGCCAACTATCAGGCCCTCAGGGAACAGACGTCTGGTCTCTACCAACATTGGCCACTAAAGCTCCACTCAGTGATCCCAGCTTGGGTCAGCAAGCATTCCTATAAATAATGTGTTGAGGTAGATCTGGTGCAGAGTTGCTCAAACACACACTTATTATTATTATTATTATTATTATTATTATTATTATTATTATTATTATTATTATTATTATTATTATTATTTTTTAACTTTAATTCCATAATACAATACAGTGAGTGACAGAGCAGTGATGGGGGAACACGTTATGACCTAGATTTCAAAAGGCTGAAGTCAAACAGGCTATATAAAGTACACACAGTCTATGAAGTAGCTCTCAGGTTAACAACTTAACACAATGTTACATGTTGTGTATATAATGTGTTGACAGTTCAAAAACATCAAATGAAGGTACGGTTTTGTTCAAACCTTCTGCATGTGTACCATATTATGAGTAGTATAGTAGCGGCATGAAACTTGGAATATTGACACGTTTTCTGATCTTTCCTTTAATGGATTTTATCAATGGAAGCTTTAATTTTCCTACAACCTGAGAACACATGGGAGTTTTTAAGACAATTAGCCCGGCTGAACAAGGCTCATTATGTGGTTAGAGGGTTCAAAAGAGAGGAGAAACAAGGGGGGTGAGAGAGAGAGGGGGGGTGCAAAGGAAGGGAAGGGATAGGAGGTGAGACTGGAGGGATAGGAGGTGAGACCATAAGGCGGAGGAGGAGGAGGAGGTGGTAGCGGTAGGATAAAGCAGGAAGGGTCTGCAGAGGAGATGGAGGGATCAAGCAGTGTGGGGGTGTGCTGATGATAGGTAGTTTGGGAGGGAGGTGATAGGCGGGCCAGAAGGGGTGGAGGAGGGAACAGGAAGTTGGTGATGAGAGGGAGGCAGACTTCCTAATTTGACCTGAACTGAAATTGCTTTGACCCCAAACTATGTTAAGAAACAATTCCAACAACAAACAATTCCAATTCCAAAACAATTCCAACAAGGAGATGCATGAGGTGGCAAGCTGGGCAATAGGGCATCAGTTTTACCAAACACACCCACCATGACTGGCCTTTTTGTCTGTCGGGACTGCAAATCCAGTTAACTATCATCCCGGAAGTGAATGTAAACAACATTTCAACATAAGCATAAGCTCACAACAGCACAGATGGTACATACTGTACTGTGTATGTACAGTATGATACATACAACGTACATGAGTGTGACATCATCTTATATAATCATCATTATACATTATATATGCAGGAGTAGGCAGGAACAGAAAAGTCCTAAATGATTGCATGGCGTTAAATGACGCCAGCTGTCTGGTGGAAAGTGTTCCTTAGCCTGGTGGTGATGATCTTGATACTGTGTTAGGCCCCTTTGCCCTTCATGGGCGTTGTGAGTGGTTGAAGAGGTTGTGAGTAGGATGGTGCTACAAGATACAATACAGCACAAGAAAATTATGAAGACAGAAATCGTGAGGGTAAACAACAAACAGGAACTCCCAGTCCAACTACAGGGAGAGAACATAAAAGAAACTGAACGCTTCACATATTCTCTGGAGCATACAGCAAAGATGGTGGAACAGATGATGACATCAAAAGCCTTTTACCTTGTGCGACCCATCTAGATCTCCAAGGCACTGTCCTTCTGAAATAAAATCAGAATACTTAACTCCAAGGTTAAGTCACTTCTCTATGGAAAAGAGATGTGGCGCGCAGAAGCGTAGCGTTCATTTGGCCAGTCAGACACAGGTCTAGTCAATTGGGACCCCCCCCGGCAAAAAAACAACAGAGCCTACAGGAATAAGTACAGTAAGTCAAGTAAATGTCAGTAAAAGATGAGGGTGAAATAGTTGCCATTGGTAAATGGTGCATTTATGTAGCGCCTTTATCCAAGGTGCTTTACATAGCTTGTGCATCACATTCACCACATTCATACACTGATGGCAGTGGAAACCATGCAAGGTACCTACTAGCTGGCACATCAGGAGCAATTAGGGGTTCAGTGTCTTGCTCAAGGGCACTTCGACAATCAACTCTGCGGGAACCCGGGATCGAACCAGCAACCTTGTGGTTACCATCCGGTGACTCTACCCCTGAACCACTGCCGCTTTGCTTTTTATTTGTTCTTTGACTTATGTTTTTAATTTGATTGTTTCTTCACCTTGTCCATGGCACAGCGCTTTGTAACTTTTGCTTTGAAAGGTGCTTTATAAATAAAAATTACTCACTTGCATTTCTGCTCTACTCATAAACGTTTTGTAATTACTTAATTCCCCTGTCTCTAGTTCAATTAATAAGGCATTATCTCTCTCATGAGCCAGAGCGGAAGTGCGCACACATGCACCATCTGAGCAACACAGCTGCATATAATGGAAATCTGTCAATGACGATTAGCCAAGTGAAATATCTTTTACTCGTCTTTCCCACAAAGTGACATTCACACATGATATTGGTGATCCCTTATGATCCCTTAGGACATTATATTTCAAGGTGTAATATATTTTACAAAAAGGTAAGCGACATGATACCCCAACAATACACAAAGCATGCAGTAAAACGTTTGGTTCTATGGGGCTTTACAGACAGGGAGTCCGAAACGTACCCATTAGTATATGGGGCTTATTTTCCATCCACTAGCTGTCTCGTGTGTGTGTGTGTGTGTGTGTGTGTGTGTGTGTGTGTGTGTGTGTGTGTGTGTGTGTGTGTGTGTGTGTGTGCGCGTGTGCGTGTGCGTGTGCGTGTGCGTGTGCGTGTGCGTGCGTGCGCGCGTGCGTGCGTGCGCGCGTGCGTGCGTGTGCTGAGACAGTGGACTCCACTGGCAACCCCTGGCTGTATGTAACTGGTAATATTTGGAACTATAGTGTGTCCGATTTGTCTGTCTTGACACTGGTAGGTGTAAGTCATACCAAAGACTCAAATGGGATGCAGTGGCACTCAGCATGAAGGGTTCGTTTGAAGCAAGTCAATATAAAAATTGGAAGTCTGCCATTGAGTGGGCGCTTCATAAAGTTACACTCATGTCATGTTCAAGAGCTGTACTTGTACATCAAACTGCCTCATGCAGTCACGCTAGAGAAACAGGAGATAGGCTCCATCCCTGTGGGCCTTGTGGTTCGGCAAAGCTTTCATACATACTAATAGTATGACTGATGCAATATGAACCTTTGACCTATTTTGTCACTTGTTTCTTAACTTTATTTTGTGCAAGCTATTGTGACAAACTATTATATTTCTTGACCTGGCTTGAGTGGTTTGCCTTGAGCCTTGAGTGGTTTGCCTTGAACCTAGATACCATAGCATCATTATTATAATTATTATATATAGATTGATATGCTGCTGAGAGCGCTCTTGTCCTCACACCTCCCTTGTTGACCTTATTCTTCAACCTTTGCATTTGTGTGTGCAAATAAGTTCCTCGTTCTGTTGCTGTGTTGCCAGTTTTGCAAGAGAAACAAGTGGCAAGGTCTACAAATTCCAGCAGAAATGAAAATAGCAAACCATTTGCCACCCTCTGTCAATTGCAGTATCTAATGTGATCATGGGCTCGACACAGTGGACTGGCCTCATGCTTCCTCAATGCATGAGGGTCCAAGCTGCTAGGACGTAGCGCATGGATGGAACATGTTATTCCAACCAGTTCCTTTCCCCTCCATCAGGCACCCCAGCTGGCAGGGGGAAGTAGTCTAGAGACCAGGATTACTGCATGTTTCTGTGAGGGTACCTACCCTAGGGTACACGGAGAGAACATTCAAACTCCACACAGAAAGTCCCTTTCTCCATTCCTGTCATTCCCGGGTATGGCCTCTGATGACGTGGAGGAGACATGCCACGAGAACCCACAGTGAGGACCGTCTAGCTGTGAGGCGACAGCACTACCGCTGTGCCAGTGCCACTGTGCCCTGAATATATATTTTTAAACATTTTAATTAAAAAAAGTTAAGATCATTTATGATGGTGGAGAATTACATACTGTATTGGGTTCCTTGATGTGAAGATATGTGGGAAAATAATGGTTTTAACATTAGGAAGCAAACCCAAATAAGCAACTACTGTACACTTTGGAAACAAGCCCAAAAACATCAACCACTACCAGCAACCTACATATCATCATCATCAATACTATAACTAAGCAAATGTCTGTCTGAATGTCTGTCTGTCTGAATGTCTGAAGCGAGCATAACTCATCACTGGCTGCACCGATCACTATGATTTTTCACACAGTCATTGACCATAACATTAGGAAGAGACTGATGAAGCCCTTTTTTCAAATTAACAAATTGTTGATTAATAATGAATTTATTGGTGAATTAAATTTCCCCATTCGCTTAACATTGGCAATTCCCTTTTCGGCCACAGGGGGCAATGCAAATACCAAAACACACACACACACACACACACACACACACACACACACACACACACACACACACACACACACACACACACACACAGTGTCTGTGCGTGTGCATTAAAGCAATCCTTCATCAAATCCTTCATCACATTACCCACACAGTGAGTACATCATTTGGTGTTCATATATTCACAACGGGTAAGGCCCTAGTTAAAACAAGTCAAAGGTTGCTTATAGTAAACATGGCAACACTGCCTGAACGGAAGCACCAGTGTGTGCTTTGCCCCCTTTCCCCACCAGTACCATGGCGGGGAATAACGTCAATAGCTCTGCGTCTTTAGCTCCTATTGGCTCAGTAGCATGCTGCCTCATGGACCAGCCAGGGAGGCCCCATGACAAAATACTATTTATTGAATTATTTCATTATAGTAAAACCCGACAGTTTAGGGCCGGGTAGGGCCTAAAATGTATTCCATTTAGTCGGGCCGGGTCGGGCCAAGGGCCTGAACAGTTAGGGCCCAGTTAGGGCCAGGCCTTAATTTTCAGGCCTGTGTTTATTTTAACCATGCATGTTATTGTGTATGACAGCATGTTGTAGAGTGAATGACAACTTTTGGTGGCAGTGAAAAAAACCCTTCAGATAGCCCCTCATATCCCTCACTCACTACCTTCCGTGTGTGTGTGTGTGTGTGTGTGTGTGTGTGTGTGTGTGTGTGTGTGTGTGTGTGTGTGTGTGTGTGTGTGTGTGTGTGTGTGTGTGTGTGTGTGTGTGTGGGGGGGGGGGGGGGGGGGGGGGGGGAGAGAGACAGTGGACTGCCCTGGCAACCCCTGTCTGAATAGTTGAATAGTACAGTAACTGTTAATATTTGGAACATTGTGGAACTACACTGGGAGGTCAGGGTTCGATCCCCAGACAGGTTTTAACAAAGACTCAACTGGGACCCGGTGGCACTCAGCATCAAGGGATGGATTGACGTAGGTCAAGATAATAAGTCTGCCCTTGACTGGGAGCTTTACAAAGTTACAGTACATTCAGTGTGCAGACAATGATTTTTTGTATGTCGCCTTATCCACTGTCTGGCCAAAGATCCCTCCTGGCTTCACCTGGTATCGAGTATATGTGTCAGACTGTCAGTTTTACTCTTTTTGTAGTGTTCCACATATTAGCGTCATGTCCAAGGGGTGTATTTGTACACCAAGCTGCCTCACGCAGTCACGCTAGAGAAACAGGACATAGGCTCCTTCCCTGCCTAATTAGAATAATTGTTATATTTTGATATCCTGTTACTGTGGATTTATATTTATGTTGTATATTTTTCATAATGGTATCCTCTGGGTGAAATTCTGCACGTGGTGGCATGATAGTCTGTTCTGTTATTTTGTTTCTGGGCCTTTAGTGCCCTGGTTAAATATGCATAGACTTATTTTAGGTTTTATAACAGATAAAACAGTGCTCTGGAATATGCTTACTTGGTCTGATTTCTGACCATGTTCAGCCTGGCTCTGTCTTGCTGTGCATGTTAAAACGAGCATAAATTGTGCTGGCTAGTTAGTTGATCAGGACGGTCCTTTGTAGTTTGGTAGTTTAACTAGCATTGACAAGATAAACACATTCACTCTAAAACAGGGGTTTTCAACAGGTGGTCCGGGGTCCACCAGTGGTCCTTGAGAAGGTTCCAGGTGGTCCCCAGGCTAAATGATGGAAAGTTGGTTAACCAGATGTAACAGCCATGTAACAGCCAAATGGACCCTTGCGGGTCCATTTGGTTTCATTTTTACATTCTCAAGAGTTAAAATATTCATCATCTGAATTAGCACCACTTAATTAAGAAGTCTACACTGTTTTGTTGGCAAAATACAGTGGACAAAACCAAAAGAATTCTTCATTTTTAGGTCTTTGGTGTGAAAATGTAATCAAATGGTGGTCCGTGGCTCAAATGCTGAATAAATGGTGGTCCCTGGAGTCAAAAAGGTTGAAAACCCCTGCTCTAAAACATAACCACATTGTCCCCTACTTCTCAGCTATGCTCAGTAGCCTTTTCCCCTCTTCTGCTCCGGGTAGTTTAGATAACGAATCAGCCAATCGGCTGTATGCAAGGACTCGATCCGTGAACTTTACAAGTTAGAAAAGGATACATTAACACTTACAGCCACGTCTTGCTTTCCACGACAGCCTTGCTCCTTCTCAGCTGTGCTCAGTAGCCTAAAGGAAATGCATATCTCAGCTCCCACAGGACAGTATATATTATACTGCTGTCCTATCTATCAGCCATAGCACTGCCACCTTGCAAATCTAGCTCATAGCCTCATGCATTCCAGTAATTAGTCACAGACAGCATGCAGAGAACGGTTAAGTACATTACAGGCAAATCATAAGCATTAGGGAAGCCATATCTAGCTGTATCTGTACAAAAAATGAACTCAATGCACTTAATAATAAACATTACAGTAGGTGGCAATAAAATCGGCATTAATATGTCAAATACTGGAAAGAACATTCTCAGTTTCAGGTTTATTTGTCATATGAATCAGTATAAATTAGTGTTGCGCAGAGCACTCTCAAGTCTTAAACAAATATATACCAGTGTATACAAGACAAAACAACACCTGGGGCAAAGAAGAATACCAACCAAAAGCATGTTCAAGCAGCTCAAAAGGTGTATTGGCTAGTTAGCTTAATCTTTTACTTTTGCGGAAGTTAATTAATAAAAAAGTTAATTAATTAGTTAATTAATAACTATTAATGCCATGGAAAGCAAAATGTGATGTTATTTTTACGATTTTTAGAAAATTATTTACATTTGTGACAATGAGGGGTCATTGCATAATTAGCGCTCTGAAACAAAAGGTGTGACTAAGGTGTTCCTCCTCAAATGATCCCCATCAAATAATGAAGGTCTGAATCCAGTTTCAGTTTGTTGTGTTCTCTTTTCAAAATGATTTTCTGCTTCAAAAGACTTAAAGCAGAAAAGGGCTGCAATGATTGTCCTTTTGGACAGGTTCATCCGAGTAGTGGAAACAGACTGTGCCGGCCAGCATCGTTTGATATTTGATACATATGTTGGATAAATGCCACAAGATAAAGTCAACAGTGACTCTAGACTTAGCAGGTTTGTGAGTGTGACTGAGGCAATGGACTAGGGCAAAGGGGTCTGGGAAGCTGCCTGAAACCCAAGCCTGGAGACTGGCCAGGGCAGTGCAAGTGACTTCAGGTTGGCGATATGGAGGATGGAACAGGGCTGACCAGGTGACTGTTAAGATGGGCACAGGAGATGTTGCAGACTCTGGAGACAAGGTCTCTGCCTGGACAAATACACATAGATAGAAACATAGGTACCCCCTTAGGCTCTGAGGCGTCTGTATATTGTGCACCATCTCACATTTTGTCACAGAGGCCTCGTTCTCAAATGCACTTGCTTTGGCATTCAAATGTTTCCTAATGCCAATGCAGCTACTTTGAGGTGAATTTTAAGTTTGTGATTGGCCTGTGAGTGTCAGGGACAGGGTGCCTACCGCATGTTCTTACCTGTGCTTCCCTGTGATACACGTTGCTCAAATATACTGCACCGGCAAATGAGGCATCAAGGTTTTTGTACTGTATCTATGATACTGCAGACTCTGGAGGCGACACCACAGAGGATGTTGCAGTCTCTCGGGGCGACGCCACAGAGGATGTTGCAGATTCTAGAGGCGATGTTGCAGAGGATGTTGCAGACTCTAGAGATATAATGGGCATATGGCACTGCTGGGCTGATGAGGGAGTGGCGACAGGAATGTGGGAAGTGGAAATACAGACAGAGGGAGACGAGACACAGACAGAGAGAAACAGACAGGTGGAGAGACAGAGCGTGGCAGTCAGATGATGTGGCTGGCACAGCTTAAAAAGCTTACACAAATCACCCATGAGCATCTGGTAATTGAGGCATGACATCATTGTATTCCAATGCATGCACTGAAACTGAAGTAAAATATATATTTTTGTATTGGTTTTAGTTCCCTATAACAAAACATGAATGTTTTTTGGCAAAATGTCTCAGTGTGGATGAGGCTTTACTTTTGGCAGTTTAAGCATTACACGTGTTTTAATGGAAGTGCTTCTTTTCTAGCACTGTAATATATTATGCTTGTTCCAAACAGAGATTGAAGTGACATGAGTGGTCCAGAGCAACACAGTAGATCCACACTATTGTGGATGAGACATATCCAATGTCTCATAAAACAGAATTGTTGTGAAAAAATAACAGGCAGTATAGAGAGGGAATCCGGGGGACGATTGAGGAGACGGCAGCTGAAGACAAGTTGCCAGTGGGGAGCCATTAGCTAGCTAGCGGCAGTGCTAAGCGGTGCTGTAATGTATTTGGCAGGGCTAACACAGAGATGGCGTTGACTGCTGACGCACTGAGGGAGCGAGGCTTTGGCTGCTCCTTACTGCCGCTACCTCTCTGCCCACATGTGCTGTTCAGTTCTGCATGCATGAAGATTACATCATAGACAGGGGCAGGCAGACGGAGAGAGAGAGACATATGGAGAGAGAGAGAGAGACATATGGAGATGGACAAAGAGAGAGAGTGTGTGTGTGTGTGTGTGTGTGTGTGTGTGTGTGTGTGTGTGTGTGTGTGTGTGTGTGTGTGTGTGTGTGTGTGTGTGTGTGTGTGTGTGTGTGCGTGTGTGTGGTACCACACCTTAGTTTCTGTGATTAGGGGAAATAAACAATGTCTGTCTGAACAGTTTGCTATGAGAATAATTTATGTTATTCTCTTGATTTACTGTACGTCTGAAATTGTAAGTTCACAAGAGTTTAATCATCAGTGTTATTATTCCTCACTCACCACAATTTTAATGAGTGGTCAATTAAATTGCTATCATGCCACCATGATATGGCATGATAGCTATATAAAACTATGAGAATGATCCAAGGGGAGAAGTTTTTACTTTTGTTTTTCTGTCTTTATTGATAGTTTCAAGTTAAGAGTTAGGGAGAGACATGCAGCAAAAGGTTTGTATGAATCATGGTAAGATTCATATGAGTCAATGGGACACAGGACATATGCCATTCAAGGAGCCTAGTATATGTGGTATGTGCCTGGACCACTAGATCTGCACTTCTATCTTTGCTCAGTTATGTAAAATAGTTTTTATGTGAACTAGGGTAAAGAGGATCCCACAAGGAACCCACAAGGTTTCTCACATCTGGCTTTGCACTTAGAAACATCAGACTGGGACAATCCTGGGAAAGGTTCTCTTCACATTTACCTTTATTGGGTTTATAATGTACCCATATCCTACCTCTACGAATATAGTTTGTTGATGATATGTCTTAGAACAGCAAGAGAAAGGAAAGAGAAACAATGGGCTGCAAAACTTGGCAATCTTGTCACAGGAAAAGGGACAACCATTAGGAGACATATCGGTACTTAATGTGCAGTGTGACTAGTTTTATGTACCACACGACTTTCTTTTTTTGACATGTAAAATGTTGTGCCATAAAGCCAGTGGAATTGAACTGAATTGAGATTTAAAGAAAACGTCATGTGGTACAGTCAGACGTATAATAGACATTGTACATGATCTTCTTATTGTGGGCTCGAGAAGTGAGACCACTATTGTTCTCGCATTTCTTCCCCGGTAACGTTTTCTTGCTGGGCTGTGATGTCATGATGTGGGTCAATATATAATTAAGTAGAGCGCTACTGGAGCCAGGTCTGTTACTTCAGGCTAGTTATTATCATGGTGGTCTTAAGACTCTTAAGTAACGGGTCCATTATTTTTATCGTAAATATTGCCTCCAGCCTGTGACAGCATTTGGGTCAACAAATAGGGGAGAGGGGCTGTGATGCCCTTTAGGTCAATACATCATTGGAGAGATATTCAAGCCCACACTGTTTCTTATCCTTACTGCTTACGGGTTGTGTTAGATGGTGATGGCGATGTAATTGTAAGATATGTAAGATATCTTCGGGGGGTTGGCTGAGTACCGGGTAACACGTGTATAGCATGTACATGTGTATTGTGTGTCTATATCGGTATGTACTGTATATGGGGAGGGATGGTACAGTAGAACCTTTGAGCAATAAAGCCAGATCTATTACGGGGTCATGATGACGGAAGAATGTTTCTAAACAAGGGCCATGTATGGCCTACTTGTGTGCAATGCGCAGGTTTTCACTCGACAGAGTGTAGTTTTACTTGTTTCTGTGAAACTTGGGCCATTTTAGCAGGTTTGGCAGTTCTGAAGCCCTCATTTGTCAAAAGGCCTCTGACCTTTACTGTACATCTCCCAATGAGTGAATTGTTATGAATTCTTCCATCCACTTTTCAGCCTTTTTTGCCAAAAGGGGAACACATTGGTTGTACATGGAGAACAGTTATTAGAGTACCCACTGTTGTATCCTTTCCCTAACTAAAAACGATGACATTGTGTTACACAATTGACGTACATGAGCATGAATGGGAGACAGCTGGAGTCCGTAGTGTTCCATTGTACTCGCAACAGCATATATTATGTGTTGCCAATCGATGAAGCAGATTATTTTGGGTTGGCCCAAAGGCCACCACAGACAGAGATTTGGTGCGTCCTCCACAAACCCACAGAGGGACAGATGCAGATGTTTGTGGTTACTCTCACTATCACACACACGGCAAGTCAAATGATCAGATGGTGCCCCAGTTTTGCATAGCTACATTACCCACTGACAGTAATTTGTGAAGTTATATACTCGCCACAAAAAGTTCGGAAATCCAACTTTGGTCCATTATAGCTCCCCTTTGATAAAACCGATTGGTATCGTATTATATACCATTTTTATCATTGATTTGTCCCCTTTACAATGAGGTACAGCATGTAATGATCCGGCATTCGTGGAATGAGAAACACTGCTAAACATGTGGCTTGCGCTCCAATTTTTTTTGCCAAAATGGCAAATGTATGGTATTGATTGCTTTGCGTTGCCTAGCATTCCATTCCTCAACCAGCAACTGTTTCAAGTCAGCCAACGTGGTTCTGTGGGTCACTCTAGCATACACATCCCTGATCCCACAAGTGTTCAATTGGGTTGAGGTCTGGACTCATGGCAGGCCATTCCATCCTCTCCACTCCCAAATTCTGGAGGTACTCTTTGATGATCCTGGCTCTGTGGGGGCGAGCATTGTCATCTTGGAGGATGGCATTAGGTCCCAGGTTCCTAAGATATGGGATCGCCACTGGATCCAGAATCTCATCCCTGTACCTTAATGCATTGAGATTACCTTTGATAATGACAAGATTAGTCTTGCCTCTCAGAGAGATGCCCCCAAACCATCACACTGCCCCCATTAAATGATGTCACCCGATCAGTACAACAATCTGTCTGTGTTTGGTAATACCACACGCTACTGAGTTCCCTGTCACTGAGTGTGAAATTAATAAAGTCTAAAAATGTCCAATATGTATTGTGTTTTTACTTTGTACTGTGGAAGAGAGTAATCATCCAATCTGCTAGGCAACGCAAAGCAATCAATACCATACATTTGCCATTTTGGCAAAAAAAAAATGGAGCGCAAGCCACATGTTTAGCAGTGTTGCTCATTCCACGAATGCCGGATCATTACATGCTGTACCTCATTGTAAAGGGGACAAATCAATGATAAAAATGGTATATAATACGATACCAATCGGTTTTATCAAAGGGGAGCTATAATGGACCAAAGTTGGATTTCCGAACTTTTTGTGGCGAGTTTAGATATATTATTTGTTGACGTGGTTGATGTTGTATCTGCTACAACTTCTTCAACCAAGATAACGTGTCTGATATCTCCTCCTGAGAACACTGTGCTGGTCATTCCATTACCTCAGGTCTGCGGATTCAGAGCACCTACTGTAGTTATAAAAGGATAATGGGGGATGTCTAGCCCCATTAGCCAGAGCAGTTCCCACAGTGTGTGAACTGCCATCAACATCAACAGTTTATGGTTGGGCTGGGCCATGAGTCATTTAGATATTTAAATGGGCTGCCTGATTTGCCTTGTGTGGCAGAAATAGTGAGTGAGTGTATGTGTGGGTGGGTGAGATGGATAGACAAGGCAAAGAGTGAGCATGACAAATGTTAGTGTGTTGGTTTGTTGATTCGATAAACAAGCTTTCTTATGCCATGACAACCATCCACCCCTCGACATTGGTTGATAGAGACCCTCTGTTCTTTTCTTAATTACGGTAATCTGTTTGGATTGGAACAAAATCTAGATGCATGTGCTCACACGCACACACACACGCGCACACCCGCACACACACACACGCACACACACGCACACACGCACACAATGACATACAGTTCTGTCTCCAATTCACTTTGCTTCATCTGTTTCTACTAGGACAACAACATAATGCCAACAAGCCAAACAACTTGCAGGCCTATCTCCAGCCATTCATATCAATAGCTGTGCTTAAGTTTTGAGGTCCAAATATAACATTATTCGGTGAAACTCTATCAAAAAACGTATCTCTCTTTCACCTCAATGGTAGACCTCCAGAATAATAAAGCAATAAAACAAGACATCATAATCAAGTGTCCAGTTTTACTTCACCAAGGTTATATGTAGATTTCATGTCCAAGTTGGCAAATTTTCCTGACAAATGTTGACTGATAACCGAACAAATTCAGTGCTTTGACGTTGTTGTCATGAAAAAGCATTGTTACACCATGAAATCAGAATCAATTTGAAATTATAGTATTAGTATTTTTTTCTTTCTAAATATACTGTCAAATACAAAAATACATGATTCCTATAGGGAAAAGTGGCACAATCCATTCTATATCCAAAGTAATGTAATGTACAGGTACCTAGACAAAGCTATCATGAAATATGTGCGTTTGTGACAACACAAGTATATGTTAGAATATAGATGGAGTATTGTGCCCATGTTCATAGCTATTTATTTCTTTCCAAATTAGGCTGGTGCTCACTGCCCAGTAGAGATGATGCAATTTGGGAACGCATGCTCCACCCACGTATGCAATAACCATTACCCTTGTTGTCAGAAGTCTCATTGTACCTGTTACCACAGTACACCCCTATAGTAAAATTTGTGATGGCAGTTTTATGATGTTATATTGATGACATTAGGTCTTGCAGCAGCCCAATTAGTTTTTGATTTTGTCCCCACAAGCCACGTCTCAATATTTGCTATTCATAATTAAAGGAAAATTTAAGTCAAATTTAACCAACTAATCACACAAATTAAGTTGTTCATGAGATGATGTATGATGATGTATTCCAGTGAATTGATTAACCATTCATAAATCACAATCACTAAAGCTTTAGTTGCTAAAACCTTTCCCTCCTCAGAGTACAATGTTTCAGCACAGTCTCATTAAAACACACAGTGGTATTGGTCTTTGGCCCATTTTGGGCACCAGCTTATTTTCAGGACTTCAAAAACTCAATGACCTCCCAGACGGTACATTAAGTACAGGAGTAGACCAGTATGAGAAATGCCCTCTTGCGCAAGTATTTCAGTCATGCATCTGATATCTTGTATCGCATTAGATGTTGATTTTTAGTTCACATTTTTTCTAGGCATCACAAATAAAAGAAAGGTATAACTCCCAATTGTCACACATCTGAATTCAAACAGAAACAGTATTTGATTTGAAGTCTTTGCTCAGGCCAGGGTCCTATTTACAGTAAATGATGGCAAAATCACATAAAAATTGGCTCTGACAAACAAGGTGAAAGTGTCTTCTACCACCCCCAGCCCCCATGTCCCTCTGTTCATCCAGCCAAAACTATAATTAATGGGAGCTGACCCTACTTTAACTTGGCACACTGCAAGCGGTTGGATTTGTGATAAGACCTTCTCATCAGAATAGTATCCTGTCCAAAGGGCGGATGAATACAGTCTGACTCACTAACAAAAATATAAGATGGCCCTTGGGGTCATTATGGCTTCAACAAAGCTTACTTTCTTAATCATGAGATGGAGTGTCATTTTCTCACGTCATCTTATCTGATCCCATGAGTCTTCTGTCTGTACTGTACAGTGTAGTCCATTAGCTGGGCCACAAGTCATACTGTGTAACATTCATTTTCCACTTGTAGCTCCATTTTCATTACAGCCTTTGTTGACATAAAGCTACCACTGAACAAGGAATACTGTAGGGTCCCATAGTGCTTGGATATATAATATTGGAATATAACAACACATCAGAAGCGGTATTTATTAACGCTAAAATACATACCTAAGTACATATACACATCTGGTAATACAGTACATTTCTGGTGCCCTTGTCATTTTGGCATGAGTGTTGGTGAGTTAATGTAGATCAAAATAACTTATAAATAACATTAAATCTAAAGAAGTTGATATAGTGTATCTACGTTTCTTCATTTCTTACTTTACCAGGTATGGAAAAGTATGGACAATGTACAAATAATATAAATAATATAATATATAAATATAAATGATATGATATAAAATAATGTATAGAAAAATATTTATGTTTCCAGAGACTATTGCCGCTGTTCTGTTTTCCTGGGTGGCCAGGAGCTGCAACGCCATGGAAATCTCTTTGAACTTTCGTGTTGTTTGATCTTTGTCAATTTCTCAAAATTGTTGAACCCCATTTGTTATTTCTTTTGTTGTTCAACATCTCAAGGCTCTCATACAGACACTACTGTACTTGATGACTAATTAACAACAGTCTGGTTTGTTTTAATAAAGCAACTCTCTCCACAGACATTAACATATTTGTTCTTTTTATTTGGCACAACACAAAAGTGCTTCAAGATAACACTGCCCATGATTAGTCTGGCACAAAAACAATTTCATGGAACATTTATTGGTTTCATTCATACCTTGGTATCCTTAATATGCTTCAAGGCACAATATGTGTAAGAAGCTACACATTTTGGAGTAGAGACAACATTTTGTGCAAATGTTCCTGGAACTTTTATTGTTCATTATGTTTAGGACTAAATATGATGCATTCCCCATATCTGAACCCTGCAACAATAATAATAATAATAATCATAATATTAATAATAAAGAGCTTAAAAGTGATTTTTAGCTTGTATTCAGGATTAGTAAGACAGTTGCAAGATAATGCAAGTCAATTTATCTTATTGCACTAGCAAATTCTTTGGTTGGTGTTGATTTTGACTTTGAGTATCTTCAACTTGTTATCCTTAATACAATATCATATCACTTAATAAGCATGGCATTTTGCTGTGTATACATATGGGACCCTGTGGATATGAAATGTATACCAACATATGTTATATTTTCCAAGGTCATAAATCTCTAAATCACATTAAGGTCTTAGCCTATATAAATATGCTGGTTTTCTATCAAAGTACAAAAACACAGGTTCATCACCCCTTTTTTAAATCAATAACTTATCCCTAGAAATTGCATTTTATTATCACTGCAGACAAAACCCCAGCTTTGTAATTTCACATTGTTTGGTCAGATATATACGTCATTGTCAGAACAGTCGAAAGCACACATTTTCAATGTTTTCATATAAAAAGAAAAGAAAATAGAGAATCTTTGGTGGCTAAGCAAAAATAGAATAAAAATGTCTATATAAAAATGCATCAAAATACAATAAGTTGTCAACGGCTACAGCAAAGGGCCAACAAGGCAGAGAAATCCAGCGTTGACTTAAACTTTGTATAAAAAAGGACACTTTTATATATTTTCATCATAAATTACTTGAGACCTTCAGAATGTGCCTGCCTTCGGACATCATCCTGTCACCTCGATGCAATGCAAACAGAACCACTGAGGTATATCATCTCGATTACGTCAAGCATCATGCGGAACCATGGGAGAGAGAGACATAAAAGTGCATAGAATTTAAATTCATGTCCGTCTGTAGTACTTGTTCCATTCCAAATGTCATTCTCTTCCAAGTGCTCTTGTCTCTTTCACTAGCCCTAATAAAGGTTTTGAATTTGTATGGATAACAATCTTTGGAAATGTATTCTTCAAATAATGCTATTGTATCCTCTTGGAGGATATACCATCTTCTCCCTTCATATGTCTCCTCCTATTAAAAAAATCACGTCCCCATTCAACTTGATCTTCTACCAGACTCGGCATGACAGCTTCCACACAACACTGTCCTTAGAAATGGCATTATCTGGATTGCCAAAGATTGATTAAAAGCAAGGGCATATGGCGAGACCGACACGTTTTGGGTTGGAACAAGCCCATGATGTCCACTTGGTGGTATCATTCATGTTGGCAGAAAGAAATACATTAAAATCAAAATAGTGTTACAACATTTCTGACACATACACTCATAGTATAAAAAAGATAAACATGGTCTTTGTTTCTGTAGAAACAAAACGGTCACAGCAGCAACGATACACTGTCTCTCTTCTGGTCACATGACTTCACCTCTGGTCATCTGATCCCGTGGAGAGCCTATCTACCAATCAGTGATCAGTTTGAGATTATTCACTTTGTAAACATTGAGAGAGAGAAAGAGCAGCTCCACTTTCCTCACCCTTTTCCCCTTCTAAGTGTTCTCTGCAGCACTTCCAAAGCATTTTTAAGAACACCGGATATGGTATATGGCAATGCTTTTTGCCCAGAAAATGGTTGAGTGTTTAGACCATGTGACATTAAAATGCACTAATTTCTAGACTGAGTGGAGTGGATGGTTTGTCCTTTTTGCCCTAAGCCTACAGCAAGTCACCAATTCAATTGCAAAATGTGACAATTGCACAGTAAACCTTACTGGTAACTGATGTTACCAGTGTCTATTGGTAGCCTGTTCTTTAATAGTATTAATCAGTTTACAGTCATCTGGCAGGGGAGATAAACACTTCTAAAAGACA
Organism: Benthosema pterotum; assembly: GCA_039105355.1. NCBI lineage: Eukaryota > Metazoa > Chordata > Actinopteri > Myctophiformes > Myctophidae > Benthosema > Benthosema pterotum. Next base: position 30,273,839 of record CM076967.1, on the reverse strand, counting down.
TGACTATACCCATGAGTCTGTTAAAAATACTAAATAATGATAATGTTTTACTACTAGCAACCACACAAACATGTTGTGGATTGTAAATGATTTGTGTATACAAGTCACATTATTACTAGGGGAAATAATGGTGCATAACCTGTAATCCTTTTACCACAATCCTTGTACAAGATATGTACAAAAGCACCCATAGGGGAATGACAATTTCGAGAATGTTTGCATCTACAGTAAGTCACCGCTTCCAACATTTGTGTCCGTATGATTCAGTTTAATTTACGTCACATGGTGAGAGAGCAGCCCATTTGCAGAATGTTTCTTGGAAAGAGATGAGCGCTGTTTTTGCATCATACATCCAGCACCATGTCATACTGAGTATCTTTCTTCCTCTTTCCGCATTTATTTATCAGCACCGTGTACAACGTCAGAAGCATGACCCAATAACTGGCGTACACAATCGCCCCTATAATCAGAACTATTTTCTCTGAATCGGGGAAAGGTTTTCTGGTCTCTTGGACTGTTGTGTAAATAATACCAATGAAGAGGATGGTGAACCAAACAGATATGGGAATAAGACCGATGAAGTTCACCACAACCGTTTTCCTCCCCGAAGTGCCCCATCCAGATTTATTGATTGTCGCTATGGCAAACATTTTAGCCGGCAACAGGCTTGACATGTACAGGACGGAGTAGAACGACATGAACACCATGACAATGTTGCCTCGGAGGCAGCTGGCAAACGCGGCCTTGATCAGTGCTACTGCCTGGACAATGAGTAGGAACAAGAGAATATTCCACAGCCTTCCTTGGTAGAACAGCTGTATTGCCGTAGCAATGAGGAAAAACGGGAAGAACCCTGTGATCACAGCCTCATAGGTCATCCACAGATGATGCTTGTGGAACCACATGGAGTTATAAAGCCACTCTCTGAAGTAGGACTTACTCCACCGAGTCTGCTGGTTGAGCCAGCGCAGGTATGTGATGGGCGTCTCAGTGAGACATTTCGATCGCGCTGTGTATTTGGTTGCGTACCCGAGGCTGAGAACTCTGTTTGTGAGGTGGCGGTCATCCCCGAAACTGCAGTGAGAACCCATGAAGGTCTGGTTGTACCAGTCCTCCACAAACTCGTGTAGGAGAGAGTTCCGGTACATTCCTAACGGTCCACTGATGCACTGGACGCAGCCAAAGTAAGACTGGCATGCTCTTTCTATGTTGAAGGCCATCCAGTACCGCACGCTGCTCAAGAAGGAGATCCATGACTCATACTTATTCAGGATCTACATGGGACAGGAGAGATTACAGAATACAGCATGGTTTAAAAAGATGAAATTGTGAAGCATGGCCTATATGCAGTAAAACATATAGAACTTGAATTGATTTACCTGTACATCACCTCCAACACCCCCCACCATTGGGTCTTCTTCTAGAACCTTAACCATCTCCACCGATGAGGCAGGGTCCAACATGGTGTCAGAGTCACACACCTAAATAAAAAGCACAAAATACTCACTTACTTGCATACTGCATAGGATTTAAAAGGTTTGTTCCACAGCAATGTATAACACATACAGTTTCTACTAGTAACCATGTTTGCTACATTTAGTCGGTTAGTCACATAACGTATTCTGGAAACCTTTACCATTCATTCATTCCTCTCAATCACTCAAGTTTGAAGCCCAAACTCTACCTTTTAAATGTGTAATTCTTGATACAACTGATTATTTTTAGATTGAAAAATATCTGACTGTGCTAAATTCACACTATTGCCTCTAACTTATTTCTCAACTTGGAGGCAAACACCTAGCGGACACAACACTGAAAATCCTCAAACATTCCCATGCCCTCGCCTACAACACCACTTAGCCTTTGGGACCTGTATCTCATTTCACATAAAGCTGCTCTCTGTGACTAAGACTAAGAAGCTCTGTAGAGTGTTGGTATTGGTAACACCATCACTGCATTGGCCATGTATTTGTATGAAGCACTAGTTATTTTTAGACGATCATGACATTCCATGGCTTCAGACTAGAAGGCATCATTCTAATGAATAAAGAATTTAAAGCTCATGTTTACTTTTTACTACAATCATCTACAGAATGACATTTCAGTTGCCACTGATGTGCGTATGATCACATGTTTTGCCTACAACAGTCTGGTCTTATGTGTTCATAGCTCATCTTAAAAAGATCCTTCATGACTAAATTGGGAGTGAAGTCTTCACTTACTGCTTAATGACATCACCTACACAGGTGATGTCATTAAGGCCTAAGTGAAGACTGGTGACTCATGAGAATACACATGTTTTTCTGTTTGTATCTCTCCTTGTGTGATAGTTAAATGAAGTGAAGTTAATCTAGAAAATGTATCTTTTGTTCTTCCTTAACAGTCTTCAGTGTATTGAGGCTACTTTACTGTGATAAAAGCTAAATTGAATTAGTCTAGTACTGGTCTGAATCAAGCAAAGGGATATGTTGCCAGCACATAATCTTTTGCAATGAATAGCAGAATTCCTCACACCCAAGTAATCACCACCCACTATTGGTTTGGATATAATCACCAACACTCACTTTTGGCAAGCATTTGAGTGGCACATACCAATTTCGGACTTTCTTCTCCCTTTTTTCTCTGTCTGCGTTTCCCCACTTTCACTCAGTCCATAAATGGCAGAATTGTTTTGAAGTATGTCTAAATAAGTGGGCTCTGGCAGCCTGTAGCCTTTGCAGGTGTTTGATAGCGTAATGGGAAAAGATCATCACAAACTACACCTAGTTTCTATTGGATTAAGACTAATAAAGCACTATTGAGTTAATAACTTTGATTTTACATCAATTGCATTGGTCCTATAATTTGCATCCCTTTATCCAAAGCAACACATCCAAAGCAACTAACACATAACAGCATAATACTGCATGGTTGTCAATTCTAGGTCAGAAAATGTGGAACTCCCAAAATGTGGAACAATCTCACATTTCAGTGAGCCTGTATTTCTCACTGAAATGTGAGATTGTTCCACATTTTGGGAGCCTGAAAGGAGAAGGGTCGGGTAGGTGTGTTGTTTCGGATGTTTTAGGAAAAAGTTCAGACAGGTTCTCTGTGTTAGCTTTGATTTGGTTGCTTTGTTGGCCAACATCAGCAGGCCTTAACTACATGGGACCCAATGGTGGAAGCAGGGAAGTGGGAGACACAAACATTCTGCCTGGTTGAAGACCAAGCTTCCTGTTGCATTCTGTGTCTGCCTCAAGTTAACATAGGTCAAAGATAGGGTTTATAGTGCCCTTTATTTAACATTTGATGTATTACATTGTAGGAGTGTCTGATGTACAGTGCTGTATGTCTGTATGCATCTAGGTGCGGTTGAACCCTGTGAACCTCCAATTTAAAATGTTTATCTGTTCATAAGAATAATAATAATATGCTGTTTCTGAGAGGATTTGCCCTTCCTTTAAGCCAAGAGGTTAACCGAGAACTAGCCTAGCAGGGGGCCTTGTCACAAAAATGTGGATGCAATAAAATGTCTGAGGCCGTTAGACCAACATAAAACAATGGTGTGCATTATTCAACACTGCTGTGCCATCTTTTTTGTGGGGTTACATTTTGTGCCTTGTGCTATCTGACATTGACAAGCTTCTGTTGAACAATGCTAAAGCTTTATGTCTAATCAAAAGCATTGGTAATAGTTTTGTAGATGAAATGCAATCGGCACTATGGGTGCATTTGCTTAGAACAGAAATTGAATCCAGACAGATCCAATAGGCATTATGGAATTGTGCAACGCCTTATTTCCAAAGCTGTATCACATTGTATAAGCATGCCAGGGGAAGTCAAAGCAAATTATAGGCTTGAAACCAACAACCATAGAGAAAGACTATCACCAAAGACTTGCCAAAGAACTGACCTGGATTTGCAATAATCAGATTTACGAAGACCCCAGGTTGGGCATATGATACGGTCAGAGTTTCTTTGTATAATGCATTTATCTTTCCCCATTAACTGAATGGAGTTGTGTTAGGCTTATCCTAAACAAACCTCTGACCCAAAGGGTGTTCATTTGAATGAGACCAGGCAGTAGTATGAGCCACCCACTGCCCCCTCTCTTCCTCATGAACAGGGTTAGACTATACCAGAGGTGCCCACACTTTTTTTTAGAGCTTGAGACTTGAGAGCTACTTTCAAAATGACTGGCTCAGCGAGATCTACACATCATAAAAAGAAAAATCCATTTCAAGGCCCTCAGGAAAGTTTGACTTTGAAATAGTGGTGATGGTGTTACTTACTGTTATAATGTTTAAGAATAATGCACTTATATTATATTGAAAATTGGAGGGGGAGAATTGGAAGGCCCCCAAATACTGTTGTTTGAACAGCATTTGGGGTTTGAGTTGACGGTTTGTGATGTTGAATTTAGTCTCTTGCACCCAAAGTTGACTTTCATGTTTTTGTCCACAATTGGGAAGAGAACTGGCAAAACGTTGGTCAAAATAACAATTATTCTACATCATTGTGTGGACTCTTGAAATTACGTAATTCAGGTGTTTATAAAATATATATAATTTAACTCTTGAGAGCGGTAAAATGAAACCAAATGGACCCATAAGGGTCCATTTGGTTTCATTTTACCGCTCTCAAGAGTTACAGATATATACATTTTAGGGGACTGTCATGTGATCTACCTGCACAGCCTGTGTGATCTACTGGTAGATCACGATCTACCTTTTGGGCACGCCTGGACTATACCATCACTCCCAACATGTAGGGCCGGTTTCAACTACCATGGCAGGTTCAAACTCACATGTGCCACCCTGACAGGTGGTAGCAGGCTACCACTAACCCATTGAAGGTTAAAACTAACCCATGGCTCCTGGCATGTGTGGTAGAAACCATATGGCTTTCTGTGAGGTTAGGTTTGGGTTTAGGGGAGGTTATTGGACTAATGCCTGTTGGATCAAACACATGCACCCGCTAGCAAGGAGGTATTCAGAATGTCAATAACTGCAGCAAATTAACTTTCTCATTAAATACCATTTTTCCTTGTTGTTGGTCTTTTGTCTAATAAACACTACTGCTATTATGTTCATGATTTTATGTGCTTGTTGCCCATGCTTTGACAGCATTCCAACAAAATGCTTCATTATTTCCTCATTATGTTCTCTGTCCGAGTCAAACTGAACTGTGTTTAAAGCAGTAGGTTACATGTGTTTTAAAGTCTCAGGTCTGTGGAAAAAAAGGTCTTCTCTTAGTATGTCTGGCTGTCTGCTGTCCCTCCTGCTATTTCACGCAACATTACACTACGTACACACCACCACCATCCATCTTAGACTGGGCTAAAAGGTGTCTGGGGAGCATTTCTTAAAAATTAAATTGTAGCACCTTGAAAAGCCTTTTAGAATACACAAATCTCCAGTATAGTTTCAGTTGTGTAGCATATATTCTAGACTACCCATGACTTGGGGACTTTTTTATGTCCTGTGCCAGACTTTGAATCGCAATGATGTATAGATGATGTAAAAGATCTGCTGTTAAATTTAGTCATCAGGCTACCCTGCCCTGCCCCTTGTTCATGCTACCCCACACTACATGATGCACACAGCCACCATCCATCCATCTTAACCAGACACAAAAGACTCTTTGTAGACCCCATATTTGGTTTGGCACGGCCCTCGTTCCCCCCACCTCACCCCCAGGCATCCCTTCATCCCTCTCTCCCTTCGTTGCACTACCTCCATCCCCCACTCCACTCTCACTCCCCAGCATTACCTGCCTATATACAGCCTCTTCCCTGCCTTGTGGATCTGTGTTCCATGTGCGCCCTCCATCATTCCTCAGATGTTTTAATGTCCTAGCCTCCACATGTTTACAGTAGCATCCACACAGGCGGTGGTGTCTGTCTACTCATCCCACGTCCACACATCTGGGAGCCTGTAACTCTTCATGTAACCGTCCTATCATAATTTATTTCTTACCGAATTCCCACCTGCTTCCACATACATTTCTGTCCTTCTCCTCCTTCCTTCCTTCACCTTCGCCTTTGTAAATCAATATTTTATCAGTGACACTAATAAACCATCCATCCATCCAGTCTTACCTGCACATAATCCACACTCCTTCCCAGTGCTTTGAAGGCTGTATACATGACCTCTCTCTTTCCTCCCCACTTCTGCATGATGCAGACACACTTGTTGTTCAGCACCAGCCTGGAGACATGCTGCATACTCTCCGCATAGCTCTCGTCTGTCTCCTCGGGTCCTTTGAAATGATAGTTACTCCTCCACACATACGTGGCCGCTTTGTCCCATCCCATGACTTCCTTGAATATTTCCATCATGTAAAGGTCGTCGTCCGTGTTGCCGTCGATCACCATGATCACCTTGATGCCCGGGTACGACAGCCTCTTCACCGATATCAGGCATTTCCTCAGGTAGTTCGGGTCTTCTTGGTAGGCGGCGATGCACAGCGCCAGCGACTTGTTCAACTTAATGGGCGTCTCCAGGGACCGCCTCATGTTTCGGTGTTCTAAGAGGGCGAAGAGGCTCTGGATGATGAGGTGGACGACCAGGATGGCGCCGTACAGGCCGAAGGACAGGTGGTTGCGGGCAGTGGTGAAGAACTGATAGCCCATGATGTAGGCTGTGGAGATGCCCACCAGGAGGGACACGCCGAACATGGTGGTGCCGAATACCCGCAGATAGGTGAGGCCTTTTTGGCATTTCATCTGGGAAGGATGAAAAGGAAATGGGGTGAGTTTAGGACCTTTCTAGGACAATTTATCTAGGCACAATAGAAGAATAAACTGGTGGTTGAATATAGAGATTACGAATAGACACATTTTAACGTCAATATGGGAAAAAGACACGTCAGAAAAAGGTCACCAGTTGTCCCAAAGAGGCAAAACATTGACACTGTATGTTTAAAAATAGAGAGGGGGGGCTCTTTACCCAGTTGTAATATGTATAAAAACAATGCACAATAATCAGCATTTTCTACTTGCACATTTGCTTTGGCAATGTAAACAATTGTTTTCTCATGTCAATAAAGCTTCTTTGAATTGAATTGATTTCAATGCACAGTGAGAGGTGATGATGTGGACGTAGAGAGAAGAAAGAAAATGTATTTTAAAAATTAAATGTAAGTGGATGACAACATTCATTCTAATGTATTGACATTGAGAAGCACAAACTAATGTTGAACATGCAGTAATGTCTGCCCTCCCACTCTCTCTTCCTCCCTCCTCCTTCCCGTCCCCAAAATCCCCGACTAAATGTCAGACAGTTGTGAGTAGCCGATTGTTCCAACTTTCTTTAACGCGGGTGGTCGCACATTACAAGATTTCTTGACCTAATTTAGAGGCAAACTGGCAGACCAGCCAAAACGTCCACGATCCAGGTGTTGCGTGAATACTCACGAGACAAACCTCCACTCCTCTGAAGCTAGCCGGGTCCTCCAAACATTTTTCAGACCACCACCCTTAAAACCTCACCCTGCTGGACCAGCTGGTCCACGAAGAGTTATTGGTACTCAAGTAACCATGAGAGACCTCCCTCCTCTTATGACTCATTTTGAAATTCAATAGCTAATAGATGCTTAATGCACAAAGTCCCAGGTAAACAAAGTCTTATGGTGTGGTAGTTGTTGTTGCTGTATTTCTCCTTTGTAAAGCTGTACCGCCATCTGTTTGGCAGACCAGAGCAAGCCCACTCAGAGCAGGCCCAACACAGTGCGGACCACCCTGTGATGTCATGTGTTTATATCTCCGTGGGAAGAAGGAGACAAGAGCTTTTAGACCTTCAGATGTTGCACGTGGCTGCCTCCCCTACTACAGTACATTTGGGAGTCCCCAAACTAGATTTCACGAATATACATATAATTACTTCATCATATCTTCTGCACAAGTGCATGTGCATGTGGTGCACAAAATATTATTTTCCAATCCTATAACGGCAACTACCGGTATTTAGTTGTCGTGACTTGATAATCTCAGCTATGGAGTGGAACTTGCCATTATACATTTGGGATCTACTGCACCACTAGAAAAAAAGAGTGTCAACGATGACATTGAGATACAGTTAGACAAATACAGTATCTGACACTGCAATTGTGTGCAAGTGCACCGTTCAAAGAGACAGCAACACCTATGACTCCAGTTAAAGACCACACTATTTAGTTAACATCTGACTAGGATCATAAGTACGTTTATTGTACAGTTCTGCGTGCAATGGCGATTGCATGAGCCAACATTTCCTAGAACAGTTCTTAGTCAATACCTAGACAATTTCACATTTGGTGGTAATGTGCAAGTGGGTGCGTCGGCCACTCGTCACGGTTGTGACGAACGATAGAGTTGTCAAGAGAATAATGCTATGAGATGAACGTACTGTCTGGCAGGAGCTCTCCACACCACACCTACACCCAGACAGACAGATAGCGATGGAGCAAAACAAGAACGAAAATGAGGAATGATAAAGAAGAGAGGCAGCCGTGAAATAATAGAACATACACAGTAGTCTAATTTATTCTCACACAACGCTATCATAAAAGCATGATGTGTGATTTTGACTTCATAGGACAAAAATCAGCGGAATGAGGGAAAAAAATGTACATAGAGAGGGCATGGGGATGGGTGAAAAGCAACTGATGGATACGAAACAAGACTGTGAGCCTGTTTATTTATTTATTTTTAGCAGAGACGAGAGACAGAGGCTCAGAAACGGAGGTAAGACACAGAAAGAAGAGTAATAGAAACAGAGGAGACATAATGCCTGAGCAGGGAACAACACACACACACACACACACACACACACACACACACACACACACACACACACACACACACACACACACACACACACACACACACACACACACACACACACACAGCCCTCTCACACTCCTTGGCACAGACATAATGCCTTGTTCATTTGATCATTGGATGAGAAGGCCACAACTAATGTAGCAGGCCTCTGCTGGCACGTGGTGGACCTCTTAACGTCAGACGCTCATTTACGAGACTCTTGACACAAGTTACACACACACACACACACATACACACACACACACACACACACACACACACACACACACACACACACACACACACACACACACACGTGCGCTAAAATACATCAACATATAAAACCCCCTGACACCCCTGAGTTTGAACAAAAAAAACAATGAGGAATGATTGCGCAGAGTGTACTCATTAGTACATTAGCCTCTGTGTGTGTGTGTGTGTGTGTTTGTGTGTGTGTGTGTGTGTGTGTGTGTGTGTGTGTGTGTGTGTGTGTGTGTGTGCGTGTGTGCGTGTGTGCGTGTGTGCGTGTGTGCGTGCGTGCCGAGAGAGAGAGAGAGAGAGAGAGAGAGAGAGAGAGAGAGAGAGAGAGAGAGAGAGTGTGCGTGCGTGCACGCTAGCTCACAGTATATTGAAACCCTGCCATCAACTCAGACTGAACCCAGTTTGTTAAAAGCAACGAACACAGACACGTGATGTATCAGGAAAAAAGAAACACTCATAACATTGCCCAATAAATGAGCAGCCTAAGGTGTGTGTTCTGTAATGCTTTGTTCATTTCTGTAGCAACTAAAAGTCAAACTGTGTGGAAGGAGATCTCACAGAGACTAACCTCTTACTGCTACACAGTAATGTTCTTAATTTAACTCCAAAGAACGTCTAAGTTGAACTAAGTGTTCCCTCTACGGAATGAAAAGAACGCAAAGGTTTTTACTGTGTACTTTTAGCAAAACACGCATCTCTGCAACTGCACAAAATACTTTAGGGCCAATAGAAATTTTGAATCTTGAACATTGTGATATCACCTCTATAGGCGCGGCAAGTATTGGTGAAAGGATGATGTGTGACAATCGATTAGATGTAAGTGCTTTTTTTAAGGTAGTCTAACTTCAGAGAAATAGAGCCTCATATCAAGGGAGTATTTTGGACGAGTGTTTCTTCGGCACGTGTGGATGATGTCACTTTGGCACATAGTTTCAGTACATGTGTATGGGTCGTTGCATGCATATGCTTGTGCCTGGCGTGTACGTTGTAGATATGCTGTGTACATCTGTGTGTGCGCATGTTCCATGTGTGTGGTTGCGTGCATGTGTGTGCACACAATCTTGCACACATAAGGCATTATCTATTGTATGGATGATGTCGAAAGTGTCATTAGCACTTGGATGATGTCACTCAATCGTTGTCTCCTGTGCACTGCACACACATACCGTATGTGTGTGTGTGCGTGTCTGTGTGTGTGTGTGTCTGCGTCTGTGTGTGGTGACCTTGGTGTTGGGCTGTTGGATTTCTTTAGCAGTCTCACTCTGACGTTATTCAGTATTCTCTAGAGGGAAACTCCCACTTGGCTCTGTCTTTGAGATAAGATTGCAGCCATACTAAATGATGAATTTATGGATGGATGGATGGATGGATGGATGGATGGATGGATGGATGGATGGATGGATGAACAAATCAATGGATGTACAAATTAAGGGACTACTGGATGGTGGATACGATTACAGCCATGATAAATGATGGATTTACAGATGGATGGATGGACGGCCAGACAGACATTGCCCTGACATGATATATTTGTGATGGTGACTTTCTCTATTTGATGTGACATGAATACATGGAAGTACAGTATGTGGTTGGTCTAACAATCTCTCTTTGGAGGATTTTAATTTTTTTTATCAAACAATCCTCTCTGTGATGACATTGCAGTAGAAGATAGTAAAGTAATGCAAAGATGAATGAGTAAATAGTAAAATACAGTACATGAAAAGATGCATCTCAGTGAAACATTGTAGAGCTCTTGGCATGGTTGAAGACCCAACTGTTACAAATTCAACCCTTATCCACAAGATGATATAATTTAACAGTGTTATAAATTGTAGCCCATCGTCACATGTGCAGTAGGTTTAACCTAGTGTTATGTAACGGCCCCAGGCCTGTCCGATATTTATGTAGCTTGTCTGGGTAAATGTGAATGCCATTAAGCCCGCCTGCTGCTTGAGACTGGCCATGTGTTTGTGTGTATACGTTTCCTGGTGTGTGCCTCCAGTATGTGTGTGTTCAATCTGTGTGTGTGTGTGTGTGTGTGTGTGGGGGGTGTGTGTGTGTGTGTGTGTGTGTGTGTGTGTGTGTGTGTGTGTGTGTGTGTGTTTGTGTGTCTGCGCGCGTGCATGTGTAGGCGCATTGGCTCAGCAAACATGTCTTCAGCTCATGTATGTGCTTATGTGTTACATGTGTGCGTGTGAAAGTGCCTGCATGAGTTAATGTGTGTGTGCGCGTGCGTGCGTCCGTGTGTCTGTACACTGTAGGGAGATGGGGAGGGTGTAACTGACTAAGCATATAGGAGAGCAGGAGGGTGGAATCTAGCTCAACAGGGAGAAGTTCCATGGGCTGTGATGGAGCATGAAATATAACAAGGCTTGACAGATTTTGTGTGCATGTGTGTCTTTGAGGCATGCTGCACACCTGCCTGAAAATGTGAAGTGGGACCATGAAGGACAGAGGGGAGTAGAGGGCGGCAGCAGAACACGTCTTCATATTCTAGTCCTAAACTGACTGACTCAGCACTTACTCGACTCCAGTTACTCTTTTGTGCAAGTAAATGTATAGGTGCCACATAGTGTTGCTAGTGGCAACACAGCTCTTGGATTACTTTATACATTTCAGAATGTATGTTATTTATTTATTTATTTTTTATCTTATTTTCATCTCACCTGTCACTGAGGAGAGGAGCAGGCAGGTACAGTCCAGGCAGCAATAGAGGCAGAGAGAGAGAGGGAATATGATAAAAAAAACAATCTTTGGTGAATGTCAACCAGATTTCTTCCCAACTCACCAGTAAAAAAGCTCTAGATTTGTCGCCAGAAGCTCTTCACTAATTAAGTCGCTAGGAGAGTCTGGAAAAAAGCTAAATATAACAACAAATCCACCAAGGTGGCAACTGGAGCAACACTATGAAAAGAGTTAGACCATACTATATACAGTATATATAAGTATATACAGTATATATTTGTTGTGGAAATAGTACGATATTCTCATCTGAGATGTAGTGCAGCAGAAGTTTAAAGTATAAAACACTGAAATACATGTACCTCGAAATATACTTCACACCACTCCTGCAGATGTATTGAGATTAATGTTCACAAATCATTTCTGTAGCACTAAGAAAGGAGGCAGCTCCCACCTGTGGATCATATGATGTAATGGTGAGGATATTTATGAGAACAGCAGTATATGGGGAAATGTGGTTCATAAACTTACTTCTAAAGACTGTATAGGGTGGAGATCTATACACTGACTAACATGAAGAGTTTGTGGATCCATATGATGTCATTATACACAACAATAAAAGCTTATATGCTGAGGAAATAGTGAAAATAGCTGTTCTACAAGCTCACAACATGTCGCGATTGTAGGTCTGTTATTCTTGAGCCGTGCAAACACTTTGGTCATTTGGTTGGTTTTCACCACCATGTGCCACTGTTGCGCAGCCTAACACACACACACACACACGCACGCACGCACGCACGCACGCACGCACACACACACACACACACACACTCTGGCTCTATGATTTTGGGTGTGACAGTCACAGTACAGTACAGTGACAGTACAGTACAGTATGCAATAGTGGGGACCCCTGGGGATCCAAACATGGTAATTGTCATTTCTCAGCTGTTTCAGACAGAACCATTCACTCTGGGGGACCCCCACAAGGATTTGCACCACTGAGTTAACATGGGTGTGATTTTTAAACACACAGGCTCGAACATATCTGTCAGTCCTTGCCCCTTTTATGCCAATTGATTTATTGCCAATCTGTGCTGTGTAATTCTTGTCTATATTGCCATGCAAGGCTTTGTACAGCACTGAAAAGTGAAAAGCAGACATGAATCCTGGCTGATTGATGGATGCATTGGTGGGTGGATAGATGCAATAAAAGATGAGTGGACATGCTAAAGGACGGGCCAGATCCTGAACAAATAGGTCTGGTAGACATATTGACAGAAAAAAACTACAGACAGCAGAGTCAAGGTTGGATTCAGGGATGGCCATATCCAGAGTGAGCATGCAACGTGTGTGCGTGTGTGTGTTTGTGTGTGCGTGTGTGCATGCGTAGGGCCGTGTGTGTGTGTGTGTGTGTGTGTGTGTGTGCGTGTGCGTGTGCGTGTGCGCGTGTGTGTGTGTGTGTGTGTGTGCGCACAACAACTGGGCTGGGCAGGATGCATTTAAAAAGCATTACATTCAGAGACAGCCTCATGACAGTCATAGCAGAAGGAAAGAAACTCCTGACTCACAACGTTGCTTTAACAGGCTGTGAGAGACATGATGGGAGTTTGTTGGCTTATGTCATTGACTCCATGTACTGGGCTGTCTCGTTTTACAGATTCTCCCAATCGGATCAGTTTTATTCTGTTGATACTAGTCTGTGTGAATAAAATGAGCTGTGAAATCACATTCAACTAGTCTGAACTGAATATGTTCACATACTGCACATACTGTGGCTGCAAGTTGCCATTTCGTTTTGACATCATATACTGTATACTGTACAAACCCCAGGGAGGCGTTTTATCTCGAAGTACAGTAACATAGAAGCAAAATGCCCGCCTTTTGAATAAGGTAAACGAATGGGGGGCCGCTCATACTTCCGACCCATTTGGCATTTGACCCCTTATAGGTTAGCGTGAGGTCAGGGTTACTTATAAAAGGGGCCAGTTGCCGGACCAACAGCACGTCAGAATATTGACCTTGGTGCTGTAGTGTGTGTGTGGTGACTCTTTAGGTTTGTTTCTTGTAATGCTAATGCACAAGACTCCACCACATGTTGTGTGTGAGTGTGTGTGGGAGGGGTGGGGGTCACAAGAAAATAGGTGAAGAAAGAAAAGGAGGAGAAAAGATGAGAGGGGCTATTAAGATACATTAGCATCAGTGAAGAGCCCCAATCACCGATCATACATTCGGTGCCGTGTCATTAGCTTTGTCCCTCTCCTCTAATTGTCTCACGTCTTTCTCCTCCTCCTCCCTGTAACACCCCCACCATGTGGTGGTCTGGTGGAGGCATGTTCCTCCCTGTGAGTGTGAACCCACCCACCACCACCACACCACCACCACCACCACCACCACCATGCAGTGGAGGTATGTTCTTGTTGTGGGGGCATTGCAACTAAACTGAACAGTATTATGATACAGTGCAAACTACATCATGCTATACAACGCACTTCTTCCTACATGATTGGAATCAGGTGGGCAGAAATACGACTGGCAGAGACACAAACTTTCAATGTTACAAGGGCCAGATTTTAACATCCTCTTTCTTTTTTCCCCGACCAGCATGCCCCTCTTAAATCCATTTCCTCCTCTTCCTTTGTGTTATTGGAATCAGGTGTGACAGGGGCACTATAAGACTGGCTTCAGTGAGACAGAAGACAGAGCTGGTATGCCTAAATTCATATTTACAAAATGTTTCAGATGGAGAAAACACAAAACAAACAAACAAAAAACAGATGATTTCATTGAATCAAAAATTTAGGATAGGTCATGGACAGGGAACCTTCTGAGAGTTTCACAGGCATCAACTTCAAAATCTCAAAATGGCTCAGAAGGACCTCACAGATACTCAAGGGTTAAGACATTGATTTTCACACTATGTGACTCTTATAAGTCCAGCTTAAGAATGTCATCATTGTTTATGTGATTGTTCACATTCTACTTCTCTTGTGTCAGATAATTTTCCTTATTTTTCAGTTAGTTGCAAACGACAAAGAAATACTGAAAGTGACAGCTTACAAGATGTTTGAGTGTCTGTTACTGTGCACTGACAGAGGTAGCCGACTGTGTACACAGTAACATCCTGTGTTAATTGAACTCTTATGTTGCGTTCACACAGGGCAGATTAAACGACGCGGTCTACAAAGGAAGCTGCTCCAAATCAACTCGCAGCACGTCTTTGCTTTGTTTCATCTGCCTGTGTGAAGGCACCAATATGGTACAAAAGATATTAAGATGGAAAGATAAATATGCATATTTCTCGCTTTGTGCCAAGTTCTGCAAGGATGCACAAGCAGATGCAGAGATGCACAAGTAGATGCAGGGTCTGACTTGAAAAAAACAAAAAACAATGGTTGGACATGTGGTTGAACATACACTGCTCCTGTGCTTGCTTGCTTATGGTTTGAAGTACCGTAGGTTATCGTTCTAATGACAGTCACTGAAAGAAAGGCCAATAATCGCAATAAAGCATGCATTGAAGTGTGGTAATATAAAGAAACTTGACAATTTCATTGTGAGAAAGATATTGATGTATATTTTGGACTGTTATTTTCATATTGTGGAACACTGATTCTCCAACGTAAGTGACCAACAGGATATCTGTCAAGACTCAAGACATGTCTACCTTGACTTAAGGTCCCATTCTGATCAAAAGACTACTATGCTAACCAAGAACCTCGTCTCTACGGCAAGCCACAGGGAGTCTTTTGTCTGTCTCTCAGCTTACCCGCTTGATCAAGATACCCAGGTGTGGTCAGTATTTACAAAGATGTGGCCATTGGGGATGACTGCAGAATCTCCATTATGACCATAAATGTCCCATGCAAACTGCTATCCTATAGCCTCTCAGCCTGAGTCTCAGTCTCAGTCACAGTAACATAGAAGCACCATGAATGGGGGGTCACTCATAATTCCAACATCCCGTTTGTAGGTTAGTGCGAGTTTAGGGTTGTAAATGGGGCCAGTTGTGTGCCATACTCGCTGCCCTAATGGAACAACAGAACGTCAGAATAATGGCATTGTAATTCAGTATGTAATGTATGTAGTGACTCTGTTTATGTTTGGTTCTTGTTGTGATGCTAATGCTAATACACAAGAGTATCATTCTACCACATAGTAATGTGTGTGTGTGTGTGTGTGTGTGTGGGGGGGGGGGGGGGGGGGGAAAGGTGTTACAAGAAAAGAGGCGGAGAAAGGAGGAGCACAGATGAGAGGGGCAATTAAGGTAATTCTAGGAATATCAGTGAAGAGCTTCGGTCCTTGATCATTCATTTAGTGCTGTGTCATTAGCTTTGTCACTCTCCTCCTCCCTCTAACTGTCTCACCTCCTTGGGAACAATCAGCACAGCTGATTTTTTTTTTACTCTTGGTGTATTTCACTTTGGCCAGAAGCCAAAGTTCATTTGATTGTCAAAGTATTTGTAGGCTAATTAGCCTATACTAATCCAATGAAAGGGGTCATATGTTTATACTCTCTGTTACAAATAGATAGAAGAACACTGTGGTTTTAACTGAGTAGTGAGTCACTTTATTCAGAGAATCTGGTACGAGTATAGCATGTGGCCAACTTGTGAGAATGTTAGAATTCCCCAGAAACATCTCGTTTCTGAACCAAACAAATGGACAGAAATTGAGGCTAAACATTGTGGCATATTATGACATTACAGTGCTTGATACATAATGACACCTGAGTGGCACATTGCCTCTCTGTCTGCCCCTCTCTCTCTTTCTCTCTCCTAATCTATGACTCTTGCTTTTGTGAATGAGTAGAGAGCTGCAGGTGAAGCAACAGGGCTAGAGAGACGGGGAGAAGCTTGGGGTGAGAAGCACTACTGTAAGTACAGCAGTGTGTGCATGCCTTGAGTGTGTGTGAGAGACAGAAAGTGATAGGGATGGATAGACATAACAGAGGCAGAGAGACGGGAGTCATCATGGCAGTGCTGTTGGCTCAACTGAAACTCATTGAGCTGTTGTACTGGAGTTGAGCTTAGCATGCTGTAAGATGTTCCACTGCCCCGTCACACCAAACGTCTCTATGGTACAGGCTCACTTTTTTATATATTTATGCACATGGACTCTGTATACATGACGACCACAAAGCAGATTCGCAATCCTTACTTTACAGCATATACCGGTAGATGAGAAATTTGTGTGCTTTCTAAACAGGAAAAACCCATGTGTGGCTGGTTTTGTCAATGTTTTAGTCATTAGACAAATTGAACTGTGCCAAATACTGACTTTATCATTAAAGCCTCTCTCTTTGTCTCTCTCTCTCTGGCTCTCTCATTCTCTCATCCGTTCATGTCACACCTTCCTATTTAGCTCTCTTCCGCTCCACATGATAATACGTGCTATACATAGTGCCAGCTATTATCACAGATACTTAAACCAGAGAGATAAGATGTAGCACAGTGTGTGTTCCAAAACAAACATTTAGAAAAGAATGGAAGACAAAGTAATTCATGTGTACCATTCCATTTGCATTAATGAAATTTTCTTACATTTCAGTACAACTTCTCTTTCTTTCTTAGTTTTTGGAGTTACACCACAGATATATCCCGGGTTAGGCAGATTCACTTCATTCATCTCTGAGGGGACTTTAAAGTATTACAGTAGGCAAGATTGGTGTACAAGCAACATCAAAAACAAATGACTGTGTACATTGTCTTGTACCGGTATCATTTACTGTATATAGTCATCAAACCATGCAAAGATAGTATGACCACTTAAACCGTAATGTTGTCCAGGGACTCCCAGGGGTCTCCTTGGTCGCTTCTTTTTTCCTCTCTACACCAAATCTCTTGGCTAAAAATAGCCAAACCACAAGAATGGCCACAAGATGTTCACCCCTGACTATAGGAACACTAAGGTTCATGTGGCTAAAGAAACAGAATAGTGAATTCTGGAATGTAAAAAAACACCTACAGTACAAGGGTGGGGAACTCAAAGCCTCACTTACATAGTTGTGTCAGTGGTGCAGCTAGACATGGCATTTTTTAACAGCTGCTATGCTGTCATGCCCATGCTTCATCAAGAATAAATGTGCCAGCCCTGTGGGAGTAATAGATTCAGGGTGTGTGCTGTGCGGTGGTTACTTTCAATGGTTACCATCCGATGTACCATACATGGACTGCAAAGCAACATGTGCGACTTCTCTGACCTAGTTGTGTGCATAGTTCCCATGCATGCCCCAAGGACTTCACATTAGAGCTAGCATGGACCCTTGCTGTGAGCAGTAATGGCACGTGAGACCAGTGTAAGTCCTAATAGGCACCAGTCATGGAATGGCTTCCGCTGAATATACTCAAACATACTTAAATCTGAGATTCCGGTGGTTCATTTTGGTTACATACAGGTATGTATAGTCTCAGAGTTACAAATTGAATTTACTATGTAGTTTTGGCGCCCTTTGCACCCAGTGCAAGAGCCACGCGATGATAATGATTAGGGAGAATATTTAGGCAATGTTTTGTGTGCTTTTGTCCTCTAGGACTGCTCACTGCATACAGTATATGTCATCTGTGCCAACATAAACTTTCTATCTTGTGATGTGTTAATAATTAGCTTGTTAGTAATTAGCTTGGTGTTTAAAAAAGAAAAACACACATGTTTGTCATTGGAAAGTCAGTGTGTTTTTCAAGATCAAGCTACTGAAAATGTAAATGTTTAGGCAACTTGTCTACAGAACAGGGAACAGTCTGCTCACCATACTGTCGACATACACATACAGTACTAAATATCACACTAATAGGGGCCAGCCATGGATTGGAATGCTTTCCTCATCAAGCAAGCAGTATACCGAGCCTTGCCCAGCAGAGGAACTCCCTACAGGGCTGAGATTAGAGACTCTGTATTCGTTTGTGTCTATAGTCCATGTGCACATAGACAGAAGGACTACACATGTGTGCTGGACACAGTAGACTACATGTGGCTTCTCCAGACTTGAGAGGGGAGCTGCTACAGGTTGGCAGCCACTGTGGAGGGTAGGATACTTTCATCAGTTCTCACTGAGCCAGTTGCATGCATTTCTCCCATCATTTGAGGAGTGGTTCTGCATACATAAAGCAAGTGTAATATAACGTGTGTTTGAGGCTATGCCAGAATTGAATGACCTGAAGTGTTCATGTAGACATGAGTTCAAGACAACAAACATCACTTTGTCACATTAAGTCCTATTAATACCCTTCCACAAAATCGAAATTATAAGGGAGCCTATAGTGACCTATACAGACGAGGTGTAACCGCAGAAGGCTCTGATGTTTGGATATAAAACACTCTTAACTATGCTAGAACCTGAAGCATTATCTTCATGTGATTGAATCAGTGGATAATTTATCTCACAAAGAAGGATCATTAGCTCATTAGATCATTATAATACCTTTAAAGCATGAGACTTTGAGATACTGTATCACTATCATTCACACGTTTGTGCAAGGGTAAAGATAAGCAGATGTGACAGATGCAACGAGTCAATCAAGTGCATCTAGTTGTTTGGCAATCTCTATGCAAAGGGTGAGAAATATCATTGCGAGGGGTCAGAAACATCCATTCAATCACAGCAGTGAATGGATGTAGATGAAAACATGCAGGGTAAACCACGTGAGTAGTAGGCTACTGTATGCTGAAGAGTTTCCAAGACAGTAGGTAGTAGACAGCAGGGATAGTAGGATAGACAGATATGTGTCCGAAATGCCTAGACAGTCAGCCAACTCACAGATGGCCATTCCTTGTGTGGGATGTTCTCATGTGCTGAGCCAGCAGAACCAACTCAAATTGAGTGTTCACATACAGTAGGCGGAAGGAGAGAGAGAAGACATGTTAACCGTTTAACACCCTCATCCCTATTCCAAGGGGAATGTATAGCCAAAAAATAGGTAGCCTTTTTTCACCAAAGAGTCTTGGTGTATTGGCGGAAATAAGAGAGCAGTTCATCTCATGTCCATTAAGTGGCTATATCAGAGTGGGGTGCAAACCTGTTCATTTACATGTCTACAGGGGGTCATGTAAGGACCACCATGTAGGCATTTCCAGACCGAGAATCATGAATGGCGGAGCCAGTGCTTCAATTAACCACATTCATGTATATGATAACATATTGAAAGTGCACAGGAATTGTGTCATAGCACACTACAGACAGCACAGAATAAAGAGAGAGAGGGGGGGGGGGGCAGAGGGAGAGAGACAGAGAGGAGTAGGCTACTGTGGGGAGAGAAGGGAAACTTAGAGTTTGCAGACATGTCACACTCTCACCTCTCTTTACACTCTTTACACTTTACACACATTTATGCAAAAATAAGTTAGTGAGAGTGTACCTGGTCATGGACTAGGCTAATACCAAGATATTAATAATTAAGTATGGTGTTAAATGGCCTAGAGTCTCAAACAATATAATAACACATAAAACAATATGACTGATTTAGGCTACTCAGCTTTTTACAGCATAGGCATCAAATTACAAGCCCCAAAATTGCAGTGTCGAAATGCTGCCTTTCCATTGGTTCAAAGTTATCCCCGCGAATGACGTAGGCCATGTGCCGTATACTAAAAGTTTAATCTAACGGGGATAATGAAAGACAGGAAAAAGTGGATCGGATGCGACAGCATTTCAGTGTATCATCATACTATACCACAAATTAGAGCGGATGTCATCCAGAGTTTTTCCTCAGACTGTGACAGCCCTTTCAAGTTAACACATGATCGCACCAGATCAGCTAGAGCTGTTTGAATGAAGTTACTATACTGAGTAGTAGACAGCGGGTAAAGGTGGCTTTACCTATATTGCCAGTAAGCTACTGTATATGCATATAGAATAAGCCTTTTAGGCTTTCAAAAGGTGAGAAACTGAAGAGAGAAAAAAAACATGCTGTAGGAATAATGGGTATAAAAGTTCAAATCTAACTCTCCACAGCGCAGCGCCAAAGAGTGACACTTGGCTTGCGTCCACATTTCCAGCATAGCATCACCACTCAGCCTTCGAATATTAAACACCGTGAATAGGAATAAATAAATGTTAAAGTGGCAAAACTGTGTTTTTCCCCCCCCCCCCTTTTTAAATGTAGTTGGAGAAATCACGGTGTCGACGAAAACAAAACATTAATTAGAATATTGAGTTTTAGTTCATTTTCAAATGAAATTCTTAAACATTTTAGGGAGATTCCATTATGCCTCTAATATAAACTCTTATGCGACACCTTATAGCACTTAAAGCACTTTAATGGTCCGCACACCCCACAGCTGCAACCTTGCTGAATTGATTATAGACAGAATGAACTGCTGGGTGAGTTAGTTTCTCTACCTTGGATCAGCTGTTGTCCGCCGCGCGTCCGCCCTTGACCAGCCAGGGATGCAGTCAGTCAGTCACCTCCTCCTCCTCCTGCGCGTCTCACAGCAGAGCTCTGCTGCTGCTGCTGTCTGGAGAAAACTTCTCGACAAACTTTCAGAGGACACCTTTGTGAGTCTCTGCATGGATCCTCTCCATGTGATCCTCATTCCTCATGTGGACTTTTAAAAAAAGGGGGGTTTGTGCCCGTCCCCACAATAAGTGTGTTTGGAATGGGTGACCACCTTTATTTCGGCTTCTTTTTTGGTTTAACTTGTCTGTGTGCACTCATTCATCATGCAACGCATGCATGTTACGTGTTTGCACACATTAAGCATCTTGCCAGTCAGAGGTGCCACCATGCGTAAAAATACACACGAAATGGCATTAAAGAAATCCCAGGCGTTGGCAGTTTCATACATATATTGAAAAAAAAGAAAAAGAAAAAAGTACCCTATTATGAGGGGAAAAATCTATCCAACAAACACCGGGTCTCTCAACTTTGGCCGTGTGGTTTATTAAAATCATAAAAAAAAGAAAATGACAAATGAACTACTATATCCAACAGTAGTCACTTCACTTTTCTCTTTCTATTCTTTTTTTAAGTTTGAAGGGGCGTGTAGGTATTAGTTTCCCAAGCAGCAGCAGCATCCATCCATCCATCCAGGTTAGGCTATCTACACACAGAGCGCACTTAAGTGCCCAAAACTCTCTCTTCTTGTCTGTTACAGCGCCGTTCCTGTTCTATAGCCGTCTAATTCCTTCCAGACGGCGGTGTGTAGTGTGTTGCTGCTGCCTCGTTTATGCTTCCTGCGGCTTCCAAGCCCCTTTACCGGGCTGCAACAGATTGGCGACTTGTTTTAATAAGGGGGAGGGAAGGTTTTGGGGCTAAGGATGAGGAGGAGCAAACACCCAAAACGACGCTCCTTGAAGAGGAGGAGGGAAAGGAGAGAGTGACAGAGGAGGAGAAGCTGATGGGCGTGCGTGCGTGCGTGCGTGCGTGCGTGCGTGCGTGCGTGCGCGCGCGCGCAAGCACACACACACACACACACACACACACACACACACACACACACACACACACACACACACGGCCATTCAAACTTATTAGGTGCAGATGGAGAAGGAAGGAGATGAAAAGCAAACAATCGTCTCCTCATTCAATTAAAGGTGCATCATGACCCTGCGTTAATTATCCCGAAGCGATGTACTGTACGTAGACGCAGACGCAGACGCTGGCAAATCGTCAGAAGTTTTATATTGACCGTTGGAACAACTATTGGACTCTCAGTTAATGTTGCTTTTATTTCCTATGTGGCTACACGAAAATAGTGGCCAATTTAATATAAACGAAGTGAAAACTAAAGGCCACATCTTCATCTGAAGAAATAGGCCTAGGTATACGGCCGTATTCGCATTGGCTTCGGTGTTGGATGTTGGAATGTTAGTTATTTCATTCATTCAGTCAGTCATTCATTTTGGCGCACTTCCTATATTTGACCAGCAGGTAGCGCCATATAATATATAACAGTGCGGACAGAGGCGTGTTGCAGTGATGCAGACTGCTAAAAGGGAAATCCCAGCTGATTCAGAACTTACAGGGCCTATGACCATGGACTCCCATATAGACTGTGAGCTGGGATTTTGGGCTGAAGTTACCAAACATATGTTTCTACCCCCATAAAGCACATACACAAGTTGGAGTAACTCCAACATTTGTCTCTTGATTATATACTGTATGTGCTTATTAACATTTGTTTCTAGATTGGTTTAGAGAGCACAAACATACTAAACCTTGTGTGAATTTATTTTGTTTAGGTATAGATCCCCACCCCCACCTTTAGGGTTGTTCCAGTAGGCCTAGGATGCAACACAGATAGGTGTTTGATAGCTCTGTTTGACACTCTGTTAAACTGTGCTTGACAACCATGATTTATGAACAATGCATAGACTTAGCACATAGGTTTTCCTGGAATCTATAAGGTTATTCTCAAGTCAAAACGTCTTATTTTGCTTAGCAATACCTGCAATATTTCAACAATCCAAAAGTGACATGATATGCAACTTTTTGTGCAAAATGAATGCCATATTCAGAGTGCATGTATGCAGAAGCTGAGTTGATGAATAGAAATGCATACCATATCACATGGTATGCATTTAATGAAGCCCCTAGTGGACTCCGGTTGTTTATGTATTGGGCAGTGAGACACATGGCCTCTAATCTCCAGTGGGTCCTTGACTCTACGAGACATTGAAGGACATGATTGTCAAAAAGGCCACAGTATTGTTTGTGGCCTCTTTGACTCCACTGAGTCCACTCCCATTTGTGATTTGCTTTGCACAACTATTTATTTGAGTATAAAGAAAATGTGTAATGACTTTCAACCCTGAAGACATCCAGGCTTTGAGTTAGGACTTGAGTCCTAACTCCTAACTCAAAGTTAGGCTTTGAGTTAGGACTGTCTAGAGTGGACATGTAGAAAGCACAATGGAATAAACCCATCTTGAGCATGTGCCAGATGTCTCCTTTATTGTGGGAGGAGGGTGTAAGGCTTGACATGGCTCCATCCATGCACCCATCTTCAACCAGTTATTCTGTAGTCTGGTTGTTTGGCAACAGCTCCACCAGAGCTCCAGACCTCCCTCTCCATAGCAACATAACTTCCTCCTGGGCATCTTGAAGCGTTCCAAGGCTAGTGAGTCGACGTAATCTGTCCATCTGATCCTTGGTCTGCCCCGAGTCTCCTCCCAGTCCAATCTACATCAATAACCTTCAGAGACGCTCGAGAGGGATCCTAATCAGATACCCAAACCACCTGGCTCCTTTGCAGGCAAATAAGCAGTGACTCTGATTCTCTCTCATGTGACTGAACCTCTCAACCTATTTCTAAAAAGATAGGTTGCAAAAAGCACCAGAATGAACCGTGGCTATAGACATGATGTAGCATAATGTTTTAATCTAACAATGAAAAACTGACATGTCAGTAAAGTAGCTATGGCCAGTATCAGGTCATTGTATTCATATTGATTTCAAAAGTCAGTAAGGCTTTTGAGAATAAGTTAATTAAATTAGTTAAATTAATTGTGTTCATTAATCTGATTTAAAAAATTAACGCAATTAACTCACACAACTCTACTTACTCAACCCACTGAGCTGTCATTGAAAAAAGGGAGTGGAGTATCGTATGTGTTACCCTGAGTATAGCTTGAGAGATCTACAAGCAATGGGGGGTTGTAGATCACCTATTTTGGTAGATATTTTAGAAATAATCAGGTCTTTTTTCGAATGTTGATTATCATCATGATTAAATCAATTTCAAGGCTGTGATTAATTTTATTAAATTTTTAGTCATTCAACAGCACTAAAAGTTAGTGTCACGTTTATTCTAGGGGCCCCTATGTCTGCTATAGTTTCTAATGGTCAAGGAGTCATAGCGTTGTGTTGAAGAGTATATGAAGCAAGTATCCAGGGAGGTAACATGGCCCATGTTCACAAATCATTTCACAGTGTTGATCTGTGGTTTGTTTTTCCTTCTGCCATAAGAGTCCAATGTAGCATCATAATTCTGAACACAAGTCATCTGCCCTTCAGCCAAAGAACGGATTTGGTCAGTGAGTGGAAGTGAATCGTCTGTAAAGTTTTGTGACAGAGGCGTTTTTGCTGTGAAGAGTAGAGGCAGGATGTTTTACGTACCGTTCCAAACTGAAGACAGCAGACACCTGCTATCAATTATTAATCATTATGTTTTTTTTGTACATGAAGGCAATAGTAATAGTTTATGAATAATAATGAATCCAGCTGAACAAATTTAAGGTAGGTCACAACAAATACACTGCAGTGATAAAAGCAACAGAAAGACCTGTTCAATTCTCACAATCCAATAGTAAAACTGCGGATGTAACACATCAGTAATGGGAAACATACCTCATGTCCTATTATTATTATCAGCTGTTTTTGTTGCCAATACACTGTTTATCTTTGAGTGAAGGAGGAGAAGGTACAGGTGTGTGAGTGGACTTGAGAACACTGCAGCCAGCTGTCTTCTCTTGCCTTTATCTTGGCTTAAGTGTTGTTGTGTGTCTAATGTCCCTGGTTTCTGTGCATGCGTGTGTGCGTGATGCATGCCTGTGTCTGTGGACGTGTGTGTGTGTGCATGCATGTGTCCTTACATGTGTGAGAGAGTACACTGTTGGACTGTGAATGCTGTGTATACAGTGTCCTTGTCAGTGATTTCCTTGAAGTTCAGTACTTCAAGTACAATCTCTCATCACTTCTTTGGAGAATGTTTGAATCAACCTCTGGGCCAATTATTGTCTAAAGCTTTTTTGGCCTTCGCCGCAGTCAGAGTTGCCCATCTCTGACTGTAAGCTCTGCAGTGGCAGAAATGAACGGTCTCAACTTTGTCTTTATCTTGCTTTTTATCACATTCCATTTGCTCACCTCCTTCTCATATATTCCCTTTTTAAGTTGGTTCAAAATTCAGCCTGGTTTAAACATTGTAAAGTGTGTTGAGACTGTAATAAAATGTGAATGTAAAAAAGGGGTTCTTTTCAATTGATATTCAGAAGTTTTTCTTTTTTTCTTGGTCTGAGACTATAGTCCAAAAGTCTGTGAGCTGGACTGAATTGTCCAACATATTAAGCACTACTCTAGATCATCTAAATGTAGTATGGTGTTGGCTCTGTATGGCTTTTTTCATCTACACAAAATACAGTACTCTGTTTTGGCCAAAATGGCCTCCAGAATATAGACGGTGTTCAAGCAGTTAAAGCTAATAGTTTTGTTGTAGGGCTGGGTGGGTTTAAATCATCACTCCATTTTGTCAAGTTCAACCACAACCACAAATCATTGACTGGCATGCTCCACAAGGTGTGGCTGGAGGGCGTGAAATCCTGTTTCTTGACAGCTCAGTCAGAAACCCAACCTAAATGGGACTGTTGATTGAATGTCAACATCAGGTCTTGTGCCCTGTGGGATTGTCAGAGACACATACTTTCATGTTGGTATAAACACACACGCACGCACGCGCGCACGCGCACACACACACACACACACACACACACACACACACACACGCACACATACACACACACACACACACACACAACCACACACACACACACACACACACACACACACAACCACACACACACAGGAGGTCAGCTATGTTAACATTTACAATTGAATGAACATATGGCATTTAGCAGATGCTCTTCTAAAGTGCAAGGTCAGAGCAGTAGGTGCCATGAACATTTGCCGAGGTAGGTCAATATTGGTCAAGGAATATATAGTGCAACTGCCGTGTGTAGTTAAAGTAAATGGTCAAGGAATAGTGCAGCCGCAACGCAGAGGTGACATCTCGTTGTTGGCCAACAAATGAAGTTTCCTGCACCATGGATTCCTATCATATTCCGGTTTTTGAATCGATCTACCAACAAAAGCAAAATCTGTGGCAAATAAACACACTTTCGATCAACAATATGATCTCCATAATTCAATTCAATTCTTGTGAGGGAACTCAATGCAAACTCAATTCCTAAATTTTTGAGTATACAAACTGTAGCACTCACACTTAATAGGGCTGTAGTCGAGCAAGCAGTAACTATGTTTAGCTTAACAAGTGAGCAACATACCAGGCCGCATTCTAAATGTTATAGGCTCCCAAGAACACACACAGTCAGTCTTCTAATTCTTCATCCTTCCATGTCTGTCTCTCTATCTCTCAAGCAGACATATGCATGCACACACACACACACACACACACACACACACACACACACACACACACACACACACACACACACACACACACACACACACACACACACACACACACACACACACACACACACACACACACACACACACACACACACACACACAAATGTACCACACACATGCACAAAGCCATGCTCACTCTTCCTAACAGAGAGTGTCACTCCAACAGCAAGAGTCCAATTGGTACCATGTGTCTCCTCTCCACATACATGACAACCTCCTCTCCATGATTTCCTCACATCTCTCTAGAGGGCTGTATGTTAAGCTGAGATTTTCTTGAATTTAGCTAGATTGGAAAAATAGTCTTATCCCCCCCAAATCCACAAAATGCAATCAGTCACCAGGAAGGAATAATATTTAGGGAGGGCAGAATCTAAACCCCCTGTCTCATTAGAAAGCAGTAAATCTGACATGTCCTCCATTGGTTTGTTGTAGATACAGCACATCAGGAAAACAGAATGAAAACAGTGTATTGCATAATGCAGCAGATGTATACAGGGATAATGGGGACACATTCTGCACACACATATCACAAGTTACAGGAGAGAATGTCAACATCAAAATATCTTGTTAGCATTGCTAGGCCATAGCCAGATGGGTAGATATCCCCAGAAATGTGCCGATGTGTCCCTGAGCAAGGCACTCACTGCTCTCCCCATGCACTTGAGAGAGAGAGAGAGAGAGAGAGAGAGAGTGCATTTTCCGGCAGAGGTACACGCGTGGCACACGTCAGTGTTTCTCGCTAGTATCATTCCAACACTTTACCTCAAACCCTAATGCTAACACCAAGAATGAAGGAATGCATGTCGGACAAACATATAGCAAGCGTCAGTCGAGTGTCATACTTGTATTCCCCCTATAGGGCAGATGCTGCCCTATAGGGGGCTCTGGAATAACATAATCCATCCACTTCGTTGGCGAAAGCCGCAGCGTCCGGAGTTGTGGTTTCTGGAGAGGTGCAACTGTGATGTTTTTATTGACAAGAACAATAGATTATCAACTTTTTACCTCTCCACGGAGTTAGTCCCTTAGCTTGGAAACCGCATCAATTATCCAAACATACAGTATGGTTGGAAATGGGTGAAGTGCTAATTCAATATATCCTCTCTACTGTCTCTGTCTCATGAGTCATGTTGTCATGTAAGAAACCTCTTGCTTCAACATCACATTAACACTAGTGTTTATTTGGCCTTATTCTTGAGGTTACGAGAAATGTGTAAAGTGTCTTGTCTCTTATGGCTCTGGGACTAAACTATATGGTGAATACAAAATGCCAAAATACCTTTACTTTTCAGTCACATAATGTATAATATAGCACCAGCCTTTGTGACATATTTCTCAATCAATTGCATTTGGTAAGTTGTTTGGCATGACAATATAATAGGTTAATACGATCTACAAGCTCAAAACATGATTGTTTATCAATCTTAACAGACGCTTAGTTTTTTTTTTTTTTTTTCAACTAAGGTTCATGTTATAGGTTCTTATTAGAGAAATGGGGGGAAAAAATAACACTCATCTTTTACTTTCTCTAATAACAACCTAAAACATTACCTTGGTTGATAAAAACTAAAGTTGTCCTTAAGACAGTCATGAAGATGACATTCATCATGTTGCTTTTTTGAGGGGCCTAACCTATGGCAGCCAAGTCTATGGACTTTTAAAGTGTTTTTAAGGGCACTGACAAGACAACATGAGACGCCATGTGTTGAATACATCATTATGTCCTGACATACACTGGAATGACAAATAAAGAACCTTGAACCTTGAACATCTCGTGACTGGTTTCATTTTATACAATAACACACTGCGTTCATGTCTCATAACGTAGTGGCAAGTGAATCTGCATTGAATGAAAGAGACTCCGCCACACATGTGCAGGCTTCTGAAAGTCAAAATGACTTCATTTCAACATTACCAGGCATTTGATTTTTAAAGACAAACAAGATGTCATAAGCTTATTGCATGAGTTCTGATGTCATGAGAAAAAAACAACACAAAATAATCTTATAAAAATACATTTTATTGCGTTGTATTTGTATTGTATGGTATTGAACAGGGCTGGACTGGAACAAAAATTCGTCCCGGTCATTTTTGCACAAATTTGGCCCAGACCGGCGCACAACAACTGCATGAAGATTTTAGAAAATTAGTAGAATCCCTTGTTCTGTCACAGTCACACACACACACATTAGCCTTGACACCCAGGCTTTCATTCTCGTCCGCGTTGCACGAAAACACAAGGCCTGGACTAATTTGTTAGCCACGGTGGCCTAGAAGTGGGACTCAACCTTTTGGGAAATTATATGACGTAGTAGACAGCAGTGGAGGGGCGGGGGATGACGACACATTGGTGAGATCAAGCTCATCTGCCGTCCAAATTCGGACGCCCAGCCCCACACACACATACCAAAATCATTTCAGGTTAGGCCAAGCTATACACAGTACACAAACTCACAAACAATAGCCATAATACCACCATTTTACACAACAACATAGATGTTACAAACGAACACGTATGACACATACACAAACCTTTGTTGCCCTTTTTGCAGGGTTTTCAGATCTCTGAAAAACAGGGGGAATAAAGTAGTATCGAACATGTGCAAGCACGAATGCACACAAACACACACCCTTCTCTTCCACATGAGAAGACAGTTGGCGTGGATTAGTACTCGTAATGGGTAGACTTGACCTTTGAACCCTTGCAGGAAAGCACCTTCCTCCCTCCTCCTCCGGTCTCCATCCTTGAAGCTCTGGCTCATATTTTCCACTATGCCATGATGTCCCTGGCCATAGACTGCTATCACTGTTGTCTCAAAAACACATCAATAAAAGCCGATATTTCTACACACACACAGGCAGTATATGCAGTTACAATACAGAGTGCAGATGATGTTGGAGCTGCATTTGACCATATGGCACCTGTTTGATGCAATGTGACTCCCCTCTGATTATCGGTTCTGTCGTGTAGCATATTGATGAGGGTTGCAGGCTGTGGGTTGCAGACTTCTCACCACTCGTATAACAGCCATTCGCTCACACACAGCACACAGAGAGAGAGAGAGAGAGAGAGAGAGAGAGAAAGAGAGAAAGAGAATGAGCTCTTCTCAAAACCCCACCTTTTGGGGCAGAGTTTAGTCACTGTCCAATGCCAGTCCACATAGTTTAGCCATTGTTGCTAGCAGTTCAAGCTTTCCTCTTCTTCTAACATGACCTATTGGACAAGGACGGATTGGGGAGGGACATAGTGGGTTAGGATGATCCTAACTTCCAAACAATTTGCTTTCTTAGAGAGTTGTAGTATATTAAGAATTGTTAATTTGTTCATGAGCAGGAGAAACCTTCGGGTATTTGTGTGTGTGCGTGTGTGTGTGCGCATGCGTGCGTGTGTGTGTGCATGCTTGTGTGCGTGCATGCGTGCGTGCGTGTGTGTGTGTGTGTGTGTGTGTGTGTGTGTGTGTGTGTGTGTGTGTGTGTGTGTGTGTGAGAGAGAGAGAGAGAGACAGAGCAGAGCAAGCGAGAGAGAGAGAGAGAAAACAAGTCCGTTTAGGCTAGACGGCCATGCGCCCTACCCTGCACATTGTTTTCACTGTTACCATGGCAACCTCTGGGACCAGACCACCGTGCCAAATTAGAGTAGTACTTTATACGTTTTAAAGGATAACTCTCTCCATACGTCTCCCCACCCCCCTTCCCTGTATCCCATTTAATCTTAACTCCTTTCATTTTCCGTCTTTGTGTCTGTGCCGCCGTTCTCTTTCCATTCTTTTCCTCTCCCTCCGTCGCTACTTAACTCTCCATCTCCGCATTCTCCATCTATTGCCTAATTTTCCTTCTCTACTGTACAGTACCTACCGCTCAGTGCTCACACACTGCCCCCGACCCCCTCTAACACACACACACACACACGCACACACACACACACACACACACACACACACACACACACACACACACACACACACACACACACACACACAACACACACATGGTCCTTCTCCTGTGACAAGCCCACTCTTACTTACCCCTCCTAAAGCCCACCCCCCATCCCAAACGCTGGCTCTGATGTCATAGTTTGCGCTGGGTGTTCTTTGAGGTCACACAGACCTCTGGGCCACAGGCTGCGAGAGTTAACTTTGACAAGTATTCCGTCAACACAGTGTGTTTCACATGCAGGACAATGCACTGCATTTACCAACACTTCCATATGTTTGCAATGTGGATAAGAAGGGGATATTCGGGGCCAAGAGGCATTCTGCTCATGCACACCCATGCCATATTCCTTTGTGAGAACCTTATACCATGGTATTTGTGGTTTGAAAAGCTTTTGAAAGTAAATGTTACCACAGGATGATGAATAAATTATGTTGTAAAACATAGTGGGGGGGTTGTATTGACGAGTGTGCATCCGCGTGCGTGCACGCAAGTCTGTTTCTGTGCGTGCGTGTGTGTGCGCTAGAGCCCGACAGTTGCTAGATTGCTAGGTCCAATGCCAATCTTCTTTATAATGATTCATATTGACATCGAGTCATACTGATTATGATGATGTTTTGTCAAAATCTTTACTTGTAATATTTAACTTATAAACAAATGAATACATACAATGAGGAAATGTTAACCAATTAAGATGAAATGTGTTTTAAAATAGTTGATCCACAAGCTCATAACATTTCATGCTTAGCAAACTTTTGGGACACATTGACAGCATAATTGCCTATACTCTGTCAAACATGGGGACAGTGTAGCTGTCTGTTAATTTTGTTTTGATATTAGCCCCTGCCCATGTTAGATCATCTTAGCGTGTCATATAAAGTCACACAGCATTGTGCGCTGGCAGTCTCTGTTTTTTGCCTGAAGATGTCATGCTTTGAAGTTTAATTCACAGCACAAAAAGGGTTAAGATTTTACTAGTATGATTTAGCATCTTTTTCTAATTCACATAGATTAGAGGACCTCTTCATCAATTCTGTTGATTGGTGACAGATGGTAAACAGATGATGATGAATCAGTGATGTCTTCATCTATTCAGAAAAAGGTCATTTCAGATGGATACATGATGCAACAACTAAACAGTGTGTGTTATACTGTACATGGTCAGCTATCCATATTCCAAATTTCCAATCATGCGTTTTCGGGACATTCATTGGCAAGAATCACAGAGACAAACTTGATCACATGTTAATCAAATGTAGGCCCTATAGAGTCGTCTATTCTGGGGGTAATATCCAGTGAAAATGTCAGATATAGTCTACAAAGGGCTGTTTTGGGCTAAAGAGATTGGGCGTAGTGGGGAAAAAGGAGTGGACAAAGTATAGAGCCCTGGGGGACGCAGTCGAATGAGTTCACAGGGTTTAAGTGGTGGCTGTTTCTACTCTTGAAATAGTGTCGAAACACTGGTAGCATCACCAACAAAGAAGCGTAGTGTGGTGAGTCTCTGTGATCTTCCCAAACGACCAGTGTATGCAGCATTTCAGTCTTTACTGATTACTACAGACTGGCAGTTGAAGTCAGGAGATCAGACGGTTGGACGGTGCGAGAAAAGGGCTGCTGAATGCACCTTTGAGGCGAGACAGTGAGATCATTCTGCAACAACAACCGTTGTTTGCGACTGGTAGTAAAACGGCTGCGACCAGTGGACCAGGCCCCGCTTGTCTACATGTTGAAGCGTCCTTGGGCCAGGCATTGATCCCAATGTGATGTTTCCGCAATCGGTGTATGATTGGATGAATGTAATGCACTACAGTATGTGAAGCCTTGGATGAAGGCGCTATATAAAAATGCATAATTTACTATATTACCCACCGACCGTTCAAGAGATGATTTTCATCATTTAGCATGGCAGTGTTGCAGGTTCAGGTCTTGTTCCTGACGGACTTTGTTGTTTGTGTCTCATCTCTCTCTCTGTCTGTTGCCAGTTACTCTGGGCGGCAGTGCCTCAGAGCTCCCAGTTTGATCCCGGGCTTCCCCAGAGTTAGTGTCATAGTGTCCTTGAGCAAGACTATGTACCCCTAATTGCTCCCGGGGTGCAGGTTGGTACCTTGCGTGTGTGTGAATGTATAAAAACTCCCAAAGGCTGCATGAGAACAGTCACTAACCTGCTAATGTATTGAAATTGATCCCTGTGTAATCATTGAACACAAACAATATTTTCAATGTCTCTGACCAAGTGAAAAGTGAAAAATCTTCTTGTCACTTATGGTGAATCCTCACTTGTTACGCTTACAGGACTTAATTGTCTTCTGTTGTGGTCCATCCTTCCTTGACCCTTATGGGTGAAATGCAACAGGAAGAGCCACAGAATGCTATGCACCACGCTTAATCTGACAAATTGACTCAAGTTGTGCAAACAAACACACGCACTCGAGCACACTTGCACAGACCCTTGTGAGGTCACAGTGATAATCGATGGTCCTTGGTCAATCAGGAAGTCTATGGTCATTCTTTAGGGCTTCACGTCCTCCTCAAGCTGTCCTGTCCTCGGCTTCAAAGAGCTAGCCATAACCAACCTCTGTTCACTAATGGTTTTACTCTGGGGACCAAAGTGGCTTTTATCTGAGAGCTAAATGACTGCTGTTACTCACATTTTCTTTTGCCCCTGAAACCGTTTTCACTGCGACTTCAAAACTGCAGTCCAGATGGAATGGCTCTGTTTTTACCCATTGGACCATCAAAAGGTTGCTGTTTGTGTTTTCAATGAAATGTGTCAGTTGAATTGTTGAACCAAATCAATATTCCCAAATGGTTGTTGTATAGTGCCCATAATGTTCTATCACACTGCCATCAGCTCCTTATTTAGCTAAATCTAGATCATTAAGTGAAAGGCACTCTAATTGCTATTCCAACGTAGCTAAAGCATAACAGTAAAAACTGACTGTTATCAGAAAGGTCAAGATAGCAAGATTGAAAATATCCAATATTTTTCTAACTCTAAAACCAGTTTGTAAACCATTTCCAATGGTGCAATAAACACTGTTTTGCATGACATTGTAGCATGTTTGTTACATGTAAATATTATCTGTGTTTAGGTGATATGTCAATTTATACATTGTTATTTGTTGTCTTTACGGTTCACAGACTGTGATGAAATGTACTCCTTCATAATGAGAGCTGGCATGAAGGGAAACAGAATTGCCAAAAACTGTTATTACAACCTAACCTGTGATCTTAAAACGAGTCGCTACTTTGCCAATGACTGGAAGAATGTTGATGCGGATTTGCAAAAAAAATGTTTAAACTGCATTTTTGTTGCTGTGTTGTAGTTCAGAAGCTAGCTTACAGTTTACTGTGGAAAAAAAACATTCACATACTGCATTAATTGTGCAAACAATTCTCTCGTGTCTGTATATTTACTGAAGGAAATGTTCAATAACTTAAACCAGTAAATCATTGCAAGTGTCAGGAAAATATGGGAGAGAAAGGGACGATGGCCTGCAGCAGTGCAGCCTAGACCACAAACCTTGAAGTGTGAAAATATCCATAAAGTTACCATGCAGTGGCTGTACATCACTTAGCTCATGATGAGTTATTGTCGTAACTGACCTTGGTTATTGATGCTTGACAAAGTGACTGTCAACAGCATAAAACTTCATTAAGTACAATTGTTTAAAGGCATATGCCGAAGTCAGTCAGAGATGATTTATATTTTGTATCTGTCAGATTTAATTTCCCAAAGTTGTAACCCTATAGGGGTTACAGCAGTAAATGACATTTGACTAGGAAGTAAGTTGTATAAGATGTATAAATTTGACTTTTTGTTGGCTTTATAGGTTGTGTTGACATGGACACATTCCTATTCACAGGTATAGTGAGGTGATCCTAAGTAGACTCTACTCTAATCTTTTGCATAATAGTAGATCTGCAGTCTCACAATGTGAATAATTGCCACACTTTGTGACTTTGTGGATCTGCTATCACTATTATATTACATTACATTACATTACATTACATTACATTACATTATATTATATTATATTATATTATATTATATTATATTATATTATATTATATTATATTATATTATATTATATTATATTATATTATATTATATTATATTATAAATCAGTAAAAGTTCAAAATCACCTGTAAAATCATCTGCATTTGCAGGCCTCTGAGTGTCATTGATTGTAATATGTGGTCCTGCCTCTCTGTAATGTGGGCTTATGTGTGAAGACAGGCAGACATGGTCACAGGACTAGACCCCTGCTGGTCTGGGATCAGAACAACTGTAGGTCAAATTCCTCTCCTCACTTTGAATGACCTCCACCTCTGACATATTGTCGTCGGTTTCATTTATGGTTCATCTCTCTCTCTCTCTCTCTCTCTCTCTCTCTCTCTCTCTCTCTCTCTCTCTCTCTCTCTCTCTCTCTCTCTCTCTCTCTCTCTCTCTCTCTCTCTCTCTCTCTCTCTCTCTCTCTCTCTCTCTCTCTCTCTCTCTCTCTCTCTCTCTCTCTCTCTCTCTCTCTCTCTCTCTCTCTCTCTCTCCTCTCTCTCTCTCTCTCTCTCTCTCTCTCTCTCTCTCTCTATCTCTCTCTCTTTCTCTCTGTCACCAAACTTTTTTACTTTCACTCACTCACTCACTCACTCACTCACTCACTCACTCACTCACTCACTCACTCACTCACTCACTCACTCACTCACTCACTCACTCACTCACTCACTCACTCACATAAGTATTATGTACAGTAATCATACCTACATACGCAGACATGCTCATAATACACGCACCCATGCGCGCACGCGCACACACACACACACACGCACACGCACACACACACACACACACACACACACACACACACACACACACACACACACACACACACACACACACACTGCCGCCTGTACACACTACAGGCGGCTGCTGTAGCTCAGGAGGTCCATTGATCCATGGGGGGATGGTTTGAATCCTGGCCACATGTTCAAGTCCCGTTCATTAATGACCTTCTTTGCTCTATGTCTCTCCTCTTTTCTCCTTCCCGGTTTCCTGTCTATCTTCATTAACTAATATTATCAGTAGAGGCAAAAAGACAAAGACAAATCTAAAAAAAAGAATGTATGTGTGTAAATGGGTGAATGTAATGCACTATGTAAGGGGCATTGGATAAAGGAGCTATAAATCTACCATTACACACTGTGCTTTCTTTTATTTATGTTTGTTTATTAGTGTTAGCCACACATAATTGCCCCATCGACCTCAGGGTTCAGGAGTCAGGTCAGGTCTAGGATCTCTGACGTCCAAGGGATGTGATCACAGAACCATCTGGGGAAGCTAATTACAGCATATGACACTTTCTTCAGGCTTCTGAAGGAGATGTGCCAGTGAGTAATCTGCTAGTGTATACGATTATTCCTTTACATCCTATGTAGAAATATTTCTAGGATGTAAAGGGACTCGCCAGCATTAGCCAAAACTCTAGCCAAAACTACAAAACATTCTTTCAAGATTAGCAGTTGGAACTGTTGAGGCCAATTGGACTTGGGTCGCTAGTTTTTCCATTTCTGTT
This sequence comes from Benthosema pterotum, assembly GCA_039105355.1. NCBI lineage: Eukaryota > Metazoa > Chordata > Actinopteri > Myctophiformes > Myctophidae > Benthosema > Benthosema pterotum. The sequence continues at coordinate 30,237,471 of CM076967.1, read as the reverse complement.
TCACTTTGGCATAGAGCGTATCATCTTTGGCATGTTGATGGCTGTGTGTGAGGTGTCCTAGCATAGCAAGCCACCAAAATCGGCTGTCATGCCACAGTGCTTATCCTCCTACATCATTTACAGTATTGGACCAAGCCTCTCAAATGCTTTCTTTTCATGAGAACAAACTTGTACTGAGACTGAAATGATAGACAAATATCTGTACTCTTGATATGACAAGTGGCTATTTGGATGACAAGTAGAAATTCCACAGCATGAAGCAAAACAAAAACATGATTCAAAAGTACCAGCTCGGTGATTACATACTGTATATCCCAACTTTGAAATCCCTTAGAGGGCATAAGCTCTCCTGCTGAGAGGCATATCAGCTGAGTGTTTCCCCAAACACATAACTCTATCTGATAAGAGAACTACTGTTTCCTACTTTTCACGCTACAGAGGGAACCCCTCATGTTTCAGTGTTTTCATTCCAATAAATCTTTGTACATGGCCTGCCTGCTAAATCCGTGATAAGAGACTACAAGAGCTTGAGGCACCATAAAGCGAATGCCTCACAAAGGGGGACGTATATACCGGTGTAGTCATTAGCAGGGAGTGCTTTTCAATCATTCTCACAGTGGTCGTCAAGTAAGAGGGTCTTTTCACAGCCTTCAAGCGGAAGGCATTTTCGGTTTTTCCTTCTCATTAACGCTCCCAGCAGGCTTGGTGGAGATAAAGCAGGGAGAATGTAGGGCATGCTATTGAGCCGCAGGTATATTTCATCCAGGGGTTAAGGTGGATAAGCCACAGCTGTCCAGGAGGCTGTAGGAGTAGTGCTTGATGGGATCAATAACCTCAGAGAACTGAGCTACTATACCCAATCTGTTGATCTTAAAACATAAAATAATTTTATTTTCTCAAATTAGTCATCATTACACCAATGTGAAGAGACCTTGTCACTCCCAACCACCACTGTTGGTCATGGGGGTTGTATAGACTACAACTGCATCTCTCCTCCAATACACAGTTACATATAGAACTCCAACAGCTTCTTTCCACCTGACAATGGTGTGTTTCAGCAGAAGGGTGTAACATGTGGAGGAATAATTATGTTGTATTCTATCCTTCCCAATTCTGCTTCCCGTGGCTCCTTACCCACACCCACACATATGGTTTGGGTAATGAAATTAGGCACCATGTGAAAAGCAAATAAAAAAATGCCAGGTAGCGGATACCCATGCAAATATGTGGCATATGAATATTTTTTTTAGGAAATAACGAAAGTGGGCAAAACACAGACAAAAAGAAAAGTCTCGATCCCACCCCTCATACTACTTTATTTTTCTTCGGTGATATCGTTTTGCATGGCACAACGGCCATGACCGTTGGCATAACAGTCAACCGCTTTCAATGGTCGAGACAAATTCATAACGTCCGCGACTGTTATGAATTTATCAATTTGCAACCAATTTATCAATTTGCTTTTTAAGACAAATTTATAATGATTTTGCTTGTCTCCTTACTCTAAGGCCCCTTTTACACAGAGGCGCCGTCGAATTTTCATTTTTTATACCCTCTTTAGATGAAGACGCAATCTGGCTGTAAATTCTGTTATGTGCTTGCCCGATCGCTGGGTGGCGTGTGTTGGCGTGACCGCACTGCTATATAGACGACATGCGTAGAACAAGTTCTGTTCTACTTCCTCCTAGCAGCCAGAGTCTCGTGGATGTAAACAAACAAACTTGACTGTGCACATAGATATATATATAAGAAAGCTAGATGGCTTGAGGCGGATTCCTGACGTCGTTCGTGGCGGCCATCTTGTGAGAGGACTAAATACACTGTGCTCTATGGCAGCCCTAACAAAAACAGCTATAACTCGCTCAAAGCTTTACAGATTTACAGACAGATTTACAAACAGATTGCATTATTATGAACGTTATCAACGTGGCTATGATTTTTGCTATATGTTTTTTTTCACCAAAAACAACATATTACGGCTCCTATTATGCGGACATCTCTGACGTTTACAACAAACAATCCGTTTTAAAAACGGTTGAAAAATAAGTTATCGTAAAATAGTAAAATAAGAGTTATTGCCATTTAAAAAGTATATGCTCATAGACACAATGTTATGCTATCCTCTCACAAGATGGCTGCCACATAACAACGTCACTCCCCATTGGGGAGATTTCTTATATATTATATATATATGACTGTGCATGCCTCTTATAACGTGAGCCATGCGTGAGCGAGTTTTGCATCGTTTATGGTCTTTACTGTAGATGAAAGCGGGAGATGCACGAAAACGCTGTCTTCGTCTGAATGGACCCCCACAAACGGCTATAAATGATTACGTTTTTAATGAAGCCTGTTTCCGTGTAAAGGCAGCCTAAGGTTATAAGCAGTGTGCATGCAAATGCTGTACCAGTGACCTGTCTCTCATCCCAACTGAAATGCCTGCAGTAGTTGTATATACGTGTGCATACATGTGTGCATACATGTACTTGCAGTTCATTTAAGGGTCATGGTGTTGTCGTTTGAAAAAACGGTCTGTATTCAGTTGCAAATTCAATAGCAGTAGTAATATACAGTACTTTGCCCTTCACTTTCTACCGATAAATACTTTATCAGTTCATTAACAAAAACAATCAAGAGAGAGCTTGCTCTCTCTCAATTTAATTCAATAAGCTTTATTGGCATGACATTCTGTCATTCTCTCTCACCTTCTGACCTTCAGTGTCTGTCTGAATATTGCTCTCATTTCTACTCTAATTGTATCATTCTCTTTATTATCTTGTCCCGGCTCGTTACTTGAGTCACTTCCTGGCTCTCTCTCCTCTCTCTATGCATTTAATTTCAGAGCCTCCGGACCTCATAGCCTTTCACTGCTTCAATCGTCTGTAGTCTTTTTCTTGAATCCTTCCCTCTCTTCCTCTTTCAGTCGTCTCTTTCTCATTATCACTCTCTCTCTCTCTTACCACTCTTCAAAGCCCCAAGACCCCATGGCCCCTGTGGTTTTCCATCAAACTGAGGGGCCTCTTGTGCCGTGAAATAGTGCCCCAGTTTGTGACTTCAGAAGCTGGAGAGTGTCACCAGGGTTATCTGAATCTTGTGCCCTGGGTGAACCATGTTTCAACTTAGCCAGGTTCACCTGAGCAATAGGCCTCCCAGTCAAATGACTGTTAACAGACACGTTTATGACAAAGTGCCCAGCGGTCAGAGTATGGTACCATGAATCAGTGGAAAATGGAGGGGTAAAACAAAGATATGCTACTAATATAGCAAGAACATTATGACAAACTTCACAGAGACAATGGCACACAATGACACTAATAAGCTAGACCAGATATTTAACAAAAGTTGTAGTTTGCGCTAAGTGCAAATTAAACCTGTTAAAGCAGAGATTAAAGGCTGATGATAACAGCCTCCAGGACAGCTGACACACTTTTTTGTTCCCTTTGGCAAAATTGCGTTTGAGTATGAGGTTTTCCTGCTTGAATTTAATCACGTCCAGAAGACTACATCCCATTGCATATTAAAACACCATGCCCCTGGACCAGGTTAAAGGTTGAGTTGAATGGGCCAGGACTCCCCTTGGTGAAGATATTTTGGAGGTATTAACACCTTGGCATGGAGGCAGGTTGAAGGTCACCTGATCAGGCTGGGATAAAATTCTTGTTCTCTTTACTGAATGCAATACTTGCATGCATATTCCTACAGTGCAATCATGCTCATTCATCTGCACCTGCAGGCATGCGTTTGTACTGTAAAGTTATCAGCAAGTGGCACAAGTAATTGCATCTTGCATCATATATTTTATTAAGTGACCAAGCAGTGACTTGGTCACTTAATTGATATTGCTGCTTTTCTCCTTCTTACTTCCGCCAGAAATAGCTGTTCTGGCTGAACCGTGCAGTCGGTTTTCGCGAAAATTGGTAATCTGGTAGAGGGTGATGCCAAACGGTGATGATGCGAAGCCTGTGACCACTGGTCAAATGGTGGCGCTATAGCACTCAACTGAAATTGCAAACTTTAAACACTTATAACTTATGAACTGCTTGACTCTCAGAAATGTAACTTATATTCACTTATGCGTCTGCTTATGCCGAACAACTTTTGTATTCTGACTTTTGACCTCTGACCTTTAGATGAACCGCCATCTTGAATTATATGTAAAACAGTTAAAATGTCTGTTCTCCTACAATCTTTGATCAAAATGCATAACAATGACCTACACATGAACTTTGGAGCCATACGAATATGAAAATAGGTGTGAATTTTGTTTTAAGTGAAAAAATTATGTTTTTACGAGCCAATGAAAATTGCTCGTTTGTGAAAATGATTCTAATGCCCCTAATCTACACATGCAGCGTAATATGCTTCTGATATTTTACAGTTTTGTAGAGGGGGATGCCAAATAGCAGCAAAACCAGTCTTACTCAAATTGCTCAAATGGGGGCTGTTACGTGTATTATTATGGGGGAACTACAGACAGTGCAGGCAGCATGTGTTCCTCCCCTCTATATTCTGCTCTCCTCTCCTTCTCTCCAGTCTGTCAATCATACTCACAGGTCCAGCCCACTCATCTCCAGTACCAGCCCACTCCTCCACCTCTCACCACCGGTTGGGCCACCACGCATCTGTCTCCTCCAATCACCTCCATCATCAGACTATATCAGTCACCTGTTGTCTTCCACTCACTCTTTCCAGCCTGCCAGCAGACAGCAGCTCCAAACCATTCAGTGTCCTAAGCATACCAGTTTTGCCAGTTTGTCCAAATACAAGTCAAATAGTAGTCCTTAGAAGTTGTCCTAAACACAGCCATTTTGTAAAACCAGTCTTTGTTGTTAAAAACGAGGCTATTCGGTAAAGCCCTACTCTAGCCACAGTCTCACAGTAAAAGTACTGTTAAAGTACCGTACTGTACTGTTTATAATCAGAGTACTTTCTTTTGTTTGTAGTTCTAGTATTTAAGTTCAGCCTTCCCATTTTGAGTTAAGTTCTTCAGGGAAGGGACAGGGGAAGACAGGGTACCCTGTACATTTTGCAACACGTAGGTAACTCCCGTGTTATTTACACCAGGTTAGAGGTGAGTGCCACATGTTGTAACCTTTTTTTGAAGGTAGAGTAGGAAGTGTTTGAGTAATGGCCTTTATGCAGCCAAACACTTCCTGGTTGTGCTGGCAGTAAGGGATCCTTCCTGTCGGCTGACTCCCATTCACTTTGCATGTATTGGTTGTGAATTTGTATGAATAAAGTTCACTTCCTTAAACCACACTATTTCATTTGATAATACCATTTCCTAGTTCTTCATAGTTTGTATTATTTGTGGTGTGCTATTGACATGATCACATGATATGAAATGTCTAAAATCTTCAGTTAAAACGGGGAGTTTTTCATGGATTTATCCATGTGTTGCCATATCCACTTTTTTATAAGCAAGCCTTTTCAGTAAAGTTGCTTGAAAATAATGGTACTAGCTGCATGTTTTATTTGAGCCTGTTCCCTAATGTTGCTTAAACCTGTGATTCTCCTCAAACATTTTCATAAAGGATCCCATGTCCCTGGATCACAAACCCCAGATGAAAAACAAATCTCAAGTTCTTGTCTTAAAGAGCCTTAAAGAAAGTCTTAAAGAGTAATATAGTAGCTCATTTGGTTTTCATAGTCCAGGTCCAGGTATTTTCAATTGGTCTTCCATGGACCACTTGTGGTCCTGAAAGGTATTCATTTTTTTCTTCCATAGAACAGCACACTAAAGCTTTGTGCAATGTACAGTAAGCATGCCAACCTTGTCAGTTACTGAAAGTCTGAGGATAAGAAAAATCCACAGAAATGGGTGTTAGAATCTCAAGAAAGTTTGCCTGATTTTATCATAATTAGCCTACATCACTGTGGGAATAATAATGCCATATGTCTACACTATCATTAGGCTACTGTATATCGTTAGGTAGGCGCACTCTACTCAGAGTCCAACTTGTATTCTCAATGGCTGATGGGTGCAGATTCTTGCAGATCAATGCAGAGAGAAAATATCCGCACTCGCATATAGTTCATGAGTTTTCTTTTATTTCATTTCTCTCTGAAACTCTGAAATGAAATAAAAAAAAACCTTGTGAACTATATGTGAGTGCGGATATTTTCTCTCTAGGTTGAATGAAGTAACAGAATGGATTTAGGGTAACTGTGGTGGTCCCCGTGTTGATTCTAAGTCAGGTTGGTGGTCCCTGGTTCACAATCAGTTGAAACCCCATGTCATAGACCATGGTTGCTTATTTCTCTCACACAATCTGGAACAATGCACTTGCTCCGGTGTTGCCGGATTGTGTGAGAGAGATAAGCAATCAGTCAATCATGAGCTATACATCTACTGTACATTACATACTATGCATTATACTTTAAGACCATATATTGGCAGCTACTTGAGAATAGCAGATCTGAAAGCTCAAAGTGTGCCACTGTGATCTGATAGATTTGATATTTTCCAAAATAATTCTTGTTTAATACAGATGAAAAATAAAAACCTGGCTTGGCACAAAAAAAATACAGATGGGGATCTGTGTGCACAGATGCATGGAACATGGGGGCTCTTTGACTCATTGTTCATTTGAGCAGAATCACAGATATGGAACAAGCCTTAAAAATCTACCTAGTAAACTGTCATTACTTGCAAGCAGATTTACTGAAAAAGGTTGCTTATAAAAAGCGGACATGGCAACACTTGGAGAAATCCATGAAGTACTCATGATTTTAACTGAAGATTTTAGACATTTCATATCATGTGATCATGTCAATAGCACACCACAAATAAAACAAACTATGAAGAACTAGGAAATGGTATTATCAAATGAAATAGTGTGGTTTAAGGAAGTGAACTTTATTCATACAAAATCACAACCAATACATTCACAGTGAATGGGAGTCTGCCGACAGGAAGGATCCCTTACTGCCAGCACAACCAGGAAGTGTTTGGCTGCATAAAGGCCATTCCCGGTAGGTTAGAGGGTTGGGGTTCTAGGTAGGTGTGTTTTGATTGTAACTTTTTCTGGCACCACCAGTCCCTTCCCTTACCGTTTTGTATTTTCTGTTCAGTAACCTTACTACTTTAATTCAATAAATTGTAATCCTCAGTCCTTAACCCTTTGTCTGCCCATCATTTCATTTTCCGGGTATTATATGTAAATCCCATCTGGGATATTACAGGGGCGCTATAACAATTCTTTGAAACTGAAACATTTTAACAACCATAACTCGGGCCTCGTTTGGCCAAAAATCATGGGACTTGTTTCTACATGTTCTGTGATTCATGTGGAACACATCTGTAACTTTGACCGGTAAGCTCCACCCCCAGAGTGTCTGCCATTTTAAGCAGTTTGAAAAATGCTCATGCCTGATTTTCTGCCTGGATTTTTGATCAATTTGCATGACACCTGCTACATGAGAACTTTGGCCCCATCCGGACAAAAGTTCCGAAGCAAATTTGTTTTCATCAAAAAATGACGTTTTTATAAGCCAATGAAAATTGCTGCTTTGTGAAGAGTCTTCTTCTGCTTGTTTCTCTCTGGCAACACTGGAGCAAGTATATTGTGCCAGATTGTGTGAGAGCAATAAGCATGTGGAACTTATGGAAGCATGTGAAATATGGTCTTCCAATTTCCAAGGTGAGTTTTCCATTTTTATATGGCTTATTGTGCATATAGTTCTGTTTGCATATTGTCAGACGGTGTGGTGGTCTTGCATGTATCTGTGATGTGATGATGTGTTACGAGCATGTCAATGTGCAAAGTTTGAATACGTGGTACCAAGATATAAAAGCTCCCATCATGTGATGAATATATATATATATATATATATATATATATATATATATATATATATATATATATATATATATATATATATATATATATATATATATTAGGGCATTAACGACTTGAGATTTTTTCAAGTCGACTTGTCAGACAGTCAAGTCGAAGTTGTATCGATTTATCGTTTTTGTGTGTGTGTGTGTTGCATGTAGCAGGGAGACCTGTCTCCAGACAATCAGAGCCATCTAGTAGAAGAGTTGTGACATTGAGGGGTCAGAAAACCGCCTGGTCACGTGGTCCTCGCACAAGCCCATAGGCTTCAATGCATTCAGTAACTTCCGGCTGTCACTCTTCATGTCACTATCCAACAGAAGTCTATGTAGACGGACTGGCCCCATGAAGTGAACGGAGTTGGCGTAACTCTGTCTATTTCCAGGGCTCTGCAGACAATGATCTGTGGCCACTCCCCAAACACTCACCCACTTGCAGGTGGCCACTGAACAGCCCCTCCCCCACTATAAAGCCAGGGACTTAGTCATTCAGTCCTCCTTTTGCTGTCAACATGCACTGAGTGAGCAAGGTAGCCATTAAGGCCCTCATTTATCAAAAGGAGTGCAGATTCGTCCCCAAATTTCAACGTGGGTTTTGGAGTGCACACAACTCCACCCGGCATATATCAAGCGATCCCAAACAGCTGAGTCCATCCTAATTTCCTTCCTACGATGATAAATGTGACGGCTGAAATCAATCTGGCACGCCCTTGGAAACAGGCCGCTCCTCCCTTTCTTTGCGACATTAACAACTGCAATACGACCAGCAACCATGGTGATGAGGGGGAAAAAAAATAAAAACTTCCCACCGATTGCGAGGCTTCCTGCGGCCAGCCAGCCAGCCCCCCCCCAGCCCGATTGCGCTGCTTCCCGCGGCGCGACAGCCCCCCCCCCCTCTTTCACATAGACACACGCAACTCCGTTCGCCGTTGTTTTAAGTAGGCTAAGTAAAATAATAGTATGGCATTTGGTTTTATTTTTAGTTTACACTCTCAAGAGCCAACTTTCATCTGGTTACCTGGGGACCACCTGGGACCCTCTCAAGAACCACTGGTGGTCCTCGGACCACATTGAAAACTACTGGCCTATAGGACCAGTTTTTATTACATCGCCGTGAATGGAATAGGCCGCTTTAGTATTCTGCAGTGTAGGATTAAATCAACGCATTTTTAGAAAGAGCGCAGCCCCCCCCCTCTCCCCCGAGTCGGACTGCTGCCTGTGAGTGACCAGTCTGACCACGTAGCCTAGATCAGAGATAGATAACTGCCAGCAGTGACAAGACAGTTCATAAACTCATATCAACCATATAATGTGATCGCTGGTGATTAATAAATGAATCGATGGCAGGCACATGACTGCAGGAGTGCAGGTGTTACATATTAGTGTGATGATGCTGATTTACAAGCTTTCTATCCTTCGTGCAGACCATAATTGTAGATAGTGAGGCTGTGCATGTAGGCTATTGTCACTGCAAATAAAAGTGCAAATAAAAGTGGCTTTTATTTAATTCTTTTTTTCATCAGGATTAGGCATTAATGAATAAAAACTTTCCACCGATTGCGCTGCTTGCCGCGGCGCCCTCCCTCTCTGTTTCACATGGACACACGCAAGTTGCCTTGTTTATTCAGTAAGTAAAATAATTGCATGGTATTTGGACCCGCAAGGGTCCACTCGGTTTTATTTTTAGTTTACACTCTCAAGAGTTACATCTGGCTAAACCAACTTTTCATCTGGTTAACCAACTTAGCCTGGGGACCACCTGGAACCCTCTCAAGAACCACTGGTGGTCCTCGGACCACATTTTTTTTTATTACATCGCAGTAAATGGAATAGGCTACAGGTTTGTATTCTGTAGTGTAGGATTAAATCCATGCATTTTTAGGAAGAGCGCACGTAGCCTACCTATCTCCCCCTCAAGCTTTCTATCCTTCGTGCAGACCATTGTACAAACCAGACGTAGGCTACTGTAGATCCACATCGATGCAATCTCCCGCCGATCCGCGATCACGACTACCGAAATTGCTCTCACAAGCAGCCTACTGTAGGTCTGCAGTTTATCTGAGTGACTGAGGCATCGATATACCTGTACTAACGTAGCATATAATATCATTTTAAATAGTCAGGCTGTGCATGTGTTTGTCACTGCAAATAAAAGTGGCTTTTATTTTATTTTCACCCCACCGGGATCAGGGATGTAATCTCGCATAATATGCCTTTTCAAAACTATATATTTTTCATCTGTATCATTTATTAGGTTTTATAGCTATTAGGAGTGAATAGATAACTTTAGATACATTTCTGCAGTTCAGACAATGCTGCTCCGCTTGTTTAGGACAGAAAAACAGGCAAGGACAAATCCTACGACAGCTCCCGACCTGACGTGGGTTTTGTCCGGACGTGGGATCAACTTCAAGTTCATGGTGGGAATGATATATGTCAAACAAGGTGGGAATTCTGCTCTACGCATGTCCTACGTTCATTTTTGGGTGTACACCACGTTGATAAATGAGGGCCTATGTGTTTTTTATGCTAAACCATCACTCACATTATTGTATGTAGTAAATGGTCCTGTTGTTCCTCAGGTGCTCTCCTCCTAGTTCTGGGCGCTGAGGGACAAGCTCCTGTTGGGTTGTTTGCACTTAACTGGAGGTATGTTTATGCACAAGGAGCGTGTAGATCAGCCATTTCTAAATTCACATTTTACTATTTGTATAATTTTACACTGTGGTTCAGTATTCTTCAGGTGCCCTCTGCATAGGCCTCAGTACTGCTCAAGAGCCTCTTTTGTTTTTCTTGCACTTAACCAGAGGTATGTTTTAAGCAAGGAGCTTGTATATCGGCCATTTTTAAATGTTCATGTTTGAATGTTTTATGATATATTGTGATTTATGTACTCATATGGGTTTTTGTTACACTTCCGGTGTAGCCTACATGCAGGCTGGTTGACCTGTTGGTAGACCTGTTGCGTGTGGCCATGACAGCACACACACACACACACACACACACACACACACACACACACACACACACACACACACACACACACACACACACACACACACACACACACACACACACACACACACACACACACACACACACACACACACACTGTCAATCAGTGTCTGTGCTTAACTCCCTCTGTCTCTCCCTCACTCAGAGTGACACACCCAGCTGGCACCTGCAGCCGGTTCCCCAATCAGCCATGCTCCTCCTCCTGCATAAAAGCCAGCTCCTTCAGTCTGATGGCAGATAGAGACCAGGCAACAGCTCAGCAGCCCAGCTCTGTTCTTGTTAGCCTTTGTTTTCAGTTCTCTTTAGTTAGTTTATTTCTGTTTGGCCTGGAGATGGCCGGCAGCCTTGGTTTTCGTTATATGTTTTAGTTCTCGGTTTAGGATTCATTTGTTAAGTTAGGGGGAGGGGTGGGAACAGCTTTGACGTCCCTAGGGGTGGCCTGGGCCCCCCCTCCTTCTGTTTGCGGCATCTCCAGGTCTTCCTTTGTTCTCCTTGTTTGGTAAAGTAATCATGTAAATAATTCATTACAAGTAATCAGATTACTTAAGTATCCCTACCAGTTCAACCAGCAATGCTGCCCTTGTACAAATGTAATCTAATACTTTTGGGAGTGGTTGTTAATAAAAACCGTTAAACCTTGCCATTCTCTTGATGTCCTTCTTTTATGTTGGAGTTTCCATTTTAGCCACCTCACTGCTTTTACAATGGAACTTGCATGGCTCATCAATGAAATGTTTAAATTACTTCGAAAATAATTCATTTGACCATCAAATATATAATGCAGCCTGGCATTGGTCATTTTATGAATCACATTCACTGTTAACATTGATGTGTAGGCTCTTGTTTTGAAGCATTTTTATCATAGATAATCATTGATTAAGGGTAGTTGTTTGTTTAAAGGATACACTTCATAAAAACGTACTGCTGTAAACCAGTATACTTTTATATTGTATGTAGAGTTTCACATCAGAATGTGGCAGATTGTCACACCCCCATGTCCTATTGCTTCAGTTTTCTTTATAAACTGATTTGTCTTGTGTTTTGTTTATCCACTGCTGCATGCTGATCTAAAATCCAATTTTAATGCAACGCTCCAGAGCCATTTAGAGACGGAGTTGCGCCAATGATGGGGTACACAGTTACATTTGGTTAGTCACGTGATCAGTGGTCATAGTGAGCCTAACGGTGACAAATCATAGTCTAGTGTCTGAAACACATTGAAGTGAGTAAGATGAGATGTAAAATGACAGCCGGTTTGAATTATTTTACAGTAACAATTAAAGTCTCTGCAATGTGTATGATTTGCTATTACTTAAAAAGACCTAACATAAAAGGATTCAAGCTGGGCTTTTACTTTGAGTCCAATGCATTTCTGCCTACTTCTCAATAGCACTGAGTTACACTCGCATATCATGAAAGTGACATTCACGGAAATGTCACTTTGTGATTGAGATGATAAAACTCAATGTAATGGTAATGGCACCAATGCAGTGGCCTTATGGTTAGAGTGTCTGCCCTGAGACTGGGAGACCGGGGTTCGATTCCCGGACAGGTCATACCCTGACATTCTAGATTTCCAGTAGTAACCTACCCAACGAAAGCTTTGCATTGTACAAGCCTTGATCATTTCATGTAACAGTGTAGTGGTTAAAACATTGTGCCAGATTATGTTAGATTAACTTCTTGAACAAAGTGGCCATTAAAGGTAGGGGAAGTGATTTCACTTCTGTCAGATATCACCAAAAAAAAAATCTGTTAAAATGCTCTATTATAAGGTCTGGAAACCATATATGGAGTTTCCCCCTCCCCCATGTTAGCAGAGGAGCTAATAAAAATTTCCCAGTTGGTGGCAAATTCTCCTCCAATCAGGATCGAGCAGCAGGTTCACATAGTGTAGCTACTGTTAGGCGCCCCTAGTGCACCAGGCTGGTACTACACGATGAATTTCAAATCACTTACCCTACCTTTAAACAACTGTTGTTAACTAGTGTCCAATCACATTTATTTCACAATTTCTTCTAGTTGTACTTGAATTGTACTGTAATTGTCCAAGCTTTTATCAGTTTTGTTGTAGGAGGCCAGATTGTAGGCTACTGTAGGAATTTTACATTTCATTTATTCATTCACTATTGTATGGACCCGGGGCAAAAGCACCCCCCTCAGATAATTTCTCAAAAATATGTTCCTTCTTCTGCATATTGTTCTGACTCCTTATTGCTGCTTGCTTGGTCACGTTTTATTGCTGCTTGCATCATATATTTTATTTCTATTGTGTTTTATCTTTATGTTAATGTTTTGTGATCACATGTTATAATAATGTTTAAATAATAATCTGTGTGATTTCCCCACCATACTTTCCTCTCCATAATGTCTGTATGTGCAGGGATATAAAAGTGCAATATAGACGTGACAATTTACCCAAAAGAAAAATCAATCCCATCCCGCCCTCCCCCCACCAACAATCCCACGGATGGTCTACTCTAAACTATTAAGGGTAAAGAATGAACAAACAAACATAGCAGAGACAGTGGAGTTTTAGATATTTGTGGTTGCACTGGCCAGGGCATGGGCACGATGCACTACACAATTTGCGTGTTTTGATAGAATGTCATAAATGGGTCGCAGGTCTTATAATTCTTTTTTTTTGCAGAACCGGTCATTCAAAGTCTTAACATCTCCAATTCGAGACAGGACATAACATCACAGAGCCACTGTTGGGGCGCAGGCGGGGCAGCATCCTTCCATTTAAGCAAAATGGAACGTCTTGCGAGTAATAAATCAAAGTCAACCAAATAAGGCAAAGTCAACCATGCAACATTCTGTAACATGTCAAGGGGAGATTATCCCTGCTAGTGCCAAGGAGAGCCATTAAAGGTTCTGGGTCAAGATGTTAGATGAATTATTAAACATGCTCTCCCTGAATGGTTGTAGTTTTGAACACATCCATTGATTAGTATTGATAAGTATTATCAATACAGTATTACATCAGGATAAATATTAGCTAATTTAGCCTTAGCCTTAGACATATGGGCTCTGTCTGTGGACTGAACTGTATTAAACAGTGACGTGCACACAGAGAAGATTTGTGTATAGAGGAAAGGTTGGAATCCCACTCTTTGTTCGAGATTGTGTGCCCTAAGCTGTGTTTCCTTTATTTTAGCTAAGGGTACAGAATTATATTGTATAATATTGAGATGGCACCTTTATCGGTTGGGTCAAGACAGAAATGTATCAAATGGGTTAGTGTTGGACTCAACAGGAAAGCCACGTAGTACGGGGCTCACATAGTGACGTGCCTGCAGAAGCAAGACCAATCCTTTCGTAATGCTTGAAGTAAAACTATGGATTTTGCCAAGTCAACAATTTTCTTTGCATGCATATTTTATAAGAATGTGGTTGAGCATTATGCTTGATTTGAATGTGTGAATTAATTATATTGAATATGGTGTACAGTACACTGTACTTTAGGTTAGGGCCATGTTACAAGCATGGATTGACAATCTGGTCAATGTGGCCTCTGGTCTCAGTTAGATTGTCAGGTTACCTGTCTATGGCTCCCTGTGATGAAGGTCATCAATACATCTGGACCCAGACCATTGAGTCCAGCTGGGTTGGGGTCACGCATGTGGAGTTTCAGGAGAAGGCCCAAATGCCGCAGCAGAAAGACAGATGCATTCCAACCACACTCTAAGTTTTCTGACCAAAAAGTAATTAGCTTGACCTAGGGTGACATTGAGTGGATGGTTGCTCCAAGTCCAACTGTGTTTTGGTCTCAAGTGACTGAGGTTTAATAGACAGTTTGTAATGTTTGTATGAGACTTCAGTGACTGAGGAGAAGCAGTCTACCCTTTGAACCTAGAGTTACACCGTCTGTGACCGACTCATCTCTGGCACCGTTGGCTTGATCGCAGCCATATTTTGGACACGCAATCTCACAAATAATAAACACACTGTGTGATTTATGTGAAATCTTGCATGCATGTTGCCAGTGCCACTAGACAGTGGAATGACAGCTCGTTTGATTTCTCATAATCCATCCTGATAGGCTACAATTGGCTTCTAAAGTTTTCAGGAGTAGTCTGTTTAGTACTCATTTTGCGGCAACTCATCAGTGCAGCGTCCAATTGCGGTGAAACTGTGAATGCATGTTCCCACTAGGCTGAGTAACAAATACCTCTTGACCATTTTCAAATCAGCTTCATGGTAACACCACACCGGTGAAGTCGCCACACACACACACACACGCACACACACACACACACACACACACACACACACACACACACACACACACACACACACACACACACACACACACACACACACACTTGTGCATTCTGTATGTTGACAAGTAACAAATACCTCTTGACCATATTCAAATCAGCTTCATGGTAACACCGCACCGGTGAAGTCGCCACACGCACACACACACACACACACACACACACACACACACACACACACGCACACACACACACACACACACACACACACACACACACACACACACACACACACACACACACACACACACACACACACACACACTTGCACATGCATTCTGTATGTTGACAAGTGTCTTTCTAAGAAGTGCTGGGTGAAGATATACCACAAAGGCCCTCATAACATTGGCGAGAATTCATTCTACAAGCCTGCCAAAATCAAATCACAAATGGAGCGCAATTGTGTTAACATGGCAGCTACTGAAGACATTTCCAAAGTCTTTTGATTAGTTACTCTGATTGGAATAGATTTTTTGGGACGACTTCATGCGGAGTGTTGCCAGCTCTCACACATCAGGGACGCATGCAACTCAGAGCTAGTGTTCTCGCTTCTGTAACATAACTCAATAGATAGACATTGAGATCTATGACCCCATGTGATTTGAAAACACACTTGCACGCACGCACAGTCATGCACACACACACACACACACACACACGCACGCACGCACGCACGCACACGCACACGCACGCACACGCACACACACACACTAAATGCCTGCCATACAGGAATCTAACAACACATTCTCAAATTCACATGCCCACAAGCGAACAGACTGTCCCTAAACCCACCGGTTTCTACTTAGGAATATTCACTGGGTCAGTGCTGTCAGAGCCACAAATTGAAAAGTCCCTGTGGAGAATATAGGAAAGTTACATTTCCTATTTTCTCCATTGAAGGAGGAGCATGCATGGTAATGGCTTGGCCATTGCTCTCTGGTTTGTATCAGTCATCATGGCTATAGGCTATCAGCTCAGAATCACTACGATTCACACAGAATGTGATTAATGCATTTGGATGGGGTCATAGCATACCGTATGAAGAGTGAACATTAAGTCAATGGGGTCAAAGTGGCGCTGCTTGATTGAAGTTCAAAGCCACTATCAAGACTGGAGTTGGAGGGGAGATTGTATGCTCCTGGTAGCATGCTATGTTCTAATAGGCCACTTAATGTTTTGCCCTTTAACTCTTGAACCGTAGTAGGTTGTACAATCAAAAGCACGGCTTCCTTGGATCGTGACTCAATTCACCGTTTTCTGCCACTATGCATTTTCTTCAAAACACACTTTTTGCTACTATTGCAGAGATTTTGCCAAGCAGTCATCCAAATGCAAATTGGTTCATATTATCTCTGGAGTAATGTCAACAAGATGTAGGCCAGGGGTCTCAAACTCAATTTGCCTTGGGGCCACTAGAAGCAGAGCCTGGTTGAGGCCGGGCCGCAGCCACAGCGCGTCACATGGACAAACGTTTTTTGCCATTTCAAGCCTATTTTTTCGCCATTTTCGCCTTCATTTCACTTAAATTTAAGTAGATTCAGACTCACCAATGTGGGATAAAGAGTGTGTGCATATGTGGTGTTGTGTCGCACAAAAAACAAAAATAATATTTCTATAATAATATTTCTATTCCTTTCTATTTCTATTCCTTCCTTCCTTTTGATATACCACTGTGCTATCTGTTTCATTCAGTAGCACATAATAGGATTATGATGATAATAACTATAACTGAACAATATTAAATGAACTATTTACTGGACAATAGAACCTACAAACAATACAAAATAACTGGACCAGCCAACCCATCAACAAAGTGGCTCTGATTTGATTGTGATGGCATGAATTACAACCAATAAGGAAGCAGTAACAAAATCTTTACTTTAGCTATCAATTTATATTCCTAACAAAGCCAACTACAGCAATTTTGAACTTATACAGCCCCTACAAAGCAGCGCCATAAAATAAATAAAATCAAACATATAGTTTGTCAGTGTCACTCAGAAACTAGTCTTGCAAACATGACACTAGAGTAGACCATCAGAATCGCCACTTAGGTCCAACTAGCAGCATTGGTTTCCCAATACTTGTCATGTTTTACACATGCCTAAATAGGCTTTTATTTATTTGCGCTAGCCTCTTTGAAAACTATATCCCAGTTGCGCGACGTCTCATCTTTGCTGGCAATGCTGTCTGCAGTGGTCGCGCAATGGGGCTTTGAAAATAATTCAGCACTTTCGGTTTCTGACCCCACAATGTCGCAACTTTTCTACTAGATGGCTATGATTCTATCCAGCGCAGATGTAAGCCTGCCCTGGAGCAACGACAACACCGTTCACTACGGGCAAGGGGGACACAACAGCTCGTTTTAGGCTACTTACCTTAGCTCAGCGTGCTGCTTTATACGCCATGCATCCGCCCGTATCGGGCTTTAGAAAACTGCTACGCTGTCATTATTTACCAAACCGAACGCAGTCCTTGGTAAAAAGGCAAGGTTTTCTTTTCCCTACGTGTGTTTGTAAACACGGAGCGGTGGATAGAGAGACGCCATGACAGGATCTCGCCCGTACTGCAGCCAATGGCGTCATTGCATTTCCTCAGATTGAGGGGGGAGGGGCGTGTTTCAGGGTGCAGATCCGGTTCCTCTTTGCTATTCTGTGCAAATGGCAAAGCCAGTAGGCGGGCTTTAAACAGGATCTCAGTAATGAGCAGTCAATAGTAACAGACTGTTCTCCCGCAAATGCTTTGGGCTGCCTGGTCGGAATTTGACGGGGGAACTCGCGGCCGTCGCGGGCCACATTAATATTAAACGTTCATATTAAGGTGGGGGCCACAAAATATCATCTCGGGGGCCGGAAATGGCCCGCGGGCCGGCAGTTTGAGACCACTGGAGTAATGTCAACAAGATGTAGCCTATCAGTCAGATCATGTTTGAAGGACGCTATAGCCCCATCCAACATCTGGCTTTTGAAGTCATATGGCAGCCAAGTCTATGGACTTTTATTTTAGAGCGTATTTAATCAACAGAGTTACAGCCAAAGACTAAAGACTATTGCTTACAGCAGTGAGCGTCATGTGACATCATCACTTCTCACGGGTGTGATTTGTTTTACATTTAATTGCTAATTGAGTCATTGTTTTTGCCAAACAGTTTTCAGAGGGATAATCCTCTGTCTTCTTCTTATTGTTTTTCTTCCCCTGGATATCCATTCCCGCTGAAGATGATATTGCTCATCACTGACACCATTGACTAGTATTATTTTAACCCTTAAGGTACGCAATCACTGACACAGTGCCCTGATAATTAAAACCATGGCGGACTGAGGTCATCTATCTCTGAGAAAGGCAGCAGGTTTGGACGCACAGTGCTCCAAACAAGCTCTTTTCCCCCCTTCTCTGCTCACATGCAGGGATCTATTAGTTCAATGACGCCACAGTGCTGTGAATGCGTCAACGAGAAGCACTGCATTGTGTAAAAAAACTCTTACAGCACGGATGTGCAGTGGGTGTGTTGGGGTGTGCAATATGTGAGACAGAGGAGAGGAGAGGAGAGGAGAGGAGAGGAGAGGAGAGGAGAGGAGAGGAGAGGAGAGGAGAGGAGAGGAGAGGGGGTGAAACTGAGGGATGAGTTTGGTAAATCCCTACTGCAAGAGAGAGAGAGAGAGAGAGAGAGAGAGAGAGAGAGAGAGAGAGAGAGAGAGAGAGAGAGTATAATGGAGAACACTGGCAGTGGTACAGCAGTGTTACACTGGGGATCTCTGGTTTCACCCTGTGATTTCCCAATAATAAGCATGACCATATGAGCCTCATAAACTTCTCTCTCCATTTTTCCCTGTCGTTTTACTGGGCCACACTTTCACTCCGTGGGGCACCTTGTGTGTCACTGTGACCATCTAGGTTCACGTAACTCTCTCTCTCGCTCTCTCTCTCTCTCTCTCTCTCTCTCTCTCTCTCTCTCTCTCTCTCTCTCTCTCTCTCTCTCACTCTCTCAGTTTGACTTTAAATGGTGTTAACACAAAGCCATTTTGCAGCAGTACAATTAACCTCCTCGTATGCCACAGTGCCTTAATTCTCTCCCTCTCTCTCTCTCTCTCTCTCTCTCTCTCTCTCTCTCTCTCTCTCTCTCTCTCTCTCTCTCTCTCTCACTTGCTCTCTTTCACCCCCCCACCCCCCGCCCGCCGCCCAGCCTATTTAACTACAGTATAAATAAACTCCCTCAGTCTGTATTTATTTTCTGTAGGAAGACCTGGCCACCACAGAGGTTCCTCTGGGCCATTTCAACATTTACCTGCTTAACAGCCGTGTTAGAAAAACTGGGAGAACTTAGAGGGTGTTTTAATTCCACTACGGTGGCTATAATAAGCATATCTTATTAGATACACATGTCCTGCATAAATGGAAAAAAATAAAATCTTTCTTTTGTTTAAATTAATACCGGCCATGATCTTTTGAGGGTTTTTTTGGGTGGTAAATGGTGCATTTATTTAGCACCTTTATTGAAGGCGCTTTACATAGTGGATTACATTCAACCATTCAGTGTCTAGTCCAAGGACAGTTCGACATGTAGACAGGAGGAGCTGGGATTCGAACCACCAACCCACAGATCACTGGACAACCTGCTCTACCTAATGGGGCCACAGCCACCCGCCTGCCTGGGTGGCATTGTACACACAAAAAACTAATCGGTCAAAATTGCAACTAAACACTTCAGTCAATGGTGTTAGGTCACTTTCCTGGGTTATTTCTTGAAGCCATAACCTTTTCCTGGGTTGCAGGGATTTTATTTTGACCGAATTCATGGGTTGTTTTATTTGGTTATTGGTTTTGGGTTGTTTTAATGAGAATAACCAATTTGTTAGGTCACAGACTTTGGTTGATGCCGCGGTGCACTGTGGGTATTGTAGAATTTCTCGGACAAAATGACGAAAAATGAAATTATTTATACTTTTTACAGGAACAGATAGGATACTAATGCCGAGGAATGCATCCAACACTGTAAACACAACACTGCAACGACTTTTCCTTCAGACCGGCACTCAGACCGTTACTCAGACCGGTACGGTAACCAATTTGTTAGGTCACAGACTTTGGTTGATGCCGCGGTGCACTGTGGGTATTGTAGAATTTCTCGGACAAAATGACGAAAAATGAAATTATTTATACTTTTTACAGGAACAGATAGGATACTAATGCCGAGGAATGCATCCAACACTGTAAACACAACACTGCAACGACTTTTCCTTCAGACCGGCACTCAGACCGTTACTCAGACCGGTACGGTAACCAATTTGTTAGGTCACAGACTTTGGTTGATGCCGCGGTGCACTGTGGGTATTGTAGAATTTCTCGGACAAAATGACGAAAAATGAAATTATTTATACTTTTTACAGGAACAGATAGGATACTAATGCCGAGGAATGCATCCAACACTGTAAACACAACACTGCAACGACTTTTCCTTCAGACCGGCACTCAGACCGTTACTCAGACCGGTACGGTAACCTTACCCGTCCACATACTCGCTGTAGTTTAAGTCAGTGGGACGTTCTGACCCAATGACGTGACTGGGTCAGAATCTGACAACTTGGGAAGCACGGCGCTGGAGCCACAGAATCCCAATGTTATTAATCAGGAGGCCATTAGCATGTATGCTAATGACCAACACCACACAAAGAGTGTTGAAAAGTGGCGAAGTTCCCCTTTAAATGGGTGGAATTTCCCTTTAATAAAACAAATGGGTTAACTGAATATTCTGTATCAATTCAACTGGCAGTTGGGTAATCTTGACCCTCAAAATTAGGTTATTAATGCAAGCTAATATGTTCGGTCAAATCAACTGGTACTTAGGTTATGTTGACCCTCATAATTGGGTTATTAATGTAACCAAATGCATTCGGTCAAATATAATAACACGCATTATTCGGTCAGATTGACCAAAGACCCAGTTGGTCCTTATTCAACCTCTACGTTTGGTTGAAATTTGACCGAAGTTAGGTTGTTTTTGACCATTGGTTTTTCTCTGGGTGGCATTGTATGTTTTCTTTAGATAAGGAGGGGAACAGGAAACTGTGGGGGCAGAGACCAGGGAGACAGGCGAGACGTGCAAGACGTGTGAGACGTGCAAGATGTGACGGAGCAGGGTTAAAAGTCAGGTCTGGTCCCGTACACATGATGAATGATGTTACTGTACATGTCCCTGGGACTAACCTTTTAGCAATAGGGTGAAATGTGTAAAATGCCAAAAATGTGTAATGTTTGCTTGTTTTATGAACAAAAGCAATATATGTTTTAATCTAGTTCTCTCATGACATATATTCAGAATGATTATATTCACCTTCCCGGGACTATAATCCATATTATTATCAACTGGACAAAATGTGTAAAATGTCATATCTTTTACATGTAATGAGGGGAATTAAGTCAACCCCATGGGTCATAAGACTGCTTCACCTCGCTTGCCCTTTGGACCAGAATGTACCAACACACTTTGTATGCCTCACTTACCATATACACATCCATGGCGTGGGTGGAGCTTATCGTAGCATGATTGATGTACTTTCATCATCTGGCGTCTATAGCACAATGCTTGGCTGCTTATTTTACACCAACCACCAGCAAAGAGATGGTGGTCTGCCAACTGTGTTGTTTTCCACTTCATCCATCTTTTCATTGTTGTCTTTTAGCCATTCTCTCTAGTCTAGTTTGTACATTTGGCAATGCATCACTCTGTTGTTCTCTTTTCCCTCTCTCCGTCTGTGTGTGTGTGTGTGTGTGTGTGTGTGTGTGTGTGTGTGTGTGTGTGTGTGTGTGAGAGTGTGTGTGTGTGTGTGTGTGCGTGCGTGTGTGCGTGCGTGCGTGTTGTAAACGCTTGTTTTGAAGCAGTCAAAAATTTTCGCTGTTGGATGTCCATACTTTACAGGAAATTACATATTTATATAACCTATAGCTTAGAAAAGGTGAGTGAGTTTAATGTTGTTTAACAGACTTTTCTGTTTTGATGTATGGGCTGTCAAGGCCAGAAAGTTGTTGTTTTTTGCCACTTAGTATAGGCATTCCAGCCTAACTTCCTGGTATCATGATGATGTCACACGCATACCCTGAAAAATAGATGCCTCATTGGCTGCTGCAGTTTGCTGGAGTGGTGTGTGTTGAAGTAGGTGGGGTGGGGATTTACAATGCAGGAGGAAGTATGCTGGAAGAGGGGAGTGCACGTTATTGGCTAGTAGTCACTCAAGTGACTACTGGCCAATCACAGCGCTTCTTTACAAACATGCGCTCTGTGACCGACGCTCATGCTTCCGCAGGGCACACAATGACCATTCTATAAGGTGGTTGTGTTCCATTTGATATTTTTCTCTTATGACAGCAGGTCACGGATCTTGCTGCCGTGTTTGCACATTGTTGTACTTCGCCCAGCAGATATGGGAGTTACATGCACAGGCTTTGACAGGGACAACTGACTGATTATGGCAGCTCGTTTTGACATGCTACAGTATTGAATTGCCTGCCTAGATACAGTAGAATCCATCTGTGATCTCACCGTGTCATGCATGCTCAGCCTCAGCAAACCCCCCCACCCCCCACACCCGCCGTACCCGCTGCCAGTACCAACACACACCACAGACTGCTATCCAACTGGAGCATTCTGTCATTATCATGTCATTATACATGCTGCAAGCAGTGTTGGCTAACAGCAGAGGTTAAGATGCATAAAAACAAGACAGAGCACCTTTTGTCTTGTCAAATTACTACCAGCTTGTTTCCAGCCTGGCTGTATACCCGGCTGCTTGATCGGCCTTTTTACTTGCGCGATAAGCGGTACTGAGTTGATTCTTCTCAGAATCACATTTATTTGGTCATGGTCTTCACTCACACACATGGACACACACGCGCACACACACAGCCTCCCCCCTGTTAGACTTTAGTGAGTGAATGTATTCATAGCCAATTGTCATTGTTGTATTGGAAAGCTCAGATGGTTTGTCAGAGCACAGTAGTGGGAAAGACACACGTCGACCACAGATAGTTAGATGGTGAATGGACCTTATTCTTCTCAGGATGCTGACCTGAGCGCAGCAGGACCATGTTGGTTGGCCTGTCAGCGCCGTGCTGACAGCATATTGCAGAAATAAGCCTTTTGTGTATATCGTCACGGTCAGCCGCAAACCTCATATCTACCCGTTTCAACATTTTTATCTTTTCAGGAGTGTTGAACACAAGTGATGAAGATAAGCGGGACACAGTCTGAGCATTGTAGACTATTTTCACGATTTTATGTTATTTTATTATATGTTTTATTTCATAATAAAAAATGTATTGGACATACAAGGTTTTCATGGGACATCAATGATATGTAAACTGTACTATACTGTATGTGTGTATGTGTGTGCACGCACATGCACGCACAGCTCTAAGCAAACTGGACAGAGCGCTTATTCATCTGTGTTAGAGGTTGTGTGAGGTTTTAAATGCAGATAGTGGGTCTGTGGTGTGTCACTTCCCCTTGATCAAATGAGGAACACATTGAGAAAACCAAACTCTGTCTGTGTGAGTGTGAGTGTGTGTGTGGTGCACACGCGCGTAAAAAACTGCTAGACAACCACTCTGGCAACATCTGGCTCTGTATCCATTATAGTCCCTGTTGCACAGAGAAAGACGCT
Organism: Benthosema pterotum; assembly: GCA_039105355.1. Classification (NCBI taxonomy): domain Eukaryota; kingdom Metazoa; phylum Chordata; class Actinopteri; order Myctophiformes; family Myctophidae; genus Benthosema; species Benthosema pterotum. Next base: position 30,213,676 of record CM076967.1, on the reverse strand, counting down.
ATTGTTTTAATAATTAGACACACACACACACACACACACACACACACACACACACACACACACACACACACACACACACACACACACACACACACACACACACACACACACACACACACAGTATGTGCATGCAAGGATGGACCCACACATACAGTATAAACATGTACTGTGTGCATGCACACACATACTGTATGCACACATGCGTGCTCACATGCGTGCACACACAGACATGCATGTGCCCCCCCCCCCCCCCCCACACACACACACACTCATAAACAAGTAAACATATGAATACATTGTGCATGTGCACTTACAGCCTATGTGCCTATATGTGTGCTGCTCTGCTGTGGGACAAGCGGTTCATGATGTTGGAATCAGGTGTTGCCTGTGACCTGTGCAAGTTTGTCTGTCTGCAGGGCAAACCCAACAATCAGCCCTGTTGGGAAATTACTGCTGAGGAGACATCAAAGGTTGGCTTCTTGCCAAAGGATGACTGAATCCCAATGACTGCAACCTGGACTGGAGGGAGATGGTCTCCACAAATCAGACAGCCCTTCCGCAATCTTCGAATGCTACAGAGTCTGTAGCCGCGCCTCGCAAGCGTTGCGTCAGGAAGCTGTCACTGGCTTGTCATCTCCATTCACAAATGTGTATTTTAAACTAGGCTATCGTTAAAATCTAGTATTTTTGCCAAATATTTTTCTGCTATACAGCAAGCTTGATTTATAGTAGTAAGGCTTATTTACTATTGAAATGGAAGTGGTGGGGGGCGGGGGGTCAGGAAAGCCTTATTTTATGAGTTCATTATAAAATTAAATGTGTTGAGTGTCAAGCTTCAAGCTCACAATGTGTTGTTTTGCACCGCATTGTGAGCTTGTAGATCAGCCATTTTCACATTTTCACTTCCACCTCTAATAACATGCACTGCTCTGAAGGAAGATAATGACATCAAGTACATGGACTCATGGGTCAACTCAACTGGACAAGATTGTAAAGTCAGGACGGTATTTGCATGGAGTGCTCTTCTCCTATATGGCAGTGAATCATGGAAACTGAAACTAACCCTGCAAAAGTCTAGAAGGGTGCTGCTATACCAGGATGTTGCATGCAGTACTTAACATCAGCTAGAACACAAATGCTACCAACAACAATCTGTATGATGGAATGCCAAGGGTAAGCCAGAAAATAGCAGCCAGGAGAATGAAACTAGCAGGATACCAAGAGCTGCCAGCCAGCATATTATATTCATACTGTGGAAACCAACACATGGGCACCAGTCATGAGGAAAATCTGTCATGGGGAATAATACTGAAATAATCTCTAGTTATTGCACATCACCTTCCACCACTCAATGAACATGACATAGAGTACGCAGAGAACTTATCTCAATAGTAACATCTCAAGTACAGGAGACGTGGAGAAAGACATACGAACCAGAATCAGCAAAGCTGCAACATCTTCATAACATTTGGTTCTCCAAAGCCATTTCTACAGCTACCATGTCAGTGGTTATTCTAATACACTGGCCTAAATCCAGTGTTTCCCTAACTTTTCAAGCCCCAAAAATGTACGCGTATAGTACACAACCTATAGTGGGAACCATTGAGTTCCTGCTAAGAAAGCACTCCAGCACAGCACTTAAACTCAACAACAACTTTGAGTAATAATTTGACCAGAAGTATCCATATACTTTGACATAATGGGGTTACTTTGGGAGTAATGGGAGTACTTTGTCCAGCGCTGTCAACATTCAAAAGAACAGTTTACAGTATGTGGAATAGACAGAATCACGTGTTTCTTGGCAACTGCCCGCCATCAAACATTTTTCTGAGTCAATATGGCTGCCACTGGAACTGCGTTGGCCAAACACTGTTTCTGTATGGCTCTCTGGGTTTACACAGTACCTGTTGTCCTGACAACAGTGACCCGTGATTGCATTATATGACATCATCGCTGAGTGTAATTAGGCTGCTGAGGAAAATCCCCTATTCCCAGCTCACACAGCCACGTTTCACATCAGCTGTTCTTTCTAGGAAAAACCTTTGTGCTTTGTGTAGAAACACACTTTAGTGTCTGGATGTGTTTACTTACATTTGCACGTGCACGTGCGCACGCACGCACGCACGCACGCACACACACACACACACACACACACACACACACACATTGATTCACAGCAGCTGTAAACTGATAACCCAGTTGTTAGGAATAAAGTTCTTGGGGAGAGAATGACAAGCTGCTTTTTAGGTTTGAACTGTACATACATGTTTTTCTATTTTTTGTATTAAAAATATGTTGTTCCCCAGAGCCAAAAATATTTCCTATCATGACATTCGTATATAACTTCTATAAATGGAACTGAAAGCGCTACAGCGTGTGAATATCTTGGTATTTAGGTAGATGAGAGACTTACTTTTAAACACCATGTAGAGGTCCTTGCTGGTAAATTCTGACAGAAAATTGGCTTTTTGTATAGAAATAAAGGCAGCTTTCCTGTAGTTGAAGGGTAGTCGAAGTAGTGTTCCTGTCTGTCTCACGTTGTAGATTATGGAGACATAATCTATAAACATGCATCAGCATCCACTCTCAAATCCCCAGGCTCTGTCTATCACTCATCAATTCCATTTACTATGGGTGATAGCTATATTGTACTCACCATTGTAACTTATATAACAAGATTGGATCGTCCTCCCTGACAGACGGGAACGACATTGGCAACTCTTCTTGTATAAAGCAATATACCTGGAGATTGTCCTAATGACATCTCATCAAAAATGAGACCCTATCACTATCACACCCGGTCAAGCAATTTTTCTAAATTCAAGGTAACAAGAGCTAACTCTGAACTTGGTAGATCTGCTTTCAGCATCTGTGGCCCCAATACATGGAACGACCTGCATTAAACAACATTAAAATTTGTTACTGTTGAGTAATTTTTAAATTTTGTCTTATAGCTTTCATTTGTACACTATATGTATTTCATATGTACAGTTTTTTTTTTCAAATATTGAATACTCAAATACACCGAAAATGAGTTTAATTAATTCATTGAATTTTTTTTTGAGAATAAATAAAACTTGAATGAATTTGTTAATATTCACGCCCTTCTGTATACTCCATTTTAGATCACATGACACACGAGTCACGCATTGCAGTGCATGCTGGGAAGAACCTCCCTCTTTCAGAATCACACCGTTCTTGCTGTTCCCAGGCAGGCGGGCAGGCTGCCTGGCTCACTGAATCATGCCAAAACATGGTTCAAGGTTCTTTAATTTGATACGTCTGTACAAGTACCTTACAATTAACCTTGTACAAGAGCAGAGATACTAGGTTTCACCAGACAACGGACAAGAGATCTCTGTTTCAAGTTCTTGTCACTGCAGTCCATTTCAGAAACACTCAATACAAAAAAAACAAAAAACAAAAGCGTCAATCTTGGGTGAGCTATGTGATGCTTTATAAATGGACTGCACTTATTCATACACTCCCATGTATGCTGGGAAAGTATGTGCGTGTGTGTGCATGTCTATGTGCAAGTGCATGAACACTGAATCACCCTCGGCAATATCATCCAATGGGGAAGTGGGCTACAGGCAATTGCGTCCAATAGGAACGTGGGCCAGAGCAAACAGGGGTGTAACCTCTTAATGCATGAAGACATGACTCCACCAGGGCGGGGTCCTGACCACTGCACTGCTGTAGGTTTGACAGAGGAAGAGGACAACGCGGAGGTGTGAGAAAAGAAGGGGAGAGATTTGTGGAGGAGGCGGAGGAAGAGGAGGGGAACATGATGGATCAAGTGGTTTGACACACATTTAGAAACAAGGGATCATACAAAAGCTGCTTTCGGTGCCAGAAGGACAAAACTGATGGATGTTTTAAAAATTGTGTTCGGTGCAGAAACATGTCTACAAGTCTACACGATAGGAGGTGAATGAGGAGCAGGCGTGATGGATCAATATCATGTTGAGTTCATTAGTAGTGGAATTGTGGAATGTAGTGGAAGCATTTGCACTTACAGACAACTGTTGAAACCACAAGTATCGAGACAATGACCAGAAGTTTATTTATTATGTGGATTCTACATGTCACTTTAAACGACTAATGTGGGTCAAATGGTAGTGGTTGTAATTAGAGTATGACAGAAAGTAATAATTATGGCTCACCATTGGCTATAACAAACCATGTTTAACTAGAAAAATGTGCTCATTAGAGCACAGACCTAAACCAGGGAGGCAACTTGTCCATAAAGTATTGCAGTGCCGTGCATACTGCCACGTCGCCTTTCGAGGAAAGGTTCAAATTCATATATTTTACAATAAAGCAAGCTTTCATCATAGTTTATGATGTGTATCGGTTAGTGACCGATACACCTACGACCACACACCCTTTCTCCTATCAGCATGAAAACTTGATCAGTTCTTCCCTAATCAATGATAACACTTTTCCAATGTTTTACAGTTTACATGAGCCCCAACAAAAACTACATTAAATTCACACAAGACGCACCTCTAAGTCTTGTTTGTGTCCCCCAGCACATACACTTTCTTGTCCCCTATTTCCACATACTAGCATGTGACACCGATGTAGCTAGAATAATGGCAGAAACCATATGGTTGTTGTAAAAGATCTGCATCCTTAGGGATGAGGTCAGGACATTTCAAACAAAATGGATTCAGTTCCCTGTTCAGTTCAGTCATATCCAAAAAAGGCATTTACTTCCAAACTCTACTTTTTGATTCACTTTTGGCTCAACAAAGAACCATTGATTATCACTAGCCATTTTAAACTGACCCCAAAGGCATGGAACAAGATAATAGATAATCCTAGACAGAACAAATAAAATAAAGCTTTAGCAGTGCAGACTCTACAAGGGTTGTGGGGTTTTAAATGTATTCGATCATTCAGAAACGTGCCTGTGCTATGTACTGTATGTGTTCCATGATGACATTCTTCTGTTGGTTAGTAGCTCCCATGAGATCACCTTAAAGCCAGCTGAACCCGTTGAAGACTGCCTGTTGAGGGAGGCTGGGTTACAATGACACGGGACACAAGCATGCAAACATATAGTATGCATTCATAGGCAGGCCCATTAATACATAAGCACTATGCGCATGTGCATGCACACAATACAGAGCCCTCTTGGTCTCATGTTTGTATGTAGTGCACCCTGTTTTACAGTAGTTAGGAGTAGGACATTTATTTAATTTGCGTTGAGCTCAAAATTGGACAGGTTAAGTGTCCTGCATGGAGATATGTGGCCGAAGTTTGGCCGATATTGGCCGAAGTTTCCATTGTGTCTCATGGAGTTGTGATTGTGGAGAAGTGGCTGAAACTTCTGAGCAAGTTTCTCGGGATGATCTGGACAAAGGTTGTGCTCATTTAAGAGGGTGTGATATTGTTCAAAGCTGCATCGATTAACAGATCTGATGTTGAGGAAGCCAATAGAGGCAGTTCCAGAAATTCATTTGATGAGATATACTGTAAAACCTTTGAGCTATTTCGGCTATAGCCACAAGCTCACATTTCTGTACTAACCTACTTACTATTGCTATTAGCTTATTGCTATTGCTATTTACTTATAGAAACGCTGGGCCTCAGAGATAGGACGCAGTGGAGCTAGCCTATGGAGCATATAGCTAGGCTCAAAATCCAACAAGCTGAAATCACAGAATATCACATCATAAATCTCACCCGTTTTGCACAATTAATTGTGAGCTCTACCTTGGGCACAGCACCGACGTTGGCAGATGATCATGTTGAGATAGACATTTTCCAGCAGGCTCTCAGCACACTCTGAGCCAGGCGTTTTAGAGGATTAGACTGGCCTCGTGGGATGTCTCCAATAACTCAGCTGCTCCTACTGCAGTTAAAGAAGTTCTGTGTGTAGGTCTGGCTGAGTAGGTGTGTGTGGGAGAATAGATATTGCTGCGTCTATTGCTGCGGTAGACAGATGCTGAGGGGAGATGGATCGGCCGGTAGATTGTTCCGGTTTTAAGAATGCTTGATCTAAACAGCAACACAGACGTACAGTCCACCCTGCTTATACATGGCTCTGGAAGTGTCAGACTTACAATATCAGTTGATGCTTACAGAGAACCCTACACTTAACCTGAGTATAGCTGGATCCAGTGGCAGTTAAGAGAAGAACCAGCCAGGCAGTCCCATTAGGGGAAGATGACCGAAGGAATTGGGCGTCCACACCCACCTCTAAAAGCCCCAACATGATTACTCATTGTAAGACCTTGACCTAGAGGTGGAACCTGAAGGGAGATGCCAAGACAAACACCTGTGTGAAGTGAGGGGTTCTCTTACTGTACATCACATTCCGTGCTCCCGCCAATCAAATCATGACACATACCATTCTTTCAATTTTATGTCCTCACTTTTGGCTTCAGTGATTGTGTTTATAGTTTACACAGGCATCAAAATCTGGGCATAGCACCTCAAAATAAAAAAAAGAAAAGGGGGGTTTTTACTTGCTGTGACCCATACAATTTGTTCTGCGACCCAAATATGGGTCCCGGCCCACTGTTTTGGAACTGTGCAGACAGAAATACTAAAGGAGTGTTTCATGGATGTCTCAAGCGTCCACAATCAGTCTGTGCGGACATACAGTACAGTAGATCGGAATACTTTTTGGAGCGACTATGAATTGAGCTTTACACACACTTCTGTAGCCGCAGGACCCTACTGTAGCTGCCAATAGCAATTGTTTTCATAATGATATTCCTTTTCTTTCCAACAGTGCTGAGGTATACGCATTGTATCTGGAATGTTTGCAAACTTTGCATTCCTTAAAAGGCATGTGCTTTGTGTGATACTATGCAAATGATTCTAGTTTATAGGAGCAGAATTATCTTCCATGCTCTCAGCTGTCCTAACGCAGAATATAACCAATCGCAGGGCCTTTACAATGGTTTCCTCTGTTTCATATTAATCTTCTTTACCTTCTGTTGGCCATCTGTGTGTACAGATTATTTACTGTATAAAGTAATTGAAGTATTGCAGCTGTGGACTACTTTCTGTACATAGTAAATTAACTGTTAAGAGTTTGGGCTATTTTTATAGCATCCAGCCCACTTATTTCACTCACAGTTCATCAACAGCACTACAAGAAGTACACTGGATCATACTGAGATAGTTCACTAAGAATTCTCGAAATCGTAAACACACTTGAGGAAAGAGTTGGAATGACTGTTCAAAGTCAAAACTGCATGCTCATGGTATTCTTAAAAATATCCAGAAGGGGTTTTACAAACATAATAGTTCTATGGTTTCAGGGCTTGGTGTACAGTATACTCATAGGAAGTCCTTTCAGGGATCATGGACAGCTAGCTGTTTATTTGGTCAGGTATGGGTCATGTTTATGACCGATTGACATATTCTTCAACACAGATTTGCTCCGATTTTCTGTCAAAATAACTGTCAGCTATATACCTACCCCATCTGCTCATTGGTCCCTGGACAAAACAAAATCTTTGTGCTAGTGTTAGTCATCTACACCCTCAATGTGGAAAAAACCAAATGTGATGAAGGATGGTAGTGAAGCCAGTAAACCTTCTATGAGCCGGAACAGACCATAGGGCAGAGGTATTCATCTTCCAGGTCTGCCTGACATACTGTATGGTCATGGTTGTGATGTAGCCTGGCTGCAGATGATGGCCACGAGCCCGATCATTCTAGGTTCATTTATGGCTGCAGGTGGTTCAGTTTTATAATGTCACTTGCGTATCCATGTGAGCTCTGATTGATCTTCTCTGGAGGGTACTGACATACAGTACATGTGATAGGTACTGTACACTACCTATCATGTTTTTATTTACAGAATTTCTATGGGTACAATGGGATTAATCACAACTCGGGTGGCTACGCATGCAACATCATAAAACTGAACCACCTCCAGCCATACATGAACGTAGAGTGACCTGCACAGTGTATACACAACCAGTAAATTAATTAAAAGTCAAAGAAACTCGTGATGGGTGAAAGATGTATCTTATTTTATAATATAATAACATGGTTGGTGAATCCTATATTTACACCGACAGTGTTACTTGACATTTGAGAGAATTTGAAGCCCACAAAAGTACACAACTTTGTGCACTTTGTTCAGTTGGCCAAATGATAGACTTATTAGACTGTGACGTATACAGGGTATGTGTTGCGTTCATGCCTGTGCTTTGTGGACACAATATGTTGCCGACATTACCTCTGTTTCTTCAGCATAGTTGGGTGTGCGACTACTGGCCAATCACAATAGACCTTTCCGACAAGCATCAGTCTGTCGCTTTGTGTTGAAATTGTGTTTCTGCATCACAGAATCGTTGAATAATCTAAATGTTCCCAGCACGGACGGCATTCATGGAGAAACAACGACAACAATGTCCAGAATGGAAATCAACACAGTCAGTTGCCAAGGAAAACACATTATTGTCTGCCTGCGATCCAAATGTATGCTTTGTGTGTGTCACTCATACCTAAGTGTGCCATAGTTTGGAGCAGTTATGGAGCCATTCTTATTTTTTCCATAAGATTTAAAACCACAAGGGATTATTGAAGCTCATCTGTTCCAAATTCGTTTCTATTTTATATCTTTTAAATTACTCACTGTGAGAGTAATTGTCGTTATTAGGAGTTCAAGCTCGAAGAACTGAAACCCTATATTTTCTTCCAGAGAGATTTTAACTGGTAGATATTTTCACCAGTGATTGTAAGCTGTGTTCATTACATCCATTGTACTTTAGTGACTCCAGTCGACATGATGACAAACTAAGACATTTGAAAATTGAAACTTCAGTTCCACACTGGACTCTGAGTCCAGATGAATCTATCCATATAAATCATGCCCATTTGCACCTAGATAGACTTTCCACACACTTTGTGTTAAATGGGGTTGCCACCTCAAAATCTTGGCAACATACAAAGCCGGTGAAGACTGAGTAAACCAGACTTGTGCAGACACTGGGTTTCAGCTTTTACATAGTGCAGAAGTCCAGCTTAATGAGTCAGCCAGCTTTTTGAATTACGCCTTGGACAATTAAATGTGTGTGTGCGTGGTAAATGGTAATCATACAAAAGAATATAACATTAGCACTGTATTGTCCCAATTTGAGGCTGAAATTGTAGCATACCCCTGAGTCCTCAACTGAAAATTATCAGACTTTGGCTGTGACAAAACCACTTAAAATAAAGTGATGTTCAGGTTATGTATAATAACAACTTTAATCGGTCTTGACAAAGTGCATCAAACAAAACTAGTTTCTCAAGAAATGTCTTATACCACTAACTATGCCATGCACACTGCAGGCTAGTAAACACCTCTTAAAACGTCTCTCTTAAGCCTTAACCACACCCCATGCAACTCATTGGGTCAAAACGGTTGCAAGGAGTTGCATGTGACCCTTTGGTCTGGTTTGGGCCATTGAATTCCATGCGTTGGATCATTTGGGATGACCTGCATTAACATGATAAAACTATCTCGACCCCTTAGGCCTTACCGGTAATAGTATAGTACGAATTGTGTTAAAACGTGGTTCATCACGTACACTGGACTACACCAAGTTGATCAGCTGGTGCTATTGCCTAAAGTAAACAATATATAGTACATACAGTATACAGCTTTACTGAAACAGAATTGGGGTGGTTTGGGAACAACTTTGGAATCAAAATGTTTTCTCTGTACGATCACCATAGTGTCTTAGTGTAATTAAGCCAGACACTGAACCCCAAACTGCTCACTAGGCTGTTGCCTTGTGAATGTGTGCAGGGTTCACAAGGCACAAGGTGGGTGATGTAATGCACTTTGGATAAAGGCGGTACATAAATTACATCGCATTTGGTTTGGCTGTTAATAAGAGTCATGTTAAATAGAAGTGGGTTGTTGGGCTTCCTCCTCATGAAAGACACAGTCTGTGGTGTCAACCCATGCTGCTCTGGGGTGTCGTCGACATTCCGGCTGGCACCCGTCTCTCTCTCCTAGCCTGACTCCGCCAGATGGGGCAGGAGAAAGTACACATGGTTCCCCCTTCCTGAGGGAGGGAAGCAGATAGCTGATCGCCTTCCCCACAATACGGATGCTGCAGTTTAAGTGGTTAAGCAATATTAAAATATAAAACATGGATAATTATTCCTGGACAGTTCACTTCCTTAGCTGTCCACAGATGATTCCTGGATGAGTTTCAGTTCAAACAAATTATTAATTGTTATTATACTCTGATATAAATTGCATTGTACTGTGATACCCTAACATGTACAGGGGGAAAGGAAACTAGTTGTAATTGTCATTTTCCTGTGAATCGTTACTGGACCAAGTTTATTAACACATAAGCTAGCATATGGAAACAATGAATAGCAGTGTGAAACAAGTGTAAGATTAAATAAAATGGATAAAAGATCGGTGAACGTGTGTAGCCCCAGACTGCTAGGCTAATGGTCCAGGCACCTAATGTATTCTCAATTGTCCATATACTGTATATCTTGTGTATACAATTATTTTTTTAAATTACCCCAATGGAGCATGTCTGACACAAATGCCATGATTTAAGTCGTTGCTGTTGGGCCAAAAGCTCTAATGCCCATATTCAAACTTTTTCAGCTTTATTTATTAAGGGATCAAGCAGTCCACGAAGTGGACTTGATCCCTTCTTGTTTCTGTCTCCATCTCCTTCTTCTTCCGCCAAAAATAGCTGTTCTGGCTGAACCGTGCAGTCGGTTTTCGCGAAAATTGGTAATCTGGTAGAGGGTGATGCCAAACGGTGATGATGCGAAGCCTGTGACCACTGGTCAAATGGTGGCGCTATAGCACTCAACTGAAATTGCAAACTTTAAACACTCATAACTCATGAACTGCTCGACTCTCAGAAATGTAACTTATATTCACTTATGCGTCTGCTTATGTCAAACAACTTTTGTATTCTGACTTTTGACCTCTGACCTTTAGATGAGCCGCCATCTTTAATCATATGTAAAACAGTTAAAATGTCTCTTCTCCTACAATCTTTGATCAAAATGCATAACAATGACCTACACATGAACTTTGAAGCCATACAAACATGAAATGAGTGTGAATTTTGTTTTCAGTGAAAAAAATGATGTTTTTACGAGCCAATGAAAATTGCTTGTTTGTGAAAATTCTTCTATTATCCCTAATCTACACATGCAAAGTAATCTGTTTATGAGATTTTACAGTTTGGTAGAGGGGGATGCCAAATAGCACTAAAACCAGTCTTGCTCCAATCGCTCAAATGGGGGCGCTATAGCAATTCTTTGAAACTGAAACATTTGAACAAGCATAACTCAGGCTTCGTTTGGCTTAAAATCATGGGACTTGTTTCTACACGTTCCTTGATTCATGTGGAACACATCTGTAATTTCGACTGGTAAGCTCCACCCCCAGAGTGTCTGCCATTTTAAGCAGTTTGAAAAATGCTCATGCCTGATTTTATGCCTGGATTTTTTATCAATTTGCATGACACCTGCTACATGAGAACTTTGGCCCCATCCGGACAAAACTTCAGAAGCAAATTTGTTTTCATCAAAAAATGACGTTTTTATAAGCCAATGAAAGTTGCTCGTTTGTGAAGAGTCTTCTTCTGCTTGTTTCTCTCTGGCAACACTGGAGCAAGTACATTGTGCCAGATTGTGTGAGAGGAATAAGCATGTGGAACTTGTTTCCATTTGTCACTTTGACCACTAAGCTCCACCCTCGGACTGCTGAATTGTGCATATTGTTCATATTGCTTACTGCTTGGTGGCGTGTTGTTGGGTTGTTTCATTTATGACAACAACTAAGCAAATCATTGTGCCTGGATAGCTCAGTCGGTAGGGTGCCTGACTTCGGAACACAAGATTGAGGGTTCAAGTCCCACTGCTGACAATACAAAGTCTGAGTCTCCAAAAACCCTGCTGTGTTTCCACAATCACATGATGTATTTCTTCCATGTTTCTATGGCTTATTTGTGCATATTTAAGGAGCGGTAGTTGCTCAGAGGTAGAGTAACCGGATGGTAACCACAAGGTTGCCGGTTCGATCCCGGGCTCCTGCAGAGTTAGTGTCGATGTGTCCCTGTCCCACTGCCATCAGTGTATGAATGTGTGTGTGAATGGGTGAATGTGATGCACAATCTATGTAAAGCGCCTTGGATAAAGGCGCTATATTAATGCACCATTTACCAAGCAGTCCACTGAATGTGTGTGTTGTTTCCAGTACGTCTTGTGTCTGTTGGGTAGCCTCATTGGTAGAGCGCATGACTTGGAAATGAGAGTTCCTGGGTTCAAATCCCGGCACGGACACCTAGTAATATGAGTCAATCATGCACAATCTCATGTGGTCTTCTACATCTAAGTTCATGGTTCTATGTGTAACCCAGGGTAAAACTCAATGTAATGGTGGTTGTCACCATTCGGCCATGTTGTGTTTTGTCACTATTCGGCCATGTTGTCACTAATGACAGTTCACAGCTCAGTTCACCACTCACTCACAGCTCACCAATCATTTACTCATTCAGCAACTCAGTGGCCTTGTGGTTAGAGTGTCCGCCCTGAGACTGGGAGGCCGGGGTTCGATTCCCGGCCGGGTCATACCAAAGGCTCTAAAAACGGGATCCAATGCCTCCCTGCTTGGCACTCAGCATCAAGGGTTGGATTGGGGGTAAGACCCTGTGTCATACTAGCGTCATGTCCAGAGGGTGTACTTGTACATCAAGCTGCCTCATGCTACAGAAACAGGAGATAGGCACCTGCCCTATGGGCCTCATGGCTGGGCAAGGCTGTTTGACTGTCACTATTCGGCCATGTTGTCACTAATGACAGTTCATAGCTCAGTTCACCACTCACTCACAGCTCACCAATCATTCACTCAGTCACACCAGATTACAATGTGTGAGTCAGTCAGGGCAGGAATCAAAAACCCTGCCCTGCTCCCATAATTACCTGATGTATTTCTGAAGTTCAGGCTCCCATGTTTCTATGGCTTATTTGTGCGTATTGTTCTTACTCCTTATTGCTGCTTGCTTGATCCCGTTTTATTGCTGCTTGCAGCTATATTTTATAATTATTATTATAATATATATTTTTTAAATTATTGTCATACTTGATTGAAAATGAGCAGATCTACAAACTCAAAACGCAATGAGAAGCAACACATTTTGAGCTTGATGATCTCCTACTTTATTTACTTTCTTATTACTATTACTTTATTACAGTTAAATTCTGCAAAGTGCAGTTTTGTTTGTACCGGAGACAAAATGTCTTCCTATAAGCTTTGCTTATGTCTTTGCTGGTTTCCCACGTTCCTGATACAATTCAGAAAGCAAAAGCAGACTCTCCCAGCATGTGTTCCCTACAACATGTACCGTATACTATACCAACAATGTCCTTTGAAATGGAAAGAGAACATTGAGTTGCAGGAAAACTGACACATGCTTTGAATTTATATGCATGCATTTAAAAGTGAGGTTATGGGTTATGAAAGGGGTTATCAGGTTACATTATCTTTAGGCTGTCCCTATTTCCATAAAGTGATTTATGACTGGACTTATTAACATCATGCGAGTTGGATTCGTGTGCAGTTCAGCGTTCCTGGAGTTGCGCTCAACGGGTGTCATTCTTATCGTCACTCAGCCCGCTCGTCCTCTCTTCTCGCTCTTTTATTGTGTCTTTTGGTTTCGCATATTTCGTCAACATCCCTCACATCTCCTCCATGTTCTGTCTCCCCTTCAGCTCTTCTTTATTCCTGTCCCAATTCCCCCCCCCCCCCCCCCATCGCACACACACCAACGCTGTGCTGTCTCCTATACCCTACTGTCCCCCCCTCCCTTCCCCTGCCCTTCTCTTCTCCGTGGTCTCCTCTCCCACCACTCTGAAAGTGCTCCTGGGGGCCTTGAAGAAAGCCCTATACCCCCCGCATTGACATCTGTTGCCTGCTACCACTGAGTCACGGACACACACACACACACACACACACACACACCCCCACACACACGCATGCACGTGCACACACACATGTGCACGTGCACACACACATGCATGGACATACACTTCCTTTCCTGAATCATCATCACACCCCCTCCGCTGCTGGTTCTCTCCATAGAATTATGGAGGGTTATATTAGATAACTCTATGGTTCCCTCCTGTTGTTTATATTCTTTCTTTCTTTCTTTCTTTCTTTCTTTCTTTCTTTCTTTCTTTCTTTCTTTCTTTCTTTCTTTCTTTCTTTCTTTCTTTCTTTCTTTCTTTCTTTCTTTCTTTCTTTCTTTCTTTCTTTCTTTCTTTCTTTCTTTCTTTCTTTCTTGTTTTCATCCGTCCATCAGGTCTATTAGGGGAGAAGGGAACCCTGAGAGACGAACTTCCAAGCAGATATTTCACAACAATCTTCACTTTTTGCCCACAGTCCTGCTAATTCTGTTTAGCTCTGCTTTTATACAAACACATGTGCGGTGGGGGTCTAACACACATGGGGGTATTGGCAGTCAGTCCGTGCAAGCTGTGTTAATACACTGTGTGTGTGTGTGTGTGTGTGTGTGTGTGTGTGTGTGTGTGTGTGTGTGTGTGTGTGTGTGTGTGTGTGTGTGTGTGTGTGTGTGTGTGTCGTGCATGTGTGATAGGGAGAGAGAGATGGAGAGAGAGAGCGGGGGGACCCCAATGATAACACATTTTCAGGAAGAATTGCTCATGTAGAGAAGTGCTTATTATGTGTTCCATTTGGCTGCCCATTCAACCCATTTGGTCTTCAATGTGTGAACCACTGTGAGCTAGCCAATAATACACTGCTTGCCAACCGTTTTCTAGAAATAAATATGTTTCCAGAAATAAATATACATCTCACCACTTTTCAACTTATTTATAATTGATCCTCACTAATGTTCATCATTTTTTAAATAAATAAATTAAAACATAAACACAGCCCTCCCATGAGACACAAACCAAGTAGAAAAACATTGTTGCATTTTTTTTAGTGACCATTTACAGTATATGCAGGGAGTTGAAAAGTGGTGAAGTGGTCCTTTAATACAATTATCCAAAAAACTCAACTATTACTGTATCTTGACATACAGTAAATGAAACACACCTACTAATCGACTACATTTTGCAGTCGATATCGGCTTCCTTCCCAAGGACGAAACTTCATCTATGTTATCCATTGGACAGCCCTAATACACTGGGGCAGTTAGGGGCCAAACAAATGCAGTTGCCAACCATGTCTGTCAGTCAGGCCAGCATGTACCGTATCTCAGAAAGTACTGGCTGGATTCATACTCCCCAGACGACCAACCACAGATTTTGGTGACCCCCATGGTCCATAGTGCTGTCAGGGCAAGATCATTTATTTTGTAGATTGCAGCATTAATCACATTTTGGTGAACTTTTGGCCACTTTGGTCAAAATGTCTCATTGTGTCCAAGTCTCTAGTTTTTGTTCTCCACTTTTTCAAATTGTTTTGGCACATTGTTTTGGCTAGCCCTTCTGGCAAACGTCATAATTGCCAGACTGTTCAATCCGGGCCTGTTCTTTAGGAATTGAAGGAAAAACAATAATGACCGTAGCATCAACAGACGAGACTGCATGGAGTACAACAAGACAGTGTAGCAGGTTAAGGAGTGAAAACGTTACAAATTGAAGGCAGTCTCTTTTAAGAAGTCTTTAAAATGAGTCTAACTTCATGGGGTATTTTTTTCTTCTTCACAATTCCCCCATGTGCACTGCGGTCCCTGTCACTGCCATCCTCCACTGCTGGTCTGAGGGTGTAGACAACCACAACACGCTTATACTTCCACAGACACACAGTCACCCATCCGCTTTGCGACAGTGAGGAGTATGCCAAGGAGAGTGCAACGCATGCAGAGGTTCACCCGCTCTTCTTCCAGGAACCTTCTATTGCAGTGACAAGGACACAGCTAGTCCCCTGCCGGCTCTCAAACCGTGAACAACTGCCAACTGTGTTTGTTGGAGTGTCGCCAAGCCAGAGGCACCAGTGCCGGGAAGTGAACCCTGTGCAACAAGGATTAAAGCTGTGTGTGTGTGTGTGTGTGTGTGTGGGAGGGGGGGGGGGGGGGGGGGGCACCCACATCTGTCATAGACCTCTATACTTAAAGATCACTGACCAAGTCCATATCTGAGCCTCAGCCTTTCTCTAAGATGTCACAGATCTATTGAATATTTGAGGAATTTGTCAGGAATTACTGTATATCCCACTAAACTATGGAGCCCGCATTAAATGTGGGTGGTCTTGAAGATACATTATACAATATACCATATTTGTTGCGATATTGCCGTTGCCAGAGTTCGTACTCAGGTTCAACTCTATCAATATATAGGATTCATTCATCATACTTTAGGTATCATGATGTGACTGTGAAACTAGGGATGTTTCATGATTCTGAATCCATTCCAAGCATTCATTTTGCACATAAAACACTCCTTGGCCTAATCTTAGCCATATCCACTTGCCCAATTGTGCTGACCTCCTCACATTTTGTGCTGACCTCATCACAATTGTGATGACGGCTATAGCCATTTTATGCCAAGGAGTGTTTTTGGTGCAGTACTAATGCTTGGAATCAATTCAGAATCATGAATAACCCCTAGTTTGAATTGTCACATATTACTTAAAGTAGTTGCCTTATCGAAGGTGTGGTATACAAAATTGACCATAACTTTTTTTTTTGCAATGATTACACACACACGCACACAGAGAGCATGAGCTCTCTCTGAATGTGATTGGTCAGTAGAAAAGCATGGTTGAATGAAAACAGTCAGCAGACTCAGACTGACAGCTGATTAAAGTTGAGTTTTCTGACAAGATTAATAGCATCTGCTAAATACTATGGTAAACTGTATTTGTAAATTGAGGTGCGTGCATGACTCCTGTGCCTTGCATAGACTAATGCAATGCTGCCTTTGTTTAGTCCTGTCCTTATACTCTATGCACCTATATGTGAAAACTCAAAACTATATACTATATATTGCTGGTACTGATACAGATACTACAGTATGATTAAACCAGAGGTTCGTAAAAGGTAGATTGGATCACACAGGCTGTGCCGTAGTGCAGTATTCTTAAACACTGTATAACAGTAAGTAACACCATCACCACTATTTCAAAGCTCCCACTTTCTAGGGGCCTTGAAGTGGGTTTTCAGTTATGGGATAATCACATTTTTGATGTGTAGATCTTGTTGAGGCAGTCATTTTGAAAGTAGCTCGCAAGTCAAAAAAAAGTGTGGGCACCCCTGGACTAAACAATTAAGGCTGCCAGTGAGTGACACAGGGGTCTTCTTTGGTGGCCTTGTTCGTTTTGACAGCGTGAACTTTGGTGTCGCTGTGTTTGTTGTGTTTGTCACAGAGGATGCACCCTCTTCCTTCAAGGCAGTCTTTGGTGCTGTCACTCACACACACTCAAAACCTGAGAATTTATACAAATGTCACCATTATTTTTGAATGTTTCTCATGTACAGTAACTCTTTAAAGGTTATTTAACTATTACGCATTAAATAATGTAAACCATGTTCACTATTATACTATATTATACTATATTACTATAAATTATAAATGAAGTCGCAGTTACCACAGTTAAATGGTTAACCGTGAACATTATGTTCATTTTTATACTGTCGCAGTGGCCCCCCCAACTTCAAGACATTTTATAGTTGTGCCCCCTGCCTATTAGTTGAGTACCTCTTTTCTCTACCCCCTCCAACTTCAGCACCTTAATTCTCTAACTCCTCTTCCTCTATACTCCTTATTCCACCCCCAACTCTCTTTCATTCTCACACACACACACACACACACACACACACACTCACACACACACACACACACACACACACACACACACACACACACACACACACACACACACACACACACACACACACACACACACACACACACACACACACACACACACAGCGACTCTCTCTCTCTTTCTCCTCCCCTCATTAACTTCCATTCCCCCAGTCCACGACCATATGTTGCGTATGTTTCCGGGCTCGCAGCCAAACTTGACTCAGGGAATTGCAGGGAAGATCCACGAGTGCCAAGGAACATAGGAGCATACTGTACGTTCTGCTTTACGTTCAGACACTCCCGATTAAGTTCCGTTGAAGGAAAACCTGTTTAAAAGTGATGTAATGAGACTATAGTCTGATATATTGATGCCTCATCACTCAGGTCAATGTCGTTTTCAGACATGTCAAGATCAAATTAATAGTTACAATCAACAGATACAGCTTTGCTGTACATGTGTGTGCTAGCCACATGTACAGCAACACATTACATTGATATTTTAAACTACTCAATTGGTACTGTAAGTGAAAATTAGAGTTTATTGAAATCTGGTGCAAACTTAGTATATTTGAGTAGTAAACAGACAGCCCAAAGATTATACAGATTAAATAAAAAGATTACATTGATCTACAGTATATGAGATGAAAAGATAAATCCCAACACCTGAATTATAAGATAACCACTTTGAGTGAGACTATAACCACATATTCATTCATAGTGATCTCCATTAAATTGTGGCATTGCAATAATGTTATTCGTTTGTGATTAACCGTTTTGACTTTTTGCCATCACTTCTCATGTGGCCAAGAAATACCATGATTTCTCCAGGGTTTGTTATGATTGGACAGGAGCGGCGTTGTGGTTGTGCATACATGGTGACTTGGGACATTCCACGGTGTTGACTGTCAACTGATGAATGGTGTCAGACTCACTTCCTTTGCAGGAGCAAGTAGACATCAATCAGTAGACATGAGTCAGGGCCCAGGAGAGAGTGTGTCAAGACAACACTAAATACCAATAGACTCCCAATTTAAAGACCACCAAAGGTGAGACCACAGGGCTATAGAGGTTTACAAGGCAATCCTACAGATTATAGTATTACTTTTACTTTCATCCTTTACCTTTTCATCCTTGTTTTCCCTTGGAAATTTCTGGTAAATAATAATAAATGCTATTGGTCTTATCCAAAGTTGTTTCCGTTTAGCTTAAATCTTAATCCAAATCTTAATTTCCTTTTTTTGTAGAATGTTTCTGAATGTTTCTGAACTTTCAGCCTGAGTTTTTTGTACAGTGATCAAGGAGAACTCTATAATTATAAGTATTATAACATTCACATCAGTCACATCATTTCCTCATGTTGTGGTGATGACACCACACTCAGCCATCCATCCAACACATCCCTGATCATTACCATATCTGGGAAACTGGAATAATTATTATCCTGTGTCTCTGTTGCTGATCCCCAATCTCTTGGTTGACCACAATCTATCAATCACTGTACACATTTAAACGCCAGCGCCTAATATGATTTACTCCATGTAAGAACTACATTATAGCTGCACTAATGATATATACTCAAAGCTTCTGGTTGTCTGACTTAATATCCACACCACTCAAGACTCCATTAACCATGTTAAGGGTAGATGTGTATCCCTATAGCAGAAACACACCTGCTGCATATACTGTGTCTGGCATGCCCAACCAAAGCAGCATTATCCCATATTTCGTAACAGGACGCAAAACCTGACAATGATTTTAAGGGACACTGGTATAGCATTTCGGGTGTCATTCGTCTTTTGCTGACTTGACTATCCATAGGTGGAAATATAATCTGCGAACCACTCCCATGATGTACAGTCTGCAATTTATGTCCCGCTAGCTACATTATATCTTTGTTGTTGAATACTTTAACATGTTGGACAGCTCTCCAGATGGGGCGTGCTAAAGGATTACCGTGTTAGGGGACCAGCCCAGATGTGTAATATATTGGTCTAACTGTATCACAGTTGCACGTGGTTTCACACAGAGAACAGGATGAAAATTAACCCTTTCTTCTGGACACATTGTAGGCCCATGTATTGCATTCAGACTAGGGGTTATTTTAACTCATTTTATGGTGGAATATTTTTGGTTAAATATTACTTCATTTGCCGTATGGTGTGTTTTCAACATGGAAGTGAAGAATATCCTAAAATAAAAGCATAATTATTGGACGTACTTATTTAGTGTGTTACAAAATGAAATCATATACAGTACTGTATATACTGTATATTATATTGCTTAACAGCTCCAAAACACTGACTAGGGCTTAGAGGTTCATTTGGTTCTATGCATTTTACCCACTTGGAAAAGCGAGTATGACCGATTCCATTGATGTGTTAAATTGTCTAATGTGGTAACATGTCATTGGCTCGACCTCCCATTAGCCCAAACAATACAAAATACAGAAGTAGGGTGTGTTCACCAACTTTAATGTGTTCGGACTAATGTTACTATTGATCCATGGGCTGTCCCCTCTAATGTGTGTGTGTGTGTGTGTGTGCAGTGTTGGGAATATTACTATACCTTGTTAATGTATTACTTATTACTTATTACCTTCATTTTAAAGCAATATATTGTATTACAATATTACTGTCTGAGCAAGTGTAATATATTAGTATTACTATTACATATTACTTAAAAGAAAAATGTTGTACAAAATATATAATTAAATATTTAGTGTCACTATTAATCAAATATTGTGTAGGCCAGTGGCATAGCTACAATAAAGAAAGCGCACTTGGCTATCTGGGAAATCCATATGAAATCAACTTGAAAAAACGTCCTCCTGAATAAATAATTTGATGACAAATTATAGAAAATAAGTAATTATTTAACTTCTGCAGTTGTCAAGAACAATTTCACAAGAACATTTTCAACAAGACAAGATTGACAGAAAGTAATATTGAAAGTAATGCAGTAATGCAGAAAGAAAAGTATAATATATTAGATTGTTTTTGTTCAGTAATATATTTATATTACAAGTTACTGCATTTTGGTAATATATTATGTAATATATTGAGTTACGTAGTGCACATGTCCCAACACTGTGTGTGTGTGTGTGTGTGTGTGTGTGTGTGTGTGTGTGTGTGTGTGTGTGTGTGTGTGTGTGTGTGTGTGTGTGTGTGTGTGTGTGCGTGTGTGTGTGTGTGTGTGTGCTGCTCCCATGATGCCATGGCTCCAGTTGAAATGAATCAAGGAGTCAATGTGATGTCTTTGGCACTGGTTGCGACCTCCCCCTTCCCTTTTCAGTCGCCACTGCGCGACCCTAGCGGCACCTTCTCGCGACCCCTCATTGTATGAGTGACTATGACCTGCCGTTTGAAGACATGGAGTGGCTCAGGAGGTTGTGCAGGTCATCCAGTGATCTGTGGGTCGGCGGTTCAATTACTGGCTCCTCATGTTTTTGGCAAGACACTGAACCCCAGATTGCACCCAATGTGCTGGTTGGTATCTTACATCAGCACATTGGATGAAGGTGCTATATAAATGCACCATTTAAAATAATATTTCAATAGTAAGTGCTTGTCTAGATACTCACAGTCCTTTTGCATTTCATTTCATTTGAAATGTCCAGAGAATGTGTACCTGGTAACTGTATGATTTGGCTTCGTCCATACAATTACAATTCATTACATATGCAATAAAGCTGCTGTACTTAACTGCTACAGTCACTGAAGAGCCCTAGAGGATCCAAGGCTGCCTTGGAGATAGTAGCTGAAGGATGACATTATTCATTCAATATCCTAAGATTTTTCCCAGACGTTCTGAGGATTATACGGGAACCTCCTTGTCACAAACCTGCTTCTGTGAGCTGGAACCAATTTGAACATCAAAGCAGGAGGACATAAACAAAGCGCAGCACATGCCAATTGAACTAAAGGTTTAAGGTGCAGGTCCTGTGTCGGCCTATTGACTCCTTAGCTTCCGCAAAACGTGATTCAACCTTGTAATAGTTGGATGAATGTTCTCCCTAAGAGTAGTAGTTGGCTCAAATCAGAGCTGATTACTGTATATGCTAACACTAAGCCTGCTGAGACCAATAGCCTGATGGCTATGTACCACACACACACACACACACACACACACACACACACACACACACACACACACACACACACACACACACACACACACACACACACACACACACACACACACACACACACACACACACACACACCCTCATGTGCGCACACAAACCTCCCAGGGTCTGGCCACAGCCATGGGCCTTTACCTCCCCTGTCCCTCTAACTGCCTTCAGCTGTCCAAAGTAAACACACACACACACACACACACACACACACACACACACACACACACACACACACACACACACACACACACACACACACACACACACACACACACACACACACACACACACACACGCACTTGTTGTATCTACAAGGATGTCATATTGAGATATGATGTATTGATGAGAGCAGCAGGTACTTATGAGACGTTGCTCTTGCCAACTAACCCCACTAAAACACATGCACACTCACACGCACACGTCAATTTATTCTAGAACTCAACTCAGATTTAAGAAATTCTAAGATATGTCAGCTTTTCATATAGTTTGGTTTCATAGTTCAGTGTATAGTACAGAACAGTAGAGAACTCCACATGCCACCACTTCAATGAATGCAGTGCTCTTGTTCCAAGGGTCCTTGCTGTAACATAAACAGTGGTGTGTGATTCCTCAGCAGGGAGTCTTATAAGCCTGCCTGCAAATACTTGACCTGGATGGACAGGCCGGGGAAAGATAGCTTCCATGTGCAAACATGAACCTGATATTATACCAACTTCAAAAGAGGGACTTCCCCTTTTACAAATTCAACTGTGCCTGCCCGTCGGTCACTGGGCCTACTTGGGATCAATGCAACTTGAGAACCTCATATTAACTATATGTCCCTTCGGTACCCATACTAATGTATATGGAGATGTCTAGCCTGGCTAAAGCCAAACTGAATCAGCTGTTGACAAAAGAAATGCCTGTCAGCACAGATAGGTCTGGAATAGCTTATTGTACACCCATTTCCTACCCCAGAAAACTGGGGAGGCCAATAAGGAAACAGTATTCAAATATGTTTGCATACCGTGTCCTGATTGGCCACCCCAATTTTCTGGAGTATGAAATGGGTGTACAATTGAGCTATTCCAGACAGATCTGCCGACAGGCAATTGTTTTGCCAACAGCTGATTTGGTCTGGCTTTAGCGAGGCGAGGAGATGTCTGCTGTATCCATCTGTCTGTCTTAGGACTGCTGCAAACTGACTGTGAAAAGTAATCATTTGGCAGAGGCTGGAAAGTACACAGGTGACGGGACTTTGACCAATTAGGCTGGCAGAGCCTGACCAGAGCCTTTTGTGGGGTTTCTGGACAATGGGGTGTCCCACAGACTTGAGGCCCGGCACTGCAGCGGTTTGGAATACGCATGCCGAATTTGAAGTCGACGGGGCAAACAGTTCCAGAGATATGTATTTTACAACCCCCCACACACTACCACACATGCACACACAAGCAGAGACAAGGCGCATTTCCATTTATAGTTAAATAAAGCGGCAAAGTTGGCGATTTGATGCAAAATTACGAAAGTTAAGATCTTATCAATGTAATCAGCTTTTAAGTAGCAGTATAATGTTGTACCTCTATCACTCCAATCAGTTGGAGTGTAACTGATTGGAGTGATAAAGTCTTTATTTTCTTACTTCCCCTGCACTTGTCAGCCACATCAGAAATGTGTAGTAGTGGTCTAACATTATGGTCCATTGTCTAAGTCGTATTTGTTCAGGGATTTGGCCATGCTGTTCTTTTCATCAAGCAGTGTGTGTTATGACTGGCGGTCACTCTGAAAAAAGACAGAAAAAAAGACCCAGACAAACCAATGCGATTTTCAGTTTTGTCAGCTCTCTTTGAGGTTTTCCAGAACCAGAAATGAGATCTGTTATTGTTCCAATCAAATAACAGTGGGAAACTTCAAAATATTCAATTCATGTTTTCCCCAAGAGACAAGGCAGGAGCCAATGCAGTTGGAAAAAGACCACCCTTTTACAAGGAGTGATATTTTGACAAATCAATATGAGAGAAATTACAACAGGGAATTAACTTGTTAGGAATGTTTTCTAATGATGGTTGTCTCCTCTTCATCCTTGGGTGCAAAGATAAATAGCTGTGTTGAAGGGCATTTTAATTTTGCTCGCTGGGATTTTTTTGTGGTTACATTTTAACGATAGACCTTCTGAGCAAAGAACAGTGAATTAAGTTGTTAGATCCTATTATTGTCTCTAAGGGGTTAAGAGACTGAATCCAGATGAGTAATATGTCACAGAATGGATAACTTTGGGATAAGTGCTGTTCAGGATAACTTATCCGCTGTTTCTACTGCATCGCCGTAGAGTTCACATGTATCTGTTTGTCACCATTTAGGGAGCGTGACGTTAATCATTAATCATTTACATTATTCAAAGTGTGACGTGAGATTGAGCCAGGTTGGTTGAAAACCACATGGGTGATCCTGTTGTTTTAAAACAGTAGCAGACCCCACCTGGCCGCCACCCATCTATAAACACAGACGCTTGATTGACAAACAGCATGCAAGCTTCATCAGTCACCTCTGTCAGTCAAGTAGCAAGGAGGTCAAGTCAGTTAGTTGACCAGTCTACCAATGAAACACCAACATTGACACAATCAATCAATCATTCCTGTCAATTTCTCCCTTTTAAAGACTCAATGATGTAATGCGTAATAAAAATAAAATGAGCAGTGATACATTAGTCATAATAGATTGTGTACAAGAGAATAAATTACCAATACAGAATTGTGTAATAGTGTAATGATGTAATAGTATAATAGTGTAAAGGTTATGGGACTTTGTTCGCCCCCCCAAAAAAGAATGAAGATCGAGTTCTGTATGTTCATCAAAAATGGTTTGATGATTAAAGATTAAAAGTGTTTGTTGATCTGTTTTGTTTTGTTTAGTTTCATCCTCTATGGGGACTCTTACATGCTCAGGGAGAAAGACTCCATCTTACTGTGTCTGTTTGTGGTGACCTTGTGACACCACAGGCGCTTGTTTATAACATCTGCACTAACAACACACACACACACACACACACACACACACACACACACACACACACACACACACACACACACACACACACACACACACACACACACACACACACACTCTATTTCCTGCATTTTTATCCCTTTTTTAAGACCAGCTGTTCAGATAAGAATGCGTGTCACATTTTTCAGGGAGTTTATCAGCCTCTGAAAGGCCTTTCTAATGACCTTTACATGGTGTCGAATCACTAGACATGTATGTACCCACTCTTCTCTTTCTTTCTCTCTCTCTCTCTCTCTCTCTCTCCCTCACACACACACACACACACACACACACACACACACACACACACACACACACACACACACACACACACACACACACACACACACACACTGTGCATGCACCTTTATCTTCGCACGCGTACTTACTTACTCAATTTATTTCAAAGGCTTCATTAGCACATGAAACAGCATATACTGTTCACATGCCAACATGAATGTGAAATAAAAAACAGTCAAATGTACAGTAAGTGCAAAGTTCAAAGGGAATCACACCTCTCTCTCTCTCTCTCTCTCTCTCTCTCTCTCTCTCTCTCTCTCTCTCTCTCTCTCTCTCTCTCTCTCTCTCTCTCTCTCTCTCTCTCCGAGTAGCAGGTGCATCTATTCTCATATAAGCCACATTTCAGGAAGCAAATGGCGTTGTGGGCTATAATATATATACACTCAACAAAAATATAAACGCAACACTTTTGTTTTTGCTCCCATTTTTCAGGGGATGGACTTAAAGCCCTAAAATTCATTCCAGATATACAATATAACCATTTCTCTCAAACACTGTTCACAAAACTGCCTAAATGTGTGATATTGAGCACTTCTGCTTTGTTAAGATAATCCATCCCACCTCACAGGTGTGTCACATTAAGATGCAGATGTGACATCATGATTAGTGCACAGGTGTACCTCAGACTCTCCACAATAAAAAGACACCCTGAAATGTGCAATTTTCTTTTGCCTTATTGGGTGTATGGGCCTCCGAACCAGTCAGTATCTGGTGTGACCACCATTTGCCTCATGCAGTGCAACACATCTTCTTCGCATAGAGTTTATCAGATTGTCAATTGTGGCCTGTGGAATATTGCTCCACTCCTCTTCAATGGCTATGTGAAGTTGCTGGATATTAGTGGGAACTGGTACACACTGTAAAAATGGTAATAACACAGTATTACCACATTATTACCATTTCGACATTGCATACCTGTTCCCACTAATATCCAGCAACTTCACATAGCCATTGAAGAGGAGTGGACCAACATTCCACAGGCCACAATTGACAATCTGATAAACTCTATGCGAAGAAGATGTGTTGCACTGCATGAGGCAAATGGTGGTCACACCAGATACTGACTGGTTCGGAGGCCCATACACCCAATAAGGCAAAAGAAAATTGCACATTTCAGGGTGTCTTTTTATTGTGGAGAGTCTGAGGTACACCTGTGCACTAATCATGATGTCACATCTGCATCTTAATGTGGCACACCTGTGAGGTGGGATGAATTATCTTAACAAAGCAGAAGTGCTCAATATCACACATTTAGGCAGATTTGTGAACAGTGTTTGAGAGAAATGGTTATATTGTATATCTGGAATGAATTTTAGGGCTTTAAGTCCTTCCCCTGAAAAATGGGAGCAAAAACTAAAGTGTTGCGTTTATATTTTTGTTGAGTGTATATAGACTCCTCTAGTTGTTATTTCACTATATCTTGTCTAGACAGGGAGATGCCGCTCTCTAAAAACATCTCAGAAAACAATACTCAAACATCACAGGAAACAACCTCAAACGTCTCAGAAAACAATCCCTGGAGCTTGACATGACTAATGTTTCTAAACCTCATTTGTCGTCATCGTTTGTTTTGTTTTGTGCTCCATGGCACTGTGAAGTTTCTTGTTCGGTTTCTTGGTCGGTCAACTTGTGTTCAAATTATACCAAACTGTGGCACTTTAAGGAAAATAATCTTGTTGCTGCAGTTGCGTTGTTCACGATCCGGTTTATTTGTGTAGAATGTTTACATGGACCTTTGGTTATAAGCGAGCTTCAAGACAAAACTGCAACATTTTTAAAAATGTGGTCAACAATCTGGATTATAGCAGGAGGTTAAAACCATTGTGTGTGAACAGTACACTGCTGAATGGCTTGTGGTTCAGCCAGTACAGACCATGCACACCATGTGAGTCTTGAGAAGTCTGAGGACCCCCAGGTTCAAATCCGTGGTCTTGTCTCGCATGTCTCTCCTCTCCTTTGCACTTGGTTTCCCCCAAATAAATCTTTAAAACATCAAAAAAAGAGCACACTAATGTTGCCTTCTTCTCACTCTTTTCCAAGCTAGTTTAGCTGTTTATTGGCTCTCCCCAGCCTGGCCCATACAGTACACGATGGTAAACTGCAATAGCCAGGGCCAGGCATATGGCTCCAATAATATTAATAGTTGTGTAACATACTGTAGGAGAGATCAGACACAAGACAAGGGAACCATTCAGATCTTGTCTTACAATGGGTCCTGGACTGTTTTACATGTAGTGGCTTTACACATATTATAAAGTACAAAAGATCTGATGAGTGCCTGTTAAAATAGGTAGCGACGAAGCAACCGCATGTATAAAATGAACTTTTTGGGGCAGAAAGGATTTGCGCCCTCTACCGACATTTCCAGGAGAACACCTCCATAGAGAATATTTTTCCTCTGGTTTAAAACAATCCCTTTCTGTCCCAAAATGGCATTTTATATGTGTGGTGGGGGGTTCAGAATGCATCCACTAAGGAAAGTAAGATTTCTAATCACACAAGCCATGTTTATATTGGTTACTACTGTGTATGCATGTAAAGCACTTTGTGAGATCTCTCTATGAAAGGTGCTATATAAATAATATTTATACCATATCCACAACAGAGAGGCTGACTGTGTCGGGTGATAGGTGATAACGATGATTTTCCCATATAGCACTACTGTGAGGCAGAATCATTGAAGCAATGGTCTAGAGCTAGCAAAGCACCTTATCCAAACATCATACATTCACCCAGCCGTGCACACATTCACACAACAATGGCAGAGGCAACCAAAGAACCAACTTGCTCGTCAGGAGTATACAGTGTCTTGCTCAAGGACACTTCAACACTAATCCGGGGGAGGTGGCAATCAAACCATACCGTATAGCTACTGAGTCACTGTTGCCTTCCCAAAAGTATGTCCATCAAAACGTGGGATGGTTGGCAATACATGGCTCTTATTCCACTCGTTCATGCAATACCTTCAATACCAGCTTCAGCTTTGGTTCTCAACAACTGTACATGCTAGATCCAAAAATTGCCACTCAGTATTTCATACCCACAGCACGTTTGGGACACACACGCCTGAAACAGTAGAGCAGTACCCAAGTTATACACACATGCCTACATGCACGCACGCACGCACGCACGCACGCACACACACACACACACACACACACACACACACACACACACACACACACACACACACACACACACACACACACACACACACGTTTTTGTGAGCTGGAGTTGCATAGGGAAGGGAGATGTAGCAGTGCAGTGTCATGCTCTACCACACAGCAGACATGAAGACCTTCCACAGTGGATAGGTGGAAGCTTGGGTCTATAATGACTTCCACTGTACACACAGTCTAGTTTTATGAGTGCACCGTGTTTCATATCACAGAGCTGGGACCCTTAAGACCATCTGACAGAATTGGGTCACAGTAGGAAGTCCACTGTACTGTTAGTGAATAACGGCGTACAGTAACATCCAAGAGGTCAAGCTGCTGTCCCGCTCGGCTCCATTGTATCAGCCGTGTGACTTACAGTACAGCGTGAACCATGCATGTTTCAAGATGACTAAGCATTAGACATAATGCTTCCTCCTCAGGTTACAGTGCATGGAGCAGATTCAACACCATGTCTGCTGCTGTACTTAAGCCACACTAATGGAGCAAGAGACCGTCTCAGTTTTAACCTGTTGCCAGTGCGGAGGATGTGATCTAAGCAGAAAGGAGAAAATCAAGATCACATTTCACAATTTCACACCACTCCAATAAATACTAAAACTAGAATAATGGTCTTCTCTGCTCTGATATTGCTGCCTCTGTGCAGCTGACACATGCAGTGTGATATATAGATTATTTGTAGAAGAAGTAAAAGAAGTGACATGAGGCTTTAGACCGCACATTTTGAAGGGTGAACTTTCATTGATCTCCCTGCATGTAAAACTGTTTTGCATATAGGGTTCGACATCAGCCCAGCCGTTGTCAAAACATTGCACGAGTGCTGCACATCATGATGATGTACATTCAAAAATAAAAACAAAATGCACTACAGGATGCTAAATTATTGCCAACATATGCTCTCAATTAACATTGAGATTTATTACTCGCTAGAGTTACGGACGTCTCGTCTCCATTGAGTCCACTATAACTGCTATATTACAACAGAGCACGCTCTAGGGGAAGAAATCACTTCAGAACTTAATTGACGTGCTAATACGCTTTACATATTATCGTGTGGGGGTTAGAATATTCTGAATATTTTCTTAACAAGCCTATAAAGGCTATAACATAATCATGTGGTGTATCAACACCAGAGCGGCTTAAGAGTCTAACCGCCAACCACTCTCCATAATTATAATTTAAGTCCACCACATTGGCCTTGTCAGCCATCAGTACCAGTGGCAAAGTGGGATGTTCTGCAGCAGCGCTGTGGCTAGCCTCACATGCAGCCTGTCTAATTGGGCCTCCCCTGTGTGCCCAGACCATTTAAAGAAAAACATCAACAACAGCCCAGAAACATGTTTACACAGAGGTTTTGCTGTTCACTATAGCCTATAGTTATGAAGGCTTCAAAGTGCACATTTTTTTTGTTTTAAAATAATACAATGTTGTTTTCTCTTCGACACTCAAAATGTACAATCTAGAGTTATGAGGAGCCATTGCGAAACAAAG
Source organism: Benthosema pterotum (assembly GCA_039105355.1). Classification (NCBI taxonomy): domain Eukaryota; kingdom Metazoa; phylum Chordata; class Actinopteri; order Myctophiformes; family Myctophidae; genus Benthosema; species Benthosema pterotum. Next base: position 30,183,766 of record CM076967.1, on the reverse strand, counting down.
CATGCTTTGTTTTTATTCCATACAGCGGCTGTGAATAATGAGCGCAATAGTTCAATTAGGTTGAAAAAGGAAAGCTAAACAACGTTGGATGGCGGCCAAGAAGAAAATAAGGCAAAGCAGCTATAGTAGCAATTTTGACTGCTAAGTGAGCAAAATAACATCATCAACCAAGATAAGGACCCCGCTTCTTGGCAACTCATAATTCATTTCTAAAATGTAGTTGATACCGCTATATACTGTAAAGCACTAAGTCAACTTATCGACTCTGGCCTGTAACGTATCTGTTCTATAGCCGGGCATCAGTTTAGTACATGCAATTTAGTATTACTTATTACTTTATTATTACAAGCAGAGCATGCAAGTACTGTAACTGTACTGTAACCAGCTGCGTACTGTAGGTCAGTGCTGTAACTCAGGGATCAAGAACATTGATGAGTTGGGTACCGGTATGTTGATATATTGCACCAGCCAATGGGAAAACACTGTTCCTGATGGCGTAACAAAAGTATGCGATATGTCCATGTACTCCACCGGCAATAAGGGACTACTGACCACTGGTGTTTTTCAAAACTAGAAAGTAGCAGAGAGCTTTAGGAGCAGCAATCTTACCAGCAGCAAGTGATGAGAGTTCTGCTTCTGCAGAAGTAGTCCATGCCTGGTGTTGCAAACTTTCTGGTTTCAGCACTCCATTTTGGACCGGTACAGTCACTGCTTTCATTTACGTTGTAGCTCCAAATAGATACAACTTGGGTGGAAAAACCATGCGGTGCACAAACATGATGTGTTCAACATCGATCAGTCAACCTGTCACCGTGTTGTGGACCTGCCCTACATCTACGGCTGTGCTTCCACCACCAATCCTCTCCAGCTATGGCTAAATGCTCTGAACCTTAAAACCATAACCAAACATCCCTTTATTTGTGGCTTCCCCTTCCCATGCCAGCTTCATTTTGTGTCTGTATCATTTCACAATACTGTTAAAAATGTAATGTTTTGCGATGGTGTTTACACCGGTGTTTGGCCGCACACTTGTAAATAGTCAAACCCTGTTTACAAGCATGTCCTCCCTGAAGGCTTTAAGGGCTACAGAAGTGGGCAGCCCTGGAGGGTCAAAAGTCCAACCCTATGGCTTAAAAGCCTTTAACTGCGCATTTCATCCATGTTAACCGCCTCATCATCTTTAACACTTTTCTAACTTCCAAATACACTGACCCACATAAAACCTTTTAAATCCCTGTTTTACAAGCACATTGTATGGCCATGTCGCCTCTGAATTATCCATAGTCAGCCCATTACTCTCCCTGACATTCTCTCTTCTTCCTCTTCTTACTTCTCACGTCAAGCTGTTCTGGTGATAAATTATCCATCTGAGTGTTAGAGATCAGAGAGGGAGCAACAGCCAGAGACATGGAGACAGACACACTGGCTACGAGCCCTCACATTCAAATCCTCCATGAGTTACATTAGCACTTTGCTTGGATTTTCACTATGCTCACTGCTCCATGCTCACACACTGTGCTATCTCACCATCATTATCTTGTATTATGAGTATTGTTGCACAGAGATTAGAGACAGCAAGCGAAAATGAGGCAATAGAATTAAAAAGGAGGACGGATGGAGACCTGGGGAGAGAGCAGAGGAGAGGTATTTCCTCTCTCTCTCTCTCTCTCTCTCTCTCTCTCTCTCTCTCTCTCTCTCTCTCTCTCTCTCTCTCTCTCTCTCTCTCTTGAGGAGGGATTTATATTGAGTGGATTTGAAACTTCACATCTCAGTTTACATGAGCAGGCTGTAGGCAGATTCTGGAAGCTGCTGCTCTATCTCTCTCTCTCTCTCTCTCTCTCTCTCTCTCTCTCTCTCTCTCTCTCTCTCTCTGTCAAACTTTTTTCTTAGAGAATAGCAGTTCACAGCACATGGGTGATGTATTATAGATGGACTTTTTTTTTTGGAAAAGCCCAAATATACAGTATTTGTACAAAGCATTCTCTACCTTTACCATTACCATATGCAAGATTGTGAGACCAGTGATATGAACGAAAAATCAAAGAAGAAAAGCCCTCATCCGGCAGCCCCAGAAGTGATAGACCTCCATATCTGTTGACAGTCTAGCTTCACCCAGGCCGTGGGCGATCACCAGGGCGTATTATTATTATTATTAGTGAGAGCTCGGGTGAATGTTGTGAATGCGTGCATGGATGATTTGTTTGTAGGTTGTTTCTATCATGTGAGGACTGTAGGGATGCCTGATTAATTGGTAGCGTAATCAGAATAAACCACATTGGATACTTTCATAATCGTGACATGTATCCCTACTAGTACTACCCCTATACTTTAGCGTGTGTGGCAAAGAATGTTCTCTTGTTTTTTATTTCCTTTCTGTAGTCCCGTAGGTATCGCTATTATGTTTCCATACATCCCACTCACAGTGCATTCTCTCCTTCCCCCTTCTCTTAAAGCCAAGTCCAAATATGGACCGTGATATAACGATTTGTATATGGCTGGACCGCAAGCAGAATGCTGTACTGTATGCAAACTGCTGTGTCTAGAAGGCTGACGTCAGTCCCTATAGTCAGCCAATCTTTTATTTTATTACACTACGGGATTGCACCATCATTGTGCTTGGCCTTGAGCCTTGGGACTGGAACTGGATAAATTTTGCATGCATGTTTTTGATGTTGGATCGGTGACTGTTCTTGTTATTGGTCGTGATGGTCTCAATAATCAATGACATTCGTAAAGCAGATCTATAGCCAACAGATTTGTACCCTGCTTACAGCTACGTAAGGAAGGATTTGTACCCTGCTTACAGCTACGTAAGGAAGGATTTGTACCCTGCTTACAGCTACGTAAGGAAGGGCATTGTAATCACTCCTGGCTGTGCATCTGTGCATGCGTGTGTATATTACAATGATTCTGTGGTCTGACACTAGGATATTGTAAGCAGGCCCACGGGTGCCCAAATAATTGACACAAACATTTGTTTGATAATGTAACAATAACATTATGAAGATTGTTTTCATTGACTGAAAACTGAAAAATAGTTGCAAGATCTTCAAGTAGGTCAGTGTCTAGAAAGGCTTGGGAGCCACTGGTTTATCAGATGTTGTGCCCCTCTCGGTTATAATGCTGCCTTTAGGCCTAGCTGTCTGTTAAAATATTATAATTTACTGCATCATTTATTTTTACAGTCAATACCAGCTTACCATGGCAAATCGGAACACATGGGCAAACAACACTTTAGCCCACCACCAGGAGCGATGGGCACACTGTGATTGGCTGCTTGTGTCAAATCTAGGCTTTACTGTCTTGGCATCCGGGAGGCTGCAACTCTGCTAATAAAGCTGAGAAAACAGTCTAGCTGGCTTCTGGATATTATTTTAGAATGTTTTGTTGGGCTATTGGCATGACATTGTTAATGTTATTTCCCGAGGAAGGCTTTAGTGCCTACAAAAGACGTGACTTCAAGTGCTGCCCTACTAGTTCCTCATTTGAATGCAATGTTTTTTCTTGACAGTTGACATGTTTGAAAAGCCTTTATAGATGCAATAATTGGACTGTAGTGAAGGTGTTGTGAATTGAACTTGACATGAGCAATGACTCAATTAAACACAAAACTTAATTTGTCTAAAGCGAAACAAATGTATTTTGTTTACTGTCAGATTATAAATTATACAGTGCATTCATACTGTGCTAACTGTACTGCTTACTGTTTGTAAAGACATTGCAGATGCAGACATTACACATTTTTCTTAACTTTGCCATTGACTTGTGTCAAGGACTGTTGATTATTATTGCCTGTACTGTAGCGATAGTATCGTGTAATCTTTTGTTTGTTTTGGCATGTTGCCTTTATTGATAGAGTCAATTGAAGATAGACATGAAAGATGAAAGAAGGTGAGAGGGAGAGAAGTGGGGAGACATCCAGCAAAGATGAATGGTAACGTAGGGGATTCGAGCACTCCGGCGGGTGCCCCTTTCAGTGTAAATCTTGCAGTGATAAAAGCACTCGGGTTCCCTCTGTTTAGTATTTAGCCATAATAATGCCCCCACGATGTAGGTTTGGGTTGATTGTTTGAGCAGATGTGTATTGTAAATCCGTCTTTGACCACAACGTGTGACTACAAAATCCTCTGCCCGCTGGCGTTGCTCAAGAGCCAGGCTCCCTGTCAACGTGATGCTGGCACCATGGTGGAGCCTGCGGAGCGTCTCAGCCAGCTCTGCATTGGCAGCAGGACTGCTGTTGGACTCCATTTGTGCTCTTGTCAAGGGGCTGCACCTGTACTGTGCAGGAGGTCACAGTGTGCATCCAATTAGTATACATGCTTCATAGAATGTACTGTTGGCTGTCGGGTGAAAAACCTGCATGAGCTACATAAAAGCGTTACTTTTAATACTCTACCATAGCTTAAAGGGGAATTTTACCCATTTTCAACATTTTACTATGTCATTAATATACCTTAGAGATGTTGCATGGACATGTCTGAAAAAAATCATTACGATAGTGAAATGCACCTTGATGACATAATTAGGTTGTGTTTTCAGGACCTTTTTTTTGAGAGTGTAGAAATGGAACCAAATGGAATCCATTTGGTTCCATTTCTACACTCACACAGAAAAAATCTTGAAAATGGCTGGAATTCCTCTTCAACATTCATCATGCAAACCCTCCGTCTTCCTACAGTTTCACAAACACAAATACTTTATTCAGTATTTACCAATCATATCGCTGTGTCTCCTAGGGTCGTACCCTCACAAAAAACATGCAGTAATCCTGGTCTTAATGCTGCCTCCTTTGGACAGCCAGTGTACATGATGGAGGGGAAAGGAACTAGTTAGAATATCGTGTTTCTTCCACACACTACGTCCTACCGGGGAAACACTCCTCATGCATAGAAGGAGGCATGAGCTCAGTTTGGGGTTCTCCACAGGTTGCCAGAAGACGGGAAGTGCTCAGAATTACAGCTATGGCAACTGGCACCCGGGAGAATGGGTTACAAAATTGTGGGATCAAAATTATATACATAAAACATAATTAGTTTAGAATTTAGCTGGAAATGTCTCAATACCAAGTAAGTATTCCCAAAAGAACTGCCTCTATTTCTCAAAATTTGTACATAAATAAATGTCACTCAGAAATCATTAACTTTTGCCACAGAAAGCGATTGTTTAGAGTACATGCAGAGTGATTGATTTCTCTTTCTCTTAAATCCTCTAAATTTACGGTGAAAATGATTTTTTTCCTGTCATTCTTTACCAAAGCAATATATCATGAGGTTGGAGAATTGTGTCATGCCAAACAACAGATTTGATTTAAGCCTTATTTATACTTTGTGAGATATACTGGCTCACAGCTGCAATAATGTCTAGTACTGTACAGAGCCATGAGCCATGATGAGGAGAAATGGCTTGGCTCTGCACACAGCATGAATCCGGTTTTACAATAAGCAAATGTTTCTAAGAACGGTGAGGTCAGTACATGTCCAATTGTCCATCCATCCATCAGTCCACCAGTTTGGTCACAAACAAATAGAATGACTCAATAACTATTGGCTGGAATGGTCATCCTGGGAGAAACCCTTTCTGAAAATAAGTGACCTCTGCCTATACTCTAATGGGAAATCTCAAGTACAATCGCAATGTCATCATTGCTTCTGAGCACATACAGTATACACTGAACTATATTATGTCGCTTAAAGGACCATCTCGGTTAAGGGCGGTTTAGGGCGGTTGATGCGGATGCAACAGTAGGAGTTACAGCGTTCACTTGGGAAATGAAAAGTTCATAGTTCTAGCCCTTGCTCCTCCATGTCAAAGTGTCCTTGTCAAAGACACCCCTAACCACTCCCAATGAGCAGGTTGGTGACTCTGGTCTTCTTCACTCAGTGTAGGAAGTGTGTGTGAATGGGTGATAGACTGTATAAATGCACCATTTAATGCTTTTTAAAGGCGTTTTTAAGACTGGATAAGTGTCACAGATACCCAGCTGTTCCAGGAACTTGAACCTGTGACAACTCACTGTCTGCTCCAATCTTGAGGCTCATTAATTAACTGAATATTCCTGGTACACAATCCTTCAGAAGGCCAGTGTGTTGTCTGTGCACCGTGCTCTGGAATAGTTGTCTGACAACATGCGGAAGATTGTCGTAATGTCTCGCATGTGGATGTCATCAAAGGGATAGGTTAAGGAGCAGCTGACTAAAGGATCAGAGCCAATACCTAACATTTCTACCCGATAGCTATGTGGCTATAGCTACACACACATGCACGCACACACACACACGCACACACACACACACACACGCACGCACGCACGCACGCACGCACGCACGCACACACACACACACACACACACACACACACACACACACACACACACACACACACGCTAACATTTAAGACCCATGCTGATACCATGTGTGAGTCTGACACCATATGCTTGTACACAAACATGAATTACAACTACATTCATGTGTTCTTGCACAATGCAAATTTTGTTCCGATGGGCATTTAAAGACCATTTACATTCTAATTGGAAGTAGGTGTAAGACTGTTTGACAAAGCTCCCAATGACATAATGGAAATCAGGCTTATCAGGCTTCACCTTGCAAGCCATACCATAGTCAGTCCAAAATAGTCTTAAGCTTATCTATTTATCAAAAATAAAACCTACAGTATAGCCACCAGCATGCACATTACATCGTGTTCAATCATTGTTGCAGAAATGCTGGATAAAAAGTGAGAACGCAACAGGACTTCTGTGTTCTGTAGAGACTGTGGCTGTGTAAAAGTCATTGGAAAATATATTATGTATAATTCATTATAAATATTTAAATATTATGTGATTTGTTTAAAAGAAAGGGATTTGCCCTGCAGTGCATGGTGGTATTTCAGATACTATTGTGAAGAGCTACAATAAATAGTCTAAGCAGACATGGACTAAAACACTTTTAGTGCAATAATTCACATTTCGCATGTTCGCTTATTTGTGGAGAGGTGGTTGAATAAACATTTACATATTGGCCCGAACAATCATGTTTTGTTCACCATGTGCTCAATCTGTAACTCAGTCTCTCATTACTGCCTCTGTCTGCTCAGAGAGAGAGAGAGAGCGAGCATTTTGAGCCAATTCTCATGTTTTCATTGTAGTTAGAACATGGAAACACCATCAGATTCGATGGAGTTGATAATCAGAGGGTTTGTCCTTGCGTAAATCCGTAAAGAGCATGGCTAGTGGGTGTGGTACCCACTTGTTATGGTTCCTTAAAAATACAATCACAATACGATAGAAAACAGCTGCCTTGCATACACAAAGAAAGTGTTTAATATGAGTATATCTGCATGTGTATAAACATTTTGCTTATGTGTGTACGAGTGTGTGTTTGTGTGTGTGTGCATGCGTGCATGCGTGCATGCGCGTGTGAGTGCATATGCACATGCGTGCATGTGTCTATGTGTATGTGTGTGACACATGTGCTAGCATGCATATGTACAGTACATGTTGCTTGCTTCTTGTTTATGTGGCGGTGCGGTCAAATTACGTGTTTCTACTTGGTATGTTCTGTATGTGTGTCTGAAATAAACAGGGCGTGAACCTAATTGTCAACTGTCAAGCACTCATGCAACACGCTGATTGAGTGTTAATTGATTTACGCAGGTTGTTTCCCATTGAGTTAGCTTTCTGAGGACTGATTTCTGTGAGACTGTAATGTATCCATAGGCTATGCTGCGTGGGTACTGTAAGTGGATGTACTGTATGTTGTCAATGGCAGTAGTCCAATGGCCCAGAAATGTTTCAAGGTATACAGTTTGGCCAACAGTACACAGCCTAAGCCTAAACATTAATGTAACACCCAGCCATGAGCCCGCCCCAACAGCCCCACCAATCATGCTCAGCCCTATTGGCGCGACTGGTTGTTCGTTGGACTGATGAGTGGGAGTCCTGGGTTCGATCCCCACTTCCCTGCAGTAGTACAATCTGGCGTAGTCGGCAGGATTTGGAGTGAGGGTGTTATCCCCGATATACCCGTCTAAGTGCTTGCGGGTCCACATGAAGGACATCGTATATGGCGGTCCGCGGTGTGAAGCACAAGGACGCACTCCAAAAGATCAAGGGGGTGAATGTAACACCCAGCCATGAGCCAGCCACAACAGCCCCGCCAATCGGGCTTAGCCCTATTGGCGCAACTGGTTGGGCGTTGGACTGGCGAGCGGGAGTCCTGGGTATTGCGCTTCAGCGCAATACAACATTAACTCTAACCTCAATCTACAACCTAACATTTTTTCAGGCTATTGAGATGTCAGAATAACGATCTTATAATAACGGACTTATGAGCTCACATAACACCACCCCAGTGTATAAAAACACCTTTCTGTTGTGGCCTTGTGAGCTTTTGCTCACTTACACTTATTTGAATCATGTATGAACAATCATGTCAATTTGTTGCAAACAAATACATTGGCAGTAACATAAGAAACGCAATAGCAGCCCATCCACACACACACACACACACACACACACACACACACACACACACACACACACACACACACACACACACACACACACACACACACACACACACACACACACACACTTACATCCTCAGAGGTCTCTTCAGCGAGCTAGAGTTAAATTACAGTTGTCAGCCTCCATGTATGTTACAACACCTGTCTTTTGATTCAGAGATATATTGGATTGATGATTTTTTCAGTATAGCTGTAACTTAATGGACAGCTTGTTGTGTAAACTACTGTACAGTGCATGCATGGAAGCATGCACACATCATGATAACGCGTGTTGACAGTTTCAGAGAAAAATGACCGTCCCTCAAAGTCGGGCGGTTGTAAAACATTAGTATTGCAACTGGGGAATCATCACTTTTCGTCTCTGCCTTGTTCCTCCCTCCTTCCCTGTTCTGCTGGCTGCGTTCTGAGATGTGGTAATTACCCACAGTATGAGATTTATAGACTGGCTTACACTAACCGTAATGTCTGTGGTTGTTGGAGGGGGTGGGGGGGGGGGGGTTGCCGTTTGCCCCCGTGTCTCACAGCACGGCAGGGACGGATCTAGGCATTGACATGTCCAGTCTGCCCCAACAATCACGATGGCATGCAAAACTACCCAAGATATTTCAAATTAAAGTCCCTATATTTATGTTGTAAACTGATTTGAAACCCTACTCCTGCTACTAACTACATTTTCTCCTGCCCCAACTCTCGAATCATCGAAAGCTGCAAGCAGTAGCTAGTGAGTTTTTGTACATGATTTAAACACGGGAAAGGTTGGAGACGCTCTAACATGGGGTGGAAGAATATGATCTGAACCCCCAACCTTCCTTCCTTCACAGGTGTGAGCACATTGACTATACGTCAAACTTGACACTATGTTTTAAAGCACTTCTAAACTACTGTATTTTCCGCACTATAAGGCGCACCGGATTATAAGGCGCACCGGATTATAAGGCGCACCTTTTAAAACTGTTTTCATATATAAGGCGCACTGGATTATAAGGCGCAGAGAATAGAAACTACTACAGTTAACACAGAATAGAAGCACCTGCAGTCAAACAATCCATATATAAGGCGCACTGTGGATTTTTGAGAAAATTAAAGGCTTTTAAGTGCGCCTTATAGTCCGGAAAATACGGTACTGATTTTTTATATATTGACATCAATATCTATATTACATCTTTATTTATGTGTTATATGTAAGCTATATCAAACAGACATAGGAGATACTATACTACAAAATTCCACCCCATTGCAAGATGTTATGTTGTATGGACATTTCATTTATACAGTACGCAGACTTACAGATATACTATAATATTTTAATAATATTTTGTAATATTTTATAATATTTTTAATATTATTTTATACAGACCAGGGTCTGCTAGGATGAGGTTAGTTGAGGAAGAAGAGCAAGATTTTCATCTGACAAAAACAAAATGTGTCACTTTTACCACATTGTCAAGGATAGAGGTGTTTTGTTTGGTGTCATGATCCACTTCATTGCTTGGGACAGCTCTGAATAGTAAGCAGGAGAGGCGTCCAGTGAATGTGTGTTTATTTGAACGTGATCTGATCTGGTCTGTTATTGTAGAATCCCTGGACAGTTGTGGCCAAACAGACCGCTCAGCATGTTTATATCCACAGCGCACTCATGGAGACCACATCTTTTCATCACATGGTGAAGAGAGAATAAACTACTTGTGATGAGATTAGGTTTGATCCGCATGTCATTGTAGTGGTTGTGTTTTGTTCTTAAAAAGATAAAGATCGCAGTCCACACAAATTATTTCAACCATAATGGGAAGACAGGTGTTTAGTTTCCAAACCACACAGCTAACATTATCGCAAATAGCGCCACCCATGTTATGTAATTATTAATTATTATTGAAGAGTTGAGACGAACAACAGGGTATACTTTATTCTGACACCTCTTTGAAAAGGTCTAGATGTCCTGACCCCATATCCAGTGTTTATAGTCTATATGACTTAGATTGTTATTCATCTGAACTGCTCAATTATAAAATATCCCACAGATTTCATTATTCAACAGTTTTCACATGTTAATATTTGCCTGTCACCTATTTTACAATCAGCATATGTCTCCCAGGGAGGACTATCTGTATCTGTCTGAGGAACAGCGCATGTTAAGTGTTTTTGAGATAGAGATGCTGGATTGAGATGGTTTGGATATGTACAGGTACTACAGATAGTATACGTACATTGATAAAAGGATGCTGAGGTAGGAACTGCCAGGCAGGAGGCCCTCTAGACTAGAGGAAGACCAAAGAGGTGATTTATGGATGCAGAGAAAGAGGACATGAAAATAGCTGGTGTTGTAGAAGAGGAGGCAGAGGACACTGTGACCCCTGAAAGGAAAAGAAAATGGATCCTTGTCTCTAATAGGGTGGTATTGACAACAACAACCTTAGTACATTCTTTTGTCAGCCTGACAGCTGAGTGGTTAGAGTGCATGCGTACCATGCAGAAGACTGTAATTGATATATTTCTGTTATTGACTGTTTCATTTAGTGTTTCGTAATTTTACGTAGAAAGAATATTGGAATTTTTGACATTGTGGATTATTTATATAAATACATTCAAACCAAACAAGGGAGGGGGTGTCATAAGGGATCAGAGGTCAGCTGAGATGATGACAGTACTTTGACATAGTTTAACATTTAACACATCAGTGGTAGAAAAAGACACTTGGCTACATAGCTGTTTTCAGCACTGCCAGGATTGAACCTACACATGTTCCCATTGTTTGTTTCATCACAGTTGTTTGGCGAGGACAAGGCAGGAAGCAGGCCTGACAGGAGAAAGTAGAGATGACAACGCGGTGTTGGGTGGTTTCAACATCATGCTGATATACAAGCCATTTCATCAAGTTCATTTAGTCACTTTAATTTTGTACTTCAGCCAGATGTATGGCTTCCAAATTGCTTAAGCTGCATATGGTGCCACTTCTCCATCCTAAATTGGTGGCATTTGGGCTTTATCATATGAGAAGTATATGGAATATATACGGAAAGCCTCTCAAATAAATGGTAAAATAGGGGCTGCCTGACAGCCGAGTGGTTAGGCTGCATGCATACCACCCAGAAGACTGTAATGCCTGACAATGAGTCCCTGGTTTGACACCTGGACCATTTGCTGCACGTCACCTCCCTGCTGTTCCTCACTGTTTCCTGTCTATATCCGCTGTCACTTTCAATAAAATCCCACAGTACTGTATAGAGTCCTGACTTCACTTGCTCATCCTGAGGTTCAGAGATCCTCTCATATAAGTGCTGTCTGTCTTATTGTGAGGGAGGTGTCTTTGTATTGTTTAAGATTAAAAATGTAAAATGTAACTCATTTTTTCAAACACAGTTCTTATATGATCTAACCCTCCCCCTACAGGGATTACAATGCAAATAAAAAATACAAAAAAAAAAAAGAATACATGAATCTGTGCACCCTCCACCAATATTGACTGATGCATACTGTATATAGAGTAGGCTACATGAGTATTAAAATCCCTGCAAACCAGTGTAGCATGATAGTCCTGCCTGAAAACCTGGTGCCTTTACCTGTGGCTGGTGAGTATGTTGTTGAAGCTGAAATCGATTTCTGCAGACTTCAAAGTTTTACATATTTTGTAATATTAAAGATTCCAAATGGATAGGTCAAAACTATCTAAGACTAAACTATCCTACTATTTGTTGTTTTTTATAATGAATTTTCACACACCATTTTAAGGCCAATTTTTACAGCCCTGGCCTGCAGCCCTGCAGCCTCCAAGCCTGCTCCTGACCTACTTCTTTAACCCGGACTCACTGTTTAGCAGCCTCATCAATCAGAGTCAGTGCAGAGCATTAAGGTAATATTAGCTTTCACAGGTCTGCTAAGGCTACAAATGTCCTCTTGCAAAGAGCGGCAGCTCACTGCTTGTTGCATGCATGGAAATATGCATGCGGCAAGCAGTCTCGCACGCACACACCCATGTACAAGAGAGAGAGAGAGAGGCAGAGAAATTGTTAGCCTGGAACCAGACGTGTTGCTACGTTGAAGTTCAAATTCAACTTCAACTTTGCAACTAAGTCTGGCAATTTCCATGAGGGGGCATGGCTTATGAAGATCAAAATACTGGCCGGGCTTCTGTTTGGTCTCTGGAAAACAACAACAACAACAACAACAGTTTAGGCTCATTTAGACAACATACAGTCACAAGCACAGTGCTACCCAACAAGTGATGTCAGAGAAATTCGAGTCAAGCAGGCACTGGCCAGACTCAGTTGCCGGTAACAGAAGTTGAATTGTATTGGCAAATGAGGCTGGTTCCATGCTAGGATATTGTCGAGAGAGGGAATGCTCTGTACTCCTACTCCGTAGGAAAGCCCCTGTGTGATAGGCCAGTAGTCGAAGACCCACAAATCTGGGCTGAAAACACAGAGGCGAAGACAGTGGCCTATCACTGTCACCAAGCACAGTCGTAAACAGCACTTCTGGATACTGTTATACATCAGGAGTTGGCAGACCAAACCGTGCACAATGCTGTAATGCGCACAGTGGAATTCTCGAAGTGTAACACTAGATTGGTCAACCCAACCTGTTCACATAAGTGATTGGTTGGAGTGTTTTTGTGTCATGACACACACATGGCCTCGAGTACACTCTAACTTGGGGAGGTGCATTGTTGTGAGGGTAACTGGAAGACTCAACCCAAAACACACACGCCCCCAGTTTTGGTTCTTGTAGCTATTGTTGTATCAGTTTTATTGTGGTTGAGATTAGAAATAAAATTACGTTCAGGAATGGTTTATGCATGCATTGGGGTGATTGCATTTTAGGGCATGCGTTTGTTATTCACTGTGAGGCATAAGCAGACAGGAGAATTTACCAAGGTTTGATATTTTGGGGTTTTGCTTTGCCCCAATGAGAGAGACAGACACAGCAGTGCACAAAATAATACTTATAGTAAGGCACACCCTCATTGCATTCTTCTATTTTCATCCATTTAGCTGGGGGAGTACCCAGTTTTACATTTCAAAATTCAAACAACTCTGTTTTCATACTGTTTCACTTTTTTATAAATCCCACAAGTTGAAAACACAACACTGTTTTCCATCATTTGTTTGGTCCTGATTGAATCCACCTGCATTACACCCAATGACAATGCATTAGCCTAATTCGTCCCATCTCGCCGCTGTGACGGGGGTACTCCACCTTCTCCTGTCCGGAAAATACCAAAAGTCTGTTTTCCACGCCTTTTTCGGGGCAAAGCAGGGCACTCTATGGCTATGTCATTGTCTTAGGAGTCACTGATAACTGTGAAAGCATGTTATGTTATGTTATATAGCTAACATGAAACAGCTACATGTGGAGTTACATGAGGACAAAGAATTTCACCCATGCCAAGAAAATTGTATGCACACATGAAGTACTGAAGTATTGAGCAAGTCGCATGTAGAAATCCCAATACAGACAATAAATGCACTTTGCTGGTGAGTGGGGAGAACAACCTGTATGTTATTTGAGGTGATGAAGCTACAGCGTTTGTTGACATTGAAATATTTCCAGGGATTCTATGGATTTCTTTCCTGTTTTGCCAACCAGGCAGGGACCATATAGTGTCAGGTGTCAGCCGTTAGATAAGACTGGACGCTGTCTGTCTGAACGTGTCTTTGTTTTGACCCACTTTCATGCCCTAACTCCTTTAGATTCTCACACACGCGGGCTCTCTGCAGACGCTTGGACTTTCTCACACTTATCCAGGAAGAACTCCCCGGTGTGTGTCTCTGTGTGCCAGACTTCTACATGTGTTGGCCAGACGGAAGCCACAACAGCACACGCACGCACGCACGCACGCACACACACACACACACACACACACACACACACACACACACACACACGCACGTATACACACACATGCGCGCATGCGTACACACACCCACATACACGCACATGTACATGTATTCAAGGTCATTCATAGCAGCAGCACCACACCCTGTTGTACACCAAAGTGCCAATAGCCTTGTCAGAGTATCTACCAAGCTCGTTTACAGCCAAGTTTTTGGTATTCAAGATTTTAATATCATTTTTCTTATTCAGACTGCGTGTGTGCTTGCGTGTGTGATGTCGGTGTAGGCCTATAGGTATGTGTGTGAGTGGGGCGCAGAGGGTGTTAACTGTGATGAAATGCTGTCGCGTGCGTCAACCTTTTACACGTGTGTGTTTGAGGCCAGTGGGCCGGCAGATGCAGACCTGGATGACAGCAGCAGATAACAGAGAGAGACGTTTAGAGAGGTGACTCTGAGGTTAAAGACAGGCAGGGTGGGTCTATTTTCCCTGCCAGGAAAATATTAAAGCTAACATCTGGAACCTCTCCCTCACAACACAGTAATAACTTACAATAGTGCTTTAGAAATACTTAATAATGTGACTGACTGACTGACTGACTGACTGACTGACTGACTGTGTGTGTGTGTGTGTGTGTGTGTGTGTGTGTGTGTGTGTGTGTGTGTGTGTGTGTGTGTGTGTGTGTGTGTGTGTGTGTGTGTGTGTGTGTGTGTGTGTGTACGTATCAGGGACTACCGGTCTTTTTACAATTTGGATTTAACAGCCAGACTATGCAGATTACACAAATAATAATGTCTCAGTAATCTGTTCAGAATTACGCATGGTATTGACATAGGCATTATCGCAATGTCCCGTATGTCTGTCTAATGTGTCCATTGGTCAAAGATTTATTTCCATGCATGCAGGCTACTGTAGCTTGTCGACTGATAATGCATATCAGAATGCTTTAATACTGTATGCCTTGGCCCTTTGCCCTGTGATTTTTCAAACTCAAAACAACCTACACACAACCTTTAAAAATTGTCATCACATGGTCTGGAAGGTGGGACATATGAGTTTCAGTTTATTTTTATTTATGATGAGACATAGTAGGATATGCTTCCTGCAAGGTGTGCTGATCGTTCTGGTTTTATTTTGGTCTGTGCCGTATGGCCCTTGACCTGGGCTGGGCTGCTGAAAACAGGGCTGAGAAAGAGAGAGAGAGGAGTATTTGCAAATACTTTGCACCATGCCAAATTTCATCTGTACTGTATATCCAAAACCGTTCCATAAGACCCATCTCTGCCCCAACTCCCCTGAGTTTCTCCATCACTCCATGCTACCGCTAGTCTGTGAATTAGGCTACATATTCCAACTGCTTTTTAATGGTTGCTATTTTTATGTGTAGTTTGGCATTACATTGGTTGTCCGGGGCCATGTCGGTTTATCAAGTCAACTTTTTATTTATATAGCACATTTCAAAAAACAAGAGGAGATGACCCAAAGTGGCCTACTTTCCTGTTGAGGACATAGCCAACAACAACATAATCCTAATATATCATGAATATAATAATGAATCATGGTCTTCAACAGCAAGACTGAAAATGAATCACAATAAAACCTTTTTTTTTATTGTACCATTTTATTTGTAAAATTCAAAGCGAAAATTTTAGGATTAGTTTTTAGATATAAGCCATGACTAAGCTAAAAGCAAGAGAAGTTGTAAAATGTCAATAGTAGGGCATGACTTACTGTGGGAAGTGAGAATATTCCATGCATGGAGTCAGGGACAGAGAAAGAGCAGCCCAGTCACCTTTGGTTTTCAATGACCTGAGGGCAGAAAGTCAAAGCAGGCCAGTGATGTATTGTGGCCTTATGGGGTAATCCATTTAAGCTTTAAAAACAACCTGAAAATGCTGGAGGCGGCTGCTTGAAGGATGTGTCTGTGAAATGCCAGAAAGTGGGGTGAGGCTCTTCCCAGTGTATGTAAGGCAACCCAGACTGGGCTTGTGTACAGCCCGTATTTTCAGCCGAGCTGTGACGTCACTTCCTGTTTGTCTTGAATGGTTGTCAATGGGCATCTTGCTTGTTCCGGCTTACAGTTTCCGTGATGGCCAGCTGGCCTGTGTGTGTGTGTGTGTGTGCGCGCACGCATGTGAGCAGCTGTGGATGTTGAGACGGCAACTTCCACTTGCTGTCGGAGCAGAGGTGTTGACGTTAGGCCCACAGGTATGACTGTGCTTTGTCACTGAGCATTGGTTGCGAGACTGCTTGCTTTTTTTTTTCTTTGATGCTCCAGGCTAGGACATGCCCAGAAACAGTTGTTGGAGGGTATCAAACTCACCAGCAAAAGGACTTGAAAGTGTTGTATTGTAGAGTCTAAACCTAGTCCTGAACACTGCTGTGTGAACAAATTTGTTTCTCAGAGACACTGCTGAGTGACATGGCATTCTTGTTGTTGTATCATGATATCGTGACATGTGTCATGAGTTTGTGATTGTAACATCACTGCACCCGTAATGTTTGTGTCTTCGTGCATTTCCTTTTGTGTGGAGATAATTACGTTTTTAAGATGTGCGTGTCTGCGTGTCCAGAGCTGATCCCACAAGCCGTCAGACCCGATCAGTGACAAACATCTTGTGCGAGTACAGCCACAGAAGTACCTCTATCATCATACATACGTATGTGACTGATGTCACGGCCATGTCATTTCAAATTATATGAAGCCCCAGATCCACATAAATTGAAAGTCGTTAATTAATTCAGCATAATATTCTGACTTAACTATCTTTGCAGATGTTTGGTTAAAGCTTCAAACAGTCTTTGAAGATACCATATGCGCACTGGAGTTTGTCTTTCTTCCATTTGTTTGTCTGTCTGTCCAGGGTTAATCCCAACAAACCATTGGGCCAACACACGCCAAAGTTCTTGTGAAGGCTGCCAGTAGGTCAGGGAAGATGTTTATCACATATGTTTTATATTTTGTGTATGGAGGCATACATCATGGATATGTCATAGATGCTGACGTCATAGGCTGGACACATGAAGCGCAAGATCCACTAGGGAACTACACTGTTGTTAAACGCAATCTTGTTTGGACACTTTCTAGGACAGAAGATGTGAAAATATCCAAGTCATTACATGGCGTGGTTGAACGCTTCTGATTGGTCAATCAACAAATTTAGCGGTCTGTTATTTCTGGATAGACCACTCCGCTCTATAATAGACCAACGCATAAGTGAGCTCTTGGAGAACCTGCTCTACCCTGCTGATTTATTGCTGTTTCCAACATGACGGCCATGTAAACACATTCACACACATGCATGCGCGCCCACACGCGTGCGCGCGCACACACACACACACACACACACACACACACACATAGATCTCATAAATGTTTTTGAAACATTTGAGCAGTAAATCGATGAAGCAGTACAAGCAGTACCCGGAAATGGATTGTATTTTATCAACCATGCCGTATGGACCTTGGACCATTATCCAAAATACTCAGCCATTATCCAAAAAACTCAGCCATTATCCAAAATACTCAGCCATTATCCAAAATACCATTTGTGCTTTTCCCCGCAGTGTGGTCCTAGTCCAACCTATTTTGTGACACAAATTTGTTTTCATGGCATACTGCTGATAATTCCATAATGGAACATCCGAGAGACTCCCTTTTTCATTTGTTTAGATTAAAGTAGACGTTCTCATATGAGATAGGTCAAAGTCCTAGCAAAACATATCCTGTGGATGTATGTTACACAAAAATGTGAGTAGCAAATATACTCCCATTGCAGTAGGAGTAGGATGGAGTGTCCCCAGAATCAACATAAATGGACGTCTGTGACACTGCATCAGGTACTTTACTATGCTGATAGGGTTTGATTAAGGCTGGTATGCAGCAGGGGCGAAATCCAAAAGCGACCTCGCCCGCGGGCGCCCGTTTTCAAAAGCGGGCGCCCGCTTTCACAAAAACGGGCGCCCGGTTTCACAAAAACGGGCGCCCGTTTTCAAAAGGTTATGGTTAGGGTTAGGTTAGGTTTAGGCATAGGTTTACTGAGGTTAAGTTTAGGGTTAGAGTTAGGTTTAGGCATAGCCTAGTTTGTGAAAACGGGCGCCCGCTTTTGAAAACGGGCGCCCGCTTTTGAAAACGGGCGCCCGTTTTTGTGAAACGGGCGCCCGTTTTTGTGAAACCGGGCGCCCGTTTTTGTGAAAACGGGCGCCCGGTTTTGAAAACGGGCGCCCGCGGGCGAGGGCTCAAATGGATTTCGCTGGCTCTCCTGGTATGTGTTTTTGTCTGGAGGCCTCCTTAACAACAAGCTCAACGTGTTTGTTTAAATTAATATTGAAATGTGTGTATTCACTCGTATGGGAACGAATCATTGGAGGTTTTGTAATTTATCATGGGTGTTTTCACACTTAACCATAGTTTTTACAGCTTTATGTGTAGAAACTAAAGAGGTGAGGTCCATCTCTCTTTCCTTACAATCTGATGATAGTTGTGCATGCAAAGTAGCAACTGCACTACAAAATATGTCTATTCTTTAACCAGATGTATGTCAGAATAAGCCCAAAGACACCATGAGTTGCTTTAATTCATTTTAAAAAATATGTGTGTTTGAATAGCAGCCTAATCAGCAGCTAATCATTTTTTTTGTGTTGGTTATAACATTTTTCTAAAATATATATTTTAACGTGATAGTTAAAGACATGTTGTAATCCAATTAATCAACTAATTGTTTAAATGACCGGCTGATGAATCGATTATGAAAACAATGGTTATTTGCAGCCCTAGTCATTCCTGTACTGTCGGTAGCACATGTACAGAGGTGGTTAAAAGCAGCGTATTTGGAGTGCTTTAGTCTCCTCCCTCCCTCTCACCCGAGGGAGCCATGATTCTATCAAGTGGTCTATCAGACAGCAGTTATAAGAGCATGACCGACTTCACGGGAGCCCTTAGAGGGGTTAGGCTGCCTGCACCCACTCACACTCTGCGTAGAGTCCTTGGTTTGTTGTGGAAACGCTTGACAAACTTGTGAATAAAGCCGGTCCCTCGTCTGTCTGTCTGTCTGTGGTCATTACAGTATGGTGAGAGAGAGAGAGAGAAAATAGAGAGACACAGACAGGGAGACAGAAAGCCATGTCACAATAGGATAATATCCAAAATTACAGACCATATTAGGGATGTCACTAACAGTTAATTTCCTAGCTGGCTAGCCAACAGGACTAACCGGATAGTATTTGTTGTTTTTTTTAGTACTTAGTATTTGCTTGTTTTTTATACTCCAAATTTAATATACTGGTAGACACAATGTACAGTATACAACAATGATGATACGTTAGTGAATGGCTAACTTTGCCCAATAGCCATGCCCAATAGCCATGTCCAATAGCCATGCCACAGGAAAACGCGGCTCTGGTGTTGATATGCCGATACGACACTCGGCATAGTCCCACTATCACTTTGTTTTTTGGTTCTCTTAGTTTGAGTTGAATCCCTGGCTGCCGCATTTTGGACAAGTTGTAATGTATAATGAACTTCCGGAAACATGTATGTTTCCAGGACAAACTTTTCAGTTTTTCGCTGTTAAAATGTACTGTATTTGTCAATTTAGGGCAGTGAAAGAAGGTCTTTCACAGTGATGAGAGGTACAGTTTGGTGATTTCACCTGTCAGGACTGGTT
The DNA here is from genome assembly GCA_039105355.1 of Benthosema pterotum. Taxonomy (NCBI): domain Eukaryota; kingdom Metazoa; phylum Chordata; class Actinopteri; order Myctophiformes; family Myctophidae; genus Benthosema; species Benthosema pterotum. The sequence continues at coordinate 30,163,748 of CM076967.1, read as the reverse complement.
GTGGTGGAGGCATGGAGGCCTTTTCTATCCTACTAGATAGTAAATGACCTTAATCACTTATGCCCCCATTATATTCTTTGTCCTTTGATGTAAAAGAGGTTGCTGATCTGCTATTTCTGAAACAGACGCCAGTGTTAATGTGCTTAAGTTGGTGCTGCAGGTTTCTGATTGGACAAACTTAATGTGGCAAAGAGACCAGTTGAATCACAAAACGAATTTACTAGCGAACCTTCACACTGGCGCTTTTCAACTTCATTAGACGAAACCACCGAAGAATGACTCAAACAATGTGTGAGAAAGAGGTATACCAACATACACAGAGGCGAGCAGCCGTCAGACACCTCATGTGTGACCCATTTTCAACAGCCTATACTTCTAGAAATACGGGTAAGCCCTATGCCATGGACAATAAGTAGGCTATAGCTTAGTGGACATACTTTTCCAATTTCACAGAGAATCTCTGCTGAGCATGTGAATCAGTAGGGATTTGTGTGTGTAAGCATGTCATGGGAAACTCATGTCATAAAGTCAGAGGGATCTTTTTGGGCATTTTTTAAAAATTAGCCTTATGTGGAGGAATTGTATCAACACTGTTCTTCACCAGCCGTTACTTTGAAAGCAAGCTTGTGCTTTTATTTGATAAAAGCACAAGCTTTTATACTACGTATTTCTTGTTGGAATGGGCAGTACAGTATATCTAGCAGAGCATTTTCTATAAGAAGGCATATCTTGGGTGTCAACCTGCTGTCTCAGCTACTGAGAGCATTACATGCTCTCAAACAGCTGTCATCAATGCACTAGCACTAGCCTACTGAATGTCTCCAAAACATGTCAGTATAATGTTTTACGCTTGTGCGGTAGACAATGGCTTCTTAGAGCATTCAAGGCATTAATGGCACTAGCTGTGTATACTTTAACTGAAGGTGTGTCTCTCTCACACACTGCAACAATCTCTCAAACTATCTACATTTATTTGTGTTGTGGGCAATATGCTTACTGTATACCCTCGATCTATGAGCTCTATTTATACGATTTATGATGCGATTTATGTGGCGCATGGCTCTAAATGCATGATGCAAATGACTTGAAATTTCAATTAGAGTGTCATCTGTTCTCCTTTCATATTGTGCTGTAAGATTTGGCCCTAATTTTGTCTGGAGAATTAAAACAACAAGCACAGAGTTTTACGGTAACACAAAACCAGGGGTCTTCAACAGGGGTTTCAGGACGCGTAGGGGATCCTCAGAGATACTTTGGCTTGCAAAGTTGAATTGTTAGCTGCATTGATGACTAGACGTGCTTTTCAGTAGTCCTATAATAATTTCACCAGTGGAGTAAATACTGACGGTGAAATATTTACATGAAGGAAGAAGGGAGCAAAAGGCAAAGGCTTAGTTTTTAAACAGCTTTAGGTCTTCAGTGGCATCACTGTCAAGTCTTTGCTCTCTTTCCGTAGTTTCTATTTTTTCAACTTTTATCCCAGGAGGAAGCAGTCTAGAGACCAGCATTACTGTATGTTTTTGTGAAAGTACCCACCGTAGGGGACACGAGAACAGGTGAACTCCACACAGAAAGGCCCTTTGGTCATTCCCGCCACAGGTATGGGCACTGATGACGCAGAGGGGGAGACACGCCGCCAGCACCCACTGCGTCCCTAGCGGGAATCCATCCCAGGAACTTCTAGCTGTGAGGTATCCTGGCATAACCTGAAATGATTTTGGTCTAGGGGGGGCGGGGTTCCGTGAGATTTCCACGGCAGATGAGCTGATCTGATTTGATCTCACTAACGTGTCGTCATCCCCGGCCACCCGGATGCTTGACTCCTCCCTCTAGGCCACTGTGGGTAACAAATTAGTCCAGGCTTTCCGTTTTTGCGCAAGGCGGACGAAAATGAAAGCCTGTCGAGGCTACGTTCATGGTGACCATGGTGCATCTTATTATCCCGTCTCTCTATCCTTTCCTCAAATTTTTCACTTGTGTATCAATAAACCGTAGCCCCCAAAACAAGGTAATCGATCACTGGAATTCAAATTCATTCCTGAAAAAAAAAAAAAAAACATCCTATCCTTATGCTATCCTGTCACCATCTAAGTGATCATCTCACCCTGATAAAATTATGGAAAGCATTTCTACAGTGAGCGATTATTTGTTCTAGGCAGAGGGGCTGCCAAGAGTATATGCATGTGATGCAATCAGTTACATAGGATTCAAGCCTAAACTGTATGAAGTTTAGCACATTTAGCAACACATCTTCCAACATTCAAGTTGTTCAGGGTTCACTGGGTTCAACTCCCTTGGCATTCAAGTAGTGATACAATATTTTTCTATTCAAGATTTACAATAACTTCATTGTGATAATCTAATATCTCAACAGTGAATATTCGGATGCTGCAGGACATGTTGAGCAATCGCAGAGTAGATTCACTTCAGTCTAACCATGTGTGGAGCAATGGAAATAGTGCACTGACCACAGAGATTTGTGATATCAGGCCTTAGTGTGGATATGCCTTGTACATTGACACGTCCAATTGACTGTGTACATACATCTATATTTCAGACCTGTACTGGTACAGAAAAGGAGTCGAAAGAAAGAAAGAAAGAAAGAAAGAAAGAAAGAAAGAAAGAAAGAAAGAAAGAAAGAAAGAAAGAAAGAAAGAAAGAAAGAAAGAAAGAAAGAAAGAAAGAAAGAAAGAAAGAAAGAAAGAAAGAAAGAAAGAAAGAATAAACTTATCAGTTTTCCAATCAGATGGTGCAGTTCCTTCAGAAGACCAGGAATGAGCCAAACCTCCCGGTTATTAACCCGCCACTGTAACCTGACTCAACACACCGACATTTGAGGTGAATTACCTTCCACCAAGTCACGGTCAAATTGATTATCCTCAAAAGCTCTGAAACGCAGACACTTTGTTTACAAAATCAAAATTCAAGCTGTCTGGCTAGCCGGGACCCCCAGCTGGGACAGATATAAGGGAGAGTGCTGCTACGAGATGGGGGGGACACAAAGACATGGGGGTTAAAGGTCAAGGAGAAAGTGAACAAGAAAGGATTTATTCTTACTCATTTCACTGAGAGTTTTGAGAATTATACCCTAGCTTCATGTTGGATTGTTGTATACTGGCGCAACTAAAATGTGATGTTAACCAATAGGGGACGAACCTAGAAGCTGCTAGTGGCTTGTAGTATGATCAGATTGTTTGCCATTGCTGCATTTTGTACAGTATGTTCTCTTTCTATTTTTTCACTGGATCACTACTGTTTGTGTGTCTTTTCACTGGCTAATCGGGGAGATCGTATATAGTAACATTATAGTGGTAGCAGTTTTATATGCAATGAGATGTCACATCTTCGACCAAAGCTTCTGTTTTGCCCTTCGATCATCATCTGTTGTCCATTGAGGGCTGGTGGACCACAGTTGAACTTTGGGCTACAGAGGCTACGCAGGCAAGCTCACCTTGTATCTCAGGGGGGTCGAAGAATATCAGTTTCACCTTGGGGGATCGGACTTGGCTGAAGTTCCCTCTTTCCTTATCAATGAACTGTCAGGTTGTGCTCACGCTTTGCCGATCTGTCTCGCTTTTTTGTCTGAGGGATGGCAATAGCTTGACATTGGTTCCACCAAAGTAACTGTACACTGTACAGTGTACATGAGCAAGCTTTTCTATTCTCCCTGTCAAATCGGCCTGTCAGTGTGTGAGGTGCTGCTGTCTGTGTCTAGTTAGTAAGATTGACGGCTTGGTCAATCTCCCACCCATGTTACCACACTCTGTCAGGGCCTGGCTTACATATCTCACTGGGGGGATGGAGGGGAACTGGAAAACAGTAAAGAGGCTGGCGGGAAGGACAGTGAGGGGGAGGAGACTAGGACAAGGACATGGATCGATGGAGAGAACGATCTGGAGGAAAGGACTCTGTACTCTAGGAAGAGAACTGTTGAAGAAGAAGTGAGGGATGCAGTGTCAGAGGAAGGAGAAGACGGAATGAGTGGACAGAATGATACTTGGGGGACACTGGTCAGAATGGATAGATCAAACAGAGCATCAGAGCAGAGACAAATGGCCGAAACTGGATGGGCTGAGAAGTAGAGAGTGAAAAATGTGGTGACGGAGCAGAGAGGAAATGAGAAGGTGGGAAACTTATAAGGAAAGATAAAGGACAGAAGGATAGAGTCAGGGAGAGAAGGAAGGAGACTTATTTTGATGTATGTATAGGTGAGAAACAAATGGATGGCCTTGAGGTTAGTGTGTGTGGAGGAGAACGTATGAATCAAAAAGAGACATAGATCGAGAGTGAAGAGACACAGAAGTGGCAAGAGAGGTATTTAGCGTTGGACGATAAGAGGTACAGTATGTGGGACTGAAGATATACGGAGACAGAGTGGCTGTAAATACACTGGGAAGATGTGAGTGATATAGCATGTGCGATGGACGAAAGATAGGGGGTGAGCAAGGCAATACGGATAAGAGGTGTGACGCGGGATTGGGAGTGACAGGGTTTGACGAGGGAACAGGAGAATGAGCAGAAGGTAAATGGGAAGAAGGTAAAAAGAGATGGGGCAAATAGAAACCATGTGCACTTATAGTGGGTGAGAGGAGAGAGAGAGAGAGAGAGAGAGAGAGAGAGAGAGAGAGAGAGAGAGAGAGAGAGAGAGAGAGAGAGAGAAAGAGAAAGAGAAAGAGAGAGAGAGAGGGAGAAAGAGTGGTGTTAGGACAAAGAGAGATGTATATTGTAAGCTGGCCCAGCGGTATGGTTTTGCTTATGCTTATAGACGCCCCCCCCCCTATTTTCACTCTCTGTCTGACATATCAGAACACAGAAAGTTAATATTGTTCTCATGACAAATACCGTTTCTAACATTCCCTGGTTTAAATTACTCAAAGCTAAACATAACCCAAGAATGACTGCAGGGCCAAAAAATCCCTATATTTTAAATAGTCTACTGTATATGATAAAACAGAAAAAGAACCCCTTGAACACAGTTTACAAATCCTTTCCATGAAGAAATGTCCAAGATTCAATCGTCATCGCTTTTCACAAAGCACAACTATATGAGGAACAATACAAGAACATACTGTTACAGTACGAGGTCATGTATAGGCCTTATGGTGAGTGCAGTACCGGGATGTTGCGTAAAGAATAAGATAGTTCTTGTTCTCAGACTTCACTGAATTAAAATAACATCTGGACCAATGCAGTTTTGAAGCTGTGGCCCGACAGTCATGTCTTCTTTAAACTTAAACAACATTTATCACCACATTTACAGTAAATGGTTGAATGACGCTATGTGTTTCAGACTCTCTGTATGATCAACAGAGTTACATACATTATACTTGAACATTCAACTATTAGAACATTAGACAAGAGACATTGGACCTACAGTATTTGCTTTGTGATCTTCAAAAACACCAGCAAAACAAAAAACATTATAGATTGAGTGTAAGTTGGACAACATCATGTGATGATACTTATGGTTATATTGGTGGTGGTTATATTGATGGTTGTATTGCTGATTTGCAGCCAATATAACAGGACACATTGAAGTATCGTGTAATAGTCCTTTGAAATCTGCAGTAGTTCCTTAACTGCATGACCTTTGAAAGACCTTTTGAAGGGTCTAATTTAAGCATGACACATTCATTATCCTCATTGCTAACCATTAACAAGAAGAGCACCACATGTAAAAAATGTGAAAGTGCAGTCATTTCCCAATCAAATCAATAAAATATTGTGTGACAAAGTAACTCACACTAGCTTTAGTCTAGATTGAAAAAGATTAAAGATTTGGCTGTGATACGTTTCTGATATGTGCGTGTGTGCAAGCATTTTGGATGTTTTGTTTATTCATCTCTTGGCTCTTGAATGATTTGCAAATGAGCTGATTTAACCAAGAGGCATCCATCATCCCAACCCATGCACAAACTATTAACACAAGTGTGATGCCCAGACCACTGCCGGGCTCTGAAGAATTCTAAAAACTCTTTTCAACCTCCTGCCATTCTCATTTGAAAGCTGTCTGGCAGTGGCAAAGCAAAAGTGTCACAAAATGTTTCTTACTATGACATGAGAAAACTAAATACTGCTGTGTGTACAGGACAGTACATCACTCAGACTGCTGCTGTCTTAGCCTTCATGCAAAGATAAACACCTGTACAATGCTGAAAATATGGAAATGGGATTTAAATCATTTTAGTGAGCCTTCAGTTCAGCACGTCAAGGACCAGATCAACAGATAATAAAGAGAATGTGGGCTGAAGTTAAAGTGACTTTGCATTATGTAATATCTGGACAGACATGTCTGCCCTATCACTCAGATCCCTACTGGCTCAGTGTTACATAAACAACAAATGAGTGACTAGTGTAAAACTAGTCTGAAATAATAACAGATGCTCTTGGTAAGAGGCTACTGTAACATGGAAAGTAGATGAAAGGTGCCACTGATGGACACGAGTCACGACTAACTCACTAAAACCCATTATGATTTAATATACATTAGTAGTAGTGTGGCTTCACACTACTGTGGCTTCTGCAGAAAATGTAATGTGAATGCACCTTCTCAACACACACAGTGCCTTGCATATGGAAGACAGCATAATTATGTCCAATACTATGTAGATTATATAATAATAAAATACATTGAATCACTCATAATACAAATTGGGCAATAGTTAACTATGAGGGTGGGTCATAGAGAGAGAGGCAGACAAACACAATGTGAAACCAATGTGAAGCACTTCCTGGTGGGAAACCGCACTGTTTATCTGAAACGATGGTAAACGATGTTTTACAATGTCAAGAGAGAGTGATAAAGAGTCAAATATGGACAGATACCATCCATGCTCTACTGAGAGCACCACTCTTGCTTGGGTTTGTTGTTCCTGGAAATTTATTCCTGAAAGGATTTGCTAAATTTGATACAGTACACCACAACATCTGATGCGTATATTTGAAGCAATAGTCACTCGGCAACGGCACACGTTCCACTACGTATTTATTACTTTGTGAATGCAGCCCTTGAGGTTTATGCTTACTCAGTACAAAACTCTTAATACTAAGAAACAGCGTGTGAGATTTGCTGCAAGGAGCCCCACTCACAGCAAAATACAGGCTATATTCTGATCCAGTGTATTATTAATCAAATAATGACAGTTGTGTACATGGGGTATCGTGACAGAGTAGTGTGTGTGTGTGTGTGTGTGTGTGTGTGTGTGTGTGTGTGTGTGTGTGTGTGTGTGTGTGTGTGTGTGTGTGTGTGTGTGTGTGTGTGTGTGTGTGTGTGTGTGTGTTAGAGAGAGAGGGAGAGAGAGAGTGAAAGAAAGACTTTTGTCTTCCAACGAGTGGGACTTCCAGAAGTTGCTGGCAAATGTGAGCGTGTGCGCGTGTGTATGCGTGCATGCGTGTATGCATGCATGCGTGTCTGTGTGTGTGTGTGTGTGTGTGTGTGTGTGTGTGTGTGTGTGTGTGTGTGTGTGTGTGTGTGTGTGTGTGTGTGTGTGTGTGCGTGCGTGTGCGTGCGTGCGTGTGAGTGGCTGTATCTGTGTGTACCTGCGTGCGTGTGTGAGTGGGACTTCCAGAAGTTTCTGGCAAATTCCAAGGAGCCCTCAGGAGTGAACTACAGCATCTTCACGTCTCCAGAAGGAGTTACTAAAAGGCTTATAACTTGGCCAGCTCTGTTGGCTAAAGAGTGTTTTGCAGAGTTTCATGAGCCCTCACTGCCCTCACTGTTGATGCTGTGAATGCCACCAGAGCTCTCAGAGACTCCGGTACCACAAAGCCTCCAGAACAACAACATCTCAGGCCCAGATAGAATTCCGGCTGACAAGTTGTCAGTGGTCTGCCAAATCAACGAGAAAGCACAGCGTGATGTGCATGAAACTGCATATGCATATCTACCGGTATGTTGGTTGTGCGTGCATGCGTGTGCGCGTATGTGTTTGCGTGCATGCAAGTGAGTGTACATCTGTTAGCCATCCAGCCAGTACACACAGCATGGATCAAAGCCTGTTGTCTGCTTTGTCTCGCAGTCGAAGCACTGAGGTGCTATTTCTTGGTTTCTCGGTTGTCTCTCACTGTTTTCACTGACACTTTCTCAGTCTCTCTGACACACATGCACGCACGTCACACGCACAAACACAGGCACACACACACTGCACACCCACTCTTCTATAACCTTTAATGGAACCAATTGGCCTTCTTTCTTCTCTGTGTGTGAAGTTTTCATGAGAATGTAGTGAGGTGTTTAGAGGCTCATTATTGGAGGAAAAACAACATGTTCCTACATCCTCCGAGACTAGAATAATCAATGAGTCACTCTGCTGAGCCTTTCTGTAGCCATGGTTTTCTCTCCAGCTTATAGGCCAAAATTGTAAAAGTGAATTTCAAAAAATATACGTTTACATTGCCAAAGCAAAAAGCACAATACATCAGTGTAACAATACTGATGTATTGTGAAATGTATTCATATTTTAAAAATAAATGAAAACTGTAAATGAAATTCCATGGCTTTCTCACATACCTGTATTAGAAGGACCATTCAGTCACCAAAAAGATGGGTTGGTTTAGATATAATCTGTCATGGTTAAAATGGAGTTTTAAGTTATAATGGGTTTGTATAGAAAGGGAGCGGTTACTACTGAATGTAGTAACTTATAAACTGTCTGGTGTGCTCACATGAGCCTGAGTAGACCATAAAATGACCAAAAGTTTTTTTTGGAAGTGGAAAGAATACACACAATGATTGTTCCTTAGGGTGGTTGTATTGCATCTGCTACTCTTCTCCTGTCACAGCAGCTCACAATTCTCACTTCTGTTTGCACATTGTTGTACTGAACCCAATGGGAATTATGGGAGTATTTTGTCCTCAGTCATGTTTTCAAACTGTCCTTGGGTGATTGTGATCCGTGGGAAGTATACATTATGTCTCTGATGTCTTGGTACAGTGGACAGGCGGTTATTATCTTATTATCTTTTATATTGCTCTTTGTGTGTCTATGATTTACTGTTGAAACAACTTTGCAGACTTTAGTCTTTTATTGTTTCTACCACTTAATGTTCTTGGGAGGGCAGTAAAATATTATCACTTAAACACAGTTTTGCTAAACGGTGCAGTGACCTACACACTCATTTAGTGTGGCTCTCTTTAAAATGCTATATTTCAGTCCTTCTGGAAACAGTGAAGAATATTTACAGTAAATGTTTAAACTTGAGCTACAAATGGAGTGCTGGAGAGTTAGCCAAATATATACTTTGCTGTATGATGGCATCAGTTGCTTGCCAAAAACAACAGCCCCGATCGCTCATTTATATGTTGATGCATCACATTTCTCAGTTGAAACTCTGGGGAATTATTTTCACGGAGCAACACCATCCTACCACAAAGAAGAAATGAAAACTCTTTCCCCCTGCACAAAAACTGACTAACGTCTGGTGTTTAACTTTATTGTTAAATGTTACAATCAGCATTCCAGACTGGTCATATTTATTGACCATGATGGAAACATGACACTGGAGTACATATAATGATTTTCATTCCTTTTCCGGTGTGATGCTATAAGAGAGCTTCTCCATGATATACCAAGAGTTTATGTGAAACTGGAAAATAGTTTATGATGACCACAGGTCAGTTCACAATTTTTATTACAGCATACTGTGTTGTTTTCCTTTCAACTTAAAAGAGAAATTGTAATCACAATCCTCTATTATAATCACCAGTCCCATAGAAATTGAGGCAAAGATCCATGCCAACTCCTCACTTGTTTGACAGCACAGTTGCAAGAATAAGTTGGCAAAAAAATAAAGAGGCGCACTCAAAGATGCACATCTGAGCTGCCAGGCAACGGAAAAGTATACTGAATTAAAAAATGTATAGCCGCTTGTAGCTGCCAATGAGGACACAGATGTCACAAAGAAACCATCTTTAGGATTATACAGTACATATACAAGGGGCGGCTGTGCTCAGGAGGTAGAGCAGGTTGTCCAATGATCCATGGGTCGGCAGTTCGAATCCCGGCTCCTCCTGTCTACATGTCGAAGTGTCATTGGGCAAGACACTGAACCCCAAATTGCCTTCAATGAGTTGGTCGGTGTGAGCTTGCCACCATTGGTGTGTGAATGTGGGAAGTGAGGATGCTGGTGTCGATTGTTCGACACCTCCCAATGTATGAATGAATGGACCATTGTAAAGCGCTTTGAGCACTTGGAAAAGTGCTATTAAAATGAAATCCATTGTTATTATACAGTATATGCATACGTTGTATAATGTTGTATGCTATGTTTGTCAATGTAATTAATTTCCATATATCTATGGGTAATGAAACCCTAGATTCAATGTTTTTGGGATCCCCCTACCCTACCGTTTGCAGCTCCAGGTCAACATCAATGGAATGCATTGCCAGCTCAGCCGAGGTTGTTTGCTAATTTACTTCATTTACCGTATTCCCAGTTAAAGAGATTAGAGTAACTGCACGCATGCAGTAAAGTGCATTACAGTTGTCTTGTCGAAACCTCATGCCTCACTTTAGGTGGAATTAAGTAATTGAGAAAACCTGTCTGATTCCTCTGTATTCAGGGGTTGACATTAACAGCTTCAACTGCTGCGGGGCAAGTAAAACCTCTGGTTGAATGAACAGGCAGGTGGGTTTTTTCAAGACTCTTTTCTTGTCGGAGAGTTTCAGGGACTGAGAAGCAACTGTAGCATCTTATGACTGCATGGAAGCATCTACCGTATGGGAACTGTCACACAAAGTCTGAATCTTTTTCTTCTCTCCTCCTAAATATACTGGATTTTAAAGAGAGCTGCATTGGAACCTTGTTTGGCAGCCACCAACTCCACTTAGCATGTAGTATGCCGATAGACAAATGTTGGGGAGGTGCTAACAAACAAGACAAATTAACCTGAACTAACCCCATTAGTCGCTGTGGCTGCTATAAGCCACACCATGCGCCAGGCCCTCTGAAGTCCTGACACACTCGTGACCCTCCTCAGAGGCAGGGTCAAAGAGCTGCTCTGTGCTGTTGACGTTGATTGATAGGTATGCACGGACCCGTTGAAAAGGCACATGAAGTGATACTGTTTTAAAAAAATGTATTTTTTAATATAGATGGTAGATTAGATTTGTGTGTTTAAAAAAGTGAATTCAGTCCGACCTGAACTGGGACGGCTGCAGTGCAAAGTTAATAGGAGTTTGAGGGTTCCTTCCTTTTCCGATAAATAACACCGATGGAGGTTCTATAAAGTCCGACCATAAACCATTGTTTGCATTAATTGCAGTCAGGACTACTGTGGCGTGCGCGCGTTAGTGTGTGTACCAATTAAAAACTTTCCTGGTGTCAAAGAACAGGTTAAATTTCAGGTCCTGGGTGGTTCTCATTACTTGGCTATACTACTATGACTAATGTCCTGTTACAGTGCAGGCGTGTGCATGTGCGCGCGCGCGCGCGTGTGCGTGTGTGTGTGTGTGTGTGTGTGTGTGTGTGTGTGTGTGTGTGTGTGTGTGTGTGTGTGTGCGACATACATGTGTGTGTTTGTAGGGGGGGTGTGTATGTGTGTTACTCAGCATCATTAAACATCTAATCCAAATTATGGATTGCGGCTTTCACTGCGAGGTGTACAATTACAGGATTTCAGGGGCCTACTTGTATGGGAAATATAAGACACGTTCTACTCGTGCTGTGTAGGTTAAAGATCAGTAACATTACCTCTGGAGTTTGCTAAAAAACACTTATTGCATCATAGCACCATAATTGCCTTTCCTGGCAAAATAAAGGTGGAGTAAGTTAATGAAATCCTGTGTCACGGTCTGGCTCATTTTCATGCACAAGGTGTAACGTTGCTCCTCCACTTTTTCCATGCCTTAGGACATTCCCACAGAACGACAGAATTCCTCAGACCACCTACTGTACGTTTTTGGAAGGTCACACAAAGCCACACATAGTGAGCTGAAATACTGCAATAAAGTGCTTCATGGACCACAAATATGGAATAAGTTCCATTTTAAGGTAATTAAAGTGATATGTTTTTTTTTAGTCATTTGCACAAATTCTCATTGCACACCAGAGCTTGCTCTGTGCCACACAGAAATACAATATATGGAAAGTTAGCCCCATGCGCCACATACATTTTCATATAAAACATATTGTTGATGGCTAATAATTAAGAGTGACGGGCAGATTATGTAGTTTGTGTGTTATGAGTATGTGTGAATATGTGTGTGTATTCATACAGTATGTGCGTGCACAGTTCATCTTTCTGGTGGTTGGAAAATGGTCTGGAGAAGTAATCTATGCAGTTTCACTGAAATACTAAATTTGCGAGCCCACCCCAGTTCCCAGGGTGGCAATAAATGCAGAGTTAATCAGCAAGGCCAAAAGAGACATTTCTCAACCCTCATAGACTACTAGGACACACAGGATATATGGATTCCCTGAACTACTATAGTCTGTGCTACTATAAATACGGCATCCTTCCAACAGGAAGTCTTTCTGTGACCTGAGGTCAGATGGAAGAAGGGGAACATGTTTAGCGTCATTAGGATCTAATGTTGATGTTGAAGCTTTGGTGTTTGCTCATGGTCCCCAGCTGTTTGGGTTCAGAGCCTATATCCTTACCTGGGAGTTTTTGCATTGCTATGATTAACCCTTTAAACCCTATGCTAATTGACTAGCCGATTCTATAGAAAAGCAAACGATAATTCCCAGAAAAGCAAACGATAATTCCCAGTAGGTTGCTTATCATGCTGATCTTGTCACGTCTCGTCACATATAAACAAGGCAGCCAACTGGAATCCTGATGGAGGATTTCCTTGTTTTCATCTTTTGCCCGTCAGTTCCTACCTAGACTACATGCAGTAGATCGTGAAGATCGGCTTGATAAGGGAATTATTGCTTGATAATGCTCAAAGCGGGTGATCAGGGTGCCATGAGGCTCTATAGGTCTTGATTGGTTTCTTTTCATCGTTAGACCAAATCTCTTTGCTGAAAATAGCCTACCTATGCCTCAGAATAGAGACTCTAGGGTTCATGTGGGTAAGTGAATTTCCAGTGAAACTAAAATCACTCTCGATTAAATCCAAAAATGTGTCTGCTTCCTGGCAGCGATGCCTCTGGCATGGCCCGACACTCGGACAAACACGATGACAGTGTGGGACGCTGGCAAGGGATTGTGTCCTTGTTGCTGTAGCGCCTCCTGCTGGTTGGTCTGCAGGGAGAGAGAGGGTGGGTGGTAGACAGACAGCATGAACCTCCATGCCGTTACACTGTCCTGCCTGGTGAACAAACAGATGGTGACTCCATGTGTGTCAGAGGAAACATGGGTGTCTTCTCGGCTGAACAACAGTGGAAGTTGGCATTTCAACAGCAGGCAGGGAGAATTGGCTATGACAAATACAAAATGGTGGAAGCGTTTGTTTATCAGTAACATCCTGGGGTCCTACTAATTGCCCAAAAGTACCCAAAACAACACAAAAGTACCCAAAACCATACCCAAAAGTACCCCAAACTACCCAAAAGCATACCCAAAAGTACCCCAAACTACCCAAAAGTACACAAAACTACCCCAAACTACCCAAAAGCATACCCCAAAGTACCCCAAACTACCCAAAAGTACCCAAAAGCATACCCCAAACTACCCAAAGGTACCCAAACCTACCCAAAAGCATACCCAAAACTACCCAAAAACTACCCAAAAGCATACCCAAAAGTACCCCAAACTACCCAAAAGTACCCAAAAGTACCCAAAACTACCCAAAAACACCCAAAAGCATACCCAAAAGTACCCCAAACCATACCCAAAAGTACCCAAAAGCATATCCAAAAGTGTGAGTGCCATGAGGCTCTATAGGTCTTGATTGGTTCCTTTTCACCTTTAGACCAAATCTCTTTGCTGAAAATAGCCTACCATGCCCCAGAATAGGGACTCTAGGGTACATGTGGGTAAGTGAAGTTCCAGTGAAACTAATATCACTCTTGATTAAATCCAAAAATGTCTCCTTCCTGTCAGCGATGCCTCTGGCTTGGACGACACTCGGACAAACACGATATTGACAGTGTGGGACGCTGGCAAGGGATTGTGTCCTTGTTGAGTAGCGCCTCCTGCTGGGTGGAAAAAACTACCCATACGCATTCCCCAAACTACCCAAAAGTACCCAAAAGTATACCCAAAAGTACCCAAAACTAACCAAAAGCATACCCAAAAGCATACCTAAAACTACCCAAAACGACCCAAAAGCATACCCAAAACTACCCAAAAGCATACCCAAAAGTACCCAAAAGCGTACCCCAAACTACCCAAAACATCCCACCTGTAGTTGTCATCTTGGAGCATGTTTAGTACTGTCTGAATGTCATTTGCCAGGTTTGTCTTATTACCAGGAGGATTATTTTCCCTTGATATTTTTGAAAGTCACAGGGCAACAACAGGTCCTATATACAGATAGGAAATTAACTTGTGGGACTTTTGTATGGAGCGAAAATAACTCACTTTGTGCAAACCATTCACTACCTCAGGGGAAAAACAACACGTTTAGGATGGGCCTGTGTCTTTCTCCTTCAAAACTGTTTTACACAGAAGAAACATGAACAGCACACGCCTACAGAAATAAACCTCTATCCTGACCTCAACCCACACATGAGCAGGAGACAACACAACACATACTACTACTCATGCACTGTGACCCTTTTCTTTCAAGTGCTATATCAGTGGTGGTCACTGCAGTCGTTCCTGTCGCCTACTGGAGCTGATAACCACCCGACGAACAACACAAGCACCCCCCCCCCACACGCACACACACACGCACACACACACACACACACACACACACACACACACACACACACACACACACACACACACACACACACACACACACACACACACACACACACACACCAAAGGACACACGTCACCCAGTCTGGTTCTGTGGGAGACAAAAGATAGCCAGAAGCTTCTTTTCCATTGGGCTTGTCGCCTAACCACGCACACATGCACGTACGCACACAGACACACACATACACACACACGCACACGCACACACTTTCTCTATGTACTATTTAGTCACACCAGCGACTGGTAGCTGCGTTAACTGAGTACAACAACAGTAGAGTTGTGTGGAGTCCTCCGGCCTATCTCATTCAAAGCCACAATGGTTTGTAATCTGTCTCCATTAACCTCTTTCGCAGATTTAGCGTGGGTTTGATACAGTATATCTACTGTGCGCGCAGACCACAACAGGACCACATGGAGAATCCATGGATTCAGTTTAAAGCTGGCCCACTTTCTCAATTGTTATTAAGGGCTCAGGGGTATATTTAAGGGATTTTTATTAACGCGGTCTTTGCATAGACAGGCTGAGGTAAATTGTCCGCTGAAGAAAGAGCACAGATACTGTACATTCGCATGTCTCATGAAAGCATATTAGCATGTTGAGCCAATGAATCGATAAAAATATTAATTATGTATGCAACATACTACATAAACGAATACATTTGTGACTGAAACACTGCAGTCACAACACTGACAGTCAAACCTTTATACAGTATTGTACCGTGTTAAGAGTGTGTGCATGCCTGTGTCCGTTGCGTGCTTGTTTCCGAGAAGAACACTTCCAAATAATAGCCCACACACCCACCCTGACGCAATTACATTACTAACATTTAGTGACTTTTGAACCACGCTAACATTATTCAAGTCAAACGTGAAACCGCGTGAGCCCTCGATCGGCACATGCAGGGTACACACATGGCACATATCCGGCAAAAACCCATAATGACTACGGTCTGAATCTTGATCCCCTTGTCCTTTCATGGCAGCAATTTTCTTTGTGATTACTTCCCCCTCTGTAAGGATGAAAATAATTTTCATACACAGCTGAGATTGTTGTTCTGCCTTGACTGTCCTCAGTTCACTCCCTGTGAGCAGAGCTCCTTGGTGGGGCATCCATCCTTATCATCGCCGCCTGCCAGGCAGAAACCTTGTTGTATGTCCAATATGTTCACTTTTCAGGAAATGGATTCAGTTGTTATTGAGTCACACAATCTTCTTAGTACTTTTCCCACTGTATTCTTAATTAATATTCACACTCTGATTGACTTTCTGGGATTGTTACTTGACCATGTTCATTAGGTAAACCTTTCCAATTCATTTCAGAAATTAAAAAATATATATTATTAATACATTCCTACGGTATATGCAATTTATACTAATATGACATTTTCTACACACTCACAGCATGTCTTGTGAGTCTTGACATTGTCATATGAGTATAGAATAGGACATTAGTTCATTTCTGAAAAAAATAACTAAATGCAACATACACAAATATTATGAAGGTGATGAATATGAAGATGCATGATTTCTTCCTGTGACATTATGTACAGTGTATTTCATGTAACTATATGCATGTCTACTGTGAATTTGTATGTGTGTTTCTAGAATATGCCTGATCTTGGGTGCATGCTTTGCAAGCATGCATGCATGTGTGTGCATGTGTGAGTGTGTGCACATTTGCATGCATGCATGTGGGTAT